>CM053762.1:41218258-41258871 GCA_028658305.1 Pachyuromys duprasi | reverse complement strand
ATTTAAAATATTTTATAGCAGTCTTGTAAAATATATCTCTTATTTGACAAGTAGCCAGAGTGAGCAGTATAATAATACAAAATAACCAAAGCTGTGTTGTGGCTAAATGATCTTGTGTCATAAGTAAAATTCCATGAAGAAAAGTTTAGCTAAGACTAGAGCTGTAACTTACGGGTAGAATATTTTTCTGTGCTCAGAGCCCTGGGTTTGAATCTTCCAATCAAACAAACGTTATTGAAATGAAACAAAATATGAAAATTAATGAGCCATGTACTTTAAAGAAAATGAAAAACGTAACCCAGCAAATAAAAGATCACAGATTATAATGCTAATTAAGGTGATATTTACTAGAAGATTTCATTACGAAACTAATGCAATGCCAACTTAAGCATTAGTTGTAGTAACTTTTTCTGTGCATTTAGAAACTATGTACAAAAAGTATAATTGTATTTGGATTTTATTAAATTACATTGCAGAAATATCAATAAAGCTTAGGAAATTTTATTCTGAGCAACTGTTACAAGTCAGGATTTTCTTTTTTAAAATTAGATTCTGTCTGTTATGTGATATAATTTAAAAGGCAGATGTTTCTTTTTTTATTAAGTAATTTATTTATTTTTATATTAGTCATAGGTTATGTACTTTGTATCCCAGCCGTAGCCCCCTCCCTCATTCCCTCCCACTCTCCCCATCACTCCCTTATCTCCTCCCTGCCCCCCTCCAAGTCCACTGATAGGGGAGGACCTCCCCCCCTTCCATCTGACCCTAGCTTATCATGTCTCTTCAGGGCTGGCTGCAATGTCCTCTTCTGGGATCTAGTTAGGCTGCTCCTCCCTCGGGGGGGGGGGGGAAGGAGGGAGGGTCAAAGAGCCAGCCATTGAATTCATGACAGAAATAGTTCCTGATCCCCTTATTAGGGTACCCAGTTGGATACTGAGCTACCATGGGCCACATCCGAGCAGGGGTTCTAGGTTATATCCATACATGGTCCTTGGTTGGAGAAACAGTCTCATAAAAGACCCCTGTGCCCTGCTCTATTTGGTCTTTGTGGAGCTTTTGTCCTTGCCAAGTCTTACTAACTCCCCCTTTTATCATGATTCCCTGCACTCTGCGGAAGGCTTGGTTGTGAGTCTTAACATCTGCTTTGATACATTGCTAGTTATAGTCTTTCAGAGGCCCTCTGTGGGAGGCTCCTGTCCTGTTGCTTGTTTTCTCAGATGTTTCTAATATGAGAAAGATACTGATATGTATGTATGTATACATATATATTGTCCTATATTGGAGTAGCAAGCTATCAACAAGCAGCTATGATTTGGATGAACTCTTGTCTCTTCATATGTAAAGAGAAACATTAGCCAAAGAAATTTCTCTAGGTGTTTTAGCACCTGCCAAACGTTTGTGTCTGGAACTTTAAATACCATATAAATACCTTATTTCTTTTATACTCAAATTGAGTCCCCTGTCTCTGCTTAGGTATTCTATTGTCATTTTCCTCAAGCAAAGAAGCAGGGGTGGGGATGGGGGTATGGCAAAGACAAGAGCAATAAATTGGTCCTTAATACAGTTATGGTTGCATGTGTTTTCAGATGACATACACATGTCAGTCCACTAGAGACATAATTAGAATGTCATCTTAAATTTGGAGTGCTTACATTTCATGTGCGCTTTGGAGGTTATCTAGAAGAACCCCTTCCCTGTCTCCCACTTACTTTAAAGATAAAGCTGAGGGTAAATGACTTGAATGATGAAACTCATACTCTTCACTCTGACATTTCATACAGCTAGTGCAAAACTTTCCTTACAGGCAAACACCCTACCTGTGAGGCCTTGAACATTCTATACTTCTTGGAGTTTATACTTTAAAATTTGATATTCTTTAGAAAGCACAAACATTCATAATTCTGCATTCTAAATTTGAGTACTTTCTTTTTTATTATTTTAAACTGTAAGCTTTGGTATAAGAATCAATTAATTGTTCTCTTTTGCACTGATTTAGAATAAAGTTAATTAGAGCCTTAAAACCTTTTAAAGGTTGCACACTAAATGAAAATGCAATATTGAAAACTATACTTTTGTTCCTGACATTTGTAAATTTTTTGAATGTCATAATTGATATAAAAATACAAGAAATGCTCTGGCTTGCTATGTACATTCTCGCTTTTGCATTTGAAAGATGGAAGCCAGGTTCTCATCCACTAAGCATCTGCTCTCCCACTGAATTATACCCGTAGCTCTTCTCTTTATTTGAATCATTCTGAGGACTATTAATGAAAATCAGTTTGTTAATTTAAACACTGGAAATGCTTGTTCTTGTGGGTTACTTTACGGTGACACTTTATATAGTTGGTACAAGCTGAGACTTGCCAAGTTGGGCTCTAAAGGTGTTGCAGTATTCTTAAATATGAATTAGTGCACCAAAAGAATGAATATGTGAACTGACTGCCCTTAATTCCATAGCAACAGGAAGTGATACCCTCAGCCATGCTATCCTATGTTTAATTTTGTAACTTGAGTTTTTAGAAGAATATTTTGTTTACTGATTAATAGTATGAGACTATGGCAGGAATAAGTAATTACCAAGACTTTGGATTCCTGTCCCTGCTTCCCAGTTGTAGGATTAGTAGTATATCTTTGACCTCAAGCTTGAACTGAATTTGCTTTCCGTTTTGTGATGAAGATGTGTAATTCAAATGTTAGCACTATTAGTTATTTGAAGCAGTCTATCTAAGATTCACCAAGAAGATGTCAAGTGAACTTTACAGCACAACCTGATTTCTCTGCAGTCTAATTTGTGGTACCAAATCTGAAAGATACATTTATATAAAGCAAGAACAGGTTTCCTATGGGGGAAAAAAACCACTTGTCATTTGCTCTTAACAAGATAAATCCCCATAGACAGTCCTTCTCGTAAAACTGTTCCCATTGGGTTTATTCTCAGCTTCAATAAAGATGGAGATATGGTAAACAAAGGCATGACGAAATATTAGTCAGCTCTTGCATTTTTGCTGGAAAGTTCCCAGTTCTTACTCTCTGAGGTTTAAAACAGTACCATTTCATATGAACTAAATGGGGCTCAGAATAGACTGCTGCTCAGTGTTGCTTTGTGCTCAGCTGATGATCTTGTTTTTAATGTGGAAAGTGATCAAAGCAATTTATGTTTACATTTAAATGTATCTTTGTCGCTAATACACTTACAATGGAAAATGGAAGTGTTAAAAGTATATTTCAGATGAAGAAAGTACCAAATGCTTTCAGGTACCAAATTAAAATCTGAATATAGAGAACAAGTTAGTAGAGTACTTACTAGATCTATTGTATATGAAGGGGGAAAATTTAAAACAACAACAAAAAAATGTGCTCTTGTCACCAGTTTATAACTTACCTGGGTCATGTTTGCTTCAACTGATATATATTCACATTAGTGTATATTTATTTTAATGTCATCTAACAATTCTTTTTTTCATAACTTAGAATTTTATATTTCTATTGGCCAGAATCTCTTAAGCAGTGGTTCTCAACATTTGTTCTGCAACCCTTTAATATAGTTTCTCATGTTGTGGTAACCCAACCATAAAATTATTTTGTTGCTACTTCATACCTGTAATTTTGCTACTGTTATGAGACACAAAGTAAATATGTGATATACAAGAGATCTGATATAGGACCTCTGATAAAGGGGTTATGCCTCACAGATTGAGAACCACTGTTTTAATGATTCCTTCTTGCCTGTTTATCAGACCAATTAAAAAACATTTATTCTGTTCTACATTGTGCCACAAAACTGCTTAGTGTTTGCCATTTAGAGGATGTTTCAGGTGCATTTTGTGTTTACACTTTACTATTCTGTTCTATAATTCCATCTCTCTAGCCAGCCTGCCATAACAGTATTATAAACTGGTAAAAACCATGAATATTGTCCCAGTTGGTGGTGGCCTTTAATCCCAACACTCGAAGGCAGAGGCAGGGGGGATGTCGTGAGTTTGAGGCTAGCCTGGTCTACAGAGCCAGTTCTAGGACAACCAAAGCTACACAGAGAACCCTGTCTTGAAAACAAAACAAAACAAACAAAACTAAAAACCACACAAATACCCCCCTAACCCAACAAACAAAAACCCCAAAACATGAATCTTGAAATGAACACATCTGTGTTTGAATCGCAGCGTCCACTACTGACCAGGAGTTTAACCCTTGGACAGACTTCAGATCTGAAATAGAACTGGTAACTTTGCTTTGAAAGATTGTTTGGAAGGCCCCATTATATGATGCGTATAAAATCAATCTGCTTGACAGTGAAGTGAGCTAGTAAGTGAGAGTTCTTATTGCTGTCCAGTAGGCTCTCCTGAATCGTGCCTTGCTATTTGTGTTCTCTTAAGACTTTGTTCTCAGTCTTTATTTGGCCTAGAATATATTTTGTCCCCTAATTAAATTTGTCTTTTGTAAGGTTATAAGAGTGATCCCCAACTTAAATGGGCTCACTTATGACAAACTTGTTATCCATGGAATTAATTAGAATTGTGGTTTAGACTTTTGTTTTATAAACGTGTGATATTTTTATATTGTAAACTTATTAAGGAAAAAGCATATATTATATGTTATAAACTCAGAATCAGAACCAGTGACCTTTCCTAGGAGAAGAAATCAATCATTAATTTGTTGATTAAGTCTTAGACTATTCTGTAATCAACTATTTTCCATTCAAACATTAAATTGCCATTAGAAGAATACTTTTTGAGACAGCGTTTCTCTGTGTAGTCCTGGCTGCCCCAGAACTTGCTCTGTAGACCAGACTGGCTTCAAACTCAGAGATGTGGCTGCCTTTGCTTCCTCAGTGCTGGGTGCCAGGACACTGGCTGTGATACTGAGTTTATAAAGTCTAATACATGCTCTTTCCTCAAGTTTATACTATGACCTGGCTAGAACAGTATAATGTTTTAAAAGAAATATCATTGTACTTATTTACTTCCTTTTGCACAAAATACATTTAATGGCATAAATGAATTTTTGGCATTTTTTGTTAAATACAGTACTACCTAGTTAACAGTAGATTTGAGATTTGAATCTCATTTCCTCTTAGCTTTTCAAATGATATTTTGTTCTCACTATGTGTTCCATCTGCCTGTGGGATTTCGATTTCCATAGTGTCTTGAGAAAGAAGTGTCAATAGTCAGAGAAAGCTTTAGCAGATTTGGTTTTAGTGGTACATACATTTCTAATTGAGCTTACCATGTGAGAAATTGGGGGGCATTATGGGTCCTTGCCTTTTGGGAAGGTACTGGACTGCCTCCACTGGGAGGTTGAGGCAGTAGGAGCAGGCCTGACTCCCAGTGTCCTCAGCAGGTCACCTAGTGGACTTAGAATGGAGCTATTGTCCTCACACCTGTGATGGCTGTGTCATTTAAATTAAAATTGTAGTATGGAAAGTTAATCTGCTGTGAAGTGCACACAGAGACCTTAAACTGGAAGCAATCTTTGGTGTCATCTGGAGCTGTAATTTAGAACTCCCCTCCGTCCTCTTTTTAGTAGTATATGTTTCATTGTGTACGTCACCATCCCTTTAGGTGATAGTTTTGCTGAGTTACTCTCAGTGAAACGAATTTAACTCCATATTTGAGGAGGAACTCAAGTTTCTACAATAAGTTTTAAAGTATATATTCATTAATTAATAATTATTTTTTAGTAGTATGTGTTGTGTTTACATGCGTGTGAGTGTGCAGGTGCATGTGGAGACCCAAATTAAAGACAGGTGTTGGGTGTCTTTGCCAATTGATTTTCCACTTTGAAGAGGATGCATCTTTCAGTACACCCAGAGCTGTGATTATGACAACAGGCTAGCCTCCTTAGTCAGTCCTTCCAGGCGATCTTCTGCCCCTGCCTCCCCACCACTGGAATTGCAGGCAGAACGTGCCTGCCTGTATTTTAAGTGAATTTTGGAATCCTAACTCTAGCCGTTGCACTTCTAGGGCAAGTGCTTTAACCTCAATCATCTCTCTAGCCTTTTCACTTTTATTCTTTTAAAAATTAAAAAAAAAGTGTGTAAAATATGCATTGTGTGTGTGAGAGTAGGTACATGTGTGGGGGAGGGGTAAAGGTAAGAAAACCTCCGTGGTCTATCCAGAGGCACCTTCTGCCTTTTGTTTGAGACAGGATTTCATTGGCCTGGCACTTTGCCAGGGTAGGTAAGCGTTGAACTTCCAGGGTTTTACCATTGCTGGGCTCATCTGCATACTGCCATGCCCTTTGTTTTATGTGGTCCTCCAGCTTGCTTATTGAGTCCTCTTCCTAGCTCTCATTTCTACTTTTTACATCCATGCCTCTGTTGATCAATTATCCACACAAAGTAACTCAAAAAGTGAACTGCTGCAGATAAAGCAGTGAACAAAACGGATTAGGCCTCTGTCCTGGAAGTGTAATCATTCAAACAACTGGAGATAAAGGAGAAAGAATAGTAGATGGTTCTAAATGCTCTGGAGAGAAGTTAGGTGAGGAGGGAGGATAGAGACAGATGGGAGTGGTGGGAACCATCTGTGTTAAATAGGGCAATTCAGACCTTTCAGACCTTTGAACAAAGATATGAAGGAGGTGAGGCTGGGTGTTCTTCAAATGTGACTTTGTGTGTTCATACTGTTGATGCTTTGATTGATTGATGCTAACCTTTTTGCTATATTAGCAGTTCTGTTCCCCTCCTTGTTCTCATGCATATTCTGTTTGGACCCTAATTTTAAATTTTATATGCCTTCCTCTGGAAAATATTTTTTGTGGTTTTTGATTAGAAATGCAATCAAGTACACTTGAGAGACTTGAAAAATAAATCCTTAATGCATCTATGTTGTAGGTTCTTCTGAAAAATCTATAACTACTGCTAATTGTATTCTAAATATCCAAATTAAACTCATGTGCAAAGGAGAAAATGGAAAGATTGTAATTACTAGAATTGGCCAGACTACAACTTGACTGGTTGATCTCTCAATTTGCTTATGTGTAACTTTGACCTGGAAAAAAAATTTTTATGATGATTCTATGTTAAAACTACCTCTCCTGTCTGCAAACTTTATTGTCATTGCTTATATGACACAAGTACCATATCTGATCTTTAATCTTAGTTATGAGTGAAATTTATTTATAAATCTTTGAATATGCAAATAGACAAATGAAGGGTTATTTGGATGAATAAAAGTTATTGATGAAGGCAAATTGTCTTTAATTTTGTTGTTTTGAGTAATGATTGTCACTTTGATATTTTTAAGTGTAGAATTTTTGGTGTGTTCATGTCAAACCTGTATTTTCAATTTCAATTCAGTGGAAAATATTCTACATTATTTGTCATCCATTGTGAAATACACAGCTTCATATCTGAGGCTATTGTTGCTGTGCATTGGAAGGCTTAAAAATTATATGTATATTTAATGTGAGGAAGATATGTATTTTGTAGCATTTAAGTAAAAATTAGTGGGATTTTTAAAATCCCATGTAACTTTAAACAAAAAAGTCTTTCTTTAAAGTTATGTAATTATATATGCACTATTTAAAATTTTATTTTCTGGGCTAGAGAGATGGCTCAGAGGTTAAGAACCCTGACTGTTCTTCCAAAGGTCCTGAGTTCAACTCCCAGCAAACACATGGTGGCTCATAACCATCTATAGTGAGATCTGGTGCCCTCTTCCAGTGCATAGGCACATATACAGGCAGAGTGCTGTATAAAAAATAAATATTAAAACCATTTTTCATTATCTTTTAGTTATGTATATATGCCTGTGAATGTACACACCCTGCATGCTGGGGGAGAGGGGCGGTTCAAAGAAAGACTTGAGAAAGTAGGTTTTTTTCTTCTACTATGTGGGTCCTGCTGAAATAATTTGAAGAAGCAAACTGAGGAAAAATTGTTATATGAGAAAGGAAATCTTGGGTTTGGTCCTTAAAACCTTTGGAAAAAGGGAGAAACCTTGTGTGTATGTCCTTTGGGATGCTTTCTTTTTTCTTCTTTTTTTTCTTGTAGTTTCAAAGGTAATAAAATTTGTACCTCAAGTCATTGCTCACCCACCATAACTATGTGGTGTATCAAAGGCAGACAGTTATAGATAGATCTTAGTTCTATATAATATTTACTGAGGATCCTTGATTTATAGAAAGTATAATCAGAAAGGTAGATATTGGGTATGACATACGATAGAGTGAAACAAATCCAGGGATTTATGAAGAGGAGGCACAATTGCATAATTTCCATGTTTTCTGAAGCTTGGTAAAATGGTTTCTTTTAAGAGTGTCATACTTTCTACTTCATCTCTTTTGTCTCAAGGAGGCAAGAACTAGTGAGAACAGAAAACATTCTCCAGTAAGACTTAGATTTTGCCTTTTAGTTAATTTTAATAAAATCCTAAACATGAAAGTATCATATGCCTAATTTAGAACTTTACTTTTATTAGACAATTTTTTCCTGGCAAATTGGAACAATAATATATTTGTCAAATAATTGATCAGGAATTAAGTAAGTACTTTGGAACTTAGTAAATTTACCAGCACATGCCCTGTGAATAATATACTCCTAATATAGTCCACATTTGGCTAAATGTGGCCTTAATACTCTATTGGTTACTCTTTATGTGTATTTGTAATATATGTATTTTTATGTTTGGATCTTATTTATGGGATCAGTATTGAAACTGATTGAAAATATTTTCATGTGTCAAGGTCTTCAGCTTTAGAATTAAATTAAAAATATCTTATTAGGCATGAGCTTTAGAAAGTATTCCAGTTATTTCTTTGGAAATTAGAGTCTGTACTTGGTTTTCATATCATGTGTCAACTGACATCCCAGAATCTTGAAAATGAAAAATTTCTGAGTTGTTGTACCTTTCTTAGGAAGAATGGACACAGAACAGAAAAATTTTGAATGTAAGTTTTCCTACTTTTTTGTTGTTGTTGTTGTTTCACATCTGTAAAGTAAATCTCCATGTATCTTTCCACCAGTAGTCTTTTTATTACTCTCTTTCTAGTGTGTGTGGTCTCTGTCACCTTTCTGGCTGACTTTTCCTATTTGCTCTCTTTTCAGGCTGGCTTTATTTACAAACTGTCAGTTCTAAATCAATTTTTATTTTAGTTTAGTTTTTGGTCAGATCTTGCTCCTCTCCTCCAGTCTCCTTCGCCTCTCCCTTTGGATTCCTTGTCTTTTTTGGGCAGATAGTTGTCCCACATTCTCCTGTTGTTGCTTCTGGTAATCTGAGAGAAAGAGTTCCTTTACTCTGCTCCTGCGGTGTGTAATGAGAAGAAATGAAAGCAATGCCAAGAGATAGCTGTGACTCTTTCAAAGTAAGGTAGGGCATTTACAGATGGAAGTGTTCCTAGCTCTACACCATCAGCAGAAGGGCTAAAGATTGTGATAAGTATGCAGAAAGTGCCCATCTTCAGTTTATTTTTGAGGTTCAAAAATTGCAGGCAGTATTAATATAACTAGAATGTCATTGGAAAATCCTGGGCACATTCTTTAAAGTTGGGTTGTTATTAATAACTTATTTCTCTGAGAGGTTTTAGTATTTTATGAGATTACGTCCTTGTCATTTTCTTCTAATACTTTATGAAAATAGGCCCAACCTCTATAAACACATAAGTCGGTACAGTTTCTTCTTTTAAAGGTTGTAGTCGGTTCTCCTGCTTTGTGCGACTCTGTGCTTCACAGTTTGTTTAGCAGAATTTTATTGACAGACTCCATGATCCTCTTGTCTAATTAAAATAAAATGTTGTCTAGTGGAGTGAATTTGTGTGAATAACTTATTGAGCATCAATCTTAAAAGTATAGGATATTTGTGATAGGATAGAATGGATTCTTGAGTTAATGTAAAACATTTCTGGTCAGCTGAGACGAACAGAAACAAAAATGTTTTTAAAGTAAGGTGAAATCTAAAATTTCATTTTTTTAAAAACATAATTTCATCACTACTTCTTTTGTAATTATTGGCTTGCTAAGTTTACTTTTCTATTGTTGGACTTATAAATGTGAAAAATCAAAGTCAAAGGTATTTAGCTTTGTTCTACCCACCACCCCCATCAAAGCTTGCTGAGTTCATTTATATATCATAATCTTTTAGGGGACTATATAGAAAGAAAAACACAGGGTGGTAGGTGGTATAATTGAAATGTAGATCATAAGCTGTTTGTTTTACCAAATTAGTTAGGGATTCTGAGGATACATTTTGAATATTTGTGTATGTTTAGCATTTCATCCCTTTGTTAGAAATCTCTCTGTGTGACTTGGTTTTAATAGGATGTGTCTTGAATTATGGGCCTATCACTCTTGAAAAGTATTAGCCCTTTAAACACACTGGTCAGCACCACAGAGGGAAGCCTACAGGTTTATTAGCACTGCTTGGCCTGAAAGCACAGCATACCCTTTTAGGTTGCACAGCAACAGGCTCCTAGCAACCATAATAGATTGAATTTCTAAGAGTGACCAGGCCGGATGTAATAATAAAGCAAGAGGTACAAACAGTTGTCATGGTTTTCTTTTCACAGCAAGCTGGTTTGATTTAGGGAAGCTTAGCTGTTCAAAAATGGGCAAACTTCTAATAAAACTATTACTGTTTGTGCATAGGACTTTTGGTATTACCATAGCAATAATGGTATCAAAATTTAAGAGTCATGGGTTAATAATATGCTTATAATGAAACAAAAGTTAAAATGATTATTATCTAAAGTTTTCAGGATGAAGTTTTAAAAATGACATTATCATAAACTTAAATTATAATTGGAGCCAGATAATCCTAATATACCCTTTAAAAATAAAAACATCATTATATTTATGCTTTCCCTCTTTGCATTCTATTTTTATTTTACTGCAACTTCCTATAGTTTTATGTTGTGTTGTAATTAAATATTTGCATAAAACTTATCATTTTACAGATTTCAAAACGTTAAAAAAACAGCTTATTTGAACTTCCTTGAAGTTTTAAACCAATTGAAGCAGAAGATTTATTAACAAAGCAATAAAGAAATAAAGTATTTAATCTTTCACAGTGATAGAAAAAGCATTGTGGTTTATCCAAAGATGTAATGTGATGTAACTTTCTAATCATTCTTTCTGTTTAGCTATTAATGTGTGTTTGCTAATGTCACTATAAAAAGGAACTTAATTCAAATACATTCACAGTCTGAAGAAGGATGCTTCCATCAAAGAAAGAGACTCATGTAGCTGTTGGAGTTGAGAGTAGAACTACAGCCTTTGACAGCAATAAGCTGTAAATATACACACATGCTAATACCCTTGATTTGTTCATCTTTTGTGTCAGCATTTGGAAAAGATTGTTAAAGTGGCAGTTGTAGTAAAGACTAGCAATTACAGTAAAGAGCAGAAATTAGGTATTTGTGACCTATTATATTTCATTAAAAGACTTCCTTATTAAAATGGCACTGCTTACTCTGATTACTTGACAGCTGCCCAAAACAGATTAGAAAATTCACAGTTTCAGCTAAAGGTAAAATCAACCTCTTACACGAGCTCATAGCTTAGAACAAATAAATGGTATAGTAGAAGCCTTTTTAAACAATAAATTTGCTTTTGGGAGAAATGTTTACCACTGACTACATAGCATGCTTCCTTAGCATTCATTTAGAAAGAGCCTACCAACAGTGGAGTTTTTCCACTGAGATGTTTTACAACACTCATGTAGGATCTTGTTAGCATTCTACTAAACAATCGACTTTGAGAAATACAGACCTAGGGAACACCATGGCTTCCAGTATTATTATTATTGTTTGTAAGCACAACTCAAACTTTGGAACAGTAAACCAATTCCTCTTTGTCTCTGTCTTTTACATCATCAAGAATGGGATAAGCACTGTAGAACATTCAACAAGTACCAAATATATACATACACACAAACACAGAAACAGTATTAAACTGATGCATACAAAATTTTCTTGTAGGCCACAGAGGAGGACATGGCAGCCAGTCCTGAAGATACCTGATAGGCTAGGTCAGATGGAAGGGGAGGAGGTCCTTCCCTATCAGTGGACTTGGAAAGGGGCAAGGAGGAGATGGGGGGGGGGGGGATTGGGAGGGAATGAGGGAGGAGGATATGGCTGGGATATAAAGTAAATAACCTATGATTAATATAAAAAATAAAACTTATTAAAAAACAAAACAAAATTTTATTGTGAGAATTCACAATATTAATAGATGTTGTATTCATTTGAAGCTGTATAATTTCCACAAAGCCCCAAAGGAAGCTATGGGAGACACCCAAGATCCACTTCCATACAGGCTGGGTTCTCAGCTAAGCAAGTGTCTGGCACAAGTTGGAAAAGGGAAGAAAGTGAGGCCTAGTATTTGTTTTGTTTTGTTTTGTTTGCCTTTTTAAAACAAAATTGAATGTAGACCCTAGTTTGTTCTTCGGTAGCTAATTGCCTAAATAAATACTTTGAGTCCAGGTTTTTAAAAATGTCAAAATGGGATGCTACGTACTCAAGAGGACTATAAAATGAAAGGTAAGAGAAGAAAATATGAACTAAGAAAAGGAAGAATGTATATCCATCTAGTTAATTTGAAACTTGGTAGTATTGTCTTTTCTAATAGTTTTTTTCTTCATCTTTTAATTTTGTATGTATGGGTGTTAGTCTGAATGTATTTCTGTGTACCATGTGTCAGTGGAGGCCAGAAGAGGGTTTGGATCTCCTGGAACAGGAGTTATAGATGGCTGTGAGCTGTCACGTGTATGCTGGGAAGCAAATATGGGTCCTCTGGAAGGGACCAGTGAGTGCTCTTAACCACTGAGCCAGTGCTGAGTGCTCCGGTCCCACTGCTGTCATTTGCATCGTGTCTCATCACTGCTGTAAGATGTGAGGAAAGTATTTCAGGTGAGAGCAGTAACTGAAAAAAATACCACAGACCTAGATGGTCATAAAAACCTTGTTTTCAAAGAAATGTGTGATATATTAAATTATTTTAGTACTGGTTAGTAGAGAAAAAACTTACATATAAAGTCACTTCTCTTGGCTCCATCCTGGGGCCGCATTTTTAAAAATTATCATGGCAGTAAAGTGTATGCTCACACGTTAAATATTAACCTATTCACAGCAGTGATAGAGTTTCAGAGGATAGAGCATATGTTGTTATTTTGGTAAACATATACAATGAGGCCTCTCTGCACTCCTGTAAATATGTCTGAAGAGCCTCCATGCAACATTTTCTTCTATGTGAGACTAAGAGAAGATGTACATAAACTGCCTAAGTTATTGTCTTATATTGTTGAAGTAAGAGAATTGACAGTGATCAGAATTTCTGTTAAGAATTAAAACAGCAAGTCCTGGAGGGTACAGGAACTCCAAAAGGAGACCAAGCCAGAAAAACTGACCCCTGGGAGCCTTGCAGAGACTGATACCCCAACCAAGGACAATGCATGGAGAGGACCTAAAACCCCAGCTCAGATGTAGCCCATAGACTCAGAATCCAAGTGGGGTCCCTAGTAAGGGGAGCAGGGGCTTTCACTGGCATGAACTCAGTGACAGGCCCTCTGATTACCTCCCCCTGGAGGATGCAGGCTTGCCAGGCCACAGAGGAAGACAATGCAACCAGTCCTTCTGAGACCTGATAGGCTAGGGTCAAATAGAAGGGGAGGAGGACCTCCCAATCAGTGGACTAGGGGAGAGGCATAGAGGGAGAATAGGGAGGGAAGGATTGGGAGGAGATGATAGAGGGGGCCACAGCTGGGATACAAATTGAATAAATTGTAATAAATTATATATATATATATATATATATATATATATATATATATATATAATTAAAGCAGCAGTGGAGGCATAGAAAATGGATTGATTACCTTTGGAACTTTTTGGTCTAGTTTAAGGAATGTTCAACTTTTTCTAAGTTAATTTAATAAAAGTAACATATTTTATTATATTCTATTATCTGTTGTAAATGTGATGAAGGCATTTAATTTAATGAGAATGTAATATATTCAAAAGCATGTAAGTAGCTTGAAATATAATAGAACTAGCTAGTGGGATTCAACTAGTTATAGCAGTGGCTATCTGATTTCGTTTATTTGAGGAAGGTAATTCCTGCCCATGTTTAAGAAAAGGAAAACATGAAATTTGCCCAACAAGTGCAAAGTATATGTGAATAAAGTGTTACTCTGGAGCCAGGGCAAATGACATGTCATGTTTGGAAGGTACTGTTTGTTGTAAAACTGCTAGGCATTACTTGTGGTTCCTTTGACCACAAGTAATGTAATTTAAAGATATATTTTTTTCAAGAACAATTTGTATGCTCTTATATTGTTGAACCTTTAATGACATTTTAAAGAATGAAGCATTGTAAAAATACTATATTCAGGATGTTTTTTTTAAACTGGAAAACCTTTAAAAAATCAATACATCTTATTTATTAAAAAGATTTATGTATTTTATGTATATGAGCTTTGTCTACATGTATGCTGATACACCAGCGTCCATATGGGTGCTGGAAATTGAACTCAGGACCCCAGGAAAAACAGCCAGTGCTTTTAACTGCTAATCCATCTCTTCAGCCCTTGGAAAACTTAAGAAAAATTTGTTTTATTTGAAACTTTTCATACGACATTTTGATATTATTCTCTTCTCCAACTCCTTTCTGATCCATCCCCACCTCCTTACCCACCCAATTTATGTTTCTGTGTAATCTCTCACAAAATGTCTAAACAAACAGTACAAGTACACACACACACACACCCCAAAACCAAACATGAAGTCTATATTAACCAACAATTCTACTGTGAAAGAGGTCTTTTTTGGAGTGTAGGATATACTCAGTGAAACACTGTTGAAGAAAGCTGATTTTGCTTTTCTAGCAGATATCAGTTGCAAATAGCTTCTTGATTAGGGGTGGGAATTTATGTCCACTTCCTTTGTCAATGGTAGAATTTGCCTGGTTCGAACCTGCACAGGTCTTGTGCATGCTGTCACAGTCTTTGTGAGTTCATGTTTATCAGGCCTGTTGTATCTTGAAGATAACTTTTTTGGAGTTGTTCAGCGACTCTGGCTCTTAAGCATAGGCCCCTGAGTCTTGAGGGGAGGGTTTTATACAGACATCACATTTAAGGTTGAATCCCCCAAAGTCTCTCACTCTCATAAAATTACTGCTAGGTACTCTGTCTGCAGTTGTTTTTACCTTTTTTTTTTCTATACGGTTTTCTACAAGATTGACTGCAGTCTGCCCAAAGATTTGACGATGAGTCTCAGCATCTGCTTCGATAACCTGCTGGATAGATTTTTTCAGAGGCCCTCTGTGATAGGTTTCTGCCCTGTTCCCTGTCTTCTGCTTCCTATGTCTATACTATTTGCCCTTCTGAATGAAGATTAAACATCTTCCCTAGAATCTTCCTTGTTGTTTAGCTTCTGTAGGACTATAGATTTTTCTGTGGTTATCGTATGTTATGTGGCTAATATCCACTTAGAAGAGAGCTAGAGAGGACAGGAGCTCCACAAGGAGACCAACAGAGACAAAAACTCTGAGCCAAGGGTGTTTTGCAGAGACTGATGCTCCAAGCAAGGACCATGCATAGAGAGGACCTAGACCCCCCCTGCACAGATGTAGCCCATGGCAGCTCAGTCTTCATGTGGGTTCCCTAGTAAGGGGAGCAGGGGCTGTCTCGGGCATGGACTCAGTGGCTGACTCTTTGATCACCTCCCTCTTGGTGGCAGCCTTGCCAGGCCACTGAGGAAGAGGATACAGCCAGTCCTGATGAGACCTGATAGGCTAGAGTCAGATAGTAGGGGAGGAAAACCTCCCCTATCAGTGGAGTAAGGAAGGGGTATAAGGTAGAAGAGGGAAAGAGGGTAGCACTTAGAGAAGATGAGGGAGAGGGCTACAGCCAGAATACAAAGTGAATAAATTGTACATATTATATATGTAATAGTATGAATTGTGTCTTACAGTTGTGAGGAAGGGATTAAGCACAAGGATTCTGGTTTTTAATTCAGAAAGACTTTGCTTGAACTCTTTTTGCTCTTATGTTACATTGAATTCATGGGTGATACAGGTAACCACTATTCACTATTCAATACAGATAATCGCTATTCAACATTGTATTACAAAGTGTGAACAAGTGTAACACTAGCTATATGCTTGGCACTATGACAGTGAGTAATATTGCCAGTGTAGCAATTGATTAGTAAGTATTGTTACAAGTGATGGTACTATAATAATCAAATTGTAGTGCAATGAAAATTGAATGTGAGGAAACATTTGTGTATAGAGGATGTGGGAGTCATGCCAGTCCCTCCACCAGTAAAGAGCAAAAGTAAAAGGCCACAAGTCAATCCCTACATAATCGAATCCTTACAAGAAGCAGATAGAACATATTTTTGTAACTTGACCAGTTCTTTGTAGAACAGTGGCAAAAATAGAACTAATTCATCATTCTGTCCCCAGTCTATAGTTCATCTCCTTGCCCAATGTCCCAGATTCTTTATTGTAGCTTGCCCACATGTAAACTATACATATATACATGTAGCCTTGTATATACATATATGTATATTATATATACATGTAAGATGTATACTGTATGTAAACACATGTATACTATATGTACCTTTGACCCATATTTTGGAAGTTCTCTTCATGACAACTCCTGAGGCTAGAGGTATGTCTGTATCTCTGCACTGGGAAGGGTAGTTCATGGCTGTGCACTGTGGGGTCTTCGTGATCAGCTTAAGTAGAGTTTTAAGGCAACAGCATGACTCTGAACTGAACAAACTTCTTGTCCTGTGAGCTTATACCTGGACAGAAAGTCATAGCCTACATTCACAAATGCAAGGAGAGATGGCTCAGTGATTAAGAGCATTTGCCAGTTTCCCAGAGGATCCAAGTTCACTGCTCTGCACCTACAGGCAGCCCAGAACCATCAGTAATTTTAGTTTCAGAGGCTCTGACTCTTTTCTAGCTTTCATGGACACCTCATGCATGTGCTGCACAAGACATACATGCAGGCCAAGTACCCCCACCCCTGTACCAATAAACACCTGTGGTTATTTTGTGTGCTTTGTCTTGCCTTTACTCCTAAATATGTGTATTTAGATTTACTGACTGTTCATATAGACTCAGCTGTGCCTGTTTGTTTTGCTATTTTTCAAAGTTTAATGGAGCAATATAAAAATTTATGGCAACTGTCACTTAATGTCACTTCTATCTTTAACGAAAATGAAAACAAAACTGAATTGTGCTAGAAAACTGTTGCTGTGTATAGTTGGCTATAATATACACACTATGAAAAACTGAACTGTGATATCATGAACCAAATTTAGGACGTCAAAAACAGTCTCAACAGGTTTAAACAGATACGTGTGTGTTGTGTTGTGCTGTCATTGTCAATAAGTTGAATGTATTAGAAATAAAGATTGATGGTTTCAGAATAACCTCTTCTACATTGCTACTATGAACCAGAGATTTCTTTAGAAAACAAAAACAAAACAAAATCTAGAAAATTACTGTGTACATACCTTAAAAAAAAACATTCTGTTATACATTGCATCTTGTTTGCAGTCCTCCCTTACTCCACTCCTCGAAGTCCCGACCTTCCCTCTCCTTTACATCCATCACCCCTCTGTTTCCCTTCAGAAAAGAGAAGGCCTCCCAGGGAAATCCTCCAAACACAGAATAACAAGTTCCAATAAAACTAGGCACAACACCTAATATCACGGCTGGACTAGGCAACAGAGTAGGAGGAAAAGGGTCCTAAGAGCAGGCAAAAGAGAGATAACCCAACTCCCATTGTTAGGCATCCCATAAGAACAAGCTACATAACTGTACATTAAGAAGTCTTAGCTCAGACCCATGTAGGCTTCCCTGTGTACACATCTTTAATCCCAGCACTCAGGAGGTAGGGACAGCCTGATCTTTATGAATCTGAGGCTGACTTAGAGAGTAAGACCCTATCTTGAAAGTCTTTTTTTCCCCCTATAAAATTGGATATTGTATTTTACTGTTTTTAGATTTATGCTTTATCATGTTTGCTTTGCTTCCTTATTTCCAAGAAATTATATTTAAGATTTGAGCTAATGTATATTATCTGTTTATTTCTTTTAATACAGGAAGTTAGCAGAATGATTTTTAGAGTTCTTTTTATATTGTAGAGCACACATTTAAGAAATATTATTTTCCTCATTTATATTTTATCAAATAATTAAAACTATTTTTTGGATTTTAGTAATTAAAAAATATTAAACATTTGCTCCCTGTAAAATCAAACTTGATATTCTTTTTTACTTACGATGTTAAAAAAGAGACTTAGTCTTACAAAGAACAGTTTTATTGAGATATATAGAGACATTTGAGATACATTCTCAAATGCAGTGATCTAAAATAGTCATCAGTTTCAAGATATTTTAAAGAATTTTTATGTTAATCTAATTTTAAAAACACATTTAAGCTCTTGGTATTTCTGGGGTTTTATGATAAAAAATATACCTTGAGTTTGTCTGGTGGGAAGTCTCCGAGGGGTAACTTGATCACATGTCCTCTGTTACTCACGTAGCAGATACACAAAGAGAATACTTGAATCTGTCTTATGTAGAATCTCATGCCTCAATTTTTTTCAAGAGTGGATATTTAAATTGTCGACTATTCTTTTTCTTGGTATTTGACAGTTAGTATGGTGAAGAGCTTTAGTCTTTCACAACTATATGTGTTGTGAAACATATATACATATATATATATATATATATAATGTTAGATTGTTATGTAATTCTTTTAAATGATTTATCTGTGGTGCTATAGAAGCAGAGAACTTCTCTCTGTTGCCTATCACCTACCCCCTCTGTCACTTCCAGCTGTATCAGGTTAGGAATAAAGTCATTTAGCTATCACTCAGAGTTTATAGGAAAACAAATAGAAAGCAGTCACACCCCTTATGTAATATAGTCAAGTACTTTTCAAGCTTAGAGCAGTTTAATGAAAGCAAGAATAGAAGATGCAGTCTTCTCCCATTGCTTGGTACCCATATGTCATTCTCCATATTGTCTGGATTGGCGATCTTAAAATGATAGCTAAATAATTGTATATACTCCCTGAATTTCTATACTAAATTACCAGACATCATGCACATATCATAATCTACTTAAAGGTAGAAAAACAGCAGTCACTTTGTGAAATTCAAATAACGGCATGATGGCACGTGGACCAATGGTGAGTAACTACTTGGTGAGTAATTGGCTGACATGCTTCTGATGATGTCATAATTCATCCATTCAATAATTGGTTGGTTACTACAGTTTGGTTATATGAACCTTTGCTTTCATTGCAAACAGTGCTCTAAAGAGAGACCTTCCTTTAGCATTCAGAAACATGAAATGAGTTTAGATGGGCATGTGGTGTTTGGGAGGCTTACCTGGAGGGATAGCCTTGCTGTCTGAGTACTACATGCTGGACATTATTGTTCTCTGAATGGTATTTGCATTCAGCCTAGTTTTTCACTGTTCCATTTGTTGGAACTCAATTGCCAGTTCATTAAAGTTGATAAAACATTATTTTGTCATTTCTTTTAAAAAATAAAACTTAATTAAAATTGGTATTTTCAAGTAATTATATGGTTTGCCTTTTAGAAGGTGATCTAATGATCTAGTAATTGAATGTTCTTAATGGTTTTCAATATAGTTTACCTTTCCTCCCTGTGGTGCTGGTTATTGAATCCAGGGCTTCCTGTATGCTAGCAAATGCTCTCAGTTATACACCAGTCCTGATGTACTTTGTGTTGTGGTGTGGATCAGACCTAGTGTCGTCCACGGGCTAAGTAATAGTGGCCTGTCTCTGAGCTACACCCCCAGTTCAATTTGTCTTTAAAAGCTACCCTTTCAAGTTTACTTCATAGTCCTATGAACCTTTGTGTTTCTAATCAAAGATGTGCCAATAAGACAGATGTGATAAGTCTGGGTTCTTTAAGTAGCCTTTCTTACTGAGGGAAATCCTCAGTTTCTGTGGGAAAAGTAAATGCACAGTCTGCTAATTAAGAGACAAGGCCAAAGAGAAATAAGACTATCTCTTCAGAGATAAAGAGAAAGAAAAACTATACAACCGCCCCTGTGTGCATGTGTGTGCGCATGCGCGCATGTGTGCATGTGTTTTGTGTGTGTGTGAGAGAGAGGGAGAGGGATGGGGTGGGGAAAGACAGACAAGACCTCATGAAGAGCTTTGACTCAGCCTCCCCTGTCCTGGAATTTCTGGCATTACAGTTGTACTCTGGTGCTGTAGCCTCCGTTTCAAATTTGGGTTTCTGTAAATGTCCTCCAAAGGTTACACCAAAAGTTCCCCAGTGTATGTCTCAAAATTTTATTGTGGATATGAGGTTACAATAAGGTTTTAAGAATGGCGATTAATTTTGTTTCTAAGCTCTCACACCATGATTTGAAACATAACTATGCATTTATGTGTAGGAGTTATATTTTAAGAGCTATAATTTTATCAAACTATACTTAAAGTACCAGTTCTTTCAGATAGTTTCCTAGGAAATGTTGCAATTTTCTCAAAATTTTCAAACCATTGCAGTTGTTAATCAAATCAATCTGATATCCTTTTTACATACTGATTTCCATAATTGAGAATATCTGACTGTAGACATTGTATATCTAATAATTTTACAAACGTATGTGAACTTGTGAAGAGTCTTTACAGTGACTGTTTGCAGTATACTTTTAGAAATATTGTAAAGGAAATAAACCTTTGGCTCAATCTTTTCCTTAGTAGTGAAGGAAACATCCTTAAGTCATCCTGAGGGAAGCTGCAGAGAACAATTTCATACCTCTCCTTAACCATTTTTCCTTTTAGTCTGATATTTAGACCTTCTTTAGATTTGGCAGCATTAATTTCCTTTGTTGTATGTGAAATGAATAAGGTTATGGAGAAGGGGAAATGGAGGAAAGGAAGGAAGTTTGTATATAGGTCAGCAAGTATAATGTAGCTTGTTTACAGATTTTTAATTTTTTTGTGTTTTATTGGTTGTGTGTGTGTGTGTGTATGCAGTATTGTAAGAACTTGGCTTGGTTGGTTAGTTTATGGTATAGCCATTGGCCCCTTGCTGTGACTGGGGAAGCAGTAACAGGTTAAAAAAAAGTAATATAGTTTTTATGTTGATGATACAGCTGTGAAGTGATATGACTCTATTCTATCCTCATATCAGAAACTTTTAAATTGTTTTCAAATTAAAGAATTCTGCAGGATCCATATTCGGGGGATTGCTGGAAGTTGAGCTGGTCTACAGAGCAGATTCCCTTTTTTGTTTCCTTAATTTGGGATCCTGAGTTGCAAAACCATTCACAGCTCTATATGGTTATCTATAAACTAAGAACAGCTAACTATTTTTTATTGTTCTTCCTTATTGTGGTGTGATCAGTTTTACATATATATATATATATATATAGATAGATAGATAGATAGATAGATAGACAGACAAACATATATATATATATATATATATATATATACACACACACACACACACACACACACACACACACACACACACATACACACCTCTTTCCTTGCTGGCCATTTTGGATATAGAAATAAAAATTAGACTCTTGATGTTTTCCCTTTACCTATTTCTTTTCTTTCTTTCTTTCTTTCTTTCTTTCTTTCTTTCTTTCTTTCTTTCTTTCTTTCTTTCTTCCTTCCTTCCTTTCTTTGTCTTTCTTTTCTTTCTTCCTTTAAATATTTGCTAACTTCACATACTCCACAGGGAATAAAAATCATTGAAAAAAATGAGATCCTGTGGTAATTTTTAAGATAATAATTTAAAAAAATAAATAGAAAAATTGTTAAACATGTAAGACTCCTGTATTAAATATGAACTATCTGAGGTACAAAGTGACTTTAGTAAGCATTGTCATTCCTTACGGTACTTAAAGTGTTAACTTGGATTTTATAGTAGCAGTCATGGCAGTTAAACACATTTGGTTTTGTCAAGGTAATCTTCAATGTATGGAATGAAGATGCTGGGTTATGATGATCTTCATAAATGGTGGTAGAAGTTCTAGGTATGATTCCCTTTTAACATCTGAGAACTGTAATCTTTCATATGTAGTTCCAAGGTGGGTTTTCATAATACACAGACATTCATTTGATTCTTACTGTATTGTAATCTGTGAAGTTTCTTATTTACAAACAGAAAAAAAATCTTAAAAGCAGTGCTTCTTCAAAACCATGAAATTTAATAAGAGTTAAGTGTAGGATATACAAATTCAAGTTAAAAGTAGCTATTTAGGATCAAATTTAATTCAATCGCTTAGTCTTAATTCATTCTACAAATTGATTATGTGTGTGGAGTTTATGTTCTAAGAGGCAGTGACGTCTGTTTTTCTGAATGGTCTTTTAGTTTAGTGTGCTAAGCTAAACACCCCTAGGTGATAGTATTTACTGATTTTCACCACAGTCTGTTCTGGTCATGGAGCAATTGGGAGGGTCCCCCAAGTGACAGCAAAATGCTTTCCATAGAAGGAGTGAGCCAAGGTCCTCACCACTGCCAGGCTTTCTTAATGCAAGGGTATTTGAATGCAAGATATGTTCTTAATCCAGATTTGTATTCCAGGTGATTTGTATTTGTCTTATTGTTAGGATATTTTGTTTTCTAAAACCAATGAAGTGCCGTAATGCTGTTGATTAAAGGGCTGTTTTATTTTGTCATATGACCCTTAAAGTTCCCTATGCTCAGGAGTAATCTGACAGATATTTCAAATATTTGGAAACTTAAATTCTGCTGTGTCTTCAAGACTAAAAGGATTAGTTATTAACCTAAATAATATGTGTATTCTTTAAGTCTCTGCCAGGCTTACAGTTCTTGTTATAATCATGCTTCCAACTACTTGGAAGAATAATGCTGTATTCCTTCTGACCTGATGACTAAAAATGATATGTACAATTTATGGGGATGTGTAAATTATGTTCTTAGGTATATTACGGTGAAAACTCTTAGTAAATGTAATGGTACTATAATTCCTTTATTGGATAAAAGAACATTTCTGATGGGGCTGGAGAGATGCTGCGCTTGCAGAGGATCCACATTCAGTTTCCAGCATACTAATGGCAGCTCTCTGTCGACTGTAACTCCTGTTCCAAGGACTCTGCCTGCCTCTCCTGGCCTCTTTGGCACCAGGTGTGCATGTGGCACACTTATGTATGTGCACACATAAAATATAGAAAAATCTTAATGATAGAATCTATGCTATCATAAAAGTTTTTAAAGTACTTGATAAAGAATACAGAAGAAGCCAAAATTAGTCAAGAATGAAGCTGACACAATACTCCCCATCAGCTATCTTAGATAGTCTTGCATTTTATGTGGTAACTAGATAACATTTCATAACATTGATATTAACAGATACTATGTGTCAGGTATTGAAGTAAGTACCTCATTAAACTCCTGTAAACTTCACAATAACCCCAGAATTCAAGAGAGCTTCCTTCCATAGAGTCACTCATTTTTCACTTCTTTGTGACTGATTAATTGTAAGCCAAAATGTTATTAAAACTGTCATTTTTTAACCACTTAAAAAATTGTGCGTAGAGATGTGACTCAGTGTGATATATGTTTATTGTGCAGAAGGCACCTCGTTTAAATCTCAAGGGCACATATACAGGAACACAAATTTTGCTATGATCTTTTGTGATTTTGTTCTAATGACTTCTTTGTATGTAAATCTGTAAGTTTATTTTTCTCAGCTGGTGCTATCATATAACATGACCTATGAAAACCACGTAGGATAAAGATTAGGTGTATATATGTGTATTTATTGCCTTATTATTATTATTACTAATTTATTTGAAATAGGGTTACGCCCTATAGCTCTGGCTGGCATAGAACACCCCCTTTGTAGTTAAAGTTACCCTAGATTTTTCAGTTTTTCTGCCTACTTAGCCTCTCAAGTGCTAAATTTACAGGCATTTCCTACCACACTCAGCAAAGTTAGATGCTTGAAAGAGGGAAGAATACTATCATATGTGAAAACATTTTTGTAGATGTGGAAGGTGATATATGCTTGTAGTGATGATGGTATATTGTTCTGTGCCTTAGGGTTTTTTTGTTGTTGTTATGTTTTTGTTTTTTTTGTTTTTTTTTTGCTGTTGTTGCTTTTCAGAAACAGGTGGCCCTGTGGCACTCTGAGCTTTGGTGTGTCCCTTTAAAGCTGAGCCTTTTTTTGGATGCAGTCTTGCTCACAGGGTCTCTTTGTTACTGTCCCACAGTAAGGGTTTCATTAATGATGCTGATAGCTTTAAAGAATTTCAAATTCTTTGTCATTGGAATTTTTTGACTCCCCTTTTGTTCTCTTTGACTGTACATATGAACTGAAAGAGAGCAGTGAGCAATAACCACGACACAGCCTCAATGTTGTCCTAGCTTGAAATTTTCTCTGTCAAACAAATTAGGTCATTATTTTTGAATTCAGCTTAACTCAGGTTCTTGGGACACTGGGAGACTGCAAGCAAATTCCTTGACAGAATATAACTCAAATGGCCTCTAGCCCAGTTCCCAAGAGTCCTTGTTCTCCTCTTAAACTTGATGAGCCAGGCCTTCATAGTGAGCAAATTGTTTGCGTTCTTGTATTCAAAGCTCCAACAAGAACAGCCCACTTAAGCTCTGCTGATGACATTTGAGACCTTTTCTCTCTCAAAGTTCTAAACTTCATTTTTCCATATCTGGAGACTGCATGGTCTAGTATATCAGGACAGCAACCCCATTTGTGGTAATATTTTTTGTTTTGGTTACTCTTCTGTTGCTGTGATAAAATACCTTAAAAAGAGCAATTTAAGAGTAGAAGGGTCTATGTTAGCTCACAGTTCCAGAGGGCTAGGGTCCATTATGGAATCAGGCATGGAACATGTGGCAGGAGCAACAGTTGGTTAGTCACACTGCAACCACATCCAGGAAGCCGAGAATGATCCGGAATGTGTTCTGTAAAACTTTTGAAAGTCCTGCTTCCTGTGACCCACTGCGGCCAGTGAAGGTCCACCTCCTAAAGGGGACAAAACCTAAATGAACAGCACTTTCAACCAGGGTTCAAATGTTTTAACAAGAACCTATATGGAACATTTCACACTCAGTCCACAACACTGTGATTACCGTGTTAGCAGATGTATGTGAAAATATGACTATTATGAAAAAAGAATAACAAATACTGGTGAAATATAGTTAGAAGACCTTGCAGTTAAGCCAGGTAATCTTACCTTTATTTGCTTTTTAGTATAGAGGCCAAATATTTATTAAGAATCTATTATATCTTTAAAGATTAATTAAGGCTTTCCCACTTGTTACTTGATATATAGTTGGACAAGTTATAGTAGTCTTGATTATTGTAGTAAAATTTGGTATAATTTTAGCCAGTGACATAATATTTCACACAATTATGATTGTAATTTATTGTTAGAATGGAGCCTATCTAGGTTGATTGAACTTAGCATTCTCTCAGGTCAATAATACTTTCTTACATTTGTATAATAGTTTATACTTTTCAAAGCATTTTTGGCTTGTTTATACCACATTTCCTGTAAAATAGGGCACATATAATTTTGCCCAGTATGTATATGAGGAGCTGATACATCAGAGATTAATTGACTTGTTGAGGATTTTTTGGTTTATGAGTGATTTATCAAGTTTCACTTATAATTAAATTTCTAACTTATCCTTTCTTTCCAGTTGAGCTTTAACAAATATGCAAAAGAATATTTTACAACATAGAATTAAAGCTGTTCCAGGTCAACTTGTAAGCTTTAGGAGGGCCTGGCAGCTTCAATGTTTGTTTCTAGGGGACTGAATCTTGTAACAAATTTCACTAGTCTTCTAGAAAGATCGTGTGTAAAGCTGGCCCAAGAGAAAGGGAAAGTTTGGAAAAGAACACTGAGAGCAAAGCCTTGCTATCCCTGCCTCTTCAATCTACCTGTGTCTCATTTGCAGATGGGGAGCAGTTACATGATCACCTGTAAGACAGATGCCTCTCTGAGCTCTGCCCCAAGAGTGGAACTACAGAACACAAAATGAGAATTATTCTGAGCCAGTTACTTTTGGTTTAGTTTGTTGTACAAGAGAAAAAAAAATAGCCAACAACATTCTTGAACAGGTGTTGGATTTTTTTTTGCCCTAATTGGATAGTTTTGATTTTAATGCATAATGTTAAAGAGAAATGATAGTAATGAATAATTATTTTCCAGAAGTTATTATTTTAAATTTGACTTCAGTTTGACTTTGACCACAGGACTGGCTGAGCTTGTGTGGCTCTGAGGTTAACCTGCTCCTCCCTGGAGTCTCTTCAGAGTACTCACTGGAGGGAGATGCCTGTGAACTGGCTTAGGGCTCTCTTCGCTCTGGAGCTCTCCCGTGTTTAATGTAGGGCTGCATCCTGAGTTTCTGTATACTGTTTTCTCATCTTTGACCACTTTACTCCAGATTTCCAAGGGCTTTTTTCCCCTTTAAATTCCTTCTGTCACAGTTGAATTGGATTTGTCAAGTAAGGTAAGATGGAGCAGCTTTTCCTTCTCACTGAGCCTTTTCTGTTTTATAGAAAGGATTCGGGAGGCTGTGACCAAGTAGAGATCCCAAACCTCTTTTATTTTAATAGAAAAAAAAATTGCAGCATGATAAGGCTTTGCTCAGAGGCTTATTTTTACTCCCTTGGAGAACAGAATTTTGTTTTGTTTTTTTTCCTTTAAACACTGCAGTAGAATTTTCTCATTTTTTAAAATGTAGATAAGAATCAGTGAACTTAAATTTACAATCAGATTTTCTAAAACCAAAAGATAGTTAAAAAATCCAGAGCATGGTTGACTTCCAGAGCTATGGAGAATAAAAGAAAACAACAAAAATAGGACTAAAATAATGAAAATCAAGCTACCTTTAGGATTCTGATAATTGACAAAGCTGGAGAGTATATTGAAAACAAAAATGACTGCTCAAGAGAAAATGATGGAACTTTTGAAACATGAAGAGTGCAACTTCATTTTTTCATCTCCCTTCTATTCCACCCTAGTTGTATAGTTAAAATCTGGCAATTGTGCAAGTTTGAATGAGGGGGAAGGACAAAGAGTGAGAATATGAATGTTGATGCTTTTGGAGCTCCATTAAACCTTTATCCCGAGAGCATCGTTAGTATTTTGTTTGAACTTGTAGCTCCCTGGGAAAACTCTTCTCAGAAAGCACTTGGCTAGTTGGTTGACTTGGAGCTGTGCTTGCAGAAAGAAAAAGCTCTTCTCCAGGGCATTACAGAGACAATAGCAAACCCTTGGCAAGATCACAAGGCTATAACTTCATTTGGACAAACCAGAGCCTGGTTAGGAATTTTAAAGGAAGTCCTGGAGAACTATCGGAGCAGAGGACCATTAGAAAGCTCTGACTTACTCCTTGATATCTAAAAGTCTGCTTTATACATGAGGGTGTGATACTTGCCTAGGAAAGATCTAACAATGTCACCTGTGGCTGATCTTAGGGCTCTGTATTATTAAGAAGTGAAAGCCAAGACTCTTAAAAGCCCTTTCAGGCTAGGGTTGGCAGTTTATAAAGACACCTTTGGCAAAGGATGGAACATGCAAAGCCAAGGCAGTTGACATCATCTACCATCTTTGAACATTATTATATGGACATGAGTGTGATCACTAGTAAGCCTTGCTCGCTAATTAAAACCAGGAATTAAAAAAAAAAAAAAGTAGCAAAAATGTTGGTGGCCATACACAGGTAATACAGTCTGTGCAAAATAGTTCATAAAAGTGCTAAATTAGCACCATTTGAAAAAAAAGTCCAGATCCATTGGGAGGACAATGCCTTGATTCAGACACCAGTGTATTAAAATGTGCTATATAAAACATCCAGTTTTAAACAAAATATTTAAACTTGAAGTATGAAATATGTCAAGGAATTTGTCAAGTTGGTGAGAGAATTTACCCTTTAGACAAGAAGAAGTAAAAACAGTTTATTTAATATTACTGCTAGAGCAGCAGGCATGGTTGTAATCAAAGAACTACTTACATATGATAATTAGATACAGGAAATGAGTCCTTTGTGGGTAGGATAAGCCATTTTGCTGCATTCTCCATCCATGCACTTCCCATCATGCAAATGAAGGTGGCTTTGTGGTATTCAGTTAATTTTGATTGTCACACCATTGTGCTTTAGTCGTATTGGAGTTTTCTGGACCAGGCATGCATTGGAAGCCTGTTAACTTTCTGGACTCTTAGTTACGCCTTTTTGTCGCAGGAAATAACACAGAGACAGGACAAAATGAAACAGCTAAACAAAAACTACCAGCAGAAAGCTGTTCTTTGCCAGTTCATAATTAATTTTGATTGATTGATTTTGATTTCTTGAGACGGGGTCTCTTTATGTAGCCTTGGCTGGCTTGGAACTTACTGGGTAGAATAGGCTGGACTGGAGCGCATCGCCATCTCTCTGTTTCTGTCTCCAGAGTGCTGGGATTGTTGGCATGTTTTACTATGCCCAGCTATGGCCATACAGGTAGCTATTATAAATGTGAGACCTCAAAGAACTTAGTGAAACAGGACTAAAGGACTAAAAAGGAAGAAAATGATGTTTCATTAGAAAGAGAATACAATGATCAGATTTAAAAAAGAACCACATTGATATTCTGGAATTTAAAAGTACAGCAAATGAATTGCTGGAGGGACTCAACAGCTTACAGAGCAGGCAGGGGAAGTACTCAATTTGGAGAAAAGTCCAGAGAGACTATTTAGTGTGAAGAGAACCCAGTCCCCCAAAAGAGACAGCAAAAAGACACTCAAGAGATGCCATCACTTGTAACAGTGTCATAAGCGGAGCTCTAGAAGAAGAGCAAGAATAATATTTAAAGGGACAATTATAGAAAACTTCCCAAGCCAGCTAAATTCTGTTAATCTACACATTCAAGTTCAGCATAGTCTGAATAGTTTAAATACCAAGATACCCATATCTAGATACACATTTATTTATGAAAGTGGAAGGCAGAAAAGCATGGACGGTAGCAGGGGAAAGTGACTTCTCTCACACGGGATCCTCCATAAAATTAACAGCTAATTTACAGTACTTTAGTTAGAATACATTTTCAGTATTGAATGGAAATGACGGTCAATCAGTGTCTAGTCAAACTCTTAAAAAAATAGAACACATTTCCCAATAAGTAAAAACTAAAAGAGTTTGTCACTAAAAGACCTCTATAAGAAATTGTAAAGTGAGTCCCAGTGGTTCAACTAAAAGATCACAAGTTGCCACATGAAATAAAGAACAATTGTAAAGGTGACAATAGATTTATGAAAAACATGTATGTATAGAAATACATGTAATATAATTTTTCTTCTAATCTTCAAACTATAGTTAACGTAAGCAAAAATGATAAGATTCCATTCATTACAATTTAATAAAATTATTTTAATCCCAAAGGGAATAATTTAGGAAAAGTACTAATTGTAATTTCTTAGTGGGAGGCCACTAAGAAAGTAACTCATAAAATATAGGAAAAGAAACACAGTAACTGAAAATATACTAGAAAGTATTTGTTTAACACAATAAAGAGCTTATAATTGAAGATATGATGTAGCTCATTCAGAGTCTCATAAATGATAGTAATCCTACAGGACATTTACATTTTTAACACATAATTTCCCTGTAATTAAAAAAAAGTGATTTTAAATTATGTTTGGTGCGTGTAGGCTACTGAGTATGTGCAGAGGAGAGCCTGTCCCTGTGGTCACTGAAAGAGGGTGCCGTAGCACCGGGAGCTGTCATTAACAGGCCACTGTGACACGTGTGGGTGCCGGGACTCAAATTCAGGTTCTGTGTATGAGCAGTATGTGCTTTTATATGCTGAACCATATTTCCAGTGCCCTCTACCCTAAATAAGAGAAATTAGGAAACATCCCTTCTAGAGTTAAATTTGAAATTTGCAGTTTGGTCAAACCTGCTAGAGAAAGGCTTTCATTCCCCCACTTTTCCTGAAACAGTGTCACACTTTCTAGAAAACATGAAAACACTTTCAGGAAACATTCGTGTTAGTTACCTGGTCAAAACTGTGAATCCCTTTTTTTGAGTACAGCTTCACTGAGTGGCATCAGGGCTTTAGGATCTTCATTCTCCTAATACAGGCTTTGTGGAGAAATTTTAATTGGGGGGGAGAGTTGTTGAGTCAGTAATCTTATCAGTGGAAGATGGGAGCACATGTGTCTTGCTTTGGAGTGTCTTCTCTCTTGTCAAGGCTTCAGTATAACTTAATTGTGATAGTAATGTTTGAATTCCATCTTAAATAATATGCTCAGACAATTTTTGAAGAGAAATGCTACCTGTGGAACATATTGGTTCATTGATCCATAGTTTATCAGATATTTCTCAGTAGATTTTTAAAATATCACATAAAATACATATTGATTGCATAATTTTCTATCCCACAAGTCCTTTAAAACAACTTCAGTTTCTTTACATCTTCATCAGTAGTTGTTCTTTTCCGATGTTTTGATAGTGACAACTTTAACTGCTACCCAGATTATTGTCCTAATACTGCAAAGTAGCATTTGTTTTCTTTACCACAGCACATTATTTTTAAGTGTCTTCCTACAATTTTTGCTAATAGTTTGCTGTTTTCTGACCCAATGGTAGAATATTGGAGTTGGGCTATTGCTGGAATGAATGTGTGAGACGAAATATTCCGATTTTTTCATTGTTTAAAACCTGTGGTCTTTTTGTGGAATCTATGAGATGGCATCTGAAGACATCACTGGGCAGAGAGAGCTGCTGTTTGGTCTGTGCCTTTAGCTTCCTTAGTGGTGATTTGCATCTCTGTAGCCCCTTTCCTGTTCCTGTGTTCAGACATCCCATAATTGCCACTTCTGTGATGTCCTGTTTCAGTGCTCTCTCAACCTGGTCATCTCCATCTCACCCAATCCTCTGAATCTTCTCATGCATCTGTTCTCACTTCTTCATGAGTTTCTTGCTGTAAGTATGTATGTGTTGTCAAAAATTTGCTTTAGGATGGTAGACTTGCTGGCATCCAGTGTTCTTTATTTAATGAACCTTTCTAACAATTTAATTAGTTAAGTTTATAGAGGCTATTTATTTATTTTTATTTTATATTTTTGCTGCTCCCAATTGGATTTATTTACACTTATTAAACATTTATAGAACTTGGTTCCAAAGGCTATTATGATGTTTATAATTAAAGTCATGATTCTAATCGCGTAGTTGTCAGGAGTACATAAGTTTGTTCATTTTTAGTTTAGCAAACCTTTGCATTCATGGACCCTTTGGTATGATATGGTTGCTATCCTGTTTTTAACTGTTGTAAAGACTGTATTATAGTCTTATATGGAAGAGAGTTAAGAAAGGACAATTCTACACTTGGCAACAGACAGATCAGTTGTCAGGACTCTGTCACTTGTTGGCTGATTTGCCTTGAATGCATTTCCTATTTCTTCTGAGTAAAATCTGATCTGTAAGCTGGAGATAATATTTTCCTTTTTACTTTTATTTCACAGACTTAATTAGTATTGTGAATTTGTGTTTGGGGAAAGCCTTTGATTTGATTGGTGCTGAGAATTGAATGAGTATCTTGCACATGGTAAGGTGTCCTACCAGAGAACACTATCCTCTGTCTAGTGTGGGAAGTCTTTTAAAATCAGTGTTCAAGGGAAATGGACTTTGAAACCTCAGCTGCACTTTCATGGTCTATACTTGACAAGAGATTGGCTCTGAGATTCCTTCTCCTAATTTGAACAATAAAGAAAAAAGCTAGATACAGTAGTATAAAAATTAAGCATATAGCCTGGAAAAATCTTTCTTGGGATATTAAAATTGTACTTTATCTATGTGGCCATAGATGCTCTAAAACAGCTGTCAGCAACCATGGACTCTATGGGCCGGCTGTGGTCCTCAGGCATAGCTCCTCCCTCTAGTGGTCTAACCAGTGAGTCCCCTTCCTCAGCACCTGGGACCTCCACTGTCCAACAAATAATGTCATGTTGGACTTATACTCACTTTGTTACTTGCTGATTTTCAATTAGATACAATTCTTAAATTTTGAGATAATTGTAAAAAGAATGAAATTATGAAGAAAAAGCCAAAAAATGACGCATGTATTCCACCAGCATTTTAATTTAAAGTCTTTGATCATAGTCAGTGATCAAAGATCTTTTCTTATACTATGGTTTCAGAAAGACCTACACTCATCTGTGCTTATAAGAAGTCTAGTTTTATGCTTTGTTTCTTGAATATGTACAGAAAAGTTCAGAATGTGTAAAGCAAGGTTGCCAAAGGTTTAGGACCAAATACTACTATTGTGTCTGAGCGTACATGTGAGTGTCTGGGATCAGAAGTGAGATGAAAATGAGAACATAGGCTCTGAATTTCCCTGTGGTATGGCAGTGTGGTTCGACAGGAAATGATGGGTGTGAGTTCACACTCCAAGCTTTGTAGATGAAGGTTGGTCAACCGCTCTTCCTCCTCTTTTTGTTTAGGTATATGCATTTCTTTGATTCATTTGCCTAGTCCAGTGCATGTTTTTCAGACATTTATTATTAGTCATTAGGTTCCAATGTATGAAATTTGTTTTTTATTAATTCTCAGGTCTCTTCAGTCAGTATTACAGAGGAATTAAAGACCCCAGCAGTTCATAGGGAAATGTGTTAGAATACTAAACAGAAGGCTTTGTAGTAGCTAATAATTTAAAGATGGGGAAGATGAAAGTCTTTCCTAGCCCAAGAGTGCAGTCTTGGCCCAGCTTGCTTTGTTATTTGAGAAACATTGTATGTGGGGTTCCTGTCTACTGAAATTCAAGAAAAGGATCTGCCTACCTCTGAGATTCATAAATTGGCCTGGACTCTGGTCTGTTGAGTTGAAAATATTGCTTTTTGGCCACATGAAAATTGTTGGGTGGAGCTTTCCTTTACCTTTATTTAAAAAAAGTTTTTTGCTTGTTTGTTTGATTGTATGTTTTGTTTGGTATAGACTTCAAAACCACATAATAAACCATGATTTTGCATTTGAATACTATTTTGCTCTCTGGAGAATTGTTCATAACAGTAATAAAAATTAATATGAGACATGTCAGACTGGCAAGTTGGCTCATCAGGTAATGGTGCTTACTGCCAAGCCTGACACCTAAGTTTGATTCCTAATATCCATGTGGTAGAAGGAGAGAACAGACTCTTGCATGTTGTCCTCTGACCTCCCTGCACATGCAGAGTGTTCTGGTTTCATCCTGTTCCTCTGATAACAACTGACTTAAAGCAACTTAGATGAGGGAAGGATTTATTTGGCTTATACTTCTAAGGCGCAGTCCATCAATGAAGGAAAGCAGGACAGGGCCTCGAGCTGGAACTTGAAACAAATCCTTGGAGGGATATTGCTTGCTGGCTACTTCTCTGGCTTATGTTTAGCTAGGTTGCTTATACTGTTCAGGACCACCTGTGTAGGAATGGGACCACCCACAGTAAGCTGGCCTTCCTGTACCAGTTAAAATTGAGACAGTTAGCTAGAGACATGCCTACATGCCCATCTGACTGAGTCAATCCCATAATCAAGGCTTTCTTAGATGACTCTGGGATGTGTCAGATTTGACATTAAAGGTAACTGACATGGACATATATATATACAAGCACAATAATGAAGTAAATATAAACATTTAATGCCAAACAAAACTAAGGAAAATTGCAACAGACTTATATTGAAATTAATAACTTTTATAGTTTGACTGGTAACTATAACCTGATTACATGCATGCATATATCTGTATGCTTTATGTGTCTGTGTCTGTTATCTTCCTACTACAGTACTGTTAATTAGGTTTCACAGGAGGGAAACATTGGGTTAAGAGATGTGGTGACATGCCTCAGGTCATTTCAAGGTGATGAAGCTTGGATTTGAACTGTGGTCTGTTTATCACCGAAGACCAACCTTTTAAATACTACTTTACAATTTTACACATTAATATCCGGTGCTTTAGTATTCCTGGCTTGCTTTCAACACCTTCCCTCTTCCTGTCAATTCCAGAGATAACATTCAATAACTTGACAACAGTGACCTTTCTAAACAAATATAGAGTGTTACAGAACCAGATGGCCCAAGATTATATTTTATTTTTCTGGCTCAAAATAAATTGCCTGCTCTATGATTGATAAAGTCCAAAAGAAAAAAGAGCCTTCTGTGTCCCAGGACCTCATCAGGCCTCATGGCCAGCCATGCCCTTTACTGTGAGCCAGTCAGAAGCACAGAGCCCAGGTCTTCATACCAGTGTAGAGGACAGTCTAACGAAAGGGCAAGAAGCAGGCTCGACTACATGCAGTTATTTTGGCCTTTACAATTCATTATGAATTTAGTGGAAGGGCTCTGAGGAATTGGCAGATAGTCCTGTTGTGAGCGAAAGGATGGATAATTTCTAATGTTATAAACCTAGCTGTTATGCATCTCTTTTTGCGCTCTGTTTTTCTTTAAGGATTTTAGGAAGGTTTTCTGATAATCAGCAATTTAATTCTAAGTAAAAAAAATTTTTTTTAATAGTGTGTGTGCCAGGGCACAATATGTAGAGGTCAGAGGATAACTTTGTTGGCTCTGTTCTTCCTTCCACCTTTATACAGGCTGAGGGAATTGAACTCAGGTCAGCTGGCTTGTTTTGCCAGGACCTTTACCTGTTCAGCTATTTTACCAACACGAAAACTTTATTATTGACCATTCATAATATGAATGGGGATTTTCTTGGCAATGCTACACAAATATTCTTAGAAAACAGTTCTGCAGTGGATGCATAAGGTGGCCTGTCATAAATAATCATAATTGCAACACCTCTACAAGCTCAGTCACTCAGAGAATTTCGGACTGGGAGAGGTCAGGTTACACAGGGTTGACCTAGGAATGGTTAAAAGAGTCGCAGAAACCACACTTCTCACCACTCAGAATACATGATCAAAAGGCACACTGGACTTGGAATTAGGAGACCTGTGCTTAAGACTTGACATTTGTAAGGAACATTGAACATATAGAGTTAATGTTCAAGATTTTAGTTTCATCATTTGAAAATAAGACTTAATAATAATAATAATAATAATAATAATAGCCTCATTACATTTTGATATTATTCTGAGGAAAAAGTTAAGGATATATGATAAAGTTAGTGTGATATGACATAATATAAAATATAAAACAATATTAACATTAACAATATATATTAATATATCATTACATTATAATTGTAACCATTGCCTCAAAGGACTATCACATCTATTATTTTGGGATGGGAGCATAGTTATTGGTGCATCAATACACAGAAATTTGAATACATGTAACCATCCAAAAAGAAAAAAAATCCAGTGAAGTGGAAACTAGAAGTCAATTAGCTTTATATCCTTTTTAATATATATATATTTTTAATTTTATAATTTATTCATTATTGATTGCAGCCCCCCCCCCTCAACTCCTTCCAATCCTTCCCTCTCTCTTTTCCCTAGTCCACTGAGAGGGAAAATTCTCCTCTTCTGCCATCTGCCCATAGCTTATCAAGTCTCATCAGGATTGCTTGGATCCTCTTCCTCTGTGACCTGGCAAGACAACATTGCCAGGGGCAGGTGATCAAACAATGGGCAACTGAGATCATAACAGAGGCAGCCCCTGCTTCCCTTACTTGGGAACCCACATGGAGACTGAGCTTCCTACTGGTTACATCTAAGCAGGGGTTCTAGGTCCTCTCCATTCATGGTCCTTGGTTGGTGCATCAGTCTCTGCAGGACCCCCTGGGCTCAGATGTTTTTAGCTTTGTTGGTCTCCTTGTGGGGCTCCTGTCCCTTCTGTGTCTCCTCCTATCCCACCCCTCTTCTTCCTTAAAACTCCCTGCGCTCTGCCAAAGTTTAGCTGTGAGTCTCAGCATCTGCTTCGATTCCCTGCTGGGTGCAGCCTTTCAGACAACATCTACAGTAGGCTCCTATCCTGTTCTCTCTTCCACCACTTCCTACAATGTACATGCACAATTTCATTATTTGTCTGTTGATGAATATCTCCATTTCATTTATGGACGGCTGTTTCCATTTCATTGCTTTTGTGAATAGAGCAGCAATTCATAGATCTCTGTGGTAGGATATGGAGTTATTTGGGTATATGTTTTTTCTTTAAAGATTTTTTTTAATTTTTATTTTTATGTGTGAGGTTTTTTCCTGAATATATGTAAGCATGCTGCATGCATGCCTGGTGCTTGTGCAGGCCAGGAGAAGGTTTTGGATCCCTAGGACCTGGAGTTACAGGCAGTTGTAAGCACCAGGGTTTGCACTGGGACACAAACCTGAGTCCTCTCCAAGAGCAGAAAGTGCTCTTATCTGCTTCAGCTCTCCAGCTCATGTTTTTGAAAAAAAAATTCTTTTAAGTTTATTTATTTATTTGTGCCGTGTGAATGTGTGTGTGTGTGTGTGTCCACGTGGCCCACACATGCATGATTGCTTATACACACATGCAGGGTGTGAATGTACTTGCACTAGGGTACATTTAAAACCAAGAGGCCAACTTGCATGAGTTGTTTTGTTGTTGTTGTTTTGTTTTTTGTTTTCTTCTAATATTTTAGTCCCTGGAATTAAACTCAGGAGGTCAAGCTTGGAAGCAAGTTCCTTTACGTGTTAAACATCTTTCTAACCCCTTTGCGAAGTGTTTTCCTTTATACACAGTAAGCTAAGCATGGTGGCTCATGGCTATAATATCAATATAGGAAGCTGAGGTAGGATTATGAGGTCAAGGTTGGTCTTAGCAAGTTCCAGGCTTTCATGGGCAACATAATAAGGATTTATCAGAACCAAACTAGAAGAATTACTAAGCTGATTTATCCTTGTCTTCATTTTGCCATCAACGGAGCTTGAAGTCAAAATTTAAATCATTCATGTGGATCCTTATTCTTCACATATTTCTACTTACTTCCCAGCTGTGTCTGTCTATTGTAATTTGTATTAGTTTTAACCTTATTTTGTGTTTTTTATTTATATTTTACAACTTTTTTCATTGTTTTCCATAATTTGTTACATTCAGATCTATACAGAATGAGGTCAGGCTTACACACCATGTAAACAAATGACTTTAAAGTGTTGCATAGCCATGCTCATAGCTGGGCTTTTTGACTATTGGATTCCATTTCCTACCTGCCTACACTACCTCTTCCAACCCCCCAACACTAGGTAGGAGAGAAAGAAAGACAGAGGGAAAGGGAGTGCAGATCTCTTTAGACTACTTTCTGCTGATTAAGGGCTTTGAGTTCTTTGGGGCAAGTTTAATCTTCCTTGTCGTGATATCTCCAGCCAGCAACCAGCAATCCAGCAAACAGCAAATAGCAAAAGCAGCAGCAAGATCCAGCAGCAGCAGGGGGAGCAGCAGTAGCTGCTTCTCTCAGGACTCTGGCATTTTTATACCCTCTCAGAGTCCCCAGAATTCCAAATGTAAACTATCTTCAGCTGGCAGAATTAGATTCCTGCTAGGGCACAGGGCAAATCATGGTTAGCTGCACAATATGAAGCAGCCCTATATCCCACACCTGGGATTAAAATAAAAACATATTCCCAGCATAACTGGGTTTTTTAAGAAACCAAAATTGTTACTACACATGTTACAACTTTGTTCTTCATTTCAGAGAGTTCTTGCTTAAAACATTCATCATTTTCACAACCTTCTCTTTAAATAGGTATTTCCCAAGAAGCAGCATATTTAATGATCACAACCGTACATGGGAAATCATGATGAGAGGAGACTCCCAAAAGACATGCTGTGTTGGGGTTATGACCTATACTTGCAGAAAACTTTTAGCTAACATATTTGGGGGGGGGGAGAAGATGGAAATAGTTAATGTGCACATACCAAAACAAAACAAAACAACAACAAAAACCAAATCAAAACAACAACAACAACAAAAAACAACTAAGGAAGGTGTTGGGATGTAGCTCCCAGGTAGAATGTTTGTGCACTGTGGGCAAGGTTGGCTTAATCCTGAGCAGCACAAAGTACGGTAAGAGATGGACACCAAAGATTTTTGTATTTTATTCCAAATTACAATCATGTAGGGTACCCACAGATTCCAAAAGAATAAAGCAAACTTAAAAGAAGGCGGAGAATTATGCTTAGCCTCCTCAGGTTCTCCTCCTAGAAACCATTAGTAAGCCCAAACATCTTCACAGTTCCAGCTTCCTGACTACTGTCATATTTGCCTTCTTTGTCATTACAGGCATATGCCAGCATAAACCATTAGGAACGCTAAGTCACAGTGAAGGTCTGGGACTCACTCTGTACTTTCCAGTTCACACTGTACTTTCCAGTTCCTCTCTGTGTTTGAGTTCTGGCAGCATTTTCACATTGTGGCTAAAACTGAGTTCCCTCAGGCTGAAAATGTGTAGAAAAGCACTTTCCACACAGTGCCTCATCCATATCCTAGAAGCTGACCAAAGCACCTGCACTTCCTTAGGAAATCTCTCCATGGGGTTAAAGTTGATACAGATGAAGTTAGAAGGATGGGCATAGATAGACTGACTGTACAATCCTAAGTTCTCTGTAGCTGACAATGTTGACACCACCATAGCTGTTTGTCAGGGGGGAACATATCATATCATTGTTCAGGAGATATTGTTGACCTCAAACCCAAACCATGTCTCTATTTTGGAATGGTGTGTCTTGGCATCAGCAAAGGTTAAAACAACATCCTTTCTGCCACAGCTATCATTTGCCCAACCGGACTCCATCAGATAGTAATGTTCTCTCCTTTAACATTTAATCTTTGTGTTTGTGGTCCTCATATCCTACATAGAAATGTCTTTATCTCCAGATGCAGGGACAAAGGGGTCAGGGTTACTTGGATGCCATCAAAACCGATTTACACTATCTCTACATCCTCTGTAGCTTTTTTCATTGATCAGTAGTCTCTCCTCCAGCAAGAAGACTCTAGTAGTCTTGTCAAAGAATACCTAGGCTGAGTGAAACCCAAGCTACATCTACTTTGGCACTGTGGGCAAGGAATTCAGAAGAATGTCAGCATCTACAGTGGACTGCTGCTCCTTAAGCACTATCGCTTCTAGAGCTGGGACCTATTGCCAAGGGCTTCAGGGTTAGCTTGGGTACTCTGGAATTATCCTGTGAAGCTTGTCACCAAATGCTTTAGCAAACTGTAAGTTGTAGAATTCTAAGTGTTATGCTTTATAGTGTTTTTGTTTTGTCACTGTGCTCTGCTTGTATGAATGGAGATAACAGTCATGAGAACTGTGAGGGTGCTGGAGCTCTGGTGGTAAGTACATGGCTGTTGCTTGTGTTCCTGGAAGCTGAGTTGGCATTTTGATGCTGTAAGTTCCTAGTTTGTGACAACTGTTTGGGGAATTGTGACCACTTAGTCCCATCTTTCCTTACCTGCCCATGTCTAGTTCTTCAGAGAACGGACATTCCATTTTGCATGTGCTTTCGATCTAGGGTTTATTTTGTTATTATGTTCTGCGGACGAGTTCTTGACCTTCCACCCTCTTTTCTAATAATATTGAGATAAGGAAATACAGTGGTGCTGCATCAAGATTGCACAGGGAGCCTTTGAAAAGTCACAGTCTCCCTGATCAGGTCAACTATAGTTCCAGTGTCTGTCCTGAAGCTGGGTTAGGGTCCTGAATAGAGAACTGTAACTTTAAAACCATAATCATATTAACATTTTGTTTACATTGTTGCAATTATACATTGATTATTTTTAAATTAATTTTATGTGCTTATTAATATCTTTGTTAATTTTCTTATAATTAAAAGCTTCATGTGTTTTAACACTTATTATAAAGTAAAAGGGACATTTTTAATGTGGAACTTTAAAATATAGTATTGTGTTCCTATTAGAAGAGTTCTTGTGAGGGAGCCGTTGTACCTTGTGGGAAGACAGAAAGATGGCGGTGCCCATAAGGCATACTCTGTTAGGGATAGCTAGAGCCTGGCCACGGCTTGACGAATTCTGGGCAGGTAGCCTGTGTTCTCCCTGCCTGTCCCTTGAGACTGTGCTTTCAAACATCAGGCCATCATGGTGGCGCCTGTTGGGTGCCTTGTGACTACAGTGGCCACTGCTGGTCATCAGGCCACCACCGCTGATCACCTAGCTGCTCACCCCATTGCAGGAACAGATGGCAGGTGTACTACAGCAGGGAGAGGGAGAGAGAAGCCTATATTCAGACCATGAGCTTCGTGCTCTGGATGAAGCTCAGAGACTGGCAAAGAAGAAAGCCGCATTTATGATGATGAACAAGATGACTAGGGCATTAAGCTTGCACAAGATTTAGAAGATATGTGTGAGCAGGCATTCCTACAGTTCAAACCTGGAGCTCCAGTAACAGAAGCTGATAAAAAGAATGACAGAACCTCCTTGCAACATAAGCTGGACAGGAACCTTGTCCTCTTAGTCAGAGAGAAGCTTGGAGACCAAGATTTTTGGGTATTCCCTCAAGTAGAAGTGGCAGCCTGGGGAGCCCCTGTGAGGGACAGCTGAGTAAGTCCTGACCATACTCTCAGAAAACAGCATGGAAGCCAAGTTCCTAGGGAATGCATCTTTTTTTTTCTTTTATTTTTTTTAATTTATTTATTTTTATCTCAATCACAGGTTAGGTACTTTGAATCCCAGGTGTAGCCCCCTCCCTCATTCCCTCCTTCCCTCCCACTCCCTCCCTCATCTCC
>CM053762.1:41176710-41217758 GCA_028658305.1 Pachyuromys duprasi | reverse complement strand
AAGGGGAACAGGGACTATTTTGGACATGAACTCAATGGCTGGTTTTTCGGCCTCCCTACTCCCCGAGGGAGGAGCAGCCTTGCTAGGCCACAGAAGAGGACATTGCAGCCATTCCTGAAGAGACCTGATAAGCTAGAGTTAGATGGAAGGGGAGGAGGTCCTCCCTTATCAGTGGACTTGGAAAGGGGCAGGGAGAAGATGAGGGAGGGAAGGGGGGATAGGAAGGGAATGCGGGAGGGGGCTACGGCTGGGATACAAAGTACATAACCTGTGATTAATATAAAATAAAAATGTTAAAAAAAAGAACATGAAAAAAAAAAAAGAAATAGCAGAGCTGTGGAATTACAAATGGACCCAAACGTACAATTCTTAAAACCATACAGCAAATTCCTGAAGTGAATTTTGGAAAGGGATTGTCACTTGGTGTATTTGGGTGTCACTGTTTCCTTGGCTGTGGGAAAGATGGATAGTTTCACCTGACTGATGCACATGAAGACTTTTCAAGTATATTAGTATTTTACCTTAAGATTGATCCAGATTCTAGATCATATTATGATTTTATACTGCTCAGTAACTGAATTTTTTTCTTCAGCAGCTGAGTCATTTTTCAATGAAGAATTTTAAGGCCATAAATTGAGCTACTCTCCAGTGAAAATATCCATTTCCCCATGACTTAAATATAACTTATAGAAAGATAATCACGTGTGGTTGGTGATTTCTTTTGGTATCAGTAGCTAACTGATCATGTGTGAAAATACTCAAAGTTGTCTATCTCTCTTTCTTGGTTGTTGTGTCACATGCCTAGGAGATGCGGGTAAAATGATTGCTATTATATAAATCTCTGTGATGAGGCCAAGAGGCTGGATGAAGATCATAGCAGTTCTGCTTACTTTCTTGGACACTCTGGTGTTTGTGGTAGGGAGGGAAACCAGTGTCCCTGTGTGCTGGCAGCCTCTACTTGGCCAGTTTGAAGTGTTGCATTGACCTCTGTTTGCCTTCCTCCTGTCAGGACTGTATTCAGTGTCAGTGCTGTAAATTTCACACACACACCCCCCCCGCCAAAACTTTGTTGTCAAAAGTACTCAGGTATTTCTCCTTCAACATTAATTTTTCATTTTCCCCAGTGACAACACTTTTGCTGTCACTTGCCACTCTTTTGCTGTCAGTGATGTCTTTCGTTATCAAGTAAAGGATCCTGTGCATACCTTCTCTTTGTAATGCAAGCTTCTGGAGAATAGGATAATACTTTTGCTTTTGTAGTTAGCACTCAAGTATATATTTATTGAGTTTTTTGTATTTGCTGCAAAAATAAAAATTTGTATAAGAACTGTCGGATTGTTAGAAGTAGGGTATTAACCTGCTAATGAACCATTGATGTTCTGATGAATAGACCTAAGGAATTTAAGTTCTAAGGTCTTTGAGGAAAGTCTGGAAAAGAATGACCTGGCACTTATTTGCATTGAAGTGATTTATCTGTATTATTGAAGCATCCCTTTGAAATTTACATACCTTTATTAGCAGCCAAGCTCTTATATCCCAACATGGCTCATTTTAAAGAAATACAGTGTAAAAAACGTGTTAGAGATGGTAAAGGTAAGAGAGACTGTTTTACTGGTACAGTTTTGAATATGTAATTTCACTTACTCATCTTAAACAAATTGTAATTCTTTGTTCATAAGGTGAGTTATCAGGCATTGCCACCAATGTATACGTCTTCACCATATATTTGATTGCTTTTAACTAGTTAGTTTAGATGAGTTCTTATGTTGTAGCCCAGACTGACTTCAAATTCATAATTCTCCCTCAGCCTCCCAAGTGCTGGCATTTATAAATATAGTCCATCACAACCTTGTATCTACATTTACGTGTTGATTTTATTGGTTTTAACTTACTCTTAGTATAATTTAACAGTTTTATATGTGTTATGCAGTTTGACAGGTATACAAGTCATGTAACACTGTCCTAATCAACATAGAGAACATATCTGAGTGTGGTTATATGTGTCCGTAGTCCCAGACACTCAGGAGGCAGAGTGGGAGGATTGATTATTTGGGCAGAATCGTGAGTTTCAGTGGGGATGGGAAGAAGAGAAGAGGGGGAAAGAGATGCCATTTTTATTGCTTTCCAAAAGATCATTCCTATGCCCCATTCCTTTGCTCCTGACTAAAGCTGTGTTCTTTCTAGAATTTCATACAGATGGCAGGATTATTCTACTTTTTTTCTGCAGTGCCAAAAATCCTGCCTAGTGCATCCTCCTACTGTGCCTGTGTAAAGAAGTCTACAGTATGTAGTTTTTACATTTGTCTTCTTTAATTCTTACCAGTACTCATGTCAGAAGTTTGTTCCTGTTTTTTTATTATTATTTTTACTGGAGTAGATTACCATATGGCAAGATCACAATCTGTTTATTCTGTGAGAAGTAGGTGGTAAGAATTAGATTGTTTCCTGTTTATAATGTTCTGACTAAAGTTGAAACATAAATTTAATATGTGTATAAGGTAATTCCTGGCAACCACATGGTGCCTGTATATATGCAGTCAGAGTACTCATATACATAGAATAATAAATAAATATAAAAAAGTATGTATAAGGCCATATATTTTAAAATCTCAACTACATCAATTAATACAATGAAATTATCTAAGTGTTATGGTAAGGAATCACTTAACTCTACAAGTAAATTCCAGAATGTTCCCCACAGTATCTGTACTATTTTACATTGTCATGGATAATATGTTGGCTGTAATTGATGTACATTCTTGCCAATGAAGCACAATGTTAATTCACTACAGTGTTAATTTTTATTTTCCTTAAATGACTGATGTTTTAATGGGATTTAATTTCTTTATTGTGTGTGTACATATTTCTACATACTTCGGTTACATGCTCTTTTGTAGAATCATGTTTTGAAAACTTCTTCCATCCTTACATTCAAATCTGTGGATATGCATTTTTATTACGTTGTATTTTTAAAGAATAAGAGTGTTTGATTTGGGAAAAATTCAATATATATGTTTTTTCCTTTGGGTTTTTATATTAGATTTTTATAGTGTCTCATCCAATGTCATTCGTATTGTGTAATGTTTTTCTAGGGGTTTATAATCCTATTCTTAGAAGTATAATATTTTTTGAGTTAACTATTATATATGATGTTAGGTAACATTATATACAACACTAAGGGTGGGTATCTAGTTGATTCAGGACCATTTGTTTTTAATTTCACCCTTTAATCACATTGATACTGTCATTGAAAATTATTTGACTGTATAAATATATATGGGTCTATTATTCTTCCATTTTATCAGTGTCTTTGTGTCAGTAACCCTATTTTTTTAATTTTAACATTATTTTATATTAATCACAGGTTATATATTTTGTATCCCAGCCATAGCCCCCTCCCCCAATAACCCTATTTTTAAAATTATTATGACTTCTGCACTTAACATTAAGTAGTGTATACATTCTTCCACTTTATCTTAAATTTCAAGATTGTTTTACTTACCTGAAGTCCTTTGCAATTTTGTATTTAAAATTGAAAGTCAAGTTTCTGGTGGTAATATGAATTCACTCTAGAGTCACACATGTGTTTGGCAGTGCTCTACAAATGAGTTTAACCTATAGCCCTCTCTTTATGCTTTATTTTAGATAGAGTTACTAAGCAGTCCAGACTGGCCTTGAACTCATTCCGTAGCCAAAGCAGGCCTTCAAATGGTAATCCTTCTGCCTCGTCTTGATGAGTAATTGGTATTGTATGCCTATGCCACTAAGCCTGGTTTCATATAAAATTTTATAAGTCTCTATTAGTATTTCATTTACTGTAGATTTGTTTCCCTTTCACAAGACTGTATGTAATGATCCAGGAAAATGTTGTATTTCTTGACTTACTTAAATTTCTTTACTTTCTCTTACTGTTGTTGTAAAGACTCTAGAGTTATATGTTTTAATAAGTTTATTCCTGTCATATTTGTTATACTAAATGGCATATATTAATAGAACAATGGATGTAATTATGTGTACTAAATGTTTTGTCTTCTGCTTGTTTCATTTTTCTTGTCAGCTTTTGTGCCGGTACCATGCTATTTTTCTCTTAAAGGTTTATTTATTATTTATACAACATTCTGCCTGTACACCAGATCTTAACTGTAGATGGTTATGGGGTACCATGTGGTTCCTGGGAATTGAACTCACAACCTTTGGAAGAACAGTGAGTGTTCTTAACCTCTGAGCCATCTCTCCAGCCCTAGTACCATGCTATTTTTATTGCTGTAACTCTGTAATATAGCTTGACATCTGGAATGGTACTTCCCACAGCATTGGTGGTTTTTTTTTCCCCCCCTCTGGATTTCTTTGGCTCTCTAATCATTTTATGATTCTCTATGAATTTTAATATTTTTTCTATCTCTGAAAAAATTTTTGTAGATTTTTATTGAGATTACATTAAATCTTTAATTGCCTCTGGCAGGATTATCATTTTTACAATATTAATTCTATTAATCCTTGAGAATGTTAGACATTTCTGTCTTCTAGTGTAGTCCTAAATTTCTTTTTTTTTTTCAGAGATTTAAAAAATTTTAATGTGGAGATCTTTCGCTTTATTGGTTGAATTTATTCATAGATATTTTCTTTTCTTTGAGGCTGCTGTGAATATAAGTGTATCCATAATCTTTCTATCAGAATTAGTGTATCCACTGACGTTTTTGTAAGTGATTTTGTATACTGCCACTTGGCTGAAACGTTTATCTCTAGACACTTTCTGGTGGAATGTCAGATAGGGGCAAGTTGATATTCGCTCTAGCTATCACTTTGAGCCTGTGGAAAATGATTGGGAGCGGTGGGCAGCCTCGTACTGTCCTGAGCTTAAGAGGATTGCTTCAACTTTTTCTTTCTTCCATTTGTGTTGGTGTTGGCTGCGGGCTTGTCGTATATAGCCTTTATTATACTTATTTTATTATATACTGGTTTCTGCCAATCCTACCTTCTCTAGCGGTTTTTATCATTAAGGCATGTCGAATCTTGTCAGGCCTTTCCTGTGCCTGTTGTGCTGATAGTGTGTTGTTTTTTATAAGCCGTTTTCCTGTTTTATTACATTTATTGACTTACCAATGTTGAAACATCATCACGCTTGTGTAATAAAGTCAACTTGATCATGGTAGGTCATCTTTTTGATATATGCTTGTATTTGGCATGCACATATTTTAATGAGTTTTTTTTTTTTTGCCTCTGTTCATCAGTTTTCTATGTTCATCATGAAGTTTTCTTTTGTGTTGTGCCTTTACCTGGTTTGGGCATAAGAGTGATGCTTCATAGAAGAAGTTTGGAAGTACTGCCTCTGTTTCTATTTTGTTTTTTAATACTTTTAAGAAATATTTATTGCAGATCTTAAAAAATCATGTAGGCCTGGTCTGCTTTTAGTCAGAAGGATTTTTGTTAATATTTGATAGTTTTTTTTAATTTTTAATAGTTTTGATCTTGTTTGTTTTGAGTCTGTCTGTTTAGGTTGTTGATCACTTCTTGGTTTATCTCTGGTGGTGTGGATTAATCTAAAACCTGGTCTAGTTATTTTCTCATTTATTGGAATATAGGCCTATAAAGGGTTCTGAATTTTTTGTGTGTGTGTGTCTGTTATAAAGTTTCCCTGTTCACTACTGATTTTACTGATTTGGGTCCTTTTCTATTTTCTTTTGATTAACTGGTCTAAGGGTTTATCAATCTTCTGTATCAAGGAATCATATTTAGTATCTTTGTTTCTACTTCACTAATTTCTGCCCATATTTTTATTATTTCTTACTGTCCACTAAACATTTGTTTATGGTTTGTTCTTACTCATCCACTTAGGAAATACACTCTTTTAGAGCTTGGAGTGCTCTGCCTCAGGTTTTTCTGGCTTTAAAGGTTTCCGTTGAGATATTAGCTGTTCTTCTGGTTGGTTTCTGTCTATATGTGACTTGTGGTTTATCTCTTGCAGCTTTCAGTTCTCTTTTTGTACTGTATATTTACCGTTTTAACTTTGGTATGTTGTGCAGAGTTTCTTTTCCTGTCTCATTTATTTGGAGTGCTTCTGATATGATATTGGTATATCTTTTCTTAATTTGTGGAAGGTTTCTTTCATGATCCTGTGAAAAGCTTATTCTATGTCCTTGACTTGTGATTCTTCTTATATGGTTATAATTTGAAAATTTGACATTTTCATGTTTCCCCACATTATCCACATGTTCCTTCATGTGCTTTAATTTTTTTTATATTCTTGCTTGTGCTGTTCAATTCCTCTATTTTATCTTCAAATCCTGATATTTTGTCTTCTGCTTAATCTAATATACCTGTAAGGCTTTCTCCCATATTTTCTAATTGGCTTGTTGAGGCTTCAATTTCATTTTCATTTCACCTTGACATCTTTTCTATATTTATATTATTGATTTATTTTTTATTGAATTATTTTCAAATCCTAAAAACAATGGTCTTCATCACTTCATTCAGCCAATCTTATATATATATATTTGGAATTCACTCAGGTGTTCATTATCCTCTTCATTGAGTTATTTATTTTTGTCTTTTTAAACTCTTAATTCTTTAATGAAGTTTTGTGAGGTTCATCTAGGTAATTGTCATTGGAGAACATTTCTGTAGGATCAGTGGATTTTGAGGGTACATACTATCTTGACCTTTCATACTGTTTGTGGTTTTGCATTAAGACCTGGACATGTTTTAGTTGTGTGTCTGATGTGAGATTCTAGAATGCCTCTTTTGAGTGGAGTTTGATTTTGTTCTTGATGTGGCCCAATCTTGGTTGATTTTAGATCAGTTATGAAAAGTTAGTAGGTCAGTCCTCCATATATTCAGGGTCAATTTTAAATTACTGAGGTATGGGCATATCCAATTCATTGGTAAGCAGGAAAGCATGGTGATGGGACAAAAGGCTGGATCTGCTTGGGCTGGAATGCAAGTTGTTCTATCCAAGCTATACCTGGGAGTATGGGGCTGTTACATATAGGACTACATATAAGATGTGTGACTAAGGCTAGGCCTGGGAGTGGGAGAGCATATGGAAAAGTGAGGTTTCATAGACTCAGCAGGTTGGGATGGTACACAGAATCATCATGACTGGGTCCATGTATGGATATTGGGAAAGAGAAGGTGAAGTAGAGTCTGCAGGACTCACTAGACTAGTCCAGTGTGTAAGAAGTGCGATCTGAGCTAAATTTAGTGATTTTTGGAAGTTGCAGGCAGGCTAGGGGCTAGGGAAAACTCATCAGATTATATTGAAGGTCAGTGATGGACTTGCAGGGTCGGGGTATATTATATAGGTTCAGGCAGACTTTTCAGACTGGACTAATGCATACACTGGATGTGTGAGCCAGGTCAAAACATGGGTGTTGGGAAAGGTGCAGGTAAGGTAGTGTCCACAGGACTCAACAAAACCGAGCAGGGGACACAGGATGTGCTCCCGAGGGAAGTTTGGAGGTTGGAAAGGGTCGATTGTTTATACTATGGTATAACAAATCTAAAAATTTCTCCCTTCCTAGTCCTGGGGCCTCATGCTTTTAATCCCAGCCAGTAGCATACAGAAGTAGGTGGATCTCTGTGACCTGGAGGGCAGCTTTGTCTTGTAGACAAAGTCCCAGGAAAGCCAGAGCTATATAGAGAGAACCAGTCTCAAAAAACAAACAAATTAAACAAAAAATTCCCTTAATTCTATTTATATTTTTGCCTAGCAAAATAATTTTCTTGGCAAGGATTTAGCTCAGGTGATTGAGTGCTTGCTTCCATAAACAAGGCCTAGGCATGATTCTATTCTCTATACACTACTCAGGAAAAGTGAGTATATGGAGTATACACTATATTCACACTGGACAAGTTAGTAATCATGTGCATTCTATTCCACCATCTTCTTTCCCAATCTCCATGCTTGGAACATATCCTCTGTACCCTCCCAACCTGTTAAGTCCATGAATCCTCACCTGCCCTGTGTGGTTTATATAGGAAAGCTGAGTATAGTGGCACATACCTGTAATTGCAGCACCTGGGAGGTAGAAGTAGGAGGATCAAAAGTTCAAGGTCACCCTCAGCTACATAGCAAGTTTCAGGTCAGGGTGAGATACCTCAGAAGAAACAGACAATAATCAAATTTGCCTTGTATCTAAAACTACTCTAAATTACATCATTATTGAGAAGACTTTCGGATGTATTTCATTTGTTTGTCACCAACCTGGTGGCATGGCTTTTACATGTTGATATTAAAACCATTAAATGTTACATTCAAAGTATATTTTGTGAAATTTTAGATAAGGCTGGCATGCTGTTTTTTTTTAACTGAGATAGTATTTGTTAATGTTCTTACGGAGAGTTGAAAATTGGGTTAAATGAATAAAACTGGTGGACTCAATTAGATAATAAATGAAATATGCTGATGAGATGAAAATAATTTGTTGTTTTCTTAACAAACTTTTAAAAGTAGTAAAATTTCAGCTTTACCAAGAGCTTTGTAAGCATTTGTTACATACATTTTGTTTATGTCTTGTTGAGAAGCTGATTCTTCCTTTTTGTAGAAGCTTTGTACTTTATAAATCTTATAGTATGTTTTTGCTTTGATAAATATTGCATATCATGTATTAGAATAACAAACATCTAAAACTAAGTGAAAATTTTAAATTGTACAAAATGGGATCTCATAAGGTGTTTAAATAGACCCTTTCTTCATTTTCCATCTTATAACAGTCATGAACTTGAATTTACTCTCATGTGTCAATTTGCTAATGTTCTCTCTGAAGTGGATACCACCTACATAATGATATAACATGAATCAGTACCTGTAACTAAATCATTAAAAGCATTGTGGGTACTTTGCATGGCTGTGCCTTACGAAGTATCTCATGGCATGAGCTGCATTTGCATTCCCTTACTATATGGAATGACTTGAAAAGCCAGGGAACAAATCACTCTCCCAGCGGCAGCCATGGGGCTACCATGATAATGCATATTTTAAATGAATAGTAAAGAGGAAGAAAGAAGAAAGACGTAACTCTTAGCTGGATGTTGTAACCAAAGAGTGTTAGATTTGATAAATTTTGATATCCCGTCATCTTATAAACTGTTGTCTTAAGGAAAAGTCATCTGTGAGAGCATTAAGTGCATTGACATCAGACTGGTGGGTTTTGAAAGGCATGCCTGGCTCTCTGTTGTGTGTACTGTGCATGAAGGCCCTTGTTTAAGAAATGGAATGATCGCGAGGCTCCCTTGTCTCTCACTACAGAAAAAGATGTGTATCCTTGGGAATGGGGAGCTCTTAGCAGTGCTGTGGAGCTTGTTTTGGTACAGATTCTGTGTGCCCTGTAATACTTATATCCTAATGGAATTGGTGATATAAAGGATTGCTTGAGAATTTTACCACATTCTCTAATATTCTCCCTAAGTCTGCCTTTGGTAAGGAAGGTAAGGAATTAGTTCTGAAATTCTGTGAAATCCTGCCTCAGTGTAAGGTATACAGGAGTGAAATGACTAAATGATACAGATAACATTTTATCATGATTTTAGTTAATCAACTTCAAGTTTAGTGCTAGGGATACTAAAATTGAGCACTGAACGTTATATTTTATGGCTTTCAAAAATGTAGTTCTAACATGTTAATATGATGAGTGATTCAGATTTAGAGAAATTGGACAAATTTCAGGATGACGATTTAATAAGAGAATTTTTCTAGCAATATTAAATACATTATGTAACACAGACAGCAAATACGTTAGTTTCATCCAGTCATCTATTGAGGCATAACAGTTTTTGTCACTTGTGAAATAATTGAGTCTTCTGTTTAATTTAATTTGCATTTCATGATAAGAAAACTTTGAATTTTGATGTGTAAAATTATTCCAAAATATAATTCCATTTTATAGGCCCTCCTTTATTGATACTTTCCAGTTTTCATAGCTTGTTTCTTCCATCATCTGGCTTGTCATATCCTTTGTTACAAAGCTGGTAAATTTGTGCTTTCATACCAGGACACTGGAAGACAAAAGTGAGATCCTAGGTGAGAATCCCTTGGACTCTTCTACGTTTTGATACTGAAATTGTGTTTTAATAAACTTCTTCCTTCAGTATTGTCAATAAGTAGTTATTTAATAATGGTAAATCACAGTGATGCTAATTAGTAGATAACTGAATGCTGAAGTTGATATCTCATGAGAAGGCTGGGAATCAACGTTGATTGCTGCCAAGTTCAGACCAAAACCACAAAAACAGAACAGAGTGTGTGACTTTCAAGTGTACATCAGTGGCAAAGGAAGGTTAGAGAAATATACAGTGATAGCCATATTCTTTATTACACTTTTATGGGTTTTCATTATATTTTTTCTTGTATTCTTCATTTGATGAAAAATACTCTCTTCCCAAATGAAGAGGGCCCAGTAGTTGCTAGGTTTGTTTCCAGTCCTCTTGTCTGATTCTATAACCAGTGGAGCCATGTTCTAGAACTTGCTATTTGTATCTTCATGTTTCACAGATGTGCTTGGGATAGAAAACATGTCCGTTTATCTAAATGCAGACCCTTTGGTGAAATTATTTTATTCTAAGGTTAGATCCTCTTTCCATAGGGTAACAGAGGCCTCCCAGCAGGCTTATCCAAACTATAGATGAGGAAATTAATTATTAAAGTTGTATGTATGGCTGCAGTTAGAGGAAAACTCATGAAGTTCTCTGGCTGTCCATCCACTGTAGTACAAGTGACCTCTAATTTAGAGTACTGTGAAGAATTAACATCGTTGAGGCAGTTTGAAATGGACTAAACATCTGTAGTCATGCTAGGGAGAAGACTTGACGGAACCAAAGCAATGGCAGTTCCATCCCCCTCTCTCCCTTCTTCCGTTTGCTCTTGTTTGCAGAAAACTGGATAGGTAGTGTGCAGTTCTCAGATGCTACATTCCCTGGTCCTCCTGTTACTACAAGTTTCCTCAGTTATTATGTAGGTGAAAGAGCTGCTTAATACCATGGCTACACCTTGTTCTCCAGAAGGGTGGCAATATACAGCCACACTCAAGGAACAGAGATCTTGCACCTCCATACAATGGCATGTAAAACCAAATTATTTTAAATACTTCCACAAAAGGGATTTCTGCTTCTTTATTCTTTTCAATTGCTTATCTAAGTGCCCTTTTGTAATTATTAAGTCATCACCCCCTAATTCTGTATTTCTAAAATTATTCCTGTTTTGTTCATTAAGAGCTCTTTTAGTTGTCCTCTGTGTCTCATTGATTCATCCTCACTGATTGTGATTATTATTGAGGACTTTCTTTTTTTCTGCTACTAGAGAAGAAGATTTCAATTTTAATGTGAATATTTCCTAACTCGCTTCTAGAATCAACCATCTCTCCAAGTAGCCTTTTTTTTTTTAATCTGAAAATTAACACTGGATGCCAAAAAACCCAGTGCCAGATGTAATTGCAGCTCTCTAAATCCAATGTTGAGCCATTGTTACAGGTAATACTAAATTAGGTCATTGTAATAATTAAGTTTTTCAGAAATGTAAAATATGCCTTACTTAATTAAATGAAATAATACTAAGATTTTTTTGAAATAAAGAAATTTCAGAACTTTTATTACATCTCTTTTTTATGTCAGTTTAATCAATATGTCTCTTTGTATATCTGTTCTTGAATAGAAAATCTGAGGAAAAGGCTTAAAACATGGTAATTTGAAGCATGTTGAGATTAGTTCTATGCTATTGAAGAGTCTTTATATTCCATTAGGAAAATTAACAGGCATGAACTCTAGGAAAAATATATCTGTGGAATAATATGTTATTTGATATCACAAATCATTCTAAGTTTTGTATTCAACAGAGAATATTTTACTGAGAAAAGAAGAAAATGAAAAGAGAGAACCAATGATCTTTCAACAATTTAAAATTATTTTGATAGTTATCCCAGCTAGTTTTTATTGTTCTGAACAATATCTATATAGGTTTTGCCTTCTGATGTTAGAATGAAGGCTTATTAACCTGCAAGTTTATATACAGATTAGATAATTTTTAGAGGCTTTGGAGGAACACATGCTTCTATATTTGTAACCTTGTAATAACAGTGAAGAATTGTGAATGTTATTTTTTTATTTCAGTATACCTTGTGAGCATATATTCTCTCTTCTATATTTTCTCTATATATACTCTTTGGCATACACCATTTTATCAAACAGATTGAATTTGTAAAGCTTATCAAGGTAAGCAGTAGAATTATAGGACTCAATGAATAAGCATGAATGAAAGAAACATTTTTTAAAGAGTTAGTTATTTTAATTGTGTTAATCTAATTTTAATTTTTGTTAGTTTAACTATAAAGGATGGTCTTTTAAAAAATTTAACTAGAAAAGTATTAACTCAACTGAGTGAGTCCCATGATAATTAATTAGAAACAAACCAGCAAGGAAAAGAAGCAGCAGGTAAAAGATGAAATAGCAGTAAATGAATTGAGTGAAGGAACAGTGACAAGTGCATGAGAGTGTGTGAGAGAAATGCCCAGAAAGAGAGCCCTGTAATGAGAACAGCTGGATGGAGCAGCGTATCAGGGTGTGGAGAGACAAAAAGAGGTGCAGTTGTGTTGAAACTGACCAAGGCTTGAAGACCCGAGCATGTCATTTCTGATTGTATTACATCTCAAAGCCAGGGCTCCTAAAGTCTAGAACAGTGGCTTTTATTGAAGCATTTATATTGTCAGAGTTTCTGTATTTGGTTGTTTAAGGGAAACATTTGTTATAGTGGCTTTTGGGTTTAGACCATTCATATTTGGTTGAAAATGTCCAGTGCGCAGTGTGGTCACAGTGTGCTGTGCTGCCTTCTCTTCAGTGTCTTATGCCACTTAATTCTCACATCAGCTCTTTGAGAAGTGGCTCTGAACTACTATAGATTTCCATCAAGGACTGGGGCACAGAGGGATGGGGAACATGGTGCCAAACTCATCTGAACTAATTAGAGACAAAAACCAAAGTACCATGTTTAGTTTCAGAGTAGTTTGGCAGTCAAGGCAGAAAATTAACTACCTAGGCATAGGTGCAGACTCTTCGGGTCTAGGCAGCCATTTATATTATTAGGGTTTCTGTATTTAGTTGTTTAAGGGAAACCCTTATAGTGGCGTTTGGGTTTAGATAACCTATATTCAGTTGAAAATTTGGACTTTGAACATCAGCCATGTCTCCTGAGCACCTCAGAATGTAAAGGAGATTCGTGGTAACAGATGATGGAGAGGTCATGCAGATAAGGCTACTCAGGCATTTTAGTTATTTAACACTCATTTGATACAGGGTCCTTTGTCCAAATCCTGTAAGGGATTTGGGGGCTGTCCTCAGATTCTGAAAAACTGGTTGTTAGAACATTAATCCATTTGTGAATGGAAAAAGAGAATGACTAAAAATCAGTGAATTTTAAGATAATTAAAAAAAACAGTATGTTTACATTTACAGAGTAAATCTCAAGAGCAAATTAATTATATGCCTGTAGTTCTTGAAGTTAAGTAGGCTAAGTGAGGGAAAAGCATGATTTAATCTAGCTTTATTGCTGGCCAAATCTCTAGGCTAGCCATTTTTTCCTTTTAATAAAAATCCTTCTGGTTCCTTGTCTTCCCATTAGCTCATAGTTGAGAGCTCTGTTAAGTTGTCTGTGAGACGGAGTGTATTAAGCTGGCCTGATTAAAATTGTTCACAAGAGATCAAGCAGACAAGGGACTCTTAGCATAATTAAAAAAGGACTGCCAGCCTTTAAAGATAAGATTTCAGAGATCTTTGAAATTTATATCTACCTGTAGGGAAGTGTGTTTATGTAATTAGACTCCAGTTCTCTCATGAAGCCTTCTTAATTCATGCATGGTCCCTATTTATGGAATAGTATCTGCTTGTGCAGGACATAGGAAAGCTGCTTAGAGGAGTCCAATCTTGCAAGATTGAAATGTTTCCTCCGAAAGATCACAAAGTGAAACATTAAAAAAAATCCTTTACCATTTATGTTAGCCTGTTTATTTATGAAAGGAAACTCAGTAGTCAGGTTCAAGGTAGAAATGGAAGAACTAAAGCAAACTGCACAGCCTGTGTTCTGAGGCTAAGGACAGAAAATTCTGTTAGCTCCTGGGAGGTACTTGTCTCCTTTGTGTGTGGGTTTTCTTAGCCCAAGCTTTTGCTTTTGTCATCTTATCAGTTAACCAGCGTTGCATTACTGAGCTCTGAAATCATTCAGTTATTCCCACTTTACTATCATGTTTCAGAAAAAGTGATTGCATTTAAAGTAGGTTAAAGTTGTTCCTTCTTTTGTCCCTTGGAAGCCATGTCCTCTGCTGCTCAAAGTGTATCTTGCCCAAAGGCTTTTTCCTCCCTTTGTGTTTTAAAAAAAATGGTGTTTTAGTTTCTCTTCAGCATGGAGTCCTTGTAGCAAAAATCAAAGTGTTAGTGCTATAAAGAGACAACATTTCAGAGAAAAATTACTAAGCTGCGAACATTCTTTTGGTTTACTTCCATGTTTAAGGCATCGGATCATACTACATGCTTCTATCATGAGAGACCTCCTTAGGGAGGCCTTTCCTTCCATGGAGAAGAGTGATTTTTTTTTCTTTTTTATGCAGAAGATCACTTCAGATCAGTTCTAGTCCACTAAAATAATGGTTCCAGCTTCTGAGAGTATATATTTTTAACTTCTTCTGTATTGCAAGTAATTATACCTATTTTGTAAATTATAATATAAAGCAGCAGTGTCCAACAAGAACCAAAGGTTTTTCCTTATCAGGCATCGGCAAGAGAGCAAGATGACCGTAGAAGCCCCCCAAACTAAAGAGAACTGTGTGTTACTCCAGCTGTACTTGGGATGATTTAGGATGCTAATGAAACATACTTTGGCCAGGCATAAGATTATTTTAATTTAAAACAGCAAAAGTACTGAAGAGAACAGAGCCTTGAGTTTCAAATGATGGGAGGTTTTATTCCCCCTCATTTTGTGATCTTTCATTATCCATTAGAGGAAAGTACTAAACAAGAATGTGTCTTGAAATGGTGTGATCTCTGAATAGTTTTATTTGTAGGAGGAGGTCATGAAAAGGTTTCATCTGGCTTCTTCTTGACAGGCAATCAGGAGTTCACAAATATCCTGGTTACTAATCATTTTAAAGACTTGAAAAATTTTGCATCAAATTGTGTATCACTTTTACTTTTGATTAAATAAACTGCTTTAACAGATTGTATAGTCACGTAGCCTAGGTAAAAATAGTTGCTTCAATTAAGACACACTGAGATGAAAGTACAGAACTGATATGATATAGCTATATTATGATTTTTCCAACTTGTTTATCTGTTCTATATACTATCTAAACTGTCTTCACAAACCCAACCCTCGCCCTTTTAAATTCAGACAATGGTTGGTATAGCCCTTTGTTTATCTTGTACTGTAAAGAGTTAGCAGACACTCAAAGAACTCAACATGGATCAGTAACTTTTTTTTTAAGTATCAAATCAGATGAGGTTGCAGCAAATATTTTCCAGGGAATGGTTATCAGATGATCCCCATTTCTTCAGTGAACTAGGAACATTCAAATACTAAGTTGTAGAGCCAGAAAGACTTGTCTGAATAAGTAGTCTCTATATGATGATCTCCTTTAACATTCTTCAACCTGCTAGACATCTGTAAAATGGAAATAATACACATGAAACCAAATCTTCAAAGTCTTCTTTACTGATCTTAGGTTAACGATAACCCAGTTGCCCATTAATACATTGTATTAACTACTTCATATATGTCAGCATGTTTAAAACCAGTTGAAATGCACAGACAATTCAATCTGTCTGTGTGTTTTGGTAATGTAGTCAATACAATGTCCTTTTGATGTCTCTTCTATGAGTATTAATCATGGTGCTACATAAGACACATCAAATTTGTTTTTCATCTGCTATGTCCAGAGTATCATGACTTTCTGAGACTTCTGATATACAGACTTAAAGTATTTCCACAGTATTGATTTTAAAATGGCTTTTGAGGCTTATTGTATACTCTAAACTGTACCTATTTAACATGTGCAGTTTGTTGGGGTTGTTGCAGTATCTACTTGTGATATCATGACTGTAATCAAAATAGTTGATATGCTGTTGTTAGCAAGGTTTCCTGGATCCCTTTGTAGCCTATTTCTTCTGCTTGTCCCTATCTCATACAGCCCAGTTCTGTTCCCACTCCTGCGGTTACTGTTTCTGTTACTAGATTTCCTTAAATTTTCTTGAGATGAATAGTAATTAAATCATACATTATGTGTTCATTATGTCTGGCTTCTTTCACTCAACATAAGATTCATTATGTTTTTGCTTGTAACATTATTTGTGTTTTTTTCTTACAACGATGAGTTGGATTATATGAACATATCAAAGTTGTTTTATCCACTATTTGCTAATACCAGCATGAGTGTAAAATGATTAGTTATCCAGTTACTAACTAGTTTGGTGAAAACTGCTATCACCATTAATGTTTTTTTTTGTTTGTTTGTTTGTGTTTGAGTAAGTACCTAGAAGTACTGTAATTAGAGTCAATGGCAGGTCTATGTTTAAATTTTTAAGAAGCCCCTAAACTGCTTTTTGAAATATATTAATTTTATATTCCAACCAACATCGGAAGATAATTTTACTTCCTCTACTTCTTACCATCATTTCCCGAGTCTTTTAAATTTTAGCCCAATGAGTACTGGCTTCACTGTTGGCACTATATTCACCCTCCTTGTCATTGATAATGTCGGGCATGTGTGTGTGAGTTTTACTCACCCTAGCTGTGTGTTTTCTCAGGAGGTTGTTCAATTTTTTACCACATTTTAATCAGATGGTTAGTTTTGAATTTGAGAGTTCTGTATATATTGGATATAAGTCCTTTAGTAGAAATTATGCTTTTCAGACCCTGGCTTGCTTATTTATTTATTTTTGTTTAGTTTTTCTATAGTTGTATAGTTTTTCTATAAAATGACTTTGAGAGAACATAAGTTTTTTATTTGATACAGTCAGATTTGCTGATTTTTATCTCATGTATTGTTGCTATAATTTTGCCAAACTAAACATCAAATGTAATTTCTTATACTCAGTAAGATTAGTAGCTTTGCTTTTTACACTTAAGTTTGTAACCCATTATTATAATAAACTTTTTACTTTAGAATAATTTTAGACTTGAATAGTTGCTAAAGTAGTACAGAGAGTTCTTGCATACCCCTCACCTACTTTCTCCTATTATTAACGCCTTACATAATCCCAGGGAATTTATCAAAACTAAGCACTGGGATTTTTCATTGCAATTAACCTCAGCCTTTATTTGGATTTTACCAATGATTATTCTAAAGCTTTTTCTTTCCTGGGTTTTGCCTTGTCTATGGTTCTAACATTTCCTTTATCTGCTCTGAACCATGACAGTTTCTTCATTTCTTCATCATCCTATGTTTTTCATGACTATGGAAGTTTTGAGCAGTATTGTTCATGCATTAGCTTTAAGGTGGGTTCATGTGGTGTTTTCTTCATAATTCAAATGCATTTTGAGAAGTGCCTTTTCACCTAGTGTCAGGGTGCATGCCTGGAATACCAATATTTGGAAGATAAAAGCAGCAGGATTTTGAGCCAAGCATGTATATTGTAATGTGACTCTACTTCTCCACTCACCTGACAAAGTGCCCTTCTCATCATATTGTAATTGGGTGAATTGTGTGTGTGTGTGTGTGTGTGTGTGTGTGTTGGGGGCAGAGTTGAGGACTAAGGACATCAATATGCCTTGTCACTCTTGTTTATTCTTGATTACCTGAGTATAAAGTTTACTATTTTTGCCCTTTCTATATTATGTTCTTTGGAGGTAAGTCACTAAGTATATCCTAGGAGTAAAGGGAATGAAGAGAAAGTAATTACACCCTATATAGAGACGTATCTACATAAATTATCTGAAATCCTCTAAGATTTATTTTTCTTCCTTAATTATTTATTATGTCAGTATGAAACCATATATATTTATTTCAGACCAGAGGTCATATTCATGTTCTATGTTAGTCATTTACTGTAATACCCAACTTGCTGTGGCTTAGGTCAGTGGGAGACCTTTAGATGGCCCCAAGGTTCCTTTGACTTACTAGCCTCTTTTATTTACTGATTTGAGGTATCTTTGCATTCTGACATTATGTTTTATCCTTGCAATCATTTCTCTTTTTTGGGGGGGGGTTATTCTATCCATCCATCTGTCCATCCATCCATCCATCCATCCATCCATCCATCCATCCATCCATCCATCCATCTATTTGAGACAGTTTTTCACTACATAGTCTTAGTGGCTTAGAACTCTCACAATCACTTCTTAAAGAGTCCCTGGTTTGTGCTTCTTGAGCATGCTCTTTATAAACCAAGGTCCGCACTCTGGGTGGTTAGCTGGTTTACTGCTACTGGTTTTATGTCTAGGTTCTCTTGACAGAGTCAAAAAATACACGTAGCTTTCCTATAGCTATAGTTGTAGTTATTTCTGCAACTACGTATTTTTACTTTTCTTATTTAATTGTGAATTCATACTTAAGTCTCTGATTCTAATTTGCTACATGGTAATTTATCTTAGCATAATTGATTATCTTTAATGTCAGTCTTCTATTGTGATAGGAATAGCCCCTATTATCCATTTTCTTGGGCTTTGAAACTCAATATCATATATATCAGTTTCATAATTGTTAATATGTTGATATGAAATCCTTTTGGATTAATTTTTATATATAATATAACGTACTATCAGAGTTTATTTTTGTAATACAATATCTTTATTTTAGCATTTCATGCATGTATTCCTCTTAATTTCATTTTTAAAAATTATGGATATCTAATTGTTCTCACATTATTCATTAAAAAGCCTATTTTTACTTCAATTCCTGCCTTTGCATCTTTTTTGAAAATTGGTTGCCCATTTTTGTATGGGTCAATTTGGAATTCTTTATTCTCTTCGTCTATCTTTGTAACACATTATCTTGATTATTGCTGACTTATAAAAAGTCTTCAACCAGGTAGCAGTAGTCTATTTTCTTTTTTTCCCTTCAAGTTGTTTGGCTAGTCTAATTTTTCTGTATTTCCAAGTGGAATTTTAAATTAGCATACCAATACTTTTTCAAAAAAGCTTACAGTAGCCTATCTTGATGGCTCATGTCTGTAATCCCAGATGAGGTAAAAGGATCAGGAGATGAAAATCATGTTTGGTTATACAATAAAGTGAGGCCTGCCTGAGCTACTTGATCTTGCCTCAAACAAAACAAAACAAAACCACAAGTAAATAAAAAAGCTTGCAGAGATGAGGATTTGTATTCAATGACTTTAAAAAATTTTTATTTTTATTTTAGATTATTATATGAAATTATATAATTTCCCTCTTCCCTTTCCTCCCTCCAAAAATTTCCACAAAACCATCCTTGTTCTCTTTCAAATTAATGGCCTCTTTTTTCCTTAATTGTTATTTATTCACATAATATATTTTCTCATTTTTATTGCCTCAGTTATTCTTATTTATACCATTTTACATTCTAATGGAACCTCTTTTACTTATGTAACCTCTCACCCACTCTACATATGCAAAAAACAAAACAACAAAACAACCCTCCCCACCCCCCAAAAAGCCCAGGAATGTTTGTCTGTCTAAGGTTGGCTTATCTCACTTAACATCATAATTTGTAGTTTCATTTATTTCTTTGCAAACAACATAATTTCAGTTCATGAAGAACTGAAAGTCTTTTATTTATATACATTACACTGGCTTTATCTGATAATAGGTTGATGGGCCTGTGGTTATTTCTATTACTTAGCTATTGTGAATAGGGCCCTGATAAACATGGATACATAAAAATCTCTGTTAGTTCACTATTTTGAATTTTTTGGGTATATAAGCAGAAGTAAAATAGCTGAATTATGTGGTAGTTATGTTTTTTTAGAGAAGCTCCATGCTGATTTCCAGAATACCTGCATTTTTTTGCATTCTTACCAACAATGGAGTTGAATGTTTTCACTTGTACATTGCCAGCAGCATCCCCCTCCCCCAACCCCTTTCTTGATGATAGCTATTCTGACAGAGGTGCTTTTGAATCTCAATGTAGTTTTCATGGGCATTCCCTGATTGATAAGATTTTGAGCATTTTGCATGTGAATTTGTTGGCCATTTGTAGTTCATTTGAAAGGTGTCTGTTTAGATCATTTGCCCAGTTATTGGTTGGATTAGATGATTTGCTTAAGGTGTTTAATGTTTTGACTTTTTTATTTTATTGATACTAGTCGGGTTTTCCTGTAGGCCATCTTTTCACTTTGTTATTTATTTCTCTTATTGTTTTCAGAAGCTGATTAAGTTGAAATGCCATTTGTCAAATCGTGCAGTGATACAATTTCAGAAAGTCCCTTCCCATGCATGATCTCGATGTGTTGTTGTTGTTATACCCATATCTTTTTCAGCATCAGCCTAACACTGGCTTCATAGAATGAACTATCTTATGAGACAGTGTAGACATTAGTTCTTTTTAAGTATATGGTAGAATGCAGAGAAAATTTTTCTCTTGTTGGGGTTTTCTTTGTTTATTCATAAGCAAATTCAATTTGAGCTTTTCCAAAAATAATCTACATTGTCAAACTCATTGACACAGAGTTTTTCTAACTATATCATATATAGATTCTGTAGTAATGTCACTTTTCAGTTGTGATATTGCTTGTTTGTAGCTTTAATTTCTGATCAGTTTGTTTTAGGTTTAGGAATTTTACTGATCTTTTAAACGAATGAATTCCACTTTAATTTTTTTCTGCTCTATATATTTTTTGAATCCCTTAAACTCTATCATCCATTTTCTTTTTGGTTTATCTTAATTTGATTGATTAGGCCAATCAGACAAAATAGAATATCTACTTAGTGCCACAAATTTCCCTGTTAATAATGTTTCAGTGACATTTATTTTGATATAGTATGTTTACCTTTTTATTCATTTTAAAATAGCTCTAACTACACTTTTGAGTTTTCTTTGACCCTTTGGTAATTTAGAAATATATTAATTATTTTGTGTTTAAGTGTTTGGTGTTTTCCCAAAGAATTTTCTATTACTATTTTTTAATTTAGATAATTGTTAGTAGATACTGTGCTCTATGTGGTTTTAGATGTTTTAAAATTTGAGGCTTACTTTATGGTAAAAATAACATATATCTTCATGTATCCTTTTGTTTCATGTATTTATGTTTTGAAGCTGAGTATTTATGTACATAGTGATTTAGAACTAATTATTTGATTTTTTTGATAAATTAATCACTATCATCATGAAATTATTCTGTTGATCTCTGCTAACAGTTCTTTTCTGTAGTGGCTTTTTTTCTGAGAGTGTTGTAGTGACTCAAAACTTCCTGGACTGGAGTTAGCATGCTGTGTCTTTTTTTTTCATACTTTTGCTTTTAATCTTTGTGGGTCTATACTATATACACATAGAAGCAGCATGTTATGCCTTTCATTTCTAGGAGTTTCTTACTTAATACCTTTTAATTTAAATATTCTTATTCACATTGACTGTAATCATTTTTGGCATTCTGTTTTTGCCTCATCTTTTTAAAAATCATGTTTCTTTTTCCCTATCATATTTTTGCTTATTTTTATTCTGTCTCTATAGTTTCTAGCCCTTTTAAATATCCTTGTTGTACTCCTGGACTAGCTGCTATTTATCTAAAGGCATATATGACATTTTTGTGTCATATTGCCACTGCATTAATGTTTAATTAATATTTAAAAATTTTTTTGGCTAGAATTTTTAGGAATTAAGTTCTTAGTCTTCCTGCTCTTTTTTTTATTGGTCATAATACTTATATGTGAAATATTATGAATATTGACATTTGTATCTAATGATCATCTTTAGAATCTCCTTCCATCTGGCGTTTTGTTCTTGGAGGATTTGCTTAAGTAGCATTGCCACTGAGGATTTTTCTCGAAGTGCAAGTAGTTTCTGGAAGATGTAGAAATCATGGTATCTGTTCATTGTATACTCTGAAGCTAGTTCTTAGACTTTCAAAGCTGCAAATGTGCTGCATCCTGTTGTGCAAGTGCTTCCTCTTTGTCCAGTGTATCCAGACAGTTGAATGCAGAGTGGTTGGGACTGATTAGTAAGCTGGTGAATGATGACAGAAACCAAATGTCTCTTGAGCACAGTGGAGCCTATAGTCTGGTCTCCATGAATGTGAGGGAAGTGTGCCAACTGAATCTGGCTTCATTCTGCAAACAGGAGCCTTTTGCAGAAGGATTCATGGTAATTAACCAATTCAAAGTGCAATATTTTCCTTTCATTAATTTGGCAGAAAACAACTAAATATCTACAGCAAAACTGTTTTTGACATTTTCATTTTCTGCCTGGAAAATAATGAATATTTTGAATTGCAGTATGAAAGAAACTTCCAGAATTTTTTCCACTACATTATAACTTCATAAGAAGAGTAGATTGCTTAATTACCAGTTTTTTTAAATTAATCGGATTAATTGACTGTAGGAGTCACCAGAATTGATTCACACTTTGAAGTGATAGGTTTGTAGGAGAGTCTTACAGAATTTATTGGCTCAGATCTATTTTGCTGTTTTCTTTCCTGTATGTTAAGTAATAGGATGGCAGGTGATATTTTCATATTATTTTATCCTCAACTTCACTTGTATCTATTCTGCATACTAGCTCCCATTTCATGCTCTTGTATTTTTTAATTTGGGCAAAACAAATATTTACCTATAATTCATTACCTTTTACTTTATTCAAGTTATTGAATTTTTTTTAGTTTAAAAAATATGCTTATGGTAAACCACTTAAGGAAGATATATCTTGAATATTGTTGGAAGTGTCCATTGTTGGCAAATGTTTCCCCAGAGTAATTGTAGAAGTCCTTGTTTCAGGATATCTTAGTCTTCATATAAATCTCTCATTTCAATATTTTTATTACCAATATTTCATAATAATCATATATTTTCTAAACTCTTTATTACATAATATTTTCCATTCAATTTTTGAGAGATATTGTGGTTACAATTTTGCCTCTGTGTATAGTGAATGTTTACCCCAACAAGTATTCTTATTTTCACTTAATTTTGTTTGTCTGTCAGAACCCAATCTCAATCTATCCCAAAATATAAATGCAGAAGGCTCTTGGGATAACTTCTGAAAAACATGGCTCATTGAGGTCTTGAAATGTTCTATCAGTCCCACCATTAGGAACCTAGGCAATGCTCTTCTCATCATTTATGCCTCTTCTTCCTCTTCCTCTTTGTAAATTAAACACTTTGTACCCTCATGAGGCCCTCACTCCCCCCCCACCCCGTTTATTCGGTTGGAGTGGCCAGCACAGGTGGAGAGATCAGAGTTTAGTTCTGGTTCCAAAACCCCCTGCAAAGAGAATGCCGAGCAGCCTGTGTCACACTGTCACTGATTGTGAAATCATGCAGTAGTCAAAGGGCCATGTCACAAAGTGTAAACTTGGCTGCTGCCCACTCAGATAAAAGGCAGTGTAAGTAGTTGGAGATATAGTTCAGTTGGTAGAGTGTTTGTCTAGAATACAGGAAGCCCTGAACTTGAAATCCAGCACTGTGTAAAACAGGTATAGTGGCACAGTTCTGTAATTTTAGCACTCAGGAGATTGAAGCAGGAGAATCAGAAACCGAAGGCCATGCTGTGTCACATCATGAATTTGAGGGGAAAAAATCCCCTCACTGTTGTTAAACTGGGTATATAAGCATAAAAATGTTTATTCTATCAATGAATGTGCTTATCTTCAAATGTGACAGGACTGTGCTATTGGTAGAGATTTAGTGGTGAATAAGAGATGTACAGTTCTATACCTCTAGGAGCGAACACACTTGTAGGTAAGTGAAGTTTTATGTTATCTTATTTATTCTTATACAGTATATCCCTACTGCAGCTTGGTGTCCAGCCATTCCTCCCAGTTTCCCCTCCTCCACCTCTCCTCTCCCACAGATCTACCCCCCCAACCCCCATCTTTCCTATAAAGGCACAGGCCTGCCAGGGACATAAACTGAATATGGCACAATAAGATACAAAAAGACCAGTAATAAACCATCACATCAAGGCTGGGCAAGCGAGTCTGTTAGGATGGGGTCCCAAGAATAAGAAAAAGAGTCAGAGACACTCCTACTCCCACTGTCAGGAGTCCCATAAAACACTGAGCCAACAACTATAACATATATGCAGACAGCCTAGCACAGACTCATGCAGGCCCTGCAATAGCTACTTCAGTTTCTGTGAGCTTCTATGATCTGTGCTTAGTCCATTCCATGGGCCTTGCTCTCCTGATATCTTTGACCCCCTGGCTCCCATAATTCCTCCTCCTGTCTTCTATGGGGCTCTCTGAACTACAGGAGGAGAGAGGGACCTGATAGAAACCTCTGAATTGGTACTTCTCTCCACCTAATGTTTGGGTGTGGGTCTATGCATCTGCTCCCAGCAGCTAGTATTCACTATAACATGTTTGTCTTTCTGGGTCTGGGTTACCTCACTCAGAATGATTTTTTTTCCTAGTTCCATTCATTTACCTTCAAATTTCATGATGTCACTTTTTAAAATAGTTGAGTAATAATCCATTGTATAATCTACCACATTTTTACTTTATCCATTCTTTTGTTGAGGGACATCTAGGTTGTTTCCAGGTTCTGGCTGTTATGAATAAAGCCACTATGAACATATTTGAGCAAGTATTCAGTGGCAGGGTGCAACATCGTTTGGGCATATGGCCAAGAGCGTTTAGGTAGACTGAGTCCAATTTTCTGAGGAACTGCAATATTGATTTCTGTAGTGGCTGTGCAGATTTCTACTCCCAACAGCAATGGAGGAGTATATCCTGCTTGCTCTTCATCCTTGACAGTGTGTGCTGTCACTTGTGTTTTGTTCTTAACCATTCTAATATGTGTAAGATGGAATCTCAACTTGGTTTTGATTTGTATTTCCCTGATGGTTAGGGATGTGGAACCTTTCTTTAAGTGTTTCTCGGCCATTTGAGATTCCTCTGTTGAGAATTCTCTGTTTAGATATGTACCTCATTTTAAAATTAGTTTTTTTTTGTTTGTTAATGACTGTTTTCTTGAGTTCTTTATATATTTTGGATATTATCCCTCTATCACATGTGGAGTTTGTGAAAATCTTTTTCCATTCTGTAGGATGCCATTTTGTCTTATTGATGTTGTCCTTTGCCTTACAGAAGCTTTTTATTTTTATGAGGTTATTTATGAATGTCAGTTTTAGTGCCTGCCCTATCAGTGTTCTGTTCAGAAAGTTATCTCCTGTGCCAATGCATTCAAGGCTATTCCCTATTTTCTCTGTTAGGTTCAGTGCATCTGGTTTTATGTTGATCCACTTGGACTTGTGCAAAGTGATGGATATGGATCTATTCACATTCTTCTACATGATGACATCCAGTTAGACTAGCACCAGTTGTTGAAAATGCTTTCTTTTTTTTTTCTATTGTGTATTTCTGGCTTTTTTAAAATCAAAAGTCAGGTGTCCATAGGTGTATAGATTTATTTCTGGGTCTCTGTTTCAATTCCATTGATTAATATGTCTGTTTTTATGCCAATACTATGGGTTTTGTTTTTTATTACTATAGCTATGTAATAAAGTTTCAAATAAGGAATAGTTATGTCTTCATAATTTTTCTTATTTTTCAGGATTGTTTTAGCTATCCTGGGTTTCTTGTTTTTCTGTATGAAGTTAAATGTTGTCCTTTTAAGGTCTATAAGGATTGTCTTGGGATTTGGTTGGGATCGCATTTAATCTGTAGATTGCTTTTGGTAGGGTGGCCAGTTTTACTATGTTAGTAGTACCTATCTGTGACCATGAGGTCTTCTTTCGATCTTCTGATAGCTTCTTTTTTAAATTGAACTATATTTATATATTTAATTATTATAATTTATTCACTTTGTGTCCCCGCTGCAGCCCCCTCCCTTGTCTCCTCCCATTCCCACCCACCCTCCCTCGTCTCCCCCTACACCCTTTCCCTAGTCCCTGATAGGGGATGAGTTAATTTTGTATCCAGCTACTTCAGTGAAGGTGTTTATCAGCTGTAGGAGTTCCCTGGTTACAATTTGGGGTTATTTATGTATATTATCATATTATCTGCAAATAATGCTACTTCAACCCCTTCCTTTCCTATTTGTATTCCATGGTTCTCCCTTAAATGTCTTTATGCTCTACCTAGAATTTCAGGTACTATATTAGGCAGATATGGAGAGGTTAGACAGTCTTGAAAAAAATTAGTCCATGCTGGAGAGATGGCTCCTGGACCTGGTTGTGTTACCAGCACCCACATAGAGGCTAAAAATCTGTAGTTCAGTTCCAGAAGACACGGTGCTGTCTTCCAGCCTCTGGGATACTTTATGGGTATGGTGAATGGTCATACATGTAGGTAAATCACTTGTACACATAGAATAAAAAGAATCAGCTCTGAAGCAATGAATTATATAATATAAATATAACAAGTGTTCTGAAGAAGACTCAGTGCTTACAGGGAAAGAGACGGTAAGGAAACTTGTTTTCCTCACTTTCTTCTAACCAGGTGAAATTGTGTTTAACCTTGAAGTAGTGAGGGCTGTGTCTTAATCTTGGAAAGTGGAATGTGTAAAGGCCTTGATGTATAACATGCATGGTAGACATATGCAAATAAAAGATGATTGTTGTGGATGAACTTAGAAGAGTAATTTAAATGAATTTTTAAATTATTTTTAAGTAATTTATTTATTTTTATATTAATCACAGGTTATGTACTTTGTATCCCAGCCGGAGCCCCCTCCCACATTCCCTCCCACTCTCCCTCCCTCACATTTTCCCTGCCCTCCTCAAAGTCCACCGATAGGGGAGGACCTCCCCTCCTTCCATCTGACCCTAGCTTATCATGTCTCTTCAGGGCTGGCTGCAATCTCCTCTTCTGGGATCTAGCTAGGCTGCTCCTCCCCGCTGGGGGAAAGAGCCAGCCATTGAGTTCATGACCAAAATAGTCCCTGTTCCCCTTACTTGGGTACCCAGTTGAATACTGAGCTATCATGGGCCATATCCGAGCAGGGGTTCTAGGTTATATCCATACATGGTCTTTGGTTGGAGGAAATTTTTAATTCTTAAGAGTGATTTATCAATTTTTAAGATTAGTGTCTATAAATACCAATTGTGATTTAATTGAATAATATTTAGAAGAAAACCTATAATGCCAAAGGCACTGTTATTTTCAGTAAGCTTATTGTTAAGGTGGCTATATGAGTGATAAGCCGATACAGGTAACATCATAATGATGATATAAGAAAGAGCTTAGCATTGTATTCAAAATGTTTCCCTTTTGTATTTATGTGCTCATTACAGAAATATTTATTTAACACTTTATTGGCAATTTGACAGTTTTAGTTATCATAGCTATGAAACAGAGAGGAGCCCTCTTCACATGGACTTTATTAAATTTCTGCTAACAACAATAACAAAAAAATCCTGTGCTGAGGTTCAACTTAATAAAAAAAGATTTTGTTAAGTTATTTGTATGCATATGTGTCTCTGTCAGGGTATATGCACATGAGAGCTATTGTCTGCAGAGGCGAAAATTGGACCCTGAAGCTCAAGTTATAGGTGGTTGTGAGCTGTGTTAACATTTGTTCTAGGAGCTGAAGACAGGTCCTCTGCAAGAACAGCACGTCCCTTTAACCACCAAGCCATTTCTTTAGCCCTTCAATTTTAACCACATGGGAGACAAGTATAACTTTAGAATCTTAGACCCACCTGGTCCTACTGAATCAGAATGTCCATTAAGAACTCTGTGCAATTGTGTAGGTTGAGAAGCAGTGTTCTAGAGTGGAAGTGGTTGGCACTGACTTAGGGTTTGGGAGCAAATTCAGCTGGTAGCTTATTATTTTAGACAAATACTTGAAGATTTATTTTATTGACATGAATGCTTGTGTCTGTATATGTGCACATGTGTATGGTTGGTGCCCTTGGAAGCCAGAGGGCATCAGATATCCTGGAACTGGAGTTGGAGCTGGCTATGAGCTAGTCTGTAGATTTGGGGAGGTGAACTCATGTCCTCTGCAAAAGCAGCTAGTGCTCTTAACCGGTAAGGCATTTTTCCAGCCCTCTTTAAAACAATATTTAAATTTATTTTGTGAAACAATATTGAAATTATAGCTCAGGATGTGACTCAGTGAAGGTGTACATGCCTAGTAATCATGAGGCCCTGTGTTTGATCCCTAGCACCTTAAAATATTTTACTACTTAAAAAGAAGAAAAAGTGTATATGTGTATTGATGTGTATGTGTGTGTTTTCAAACACACATTCGTACGCATTGGTTAATGACTAACTTATAGTAAGCATGTATCTTTTCATCTATGTGTTACTCATACTCATTTGTTTACAACTTGCATGTGGCTGCTTTCACAGCCACATAATATGAATTGTTTGCCTCAGAGAAATTTGGGCTCACAAAGCCTAATCTATTTACTACTTGAGCCTTTACTGTCTTATTGTGCTTCCCCTTTAGAGTAGAATCAGATGTCCTAGCATGCATGATAGAAACTGATTTTATCTTTTTGATTATAAGCAGCTTTAAGGCCTAGTCAGTGATTGAACCACTCTAAGAGTAGTGATTTAACACATTTTTACCTTACAGTCAGTAATCCAAGTGAAACTTGGAAGACTGACATATAAAACACTTAACTAAAACACTTACCTATCCAAAAGAATTGGTCAAAACTTTGACTAATACAGGTGTGAAAGTGGAGATCAGGCCTATAACATTTAAGAATATATTGTTATCATAATGATATAAAAATGGAAATAGTATACAATTTTGTTGCTTTTTTTTATATTGATAGAGTCTCACTATGTTTTCTAGTCTGGTGGCATCAGACTCATGCTGTCAAATACTCTTCCTGCCGTACCCTCCTAACTAACTGGTACTGTAAGTGTCTGCTGCCACATTGAAATAATTTATTTTAAAAAGTTGCGAAGTTCTTCTCAGAAAAATGAACATTTAATGACAATTGTCTTTTGTAGCTTGTGGTGGCTTATCTATTTACTTATATGTGTACCTGAGGAGATTAGATGTAGGCAAAGTCAGTTGCCAATGAGACTATACCAGTAGTGGAGCTGGAATGAAGACCTAGGCCTTATTAAACTGACTTCATTTTACATAAGCAGGAGGATGAAGTTATAGGTTTGTGATTAGAAGCATGCTATTATTGCAATATTCCAAGACTACATTAGTTTCCTTTTATGAAGTTGAAGACATACTGTTGTCTTAATGTTTCTTTGTAAAAAAAAAAAAAGAAAATTGGTTATTTAAAACACTTTCTGTTACTAAGAAGCTGTGGTGATTTGAAACTGAAAAACAAAATCTCTTTGAGCAACTTGAATGAGAAGTAACTAAGAGAACCTGGAAAGACCTGCAAAATCTAAACATCTAATTCACCTAAGGTTGGAGACTTGTGGGTTCTTGGAGTGATTATATCTTCTCTCTGCATGGGGCTGTGGTTGGAAGCCATCACCTAGATGGGAACTTGTGGCTTTATTGATGCTTCAGAAGATTGAGGACACTGAAATACCAGGTTCATTTCCAAATTATAGAAAGCAGCAGTTGTAAATCAGATGAGATGCAGCTGTGATTTTAAAGCCATGCGCGAACTTGAACATCTGGAGATGTCTGGTTACCCAGAGTATTGTTTGCCCAATATTTTCCAGTTGTTGGTACAAACAACTACTTTGAAAGTGAATGAAATTCCTATGAATATAAAAATGTGTGTGTGTGTGTGTGTATGTTTGTGTAGGAAGCATTTGGGATAGATTTATAGGTACCTGGGGAGCACCAATAGGAAAGAATTCCCACCTATTCCAGTTGGAAATACATGGGGTCTCATATTCTATAATCAGGCAGGTATAGTAAAAGAGTGAAGTTGCTGTCAACTCTGAGAATACTTATCTATTGTATTATATCTTTCCAGTCAGACTACAAACACATAATTAGGGTTTATGGCTCTGATGGTGTATTCTTAACTCCAGGTGTTAAATATTTAATTTCAGTTATTATTCACTCTTGAAGATAATTCAAAAGGTGTTATGGACCCTTAAAACAAGTATGATCCCTCTCCCCTATGCTTCAGAGTTAAATTGGCCTTGAGTAGGTCTAAGCATTTGTTTCTGTTACTATATCTAATATCTGTCAGTTGAGAAATCTGTGCTCGGCAAATATCTGCAATTTTTATGAGACTATCAACTTTATTAAAACAGTTTTTAAATATATAAATGTGCTTATCTTCATACTAATTTCTCATTTAAACCTCTCATGTCTCCCTGGAGAGAGAGATATATTTCTATAAACTTTAAAGTAGCAAGCAAATCAATACTCGACTTGGCAAAGGAGGAGTATTCTGATGCCCTAAGTGTTCTGAGTTGCCTCTTTTCGTTTTGACTTGAATGAAAATAGGAAGGTAGGGCGCAGGATGGAGGCAACTGTGCAGCAGGCTCTGAGGATGGTTTCGTCATGGTCAGTCTTCACTGACACGGTGAAAGCTCTATTCAAGACAGTTCTGGTCATGTTAGAAACTAATGACTAAAACAAAAAGAAACTACATGACTTATAATATATTTGGTTATAATATTTAAACTTCTAAGATTTGAGGTTTATTTTTGTTTTAAACATTGGGTCTCAACGTACAGCACAGGCTGGTCCTGGAACTGGATATGCTTTCTCCTCTGCCATCTGAATATTGGCATAAGGCATACAGTGCTATGGCCAGCTAACTATATATCCCTTTTTTTAAAAAGCATTTTATATGTATTTAACCCAGATTCAAAATATCCAAACTGGGCTCAAGGAGGAAGAACTATGAATTGAAATAATGAGGGAAAAGAACATTTTAAGGTGACATAGAGGATAATTTCTGTTGTCAGTATTGGATATCCTCTTTCCACAAAAAAAAATGTTACAGAGTGTACTAACTTGAGGCAGCTGCTTCAAGAGCTGGACAGGAAGCTCTGAAGGAAGACATTTGTAAGAAGAGCTTCACATTTACTCTGGCTTTCTGTTTAACAACAATGTCATGACTATGTGACAAGGACTGAGAAAGTTAGCAGAAACCATGGCGTCTTCTAGTGGAGAAAGGCAGAGGTCAGAGGTTAGAACTCCGAAGAGGCTGAAATAAAGCTTGGAGGAAAAGCTGCAGAAAGCAGAGTTCCGAATTCTCACAGGTGTGTGCATCAATGTGGTGGCCAGTGAGATTGGGTCTTCTTAGTGGAGAATCTGCTGGGGTTCTGAGAATGGCCACACCATTCATATTTGTAATATTGTAACCATCCAGTTGAGAAACATATTGTTCATAATTTTAGAGCAAGGTCCCCTGTTTTACTTTCTTTTGCTGCTATAAGAAAATACCTTATAAGAACTTTATAAGGAATTGAATTTCCTTTTTGTAATGTTTGTGTATTGAGAAACACCTGGGATTTAGGCACTGTCTGATTCAGTTGTCTTATTAAGCCTATACTTATGACAAGATGGTGCCTTGAGTGCTTCTGTGTCTGGAGCAGGAGGAGTCTGTATATTCACATGGCAGATGATGGAAAGCTTCCTTATTTATGAAGCTGTTTATAAACACGTCCATAGTCAGAATCAGGAGCAGCCTCATCAGTTGGTTGCCTGTTAATCTCATCAAAGCCATTTATTAACATACCTTCACAAAATGTATGTTAAACCCACACATTTTTGGCTCTTGAAATTTGCAGGGCAGCCATTCAAACCATAGCAGCTTCCTGATGTTAAAGCACTCTCTCTACCTTAAGAAAATTATAACTAGTTCTCAACAGAATCTGGAGGAGAAACAGATTTTAACAGCCATCTGGAAGAGTTTGGTGACTACATCGGGCCTTCTTAAACTCATCCTAGCAACACACAAATCAGTTCTTATTGTTAGGCTGATGTTTTTTTACTGGTTGGGTCCAAAGATAAAATCTGGGCCCAGGGGTCCCTACAGAGACTGATACTCCAACCCAGGACCATCATGGAAATGACATAGAAACCCTGCACAGTTGTAGCCAATGGCAGCTCAGTCTACAAGTAGGTTCCCTAGTTATGGGAACAGGGACTGTCTCTGACATGAACTCAGTAGCTGGTTCTTTGACCACCTGTAGGGGAGGGGGTGCAGCCTTGCCAGGCCCCAGAGGAAGACAATGAGCCAGTCCTGATGAGACCTGATAGGCTAGGGCCAGATAGAAGGGGAGAAGGACCTCCCCTATCAGTGGACTAGGGGAGGGCATAGAGGGAGAAGAGAGAGGGAGGGTGGGACTGGGAGGAGATGAAGGAGGGGACTACAGCCGGGGAAACAAAATGAATATATTGTAATAAATAATAAATTAAAAAAGAAATATAAATTGATTTTAAATCAGCTACATTTTGTTGTTACTATATAATATATGATTAAAAATCTATTCTAGAGATTTCCAAGAAAAACGTAGCCTTTTGTAAAGAGAAAGATGAGGCTTATGATGGATGTTGATCTTAGTGGACAAAAGTTTGTGTGTAAACACCTGTGCACACACTTAAAGACAAAAACAAACACATGGTAGAATAATTATATTAGTGAATGAATAGGTATAAAATCAAAGGTGTAAAAATGAAATAATTAAAATAAATGAAAATTCTTTAACTGGAGTGAGGAATAATTAAAATGTATTTGATTTACCATCTCTAGGATATTAAGAAAAAGTTAATTTCATATTTATCAAATGTATTCATTCTGAAGAACCTAGGGGATAAAAGACTGCAGGAAAATGAGCAACAAATGCTTCAGGGATCTGAACAGCCACATCTGATGATTTTGCATATGTATAATAATTGAGGTTACAGCAAGAGACGAACACGAGGGGAATATAAAGCACTGAAGGTTGAAGATGTGCCATTTTAAATTAGAAAATGTCAAGCTTTGTAAATCCCGAGCAGCATAAATTGATGATAATGTATCATATTAAGCTGCTAAAATAGCTAAGAGCCATTACAATTATAATGAAAAAAATTTTTTTGATACAGGTTCTCACTATGTAGTCTTGGCTGGACTGGAACTCACTATGTAGAACAGGCTGGCTTTGAACTCATAATAGAGAGGACTGGGATTAAAATATATGTGCCACCTTGCTCCGCTTGAAGAGAATAGTAAGGGACCTTAAAGTATCCAACTGCCATTCACAAAGGAGCCATCAACTTTTTCTAATTTGTGTATTTAAAAATACTGAGCCATAAAGTCTGCATGTATGGGTCCATTTAAGAATTTTATCTTTCAGATTATAAGAGGAATGCAGGTCCATTAGATAAACTATACAATAATATAGATATAAAATGAAAGTTGAATTGGATCTCATGCTCTTGACTGTTTTATCTCCTTTTTTTAAATTTTGTTGTTTTTGATAGGTAATAGAGTATCATTTTAAAAAGCATTTTTCTTAGGGGAGCACATTGCTCATTTATAATAACCATATTATCGGTTGTAATTCATTATTGCTGCTGTTGAGGCAAGATCTCTCTTGCTGTGTACACCAGGCTGATTACAGTGTTTGGTGGTCCTCCTGGCTCTCTGGCCAAATGTTGAGGTAACAGGTGTGGGCCTGTTTGTGACTAAGGCTTTTACTTTATTAAGTAAGTCTTAAAGTCTGATCATTATATGTCATTTTCATGTTAAATTGATTCTGAAACCTATTTCGTGATGAAAGTTCATGGTAAATTCAGCCAAAGTTTAATATATAAATGTATATGTATATATGTGTATATTTGAAGCTATGCCAATTATAGATGAGAAATGAATTGCAAAGTATAAAAATGGCTTCTACCTTCTGTTTCTGTATTATGAAGCCCAAATATAGAACTTCTGTCTCAGTTGATGAGACATTCAGTTGTATGTTAGAATTTCTGGATTGTTGATGTTTTTCACTCTTCCCAATATTTGAGAAGTTTGCTGTGCTAAAGATTTCCCAGGGACACACCTATGTATATTTACTTTTTCTCATTTTAATAATATTTTAAAAAATGAAATTGAAGTGATTTTGCACCTGAAGTTCACCAAAGACAGCCTCCTGTTTCTTTTTTATTCAGAGATTTTTATCAGAGGAATGTAGACTGGAATCTGCAATGGTTCTCAAAATCCCAAAGTGGTAAGTGAGACCAATTAAGTCTTTTCTTACCAATATTTAGTTGTAAATTTTCTCTATAGTTCTTTACTGAAATATTTTAAGTGACAAGTTACATAAATTCCAGTGCTTGCACATCTGATGACTTTGGAGTCTGGCTATTACAAGTTCTGGGTTTGTGTTCCTAATGGCTTTGATCTGTTACCTGGAATTAGGTTGAAGGATAAAAGAAAGTGAGCAGGTAGGGTACATCCTCATGACAGTGTCCATGTGGCCTTATCTTATTGGAACTAAACAAACTACATCCCCAAGCTGATGTGTGGCTTCAGTTGGTCTTGCTGGGTTGATAATGGTGGCATTTCATGTTTTCACTGATTCAAGAGTTAGAACCCACATTTCCCTGGCAATCTGTGATCCAAGTGAAATGCTTTGAAGACTGCTATATAAAATATTAAAACACTTAAAAGAGTGAGTCCAAATTTAAGCCTATTATATTTATGAAAAATGAACATCAGACCAATGAAATTTAAGAATGGCATTGTAATGAAATATGAGAAATGGAGTAATTAATACACATTTATTTCATTACATTATTTCATTGAATTTGGGACTGAGATTGACAAAATAGTTGATAAGAATCAAGAACATTTACAAGTTTGAAAAATCTTCATAATAAACATTCAGGGTTGTGGGTCAACATCACTGACAAAGGACTTGCTCAGCATGTTAGCACACACACAACATATACATACACAAGCACATGGAAAACAAAGATGTTATAAATTTCAAAACGAGTTTTCAAGCTGACCTTTTAGGTGTGTAGTAAAGTCTTCTGTGTGGAAGTTTTTGTTGTAAGTAGTAAATAAAAATTAGAAAAATTTGGATGCTCTGAGTGGGGTCTTGCTAAACCACCCGAGGTTGGTTAGTAGATTTAGACCAAGCTGTTCTTGAACTCAGTGTAATTCTTTTTCAAACTCCAGAGTGTTGGGATTGTAAGCATGAACTCTACCATGCTTACAACTAGAAGCCGTAATTTTAGGCAACTAGAAATGATATGTTATATATCTGGTCTTGTAGTGTGTATTGAGTTTATTTCAGTAAAAATTTACAAAAAGCTTCAGGGTTAAAAATTACTTTGTAGTGTCCCTAAGAATGACTGTGAAGGAGCCGACTTAGCAAAATAACTCATGAATTTTACCCAGTAGCAAAATTTTTTAAGTGTGAAAAATGTAACTCAAAAGTTGAACAATAGCATGCCTTTGGGAATGGTTGAACAACTTAGACCTTGCTTTAATATGCTGATTGATATAAGACTCATTCTAATGCTCCTGGTATGATTTATTTGACAAGCCAAAGGTAAATTATTTCCAAATTTACATGTGCTAGGAAAGAAGGTATTTGTCTCTGTATATTCAACAAATGGCTTAATATATATTCTGATTCAACTAATGTAGATACTATTTTAACTGCAGATAAGTTGTTTCTGAATTTTGTGTTCCCAGAAGACAAAGGCAAAGTTAATTCTTTGCAGCCCTCTACACCTCAACTGAAAGTCATTGTCTTTGAGAAAAACAAAAAGGAAATGTTAAGGCAGATGGTTTATGTATATTATATGTGCCATCATCCTGACCATCTCCTGTAACTTTTAATTTCTGCCAGAAGCTCTTATTTCCTCTCATATCCACCTCTTGTTCTGTAATTTTCCCAACTGGCCCATACAATAGTGGGAAAGCCCAGTTGTTCCAAGTGACCATTGGAAGCTGTACTTTTCTTTATCAATAGTTTATCTTTGTTGTTAGGTAAAATTGAAATTACATCAGACATTGAAGCCATTGCTAGGTATATTGTGGTACACAAATGTAAATCCCAGGAATTTGAAATAGAGGCAGGAAGATCAGGAGTTTGGTCTAGCTTGGGTTTGAGACCGGCCTAGGCGCTGAGTGACCCTGCTTCAAAAGCACAAAAGAAAAGGAAAATGAAGAAAAATAGTCACTATAAATTATATTTTATTTTTCCATTCCAGTAAGGTAGTTTATACCAAATGAGAACATTACCTTGAATATGTTTGTTATAACAGCAGAATGTTTTAATTAACATGCATTTATGAAGTCCTGATACATAGGAAACATGCAGCTGTAAAATTAGTGGTTTGAGACTATGCATTTTGCTTTGTGTTCTCCACAAGCGCATACATAATATGACATCAGGGAATTTTAGTGGACATTGATCCCATCCTGCTAACATCTTCTCTAACCTGGCCGGACAAATGGAGCTTTGCTAGAAAGCTTGTTCCTCTCCTGTCTGAGAGTAAATGTTCAAGACATGTAATTAAGTGTTTGAGGCATCCTCTGATTAAAGTAGCTTTTGTATATTTAGACAGAATGGTCTATGGCTTTATATCTTCTACCCAGTAGAAGCTTATTTCTTCCCTCAGAAGCTAGCTTTTAGATGTGCAGGGACAGTTACACAGGTCTTTATTGTATCATCTTGTTACCAGTCCAAACAGCAGAGTTTTCTCCTCTGCAAATGAATTAGATACACTCATAGTTCACTTTGGCTAGCTTAGTTTGTACATGAGCTTACAAAGCTCATCTATGTGGCCACTGTAGTCGTGGTGTGGAACAGGGAGTGCTGAAGATATGCTGTCTTGTTGCAAATATAATTCTAAAATTTTGTTCTTTTGAAAAGTCATTGGTGTGTGTGTGTATTACAGAATACAGGAAAGATGCCATGTTTAAAGGATTTTATTCAGGTTTTTATAGTTTATGTCCACTTAGCCACACCATAAACAGCATATTGATTTTTTTTGTATTTTTAAGATAGAATATAAAGTAATAGATTTAATTATGGCATTTAAATACATATATTGTTCATATTTGTTCCCTCCTTTGCCATTCCCAGTCCATCTTTGTAGTTTTTCTTCTGCTTTAATGTAACATACATTTTTTTTTACTTTTTAATTTAAATTTCTTAGTTTTGAAGATTTTATTCATGAGTAGTCTATATACATCATTTCCACCTTACTCTTAAATTCATGACTTCTCTCTCCTTGATTATTAATTTTATACTTAGTTGTGCATATGTATATGTGAATATACACAATCATTTTAGCCTATTTAGTTTTGCTCATATGTATATGTATTTAGTGTTGACCAACTGGCATTGGATGACCTGTCAGAAAGCTCATTCTAAAGAAACTGATTTGCCCTCTCTTAGCAGCAATTAATTACATCTATTCTTCTAGAGGCAGGACCTTGTGAAACCTTCCTTATCCATGTTGCCTGGCAAGTAGTAGTGTTGTTATTGAGTCTTGTTTATGAAACCTTCTTGCTATGGTCTCCTTTCTAGTTCAATTTCATTATCACTCCATATATTGACACATACATACAAATTAAAATCTAGGTTCTTTGTATAAGAAAAAATGAGGTATTTATCTTTATGCTGTATAATATTCCATTGTGTAAAAGCCCTATATTTTCATTGTCCATTCTTCTTTTGATAGATCTAGGGCTACTGTGAGTTCTGTAGCAATAAGCATGGATGTGAAATTATCTCTGGTTTGACTTAACATCCTTTGGTAACCCAGATATAAAACATTTTAATACACCCAAAGTTACTAGGTGGTTTTATGTCCTCCTCTATTCTCATTCAATTACTGATCTTTATTATATTTATGTAATTTAGTCATTAGCTTTCTGGTATTTTATGTAAGTAGAGTACATTGTATCTGATCATACTGTGGAGATAACATGGGTTTGGTTCCAGATTACCTCGATAAATTATAAAGAACCAGGAATGAAATGTTAAGAAGTAAAGGGAAGCTGGAGGCCTGAAACAGAAGAAACAAGGATGTTGTTTGGCATGATGTAGAGGGCTATAAAATTAATCGGACTTTTTTCTTAGCAGACTTTGCTAAGAACCCCACCCCTTTCCTTTAGCCCTCTGCATAGGATTCAGGAATAGCCATTCAAGCACTCAGATACCAGCCCTCACTAGTTAGGAAATGTGGAAAATCCCCCCTCACTTACTTGTCAGTGTGAGCACAGACAAGTCTTAATCTTCTATTTACAAGATAGAATTAAGAGCAAAAATGTCTCCAGTGTTATAAGTAAAATATGTATTTGAATAAAACATACATAAATATACATAAATATTTTTATATGAAAGTACTGTCTAAATGGCAGAACTCTAGCTAAATGCCTGGTGATAATCATATTGATGACATCAGTCAGTTTCCAACGCTGCCTTGATTCCTTCTTGTTCTGGACTTAAGTGTTCACCTACTACTGTGTTCTCAGTAGGGACTGGGCTCCATGAACCTTCCAGTATCTCATTACTATTTAACTGATGTTTCCATGTCTTTACGGCCTTCTCTTTAGATTGGTAAATGCTTTTTGGTGTGGTTCAAGGCAGACAGCTGTGGTGACAAATGATTAGTGCTTTAGTCTGCTGGCTGGCTGAAAGATGTGTGTGAACCAGCAGGTGACTCAGAATCCCTGATGCTCCTGGTCCCCAAATACATTTGCTTTCTTTAGCTACATTGTCTCCTTACTGTCATGTGCAACAGTGAGAGACTGCCTCACACCTTATGAATGGTTGTGGGGAACTTCTAGGTATTAAATGTGCAGTTAATATGACCCCTCCTTAGTACTCAAACAGTTTATTAGAATAACCTAGCTTATTTAATATTCAATTTGCAAATTCATTTATACACACACTGATTATGCTTATTAAATAAATGTGTTCCACATTTTTTTAATACCAAATGAAAATTGCTCAGGTTTTATATTGCTTGGTGTATTGTTTAGCCATTTAAAAACAAACTGAGAAATAAATGTTCTGTTTGTAAGATGTATCATTCAAGCCCATCGCCTGGTTGAGTGGAGCATGTAATAAGGAGTAGTCACAGGCAGCGGGACAGGGCTAACAGGAACTTTCTTATGTTGTTGGTTGATCCAAAACAGCATTCTTCACTGGACTCATTGTCCTCACTTTAAAAAGAAAGTTGAACCTCTTTCTGTTTTGACACCTACTTTTAAATTATTTAAATACCTTACATTTTTCTGTGTTTATATCCTGTTTTAACACAAACAATTCAATCAACACCTGGATTACCAGCTTTAAGTAATGATAAAGCAACACTAACTACTAGTGGTTGATATTTCTTTAGCTCTTACTTAGCATCAGAGATATTTGTAAGCCAAAAGGGCAATGTCTTTAGTTCTTAGGATTGCTCTAAGAGGGTGGGAATTACTGACTCTCAACTTAATAGTTAGAAAACTAAGGCTGCGATTGTTAACTGTCTCCCTCCTTCTCATGGCTGCTGTTAGTGTTCTGCCAGGGTGTGAATCCAGGCAATGGATAGAGTTCAGTACTCCTAACCATTATACTGACTAGTGTAAGTGTGGACAGTTGCTAATACACAAACTTCTCACATTAATGAGATAAAGGCTAGCATGTGCACATCTGCATCTGCTTTTGTTAGATGGAAATAAGAACTAGAAGCATGCAGATATTAATACATAGCTCCTATAGCAGAAATGGCTCATTTTAAAAATACTTGCTATTTTAAAGGCTATTAGACAAAGTGTGTTCATTTAGAATTGTTTTTTTTTAATATTTCTGTAACTATTTTGGTCTTGACTTTCAGAAATATCCCTAGAATTTTTGCATAAACCTCTTTTATTTAAATCTTCATTCCTGAGTTTCCCATTAAGCATTGAGTTTTTGAGCCATTTATTTGTGCTTTCTTTACTTATGTTTATGGAAGAAGTTCTTCCTTCCACAGATTATAGTATGTTAAAATTTTTAGTTTTATTTATATTTAAAATAATTTTTAATTTTCCTTTTTATTTTTTCTTTGACTACCTGTTCATTAATTAATTTTCAAATAATCTGTGTTTCTTTCTTTTTCTTTCTTGTGGCAGTAGGGGTCACACTCATGCAGCAGCCACTACTGACTTTCAGCTTAATTTTGACACAATCAGAAAACTTCCAAGATTTAAATTCTTTATATTTTTACATTATGATCTGTCTTGATAAGTGTTCTGCCTGTTCTTGAGAAGGGTTTATATTCAGGTGTTGCTTGATGGGGTGGCCTATCAATGCAATTAGGCCAAGGTGATCAATGTTATCATTCAGTCTGTCTTTGCTAGTTTTTCTTTCCTCCTCCTTCCTCCATCCTTTCTTCTTTTCTTCCTTCCTTCCTTCCTTTTCTCATTAATCAGTTTTTAAGGAAAGTGTTAAAATCTCCACTTATGATAAGAGTGTATTACTATTTTTAAATCTCAGAGTTTGCTTTATTTAGGAATTCTGAAAATAGGCACATTAGATTTATGATCTGTGTGTTCTCTTAATAAATGAATTCTTGTCATTGTAGTTGACCCTCCTCATTCCTTTGCTTTGAGAGCTACTTTCTTACATAAATGCAATAGTTTTTATGATCTATTTTATATCATTTGGTTATTGTCATACTGTGTTTTTTTCACTTTTATTTTATATTAATCGCAGGTTATATACTTTGTATCCCAGCCGTAGCCCCCTCCCGCATTCCCTTCCTATCCCCCCTTCCCTCCCTCATCTCCTCCCTGTCCCTTTCCAAGTCCACTGATAGGGGAGGACCTCCTCCCCTTCCATCTAACTCTAGCTTATCAGGTCTCTTCAGGAATGGCTGCAATGTCCTCTTCTGTGGCCTAGCAAGGCTGCTCCTCCCTCGGGGAGTAGGGAGGTCGAAAAACCAGCCATTGAGTTCATGTCCAAAATAGTCCCTGTTCCCCTTACTAGTGCACCCACTTGGATATTGAGCTACCATTTGCTACATACAAGCAGGGGTTCTAGGTTATATCCATACATGGTCCTTGGTTGGAGAGACAGAACCCTGTACATACAGTACCCCTGTACCCTGATATATTTGGACCTGCAGAGCT
>CM053762.1:41152493-41176610 GCA_028658305.1 Pachyuromys duprasi | reverse complement strand
CCTGTCCTGCTACTTGTTTTCTCCTCCATCCAATGTCCATCCCATTTGACTTTCTAAGTGAGTATTAATCCTCTTACCCCAGGTCCTCTTTCTTGTTTATCTTTTTTAGGTGTATGGATTTCAGTATGTTTATCCTATCTTATAGGTCTATATAAGTGAGTATATACCATGTGTGTCTTTCTGCTTTTGGGATACCTCACTCAGGATGATCGTTTCTAGGTCCCCTCATTTGCCTTCAAATTTCATGATTTCCTCCTTTTTAATTGCTGAGTAGTATTCCATTGTGTAAAAGTACCACAATTTCTGTATCCATTCCTCAACTGAGGGACATCTGGGTTGTTTTCAGGTTCTAGCTATTACGAATAAAGCAGCTACAAACATAGTTGAGCAAATGTCCTTGTTGTGTACTTGAACATCTTTTGGATATATGCCTAGGAGTGGTATAGCTGGATCTTGAAGAATCACTATTCTTAATTGTTTAAGAAAACACCAAATTGACTTCCAGAGTGGTTGTACAAGTTTACATTCCCACCAGCAACGCAGGAGGGTTCCTCTTTCTCCACATCCTCTCCAGCATGTGTTGTCACTTGAGTTTTTGATCTTAGCCATTCTGACAGGTTCATAGCGTGTTTTCCCCCAGTCGTTAGTATAGACTTTGGGTATGCCTTTTAACTTACTATAGCATCTCTTCGCATACTGTGGTACTGTATGCGTAGTCTAAGAAAAGCCAGTAGCTCTCAACAGCATGTGGCACCACAGAGCATTCCTGCTTGTGTACCTTGTAGGGAATTTGAAAACACTGCTCTTAGAAATCTTCCTACTGTCCTATTTCTTTTATAGGAATAATGGTAACTCCTGTTTTTTTCCCCTGAATAAGACTCAGACTAAAATGACAGAAATTGGCCAAACATAGCAGAATGTTAGATCTGGGTTCAAATTCTAGCACTATCACCTGCTCAATTTGTAAATGGCTCCTGATTTCATGCCTCCAATCTGGATATGAACCACCCCAAACAGTTCTGGTCCTACATGTTTAAACATTTGCTTCTATTTCTTGGTTGTCACAATTCAATGAGTTAGTATTTATTTATAGATACCTGATTAAAATGTGTGGTAGATTTTAGGACCTTAATAGTGCTTTGCCCTGTCAGGATTCTAGTTACTGCTGACTCCCAAATCTGTGCTCTTGTTTTGCTTTTACTTCTTCAAACTTTGGCCAGTCCTTTCCACTTTGAGACATTTTTTGCAGGTGTTAGGGAAGGAACCATTAACATGGATGAGATTACAATGAGTGAGTTACATCATCCAAATATGTTCAGAGTTGAGAAGATACAGGTAGAAAATAAAGTTCCATGTGGCCGACACATTCAGGAATGTCACCCACTTTTATTTATTACAAAAAGAGAACCTGAGGCTTAGCACCAGTGTATGACACTATGAGAAGGAAGGTCATCTTTGGTCTCGTGGTGAACTCACAAAGAGTCAGTTCACATTATGGAGCTGGGATTTAGATAAATAAAAAAGACCTTGGGCTAAAGATCTTCACAACTTACAGGTGAAAGTTAAGCTTTAAAATATTATTTCAGGGACACTGTGTGCATAGGACACAGAAAAGGAAGGGTAACTCTTAAGGGAGTTGTTATCTGTAGCAGAGAAGACAAATGAGGTAGCCGAGGGAAGCAGTGCTTTTCAGATCTTAGAGCATTACTGGACTCTCACAGCACAGTCTTGCATTCAGTGAGTTCATATTTATTTGGAGATGATGTAAACTTTGTAAGTTTATCCTATGTAGATCAGAAACAGTTATGCCCATAAAATGCTAGTGGTAGCTGACGTAACTTTCTCCTTTGGTAAAAAGTATCAAATATGTTGTTGCATCATGCCACAACTACATGTCTGTGGTATTTTTTTTAACAGCTTCTCACTGGCTTTGTAAGATGGTGATTTTACTCTTAAGGGTGCCTTTCAAGGGAGGGAGGGCGGGATTGGGAAGGGCTGAGGGAGGGAGCTGTAGCTGGTACACAAATTGTAACAAATTTTAAAAATCAAAAAAGAGTGCCTTTCCAATTGATGTTAAGAATTTCAGATGTGAAACAAGCTTTTTTCCCCATCAACTTGGAAATACAAGAGCGTGAAAAGATATAAGAGTATGCCAAGAGTATAGTTTTTTAAATAGTTTTATTTATCTAGTGTTCAAATGTGTCTTGGAGTTGCCCTTTACTGTTGGAGACTTTGGGGAAAACACTTGCTCTCTGAAGAACCCAGTGTTCATCCCAGTAGACAGCAGCACACATTGTACTAGACTAGAGAATTAATGTGCCGATTTCTGTGGCAGCTACTAGTATTTGCTCAGGAAATGGTAGAAATTATTTTGTTTAGATAGGGTCACATGTAGCCCAGGCTGGTCTAGAACCCCCTAGATAGCTGAGCAAGGTAGCTGATCTTGACCTTGAACTTCTCATCCTCTTTCCTCTGGCCCCCAGGCTTAGGTTTATAGACTGGCTGTGTTTTGTGAGGGTGAAGTTAAAGGACAGAGCTAATTGATGACAAGACTTGCCTCTGTATCTTTATCATTTTTCAGGTTACCTAGGTGGAGGGAGTGATTGCTATTTTCCTTTTCCTAATTTGTTATCCTCCCAGGTCAAGATATGATGCAAAGGAGGAAACAAAGGTACACAGCACACAGGGTTTTCACTTGTAGCATCACTCACAGTTGCCAAGAGAGTTGCCACTCTATGGAGCTTGGATTTCTTCTGATTGTCCTGACTTGGGATGCATCAAAGCAGTCAACTTCTGACTTAGGTTCGTGTTCAGCAAGCATTTGTTATTCATCTTCAAAGTTAGAAGATAAAATGGGATGACTTCTTAAAATAAATTCTGCCAGGTCCTGTACGGATATTAGATATGTTTCTCCATAAAGGTTTTAATTTGTTTCTTCTTTGAAAGTTAAATTGAAACAAAGCATAGTCTACAAAACAAGGTAGGGTATTTAAAAGTAATTTTGAAGTATTTTTTTTGAGCTACTGAGACAAATCATGGCTATGATAAATATGTTCATAAATTTTAAACTTACACTTACAAAATAAGTTTATCATATATTCCTGGAGCGGAATACAAGTCACATCAATTATAATTGCTTAGTTTTAATAAAATTTCACAATATGGCTCTTTAGATGAATGAGGTGTGTTATTTAAGAGTTTTACTTGCTATGTGTAGGACTGTGCTTAACAAGTGTTTTCATATTTTTTTTGAAAGAAATGTAACATTTACACGGGGTATATTAAATGAGATAGGGTTGTAACTAAAAAAAAAATTGGTGCTCCAATAAACATTCACATTTTATGAAATGTTTTATCTGTGTATTTACTAAATAAATGTTTTTCTCACTATTTTTTCTTTGTTTTGGTTTGCAGTTTTGGGTTTTTAATTAATCTGTCCTGGACTCACTTTGTTAACCAGGTTGGTCTTGAACTAACAGAGATCCACCTGCCTTTGCCTCCCGAGGGCTAGGATTAAAGGCATGTGCAACCATGCCTGGCCATAATCTCATTTCTAAATACATTATTATGTACTTTGGTCTTTATTTCACTCATGTTCAGTAATAAACAGATTTTTCAATATTTGTATTTATGCTTAATACTCAATTTCAAGAAAAAATGAATTTATAATTAAAAATTTCAGCACCAATAATTAAAAAATTTAGAGAGTTGCATTTTTTTCTGGATATTCAGATGACATAAAGTTCCTTCTCTATACAAATGTACTTTTGTGATGAGGTTGGCCTATTTAAAGTATACACTGCCTCTTTTTTTCTGACCGGGCTTTAAATCTATCACTTTCCCAGTTGGCTGGGTTTGTAGGAGCAGCTTCAGAAATGTCAGCTTCACCTATTTCATTTTCATTAGCTTTTTACTAAAACTGTTTATTTTCTAAAACTAATTTAGAGCACTCTCAAGAAGAAGAAAAACAGTCAAATGAATAATTTTTTTCCTTATTAATTTGTTAGAAACCTTTGCTTCTTTACTCTTGTACTTTTAATTAGTGTTTATGGACTTGAAAACAAAAATAGAATCACCTTGGGGTCATGTTAAGAGCTAATTCTGCAACTCATAACATTACTGGTAAAGTGATACAGTAGGTGCTTCCATTGTGGAGATCCAGATAAATCCTGCTGTAAACCATGACTCAGGCCATTGCCTGAAGTACCCGTTTATCCTTGCTTTCTGAGCCTGTGTTTCTCTGAACATAGTCATTTCCAGTAATATAACACTAATTTTGACCGTTCGTGACCTTTAGTGGTGTTAGTATAGTGTAGTTCTGCCCCAGTGCCGACTGTACGAGCCAAGCATATGGAACACCGATGTTATTTCATGAAGACAGCATTATTTTCAGACATCAGACATTTTTGTTCATGTGGCAGACATGCATTTATAACAATTGTAGTTTGCCTGTCTTAACATCAATAATTTAGTTTTGAGTTTTTGAAGCAGATTCCCATGTAGCCTAGGTTGGCCTTGAATTCATTATGTAGTTGAGGATGAGCTTCCATTCCTGGTTGGTCGTCCTTCTCTTCCAAATAGGAGCGTTACAAATGTTGCCACCGTTTTTGGCTTTCTCGATTTCTTATGTCTACAGTGTTCAGATTATGACTGGGGCCCTACCTCTAGTTAAAGTGAAAACTTATTGTCAGGATTGCCAAAATAAAATAAAATAAAATGAAAACTTGAAGAAAAAAATACATGGTATCACTAAGCTGCAGTACTGACAGTTTATCTACCAGAGAAATTTCGAGGTGCTATCTTGTTGTAACTGTTTAGTAATATGGGGTTCCTGTATTTGACATGGTGGCAGCGAGAATAATGGGGCAAAGGAAGGAGAGGAGGTGCGTCCAGTTATTTTTACAACTAAGAAAAAATAATATTCAATGTAACTAAATTTTATAATGAAAGGTAATAATTAAGCGATTCAGTTGTGTTTAGGAAAAAAATTTTGTAAATCTGGATGTAAGAAAAATGGCCACACACAACTGTGCATAACCATAATATCTTACATGTAATTTTAGATATACAAATATTAGATTACTATTACGGTGTAACAGAATAGTTGATAAGATCATAATAAATACTACACATAGATAAGAATATTTGTAAGGTATTTGTTTCAATGTTGCTTGAAAGTCCTTCAATACTTCTATGTATGTTAGGTGTAACAGTTCTTAAGCTAATAAAATCCAACAACATATTGAATCATTAAAGAGTTTAAGCAGTATGGGTTGTTCCAAATTTACTCTCACACAATAGAAATTTTAAATCTTTCAAAGATGAATGTGTAAACATAATAAGTACATAGAAGCAACTGCAAGATTAGGATAGGTAGTTCATGCTATGGAGAACCTATGAATTGCCACCCTCCCCCACCCTAAAAGCAATTACCCTCATGAGCATTTCATGCAGTGAAAAGTGCACCTTGTAAAAGCTGTTACACTAACTGTTTCATTAGAAAAGTTTTTTTTTTCCTCACACCCTGAAATTACACTTACTTGATTCAAGCTAAGATTCTTCTTTGTTCCTGTGTACTTTGGTTGCAGTTACTTATGTGTTGATTTTTTATACCTACCCCCTTCCTGATAAACTAGAAATTAGTCTTTTAGGTTTCTTCATTACAATAAAAACACAATCTGCAGTGTAGGTTACATTCAGAAATGAAGTAATAATGACATCCTCAGCCTGCAGCAAAGACACTCTATATGATAATAAAATAGTAAACCTGAATCCTGAGTACCTGGGATAATACGAAATAGTGTTTAAGAGGTCCCAAAAGCCCTCAGAAAACATACAGTGTACAAACATCTAGTTGGAATTGCCACAAATATTTGCATAATTTGATTTACATGAATTTTTGTTAAATATACTGAAAAAGTACCTGGTTCATTTGTAAGAAAGACACTTAGAAAGTCCTACGTGAGCTTCTGATTGTGGGATTCTATTCTCCACGCAGTATGTGTTTCTTTCACTCTGGCAAAGTTCCCTGCTCTTTGTGACAGCCTTCTTCTAAGCTTTGGTGAGTGACAGTTTTTTATACTGGGAACTGAAGTCCTGAGTTTGACTACCACCTCTATCTAATACTAACCAATGGGGCCATTTTGAATGTTGGTCTCTAACTGAATTGGGAGCCTGAGCACTTCTTAACTTTAAATGTTGATATTGAGACAGATATAAATTGTCTGATAATTGATTATCATCCTGAACCCAAAAACATTGACAGAGTGATACATATACCAATGAATATTCCTCCAGAAATAAGTTTACTGAAACATAATTTCACTCACTATTCATTTTAATTTACCAACTAATGTATCAATTTGCTTAATAGCAAATTATTACGTTCTTGAAATGTGTTTATATTAAATCTGTTTAAAATTTATAACAAACCACTCTGTATAGGTTAGTTTCAAAAGACTGGAATTTTTAGTGGCAAGTATTTTCAATGGTTTTAATATTTCTTTACATAGCCATTTCACCCCAAATATTTTATAATAGAATTATTTATCAGTTCAACCCAAGGTATGGCAAATTTATAATGTGTATTTGGTAAGTAAATGTAGTAACTTTAATGTTCTTTTAGTCACTTAAAACAGAAGTTATGTCTAACTGGACTAAGAAAGGTATGAATTGAGGGTCATAGAGGATTAAGTTGATCAAAAATGTTTTCAAAGGTGTCAACCATTCACATTTTAACATACTGGCTTACAGGTATTCAAGAAATTTGCCTATAATTTTATTTAAAATTTTATTTGGTACAGAAGTTACTGTACCAACAAAATAGTGAAATTCACAGGTACAGTCTGGATAGAAATAGAACAATATTGTAGTAAATTTCACAGTAAATTGAAACATTGGACTTATCAATCTAAAACATGAACTAGCTCTTCCAGAGCTCATCAAAGCTAAGTATTTAGTACAGATAACTGTCAATATTACACATGATTAAAAGAAACAAGTCTTGAGTGAACTGGTAAATTTATCATTTGACAAAATAAGTTCCCTTTGGGCATTGTAACTCTGGCCTTTTTGTTTCATTATCATTTGCCTGGGGGTGGGGGGAGGTGGGGCATGTGGCAAAGTGCCAGGACGGCTGTCCTGTTTCAGGAATAAGGTGTGTTTGTTTGTTTTTCCTTCAGTCATATTCTATAACTAGAAATTAGACCATATTGAAGTTCTCTGTATGGGTATGTGTGTGTTGATAAGTGAATGAGACATAGCTACCAAGGACTGTTTGAGAAACCAAAGAAGTTTAAAAGGCCTGAGTGAGAACTAAACGTTACTTTTACACTCCCTGTGTCTTACCACTACAGTGAATATCTTCTGTATGAACACTTGAATAACTGAACGAATATAGCAAGTTGTGCAACAAGTTCTTGGCATATGTCAAGAAAAGATGGCCTTGTGCTCAAACAGGAGCAGAGATGAAATTAGATTAGAAGACCTCATTGTGCCATTGTAATGCAGCTAAATATTTTAAACACCATTTTTGCATCTCCATCCTTACTAAGGCCCTTTGCTTCTCAGTTATTACTTTTAATCACAGTGCCATTAGATTGTAGACTTAAGTATATTACGTATATTATCCAGTTTGCCACTGAATAAGAAGGGTGCTACAGACTTCTGCCAATGCACAAGACGACTGAGACTCTCCTTTCTTTTGGCACCTAAGGTGCTTCAAGGCAGAAGAATTGAAGTGCATGCTTGTGAGCTCAATTCTGAGATTTCAGAAAGAAATATATTCTCCAAGCCCTGTTTCAAATTCCAAGCTTATTTGTATTAATGCCCTAGCAGAAGATTATAGTAGCCACACAGTTAAGCCCCTCACCCCTATGTATGTGTGAGTGTGTGTGTGTGTGGGCAGTGGTGGGGATCAAGGCTATGGCCTTATTCCACTAGAGGAGTGTTCTCCTACTGAGCTCCTTTCTCCCGGATTCATTTTTATTACTCTTAGCTGAGATATACAGAAAAGAATTGATAACCACCTGTGAGCTGCTGAAATAGAAATGAAGACATTTTAAGAGGATAATATATCATGGAAGGTTTTTACCTGGGTTAAAAGCTCACAGCATATCCAATTGCTATAATGCAGGACTACATAACAGTTGATCGGTCAAATATCTGCAGCGTTGTATGCTGAGCCTATTATTCCATATGGAGATAGAAAGGAAAGCGAGGCAAAGCCTCTCTTGGACCTCAGGGGTCTCGTGATGTACTACAGTCTAACCCTCTTTTTCTTACGTGCATAACTTTGCTGCTGAAAGGGTTATTTAAATAATGTGCTGTTTTCATCCATAGGAAAATGGAAAAACAATTGTATGTTTTTACATAATTTCCACAAAGATGAAATAATATACTTAATTTTTTCTATATTTTTATTTTGAGATTATTTAATTAAGTTCTTTAGGTAAAGTATTAACTGTTCAGTAATTAGAGACTTCCTATTATCCCCCTTTCTGTACAAAGTTTCAGTACTACTAGGAAAACTTAGGATGATTGTCAGTTGAATATTGCCAAGCTTAAATAAATTTCTGATGATTAATTGGTGATGAAGTCAGACTATTACTATTAGGCTAATTTCTTATTCTTAGCACTTCCTCTATGAAAATCAAAGACTTGATAGTATCGGTCTAACAAAGAATTTAACAGGGCCTCCTGTTCTAAGATGACATGGTTAGAGCACTGGTTCTGAAATTGCAATTCAGTGGGCCATTTGTACTTTTTCAATCAGTAAATGATGTGTCTGAAGGTTCAGAGCACTAGCAAAAGATTTGATTTGTTCATTTAAATTTAGTTAATCCTTGTTTCTATATTTTAAAAATTAGGCACAAAGTCTTTTGAAGCTTAAAAGGGAGTTATAATAATTTAATAATTGAAATTGAAGTCACATTAAAAATAAAGAAAAATACATTCTTAATGAATTCCACTATTGCAAATGGCTAGACCAGACAATTATACTTTTACAGAATTTTAAGTATTAAGTATTAGAGAAAGCATAGGGTCTCTAAACTCATCCCTTTTGGCAATTCATATTTTTATTCAACAAAAATTGAACATCCTGTGTGTATTAGACACTGTGGCCTATTTGTGGATGATGGGGTAATTATATTCTATGTGCTCATGGAGTTTATTCTTAGCGTGTCAAGACGAACAACCACACTATGTCCCAATGCAACAACTACTGCAAGTAAAATAATGACAGATTGCTACTGGAACATCTAGGAGGACACCAGACCCAGACTTGTTAAGAGGAAGGGTAAAGAATGATAGTTGTGGGGAAGTATAAGGGATCTAGAACTTACTCTAGACCTAAAAGTTGAAGATGAACAAAATAAGAGAAAAACATTGTTTGAAGCAGAATAGACTGTGGTGGCACTGAGCGAACCCCACCTAGTGAGACTGTTTAATCTTGGGGTGTATAAACTGAAGACATATTCTAAAGAGCCTCTCAAGTCTTGACAGGAAGTTTGCGGTTTATCCTGAGAGTACCAGGCACCTCTTACAAAGAATGTCTTGAAAGCCCAGGATCTGTGTGGTATGATGGAGTTCTAAGAATGGATTTTGCAGGCTAATTAGGAAGCTAAATCATTGGTGTAAGTAGTTGATTAAACTCAGGGGATACCAGAAAAAAAGCCTGTCTCTTAATTGTAAGTTTCCTTAAGAAATAGAAATACCAAAGTAACTAGATGCTCAGGTAGTTCTTATGTGAGGGACCCAGTCAATCTTGAACTCACTGAGAACAAACTGACACTTCCACATCCTGTAAGAGCAGTTATTGGCAGAAAGTTAATTAGCATGATGAAAATTTAAGCTTGGCTTTGATGATTAAAATTTTAAACTTAGACTGAGGATATGCTATTATAAACAGTTCAGGTAATTGAAAATCCAGAAGATCAATTCAGTAGACTTATTATTATTTCTCTTCTGAGAACAGGGGGTTAAGAGGTGAGATGGGAGTAAGGAAGGGGAAAGTCTCCCATGAATATCCACCTGCCTTGGCATATCCAGTTGGAATAGGACTAAGCATATATTCTTCTACTAAGGCTAGACTGGCAGCCCAGTTAGGGGAAAGGAATCCAAAGGCAGGCAACAGAGTCAGACATAGTCCCTGCTCCTGCTGTTAGGGGTCCCACATGAAGATCAAATTGCACTTGTGTTGTATGTGTAGGCAGCCTAGCACCATCCCAAGTATGCATTTTGTTTGGTTTTTAGAAGAACTATTATTTTTTTACCTTGTTTTTTTTGGTCTTTTTGTTATTTTGTCTTTTTTTTTTCCAGAGCTGAGGACTGAATCCAGAGCCTCGCGCTTGCTAGGCAAGCGCTCTACCACTGAGCTAAATCCCCAACCCCAGAAGAACTGTTATTGACTATGCTTATTTATTGGGGAATTAATTGCATACAGTTGATAGAAATGGCTGGATCCTTTAAAACAGTAAGGGGGAGTTAGAGCATATATCACAACCCCAAGTTGTGTTTGTGTGTGTGTTTTCAAGGGGGAAGGAACTAAACTTTTGAGGGAGAAAAGACTGGGCAGGCAGATTGGGATAAAAGCAGAAATATAGAATGTCATTAAAGAGCTTTTCAAAAGAGAAGAGATTGTTCTTAAATCAGACTGAAACTAAGAAAATTAGTAGAGTTTGTAGAATAAGATATTCTCTTAACATCTTTGGAACAGGAATTCTCTGCGAGTAATTGGTAGAAAGGAATACCCAGGTGTCCAGTAGAGTCTACAATGAAGATGATGAATGTAGGGCACTGTTGTGAACAAATTTAGTTAGAAAAAGAAACATCGTGTTAAGAATAGCTAACTATTGTATTTATAGAGGATGAAGCATTCTATTCATTCTGCCCTCACAAAACACCAGGAGAGTGGAGCGAGGGGAAGGAGAGAAGAGTGGAACTTGTTTGTGAGGATTCCATCCTTGTTTATAATGCTGTGGGACATGAGCCTGTCAATAAAGAATGAAGTGGATTTTAAATATCTCCTTATTTCAGTTAGGGGTGGTAAGCATTTATGAAATGACAGAAGAGATTACTTCTTATTGCAGTACTATTTCAAAAGTTTTAAAAGACATTTACTATTTTTTTAAAATAACACCTGTAGGCTTTATTATTAATCAGTGTTTGAAATTAGCTGTCTGAAATCTATTTTTGAATCCAAGAAAATACTTCCAGTACTTTATGTTGTAAGGTCAGCCATATAGAGAGTGTATCACCAACCCTCAAACTCTCGGCTTCATACGAACAGTGGTATTAAATAACTGAAACTATTATAATTTTTACTTGTTTAAACAAAGAAATATGTATTTAAATATCTATTTGGATATTAAATGTCTAAGTGATATTTTGAAGCTGGCTAGATAGCTTGGTGCATTTCTGTAATGAAAGATGGTGTAAATGTTTGATTATTAGCATTATGTTTTTCAGAAATGTTTCAGTGCATGCATGTGTGAGTTGGTGTGTGTGAAATACAAAAGTTATTTTTTTTGAGGTTCACCCACTCATATTCAATTTTCTCTTTGCCAAAAATGTCAGTGATGAGAATTTAGTTCCAAAAGATACTGTACATTTAAAATAAGATATATTGTTTCTGTTATTAGCAGTGTTATTATACAGTATTCTTTTCCCTTTTTAGATGGTGTTGATTTCTTTGGGCCTGTCATTAGAATAGTTAACAACTGCAAAAGAGCCTATTTTCTGCTTTATAAAAGTAAAAAGAGATGAGGAAAAAATTCTTGTGTGGGCAAGAAATTTCAAAGAAAAGTTGTCACTGGGGTGTGAAGAAAAGTAAAAATTCCTGCTCTTGCTTTTAATTCCCTATAATAGGCAAATGCTGTCTTCCTGTTTGGGGACAGGACTAATGGCTTCATTCTCCATCAGTTCTTAGAGGCTCCCTACCTTTTAAGACAATGTTCATTTGTTACCATCCTAACATAGGATGCCCTACTTGGCAAGCATATTCTTGGTCATCAACCCAAAACATGAGACAGGACAGGTCCTTTTGTGTGGGGAATGAACTACGCTTGGTATGGAGTTTGTAGGAAGACTGCATATCTGACTCCAGGGCCAGTTTTGAAATGAGATGCGTGAGGACTAGAAATATAGCTAATTTGCCTTACATACATGAAGTCCTGGGTGTGAACCCCCCACCAAGAGGCCACTTTCTTGGTGGAATTAAATACTTTAATGTCTATCTTCCAGTATTTCATCCCAAACCCAAATCTTTCTTAGCAGCATCCTTACTCAGAAATGAATTGGATGCTTTAATTCTTGATTGGACATTAGGTTTGGGCAGAATCAGAAAAGGGGTTATTTCATATTTGACAGTGTATATTAATATAGATTGTCCCGCTGGAGCACAAAATGGCAATGATAGTGCAGCTGCCTTGGGTGAATCTAGAGACTCTCTTCAGGGATTGTGTCTTGCTTATATTTTGAGACAAGGTAGAATATATTATGTAGAATATATTATATAATGCAAACTGGCCTACAATTTTTGATTCTCTTCCTTAGCCAGGTACCTAGATTACAGGTGTGCACCACCATTCCTGGCTTCTGGCAGTATTTTTAAAAATAGCCTAGTCTACTAAAAATGTCTAGAATGCTTTTCAAGAACTGTTTGAGAGATTTGAATTACTTAGCAATAAAGAGAGAGAGACAAAACTCTTGACCAGAAACTAAACCAATCAAAATACCTTAATAGGTATTTTCCTGATGTGAAAAACTGTACTGAGTTACAGAATTTATGAAAGACTGTTTGCATCGCTCTGTGTTGAGATGGGTTCATTGTTCATGCTGAGATGGATTTATTGTTCCATTGTGAGCTCTAGCTCATTGTTCCATGCTGAGGTGGCTTTCTAGCACCTGTGTTTCTTTGTGTTTAGATACATGTGTCTCCTATAGTCTAGGTGGCCTGGAACTCACTCCGCGGCCCAGGATGGCCTGGAACGCTCGTCTTGCCTCCACCTCTCAATTTTTGGGTTTTGGCATGTGCTACCATACCCTGCTTTAATGCATGTTGCTTTTGACCAGGAATTTTAAGTTTAGCTTGAGACAACTCAAAGTTTATATTCATTTGTTTGTGATAGCTCTCAGACATTCCAGTGATGCAATAGCCCCTCCCATGGCCATTTACGGTATCTGCCTCAAGACGTTTTCCTTAAGCATGCTATTGGATATCTGGAAAATTTGCATCTGGTGGTATCTACTAATTGAGAAGCTGCTTCTTACGTTCATGATACTGAATGGATCTGTGTTGTCTTTTTTTATATCTTTGTCATAATCTGTTATTGGATGTTAGAACATTTTTGACAGTTGAGGTTTTTTTTCCTGTCACTGTTTAATGCAAGTGGGAGGGATCAGCAATTATGCAGTATAGTATCCGAGATGTCCCCAAAGCATGCAGACTAATATTTTTTAAAGAAAACTTTTAAAATTTAAATGTTTAAAAGTATTTTTAGTCCTTGAGAATTCCATGCCTTCCTACAATGTATTTGGAGCGTATTTGCATCCTGCCCAAACTCTTCCCTGTAACTTCTCCATCTGATGCCCAACTTTTCTCCTAACTTCACGTCTTTTTTTCTTTCTTTCTCTCTTTTATTAATTAATTCAGTTTACATCTTGGTCATAGTTCCCTCCCTCCACAACTCCCGGTCACACCTACCCTCCCACATCCTCCATCCCCCTGTGTTCTCAGAATAGCAAAGCCCCTCAACACACCCCCCCTAGTTCAATTAGTCACATGTGGATTGAGTTTGTCTTCCTCCCTGTGGCCTGGCCGGGCAGTCCCATTAGGGAGAAGAGATAAAAAGCAGTTAACATAGTCTATGTCAGAGAGATTCCCCACTCCCCTTACTGTTGGGCCCATATGAAGCTTAAGATTCCCATTGAGGATTTATAAGTAGAAGACCTAGCTCCAGGCCATCATCCTTGGTTGGTGCTTTAGACTCCATAGGCCCCTCTGGGCCCTGGTTGATTGGTGCTGATGGTCCTTGTTCCCACTCTTCCACCATTACCTGTGTCTATTCTATTTCCCCTTCTGATTGAGATTTATGCGTCCTCCCTAGGGTCCTCCTTGTTACTTATCTTTGTGGGGCCTGTGCATTGTAGTATGTCTAAGCTCCACTATATGACTAAAATCCACTTATAAGTGAAAATATACCACGTGTGTCTTTCTGGGTCTGGGTTACCTCACTCAGGATGATCATTTCTAGTTCTATCCATTTGCCTGAAAATTTTATGATTTCTCTGTTTTTAATGGCTGAGTAGTATTCCATTGTATAAATGTACCACAGTTTCTCTATCCATTCTTCAGTTGAGGGACATCTAGGTGCTTTCCAGTTTCTGGCTATTATGACGAAAGCTGCTATGAACATGGTTGAGCAAATGTCCTTGTTGTATGGTGGAGCATCTATTGGGTGTATGTCCAGGAATAGCTGGGTCTCTGTGGTATGGCTACTCCCAGTTTTCTGAGAAAGTGCCAGATTGATTTCCAAAGTATTTGTACAAGTTTGCACTCCCACTAGTAAGTCCAAGTGGAGTAAAGATCTCACCATAAAACCAGATACACTTAATCTGATAGAAGAGAAAGTAGTTAAGAGCCTTGAACTCATTGACAAAGGAGACAGCTTCCTGAATAGGACACCAACAGCCCAGACTTTAAGATCTACAGGCCTGAAGAAGCTAACTTCTAAGGAGGACCCTAGGGAGGATGCTTAAATCTCATTTAGAATGGCAAACTGGATAGACACCAGGAGTGGAAGAGAGGAAACAGGATGGGAGTCTACCATAGAGGGTCTTCTGAAAGGATTCACCCAACAGGGGATCAAAGCAGATACTGAGACTCAGGGCCAATAGTGGAGAACTCTCCTTTCAGTAGACTAGGAAGGGGATTAAGGGAAGAGGGAGGGAGTGTGGGACTGAGAAATTCTTACCTTTCATTTTCAGTATTTTTCTCTTATGGAAACTACATTAGATGCATTAACACCCCGCCTTCCCCCTTCCCCCCCCAAAAGTATCCACTGAGTGTACTTGTGCAGCCCTTATACTCATGACTGTGGTGCCCTCTACTGGAACATTGTCACCTTACCAGAGGCCACACAAGCACATAAAACTTTCCCTTAGCCACTGTCAACTGTCAGTAGCTCCTGAGCTGCATGGGAGGAAATGTAAGCTCCACCCCTGTATTGGAATTTTGACTGGCTTAATCTTGTATAGGTCCTCTGCAGGAATCCATACAACCATGAGTTCATGAGTGCAATGTTCCAGTCATGTCCAGAAGACACTGTTTTGCTCTGGTTATTCCTGACCTTTGGCTCTCCCCGTTCCACCACGGTCCCTGATCCTTGGATGAAGCTGTGTGACAGTCACAGTTACACCTGGGTATTCCAAAGACACTGTTTGCACTCTTACCGGTTGTGGGTTTTTGTGTTGACTGCCATCCATTGCGTGAAGAAGCTTCTCTGTTGAGGTCTGAGAGCTCCACTAATATATGCACATAGAGATAAGAATTTACATGGCAGTTTAATACCATGTCCAGTGAACAGAATTTTGGTAGATCACCCTTGTGGTCTACAACCCTGGGTTCTTGGCCATATTTACAGTGCCAGGCATGCATTTCCTCCTATGGAGTGGGTCTTACATCAAATCAAAAAGTGTTAGCCAGCCACATAACATTCCTGCCAGTTTCCTGCCACACTGGTCAGTACTGTAGCTCATGGGGTTCACAGCTGGGTAGAATGTTGATGATCTTTCTCTCACTATGGCCAGTACCTTCCGATACTACGAAATCTGGCCAACAGGGAAGAACCTTCCATTTCAGTAACAATGTGATTTCTCTAGGATCTCTGACCAAATTGTATGGTGTTTTCAGCAATACAGTCGTACTTTTCAGTGCTGGGTGGAACACACAGAGCAATGGCAAAAGCCTATGTTGTTTTGGGGTCTCTGGGACAACTCTGATATGCTTTCCTAAATAAAAAAAATTATACCCTTGGAGATATTATATAAGATTGTATCCATGAAGCGTGAAACAGATCCAATTCTTATGATATGTATGTGTGCTCAAATCTTTAATTCTTTCTTTTACTGTCCAAAGTTTTGACTGGCCATTATTACTAAATTGTGACAGATTTGGACTTAAATCTTGGCCTTATTTAATAACATTCTCTGCTATTAATAATTATTAGACAATTAAAATTATTTAATCTCTTTAGACTTAAACTTCCTGTCCTATAACTAGGAATATTTATTTCATGGACAATGTTAGAATTAAATATATATAAATCACCTGTGCCATAAGTGGAACACAGTAAGTTGTAGTATAAGTAGTGATAGTAAATTTATAGTAAAATACTCAATGTTCATTTCTTTTCAATAATGAGGATTTTTAATTAGAAAGATTTAGGGTTTCTCTCAAGTGGGACAAAATATATTACTGTCTCACAAATTTTTGTAGGAATCTCTGTATACTATGCAGTTTTCTTTCCAAAGGCAAGAATAGAGTTGGCATCTTTAGGAAATTTTATTTGTTTAGTTTCTCCCCCTCCCCCACTGTTACCTGTATTTTTGTGCTGGTTGTTTGGCTTCTGTCATGAAGGCAAGACTGATCTGACTATTAATTCAGGAGTGTGAGTGAGAGAAAAAGCTGGAATGGCACCTGTTCTGGATGGTGGTTTCTCTTGATAACAAGGAGCCAGGCAAATGGCAATTTTCACATCAGCTCATCACTTCGGCTGCAATGCTGGTGGATTGTCTTATTTTTCTTTTTAAGTAATTAGTCCTTTAAGATAAAAACAGTCAACAGTATTTGGTTTTTGTAATTTTTTTTGTGTCTTTTATGATCTATTAGAGAAAGCCTTTGTTGAAAAGTGTAAAAGTTACCCAGGCAACCTGTGTATCCTACAAGAGTGCTGATTAATCATCTCCAGCATTAATCACTGTCATTGATTATCTCAGAAGGATGACAGTCTTCACTATTATCATTTCCTCACCTTTTCTAAGGATGAACGCAGCATAAAAAATTTACTGTACATACTCCTAAAAAAAAAATCATACCATCAAACATAAAGAACCAGGGTTCTCCTTATATAGAAAACCATCAGTTTTCTTATATCCCCAATTTATCTGTTCATGTGACAAGATTGCATTTTGCAGTATATAAACTGCCTAGAGATTTTTTTTTAAAGGAGAAGGCTTGGGTGTGACTGCAGTATAGAGTTCATTTAGTTACTTATTTCTTGGATAGAGAAGTGAAAAATTAAGTCTTAGTATTTTGTCCATGTGGGTAAAATAATCAGATCAATATATTTTGTTAAGGTTTAAAAATTTATTATGTGATTATTATTTAGTGCATATTAAATATATATACATAGACCATCTCAAAGATTCCTATTATTTTGGTATTATGTATTTTTGGAAAGGATTCAGTATCATTTGTTAAAAGTTGGAGTAATTTCTTTGAAAAAAATTTATTATTATAATTTACTACAATTTATTTGATTTGTATCCCTGCTGTGTCCCCCTTCCTTGTCTCCTCCCAATCTCACTATCCCTCCCTATTCTCTCCCGTGCCTCTCCCCTAGTCCACTGATTGGGAGGTCCTCCTCCCCTTCTATTTGACCCTAGCCTATCAGATCTCATCAGGGCTGGTTGCATTGTTTTTCTCTGTGGTGTGCCAAGGCTGTAACCCCCCCCCCTCCAGAAGAGGGTGATCAGAAAACCTGCCACTGAGAAAGTACCTGCTTCTCTTATTTGGGACCCCACTTGGAAACAGAGTCTGTGGGCTACATCTGAGCTGGGGTTTTAGGTCCTCTCCATGTATTGTCATTGGTTGGGGTATCATTCTCTTTAGGGCCACAGGGCTCAGTTTTTATGGCTCTGTTGGTTTCCTTTTGGAGGTCCTGTCCCTTCCAGGTCTTTCTATCTCCCCTTTCTTTCATAAGATTCCCTGTACTATGCTCAAAGTTTGGATGTGAGTCTGAGCCTCTGCTTTGATATCTTGATCAGTAGAGTCTTTCAGAGACCGTCTATGGTAGGCTTCTGTCCTGTTCCCTGTCTTCTCTTGCTTCTGATGTCTATCACATTTGTCCTTCTGAATGAGGATTAAGCATCTTCCCTAGCTTCTTCCTTGTTGTTTAAGCTTTTTTAGGAGTATAGATTTTAGAATGTTTATTCTATATTATATGGCTAATATCCACTTATGAGTGAGAATATACCATGTGTGTCTTTCTGCTTCTGGGTTACGTCACTCAAGATGATCTTTTCTAGTTCCCACCATTTGCCTGCAGACTTCATGATTTCCTTGTTTTTATTTGCTGAGGTAGTATTCTATTGTGTAAATGTCCCACAATTTCTGTATCCGTTCCTCCATTAAGGGACATCTAGGTTGTTTCCAGCTTCTGGCTATTACAAATAAAGCAGCTATGAATGTGGTTGAGCAAATGTCCTTTTTGTATACTTGAGCATATTTTAGATATATGCCTAGGAGTGATATAGCTGGATCTTGAGGTAGCACTATTCCTAATTTTCTGAGAAAGCGCCAGATTGATTTCCAAAATGGTTGTGCAAGTTTACACTCCCACTAGCAGTGGAGGAGGGTTCCCCTTTCTACACAACCTTTCCAGCATGTGTTGTCACTTGAGTTTTTGATCTTAGCCATTCTGATGGGTGTAAGATGGAATCTCAGGGTTGTTTTGATTTGCATCTTGCTGATGACTAAGAACGTTGAGCATTTCTTTAAGTGTTTCTCTGCCATTCGATATTTCTCTATTGAGAATTCTCTGCTTAGCTATGTACCCCATTTTTAAATTGGATTACTTGGTTTGTTGTTTAACGTTTTCAGTTCTTTATATATTCTGGATATTAGCCCTCTGTCAGATATAGGGTTGGTGAAGATCCGTTCCCACTCTGTAGGCTGTCATTTTGTTCTGACAAAAGTGTCCTTTGCTTTACAGAAGCTTTTCAGTTTTATAAGGTCCCATTTATTGATTGTTGATCTTTGAGCCTGTGCTGTTGGTGTTCTGTTTGGAATAATTTCTTAATATTCAACTCCAGAGTAAGCAAAATATAGACATTCACACTCATTCTCTGTTCAGGAATGTAAATATTAACAATATTTTTCACAAAAAGCAATTCTCACTGTAATTTATAAATTTGTTTTTAGAATTTTAATTTTTGTTTAATTATATGTCCATATATCCTAGTGAATGTGTCTGTGTGTCTGTGTAGGCCAGAAAAGGTTATTGACAAATCCATTGGAGTTCTAGTTACAGAGTTGTGAATTGACCAATGTGGGTGCTGGTAACCAAACTCTGGTCCACTGAAAGAACACTCAATGTTTTTTACTACTGAGTAATCTCTCTAGCCCCATGTACCCATAATTCTAATTAATGGACATTTAACTCATTTTGATTTGAATATTAGTAATAAAAGTTTTATGTTTCAAAACTGGTTTTGGCTCTTTCTTTATGTAAGAATATACTGTCAAACTAATTGTTCTCTAGTTTAAAAATAGTAATTTACAATTATGAAGTAGGATTGCTACAATCTTATGTGGAGTCAGGCTTCTAAAATATTTATAATTTATATTGAGTACAGCCATATTTAGACATAATTTCTTTTTATCATAAAGTATTATAGTAATTTTGGTTAAAGCAAGAATTAGAACTAGCATCTTGGTCTTTCTATGATAAAGTAAAAGGAAGAAGCAATTTGAAGATTAAACTGGAGATCTTTATCAAATTCTTCAATCAGAAATCTAAAAGTCATTTTAATGGAATCAGAATCAAATGTTTCAGGCTTTGTTTTGTGGGAGAGAAAGTGTTTCAGGATGGAAGATCCCAGTAAGCATTTGATTCACACAATCAGTTATAAGCTTATCAATTGCTTTCTTATGATAAGCAATTGATAGGTCAGATTACTAAACCATTTAATTTGGCATCATCATTGTATGTGATGAAAAGAATCCAACTGTGAATTTGGGTGTGCTAAATAATCTTCAGGAAGTTCTGCAAAGGACATTTGAATACCTTAAAAATTGTAATAATGCATGTTTGTTCCAAACACACTTGCTTTGCCTAGGTTTGCCCATCAGGTTGAAGAAATGCTAATTTGTTGCATTCAGCAGCTGGGTTTTGCAATATTCTTTTCCTCCTCCTAGGGGCTAATTAGCCTTCTTTCAAAATGTGGCCTATTTAGCCTTAGATTCTCATGACTCATCAAGAGCTGGCTGTACAAAGCAGAACCCTTAGAAGGCGGGTGTGTCCAACTGCTTAATTAGGCAGAATAAAAAGGTCCTTTGTCAAACAAACATCTGTTGCTCATGACACACCTGACAACCACATTAGGCAAGGATGACTAGACAAAATTGTGCCTGTCTCTTCTATAAGAATATTTACATGTGGGCTCCCTTAGTGACAAACTGCAGGGGGTTATTTAGCTTATCAAAATAGGTTAGTGTGACTACATTTGTGATTGATAAACAAATATCACTTAACTGGCACAGAAGGGACAAAACTAACCAAATTACCCCCAGACTTAAACAAAGCCTCAGAAAGTTCTGTTGGTGTATGAGAGTACATTCTAAGCACCCAACTGTTGTTCAGGGAGCAAAGCAACTCTCTGAGGTAGCTAGCTTCCTGAGGTAGCACACGCTGCCCTCCTGTGATGATCTTCACTTTGCACACATGGTGGGGATCCCCCAGAACACTGTAATCTTACAGTTTTGTAGAAAATATTGTATCTTACAAAAACCTACTTAATATACTTTCATCAGAGGATTATACTCTCCCCAGATGCTTTACACTGTCTTTTGTTCTGCTTTTAAGATTAGGTCTTCAAAGAGCAGGCCAATCAGTCCATGTCAGCAACAGTCCATGTTCCCATTACTAGGGAACCCACTTGGAGGCTGAACTGCCATGGGCTACATCTGTGCAGGAGTTCTAAGTTTTCTCCATGCATGCTACTTGGTTGGAGTATCAGTCTCAGGGAAGACCCCTATGCTCAGATTTTTTGGCTCTGTTGCTCCCCTTGTGGAGCTTCTGTCCTCTCCAGATCTTACTATTTCCCACTTCTTTCATAAGATTCCCTGCACTCTGCCCAAAGTTTGGACATAAGTCTTAGCATCTGCTTTGATAGTCTGCAGGGCAGAGCCTTTCAGAGGCCCTCTGTGGCAGGCTCCTGACCTGTTACTTGTTTTGTCCCTCTTCTGATGTCTGTCTTCTTTGCTTTTCTGAATGGGGATTGAACATTTTAGCTGGCATCTTCCTTTTTGAATAGTTTCTTTAGGTGTACAGATTTTAGTATGTTTATCCTATATTATATATCTAATATCTACTTATGAGTGAGTATATACCCTGTGTGCCTTTCTGCTTCTGGGATACCTCACTAAGGATGATCTTTTCCAGTTCCCACCATTTGCCTGCAAATTTCATGATTTCCTTGTTGTTGGTTTTTTTATTTTTTATTTTATTTTTTTATTTTTTATTTTTTTGTGGAGTGATATTCCATTGTGTAGATGTACCACAATTTCTGTATCCATTCCTCAGTTGAGGGGCATCTGTGTGTTTCCAGCTTCTGGCTATTACAAATAAAGCTGCTATAAATATGGTTGAGCAAGTGTCCTTATTGTGTACTTGAGCCTCTTTTGGATATATGTCTAGGAGTATATACAGAAGACCTCCCCTATCAGTGGACTTGGGGAGGGGCATGCATGGAGAAGGGGGAGGAAGAGAGGAATTTGGAGGGGAGGGGGGAGGGAACTACAGGGGGATACAAAGTGAGTAAAGTGTAATTAATTTTAAAAAAGATTAGGTCTTCAGAGTTAATGAGTATAAAGTTGTTCTGCAAAAATATTTATTAGCCAGGATTTATCTTTAGGGACAGGGGTGGAATGAATGTCCATGATTGCTGGAAGTGTATATTAAATAACATGCATTAGAATCCCAAACTACTGTTCTTACTACCTGTCTTTGGCGTTTTGTTTGGAAACTGCACTGTTCTGAGGTTGCAGTACAGTACACCCAGTGGTCACAAGCATGGATTTTCAAGTCACACGGGTATAGAATGTAATCAGATTCTTCGTCTTTCTAGCTGCATGTTTTTAACAATGTTTAAAATCATCCATGTCTCAGTTTCCACAATTGCTAGATATGGATAACATCTGCATCATGGGCTTCCTTTGAGAATTAACCTAGCAAATGTACTTGCCGCATTAGACTGCTTTCTTGCGTCAGGAAAAGCCTTAGTAAATGATAGACTTAATTGCACTTATACCCCTTAGAGCCAGTTTACAGAAGTGATGTGGTGAGATAAGATCTGTTAAGTCATGAGGCTGCCAGAGAGTTTCTTCTTTAGGGCTGTGGAGGTAGTGAAATTAAAAAAGGAATCTGGGTTTGTCAGGTCTGGAGAAGTTGCTCAGGGTTTAAGAGCACTGGCTGTGTCACAGCCCCCACATGGTGGCCCACAACTATCCACAACTCCAGTTCCAAGGGATCCTGAACCTCCTTGAGAACCAGGCATGCATTTGGTGCTTGCACACGCACACACACACACACACACACACACACACACACACAAGTATATATGTGTATATATATATATGTATATATATATGTATATATATATATATGTATATATCGGGGCAAAACACTCATACACATAAAATCTAATAAATTTTAAAAAGCTGCTCAAATGAGCAGAAACTGGGAAGAAGCAGATAGTATTCTGGGTTTTGACTGATACTTGGCTGCACTAGGTTGAGCCCCTTATGTCAGTTTAGATGTACTATAGGCAGAGCTAGAGGCCAAATAGAAAGTTCTCTCCTTCTATCTAGCTTTAAGTTTAAAAATGATCTTTTCTTCTTACTTGTTTAGTTTATGCCTGTTGAATAGTTAACATATTGTTTCTTCATTCCACAATTTGACCACTTTTTGTTATTCTTTTAACATTTACCTGTGCACTGTGCTTATTGTTAAATGTAGAGCTTCCAATGTCTCCTGTAAAGCTGAGAGTATGAACTTCATGTGATATCAAAGCCTTCTTTTCTGTTTCCTATGGTGTGGTAGTGAGGAAGCAATAAGGGATTTGACATCTCCATGCCTCAAATTAGCTACCTATAAAGTGAAGAACATCTTAATTTTAATCATTAATACCAAATATTGGCACATAAGCTAACCTTGGCAAAGCTTCCAGCTAGCTCTGTGGAAAACAGGAGAGGGACTATTGGTGTAGGAAACTCCACTTTGAGAATCCCACACACCGCTGAGGAGGAAGAGTAAAGAGGGAGCAGTAGTTGGCTACAAGTGACTCCTATATCTAAACACCAAACAAATAAGGTCTCCTGGTCATTGTAAATTCTTTTTTTAAGTAATTTATTTTTATATTAATCACAGGTTATGTATTTTGTATCCCAGCCGTAGCCCCCTCCCTCATTCCCTCCCACACTCCCCATCCCTCCCTCACCTTCTTCCTGCCCCCCTCAAAGTCCACTGATAGGGGAGGACCTCCCCCCCTTCCATCTGACCCTAGCTTATCATGTATCTTTAGGGCTGGCTGCAATGTCCTCTTCTGGGATCTAGCTAGGCTGCTCCTCCCCGGGCGGGGGAGGGGGGATGGGGAAAGGTCGAAGAGCCAGCCATTGAGTTCATATCAGAAATAGTCCCTGTTCCCCTTACTAGGGTACCTACTTGGATATTGAGCTACCATTTGCTACATTCAAGCAGGGGTTCTAGGTTATATCCATACATGATCCTTGGTTGGAGAAACAGACTCATAAAAGACCCCTGTGCCCTGCTCAGTTTGCTCTTTGTGGAGCTCTTGTCCTCGCCAAGTCTTACTAACTCCCTCTTTTTTCATATGATTCCCTGCACTCTGCGGAAGGCTTGGCTGTAAGTCTTAATATCTGCTTTGATACATTGCTAGTTAGAGTCTTTCAGAGGCCCTCTGTGGTAGGCTCCTGTCCTGTGGCTTGTTTTCTCCTACATTCAATGTTCATCCCATTTGTCCATCTAAGTGAGGATTGATCATCCCACCCTGGGTCCTCCTTCTTGCTTGACCATCTTATCCTATAGGTCTATA
>CM053762.1:41142358-41152393 GCA_028658305.1 Pachyuromys duprasi | reverse complement strand
CTGGGATCTCTCCTAGGGTTAAGTAAGCTCAGTCTTTCATTGAACTGTAACCTAGCTTTGGATTCTAAAATTAGAGCACCATTGTCTTCCACCATCCTAATCAAATGAGAATTTTGTATAGCGAGTGATAGAATTCTCATTCAGTCTTAGGCATCTCCATGGTTGTAATGCTAGTCCAAATACACATTTATTGACAGGATTGTTATATTTAAAAGAGCCACAATTTGTATTATTTCACATAAATATCTTTATTTTTCGGCTTCTTTTGAAGAAAAATCACATAGTTCTACACATTGGCCTCCCACACATCCAGGGTACCCTAGAGCTGAATATTAGCCTATCAGTGTAAATAACAGAGTGGCCAGAGTCTTTATCTTTCATCCATCTCTTCCTTCCTCAGTATCACTAACATTCTTCAATTAAAAGTGAAAATCAGGTTGTGATTAATTTATTCATGAATAATTGTATTAATGAAAAATATCCAGAAGAGCCTTTTACTTCTGTCAAACAACTGATGGCAGCTGTTTCTGCTGGACTGTTGTGGCTAATAACATTTGTGGCTTTTGGACTTTAACTAAGAAAGCAATAAGGAAAGTCACAGATCACCTACAGAAATATCTGTATACTTGGAGAAAAATCACTCAGGTTAAAATGAAAAGCACAGTTCTAGCTTGTTTTCTTACCACCTTTACTATGTTTCTAGCCTCTCTGGGCTATAGATTTTGCATTTCTAAAATAAGAATAGATTTGTCATTTTTCAAGGTCCATTTCTATACCAGAACGAGATGATGGTTGTAGAAAGAGAATTGGATTGGTCATACTATGACAAAAGATTTTTCAGAAGAATTAATTTTCTTCTCTAAAGAACTGAATACTTGAGAATTTAATTTTCTTAAGAAACATAAATGCTCACTGTGTTCTTTACAAGTTTAAACTGCAATATATTACTTTTCATAGGCTACCAATTAAATTGTACCTTCTACCTTTATCTATATACCAGGAAATTCACATTTATTTTTATTGAATTTGTAAGTATCAAAAAATATCAAACTATGGAAGCTTAGAAATATTAGAAAATTTGATTTTGTGGCTGAATTTAAAGTGTATCAGTTGATATAATATACATGTAATAAATTCCATTAACTTTTTAAATTTAGAAAGTGATTTAGAAATGATTTATTCTATAATCTTCTATATTGCATCCTAATAGCCTCATATAATTGTTATTTCTTCAGATGCAGGGATGAGAAGAGAACTGTTCTCAGCCATTCGAGCTTTTTCTGAAATCTAACTGGCTGGTTCAACTCAGCTGTTTTGTCCTGAACTCTTCTTCGTACTGACTGATTCAAACTGGCTTCTCTTAGCTTCTGACTGAATTGTTCTGCCTGGCTTCAGTGTAATTCTGGCAATATGTTTTAATCTTCTTATTCCTATCATTCTCTGGCTTGTTCTCTATGCAAACATCTCTGTAAAACTTTCCTGGAAAGAAGGTCTTGATAAATATCTCTCATTCTCTGGCTCATTCTGTCTTCACCTGTATCTAGCTTGTTCTCTCTTCAACTATCTCTGTAAAACTTTCCTGGAAAGAAGGGCTTGTTAAAAAAATCTCTCTCTTTCACTGCCCTGCCCTTAAATAGCCTCTCCTTCTGTCCTATTCTTCTTAGAGTTGGGCGTATCCTATCTCTGACTCATTCTTTCCAATCTTTCTGATTCATTACTTTGCCCCTCAAATAGATGTCACTATCAAACTTGGCTGCTTCCTTCTGTAAACTAACTTACCTTCATTCTTTGGGAATAAAGTTGTGCAATAAGGGCATGTCTGTATTCCAGCTGTAATAAACTGTGATATACTGTAATCCACAGTATATCTGCATTTCAACTGGATCACATAAACCTAGGTCTTTGTATGTGATCTCTTTCCAGAGCAGCAATGTGGCTGGGTTAAAATGTCTCTAAAGCCTCAAAAAGTATCTAGAAAGTATGGTTCATTACATAGGCATCTATTTCAGATTGTGTACTGAGATCTTGAGTTTCTTGACTATTTTAGACCATGGTTCATTAAAGGTCAAAATGACTAAAAAGGTGGATGGGTTACCATGACAGCGTGTTGGAGTGAGAGGTATTGTATGTTCGAAAACCTCAGTATAGGATTTTTAAGAACAATTGCAATGAGGCTTATCATGCAAGGCCAACACTTTATAAACTGTTTTCGTATATTCCAGAGACCATCATGCAGACTTCAGAGACGGGTTCAGACACAGGTTCGACAGTGACTCTACAGACATCTGTGGCTAGCCAAGCAGCAGTGCCTACACAGGTGGTACAGCAAGTGCCAGTCCAGCAGCAGGTAAGGACCTAGTATCCCGAGAGAGGTGCTGCTCACTGTGACAACTGTCTACTAGAGAGGTGCTGTTCACTGTGATGACTGTGTGATAGAACTTACTATCTTGCTTCCCGGAGGCACAGTTCACGTTGTATGTTGGACCAGCAAACATTTCTTGGATATTTCCCTGGTGCGTCAAGCCCTTTCCTTGCTGGGCTGTAGAGCTAATGAGACAAATGTGTAGAGCATGCTCTTCTTCTAAGAGCTTCTCCTGGTATTTATAGGGAGGTGATTTTTCAAATTTGTCCACCTTCAGTTTTCTCCTTTTCACCCACTGCTTACTAGAACTTCCAGTCTCTTTTATATTGAAATGTTACCAATAATATTTTTCACTCAGGTTGGGTTGTACTTAATATAGTGGGAAGCATAATGTTGTACTTTATAGGCAAGGATTTTGCCTTTGTGGTGTTGTAGAAATTGCCTTGGCACTAAATACTATTTAATAAAAATAAAATTATCTTAAAGGTCTGTAGATTTGACTCATCCCATTTAAAGAATTGCAGAACTCATTACCAGATGCCTGGTATAGGTCTTATTCATGCCCAGGAAAATTTGGCTTGTTTTAGAAAGATACTGACAAAGTAATGCTGCTCATGGCAGTTAACAGTTCTGCATGTGAATTTTGAGGATCATTTGTTTCAAATAGTGGCAAGGACTTGCATGTTTCAATAAACCAGTTATGTTTTTCCTTCCTCCTCTCCTCCCCTTTTTCCCTCCCTCCCTTCCTTCCTCCCTTCCTTCTTTCTTTCCTTCCTTCCTTTCCTTCACTACTTTTAAGAAGAAACTTCTACAAATAGTGATTTAAAAGCTACTGGGAATACAGACATCATTACCAACCTCACAGTTTAACACTACTCAAACATGTAGGGCTTGCTTCAAAAAAATCAGTAAAGACCAAATGAGACATCATTCTTCCACATTTCTAACTTTTAAAAAGGTAACACCAACCTGGCAGTAGTAAGCACTTGCTGAACAGGTAAGATCTCTGGTTCAGGATCTAATTTTGATCCCACTTTGTTTGACTTTCATCTCTTTCTTTTTAACTTGTTATTAATTTCTACTATCATACTTTTATTGAAAACTGTTTATGTTTGCTCTTGTAACATGTTTTATTTTGTGGTTCTTATTTCTTCTCTTTCTATGAGGGTATTAACTTTTCCTAAGTTGGTGACATTTCTGTTCATATGATTCATTTCAAGATAATTTGTTAGGATAGTATGTGGTGATACTGGCTTGGCTGAGGCATAAGGAATAGAAGTTTGAGGCCAGCCTGAGCTATAAAGTATAGCTTAGTTCTAAAAACCAAATTAACAATTAAAATTTAAAAGATATCAGAGTGCTCTTACTTTCTAAAACATTCTTTTTTTTGTTTTTGGGATTATAATATTCTTTCATAATTTCCCCATCCCTATTTTCTGTCTATACCCTCCTATGTACCCCTTTTTGTTTTCTTTCTAATTCATGGCCTCTTTTTACATTAATTTTTGATACCTGTGTACATTTTTATGTATATACGTATATATATTCTGAAATACATCAATTCTGTCTAATGTTATTTGTATTTATGTTTTTCAATGTGGACCATTATTTTATGGAATAATTGGTGGGTTTGTTCTTCCCTGGGGAAGACGATTTCTCTGACTTTCAGCATTTCTTAGTTGCCTGTAATTTTTTGTGTAGCGTTAAGGCCTTTTAATCTTTCATCTGGTCACTTTGGTGTATCTGTTGTTGTCCTTGTTCAGCTCAAGTTTGGCAGGCATGTTAGTGAGACTTTATGGGTATACCTTATGACATTACTAAGAGAGTTTTTTTTAATTAATTATACTCTATTCACTTTGTATCCCCCCTGTAGCTCCTTCCCTCCTCCCCTCCCAACCCCTCCCTTCCTCTCCCTTCTCCATGCATGCCCCTCCCCAAGTCCACTGATAGAGGAGGTCTTCTTTTCCTTCCTTCTGAACCTATTCTATTAGGTCTCATCAGGAGTGGCTGCATTGTCTTCCTCTGTGGCCTGGCAAGGCTGCTCTCCCCTCAGGGGACGGTGATCAAAGAGCAGGCCAATCAGTTCATGTCAGAGACAGTCCCTGTTCCCATTACTATGGAACCCACTTGGAGGCTTTTATCCCCCGCTTTTTGTTTTTACTCCCTCTCCTTTATTTTTCTCAAATCCTTAGGTTGGATGCTTTTTATTGTTGTTGCTGTGTTTGTTCTGTTTTGTTTTGTGGGGGTTTTTGTTGTTTTGGGACTAGGCAAAGGGAAATTTTCTTGATGGAGATAACTCTACTTATCTGTGGGTATAAAGATGAATATTTAGAAAGCAATTAAGGGTTATGCTGGTTTATTATAGTGGTGGTTATAGATTCACCTCCAAGATCCATGATTTCACTATCCTTGTGTCATTGACTAGTCGTGATTTCCCGTTTTTGATTGGACCTTAAGTTCAATTAGAGAGATGTTGTGCCAAGGTATCTGGACCACTGTTGCACCTTTGTGTTGCTATGCCATGCTGGTGGTTGCCATTGTAGCTGGGTAGGACTGTGAGTTGTCTCCTTCCTTTGGAAGCTCTAAGGGTAGACATAAGTGTAACTTATGGCTAAAAGCAATAATAACGGTAGCATGTAGTGTTTGGGGAGCCTCTTGAACAATGCTAACAACAGTTCAAAACAGGGGTTCTAATGATTAATGTTTGGGGTTTTGTTAGGTGTCCTTTGGCTCTCACAGGGAATATTGTCAACCCAGATAAGAAGATGTAACATTTAAACTACGCGTGCATATTTATATGCAGACATATATAGGTTTTGTTTATAAATTATAGTATAACATCTTTATTTCTATTTTACTCTTCTTCCTTTTTCTCCCCCTCCCTAATTGGACACCTTCATTTCCCCATTTCCCTGATCAAATCACTTGTACCTTGCTATTCTTCTCTCTGTTTCCCTACCCCCTTACTTTGATAGTGGTCCCTTTTTACTTTTCTGATTTCTGCTGTTACTTCAGGTTATATACTCACATCTGATGAGAGAACATGAAATATTTGTGTTTCTAGGTCTACATTACTCTAGCCAATATGATCTTTCCTAGTACCATTCATTTACTTGCAAAGTTCACGATTTCATTTTCTTTATGGCTCAGTAGTATTCCATAATGTATATGTGCCATGTTTTTTATCATCAATTTGTTAAAGCACATTTAATTTGTTTCCATTTCCTAGCTATTGTCAATAGAATAGCAATGAACATGGCTGAATAAATATCTCTGGAATAGGATGATGAATTCATTGGGTATATGCCAAGGAATGGTAGAGGTAGGTTACATGATAGTTTTACTTTTAGATTTTTGACAGTGACTGCCCCAGTTTACAATCCCATCAACTGTGTGAGGGTTCCGTTTTCTCAGTATCTCCTTCAACATTTTGTTGTTGGTTGTTTTGTTGATCTTTGCTATTCTGACTAGTGTATGATGAAATCTCAAAGTTGTTTTGATTTCTATTCCCTAATTGCTAGGGACAATGAACATTTTTTGAGATATTTCTTAGTTATTTTCTCCCTTATTTTGAGATCACTCTGTTCAAGACCCAGGCCTGTTTTATAAAATTGTTGAGTTCTTTTATATTCTAGATATTAATCCTCTGATATGTATAGCTGGCAAATATTCTATCCCATTCTGCGGGCTTTCTCTTCATTCAGTTGCTTATTTCTTTTGCTGTACAGAATATTTTTTGTTTTATGAAGTCCTTCTTGTCAACTGTTGCCCGTAATTTTTGCATATACGAAGTTCTATTAAGAAAGTCCTTACTTACATCTATATTTTGTAGGTTACTGTTTGTTTTTTTCTAGTAGTTTCAATACTTCAGGTTTCATGTTTATCTTCATCTATTTCGAGTTAGTTTTTATGCAAGGTGACAATTGTTGTTGTTCTTTGACATGTGGATGTCCAGGATTTTTTAGTCCCATTTGTGGAAGATGTTTTCTTTTTTCCAGCCTATGTTTTTAGCATCTTTGTCAAATATCTAGTGGTTGAATTTACATAACTTATGTTTGGGTCTTAGATTTTTGTTCCATTGCTTTACATATCTGTTTTGGTGCATATCTGTTTTGGTGCATATATATATATATATATATATATATATATATATATATATATATGTATAATCACTGTGGCTCTATAATACATGCTAAGGTACGGATAGACCAGGGGACTGGATATGGGACCTGGGCTGGATCCTGGCAGGTTAGGAGGACATGTGGATAGGAAACATCAGGAAGACTTACCAGGCTAAATCCTCGGGAAGGATTTCAGAGTGGTTGGATGGGTGGAATGGTTGGATGTGGCATACAATAGGACTGTGGGTTGTGGTAGGAAGCATAGTTCTGGCCTAGATCCTGGAGGAGGATGTGCGAGATTTCTCTTGGTGGAGAGGTTTAATTTAGTGAAGGTTGCTTTTTTGTTTCCCCATTTTGTTTTTTTGTTAAACAGTGTGCTCAAATGTAGATAACCTTTGGGTATTTATCCAAATTTAAAATGTGTAAAGCCACACAAGGAAGTGACATAGAAAGATTTTTATTTGTTTCAGGCTAGTCTGGGCTACCAAGAGAGTGCCAGGCTAGTATAGGCTTTCTTATCAAATTTCATCTCAAAAAATTAAATAAATAAAAAATAAAAAACCTACCCATAAGAGCAAACTTATTAAATATAGGTGTAGGAAGCTGGTCTGAATGCATTTGTGGGTCCTGTTGCCTTGGAACTGGGATCACGTGACTGCCTTGTACTTTAGTATCTTACCGAGGTTAATAACTGCCTTTCCTTTCTGGTTAGTTGTGTATCTACCAAAACCTCACTCAGCCTCCTACACAGGGTTTAAATGAATGTTTGGTTGGATGTTGGGACTTGAGTGGGGGAAGAAGAAAAGGTTTTATTGTTCTATATGTTTCTTTCCTAGCCTCCAATCCCAGTATGGTATTACAGGCCTTTATTTATTGCTTTTCCTCAGTGTAGGTATTGAACCAAAAATAAACTTCTAAACATTTCATGAAAGTTAGGGAACTTTTTGAGCTTACTATGTGAGGTTGATAGGATTTTACTGTTTTTTAAATAGAACTGCTTTGTGTGTGTGTATATAAAATTAATAAAAATTTAAAAAGTACCATTATAATGGTGCACGTTTGTAATCCCAGCACTTGGAAGGCTCAGTAGGTTAGAGTCCAACTTGAAGTACATAACAAGTTCAAGGCCAAACTATAAGACACAACAAAATTCTCTCACGTCTGTGCCATTCAAAAGGAGCCTGCTAACCAGAAGTAGAAAGTCAGCGTCACCAGCTATAAATAGCTGATTGCACATACACACACGCACACACATGCACACATGAACCCGCATGCATCCACCCACACACATGCACATACACTCACATTTCATTCTTGTCCACAGGGAGAAAAATGTCTCTTATACATATGGCTTCTTTTAAAACTCCCAAGCTGTTCAGTGCCTTTCAGCAGGCATGTTTTCAGTTCCTCAAGTGCTTTCCTCTAGGGTGTTCAAGGCAGGTAATACCTTTCCTTTGCTTGTGTGGATCATAGGTGAGAATTCTCATTTTCTTTTTGTCAACACTGTTTTATTTCACATAGTTGGCTGTTGTTAGATTTGCTTGGAAACACTCGTTATATCTTCCTACTGGCCTATTGGGAAGGATTTTTTTCTCATTTGTCATCCCTTCCCCCCTTTTCTTTGTTCATTCTCTTTTTCTCCCTGCCTACTGGAAGAGTTTCTTGTTAGAAGTTCTCTGGGAAACCAGGGTCAGATGAAAGGGGAGGAGGTCCTCCCCTATCAGTGGACTTTGGTGGGATTGGGACGGAATGAGGGAGCGGGATATAGCTGGGGTATAAAGTTAATAAACTGTAGCTAATATTTTAAAAAAATTTTAAAAAGTTCTCTGGGGCTGTCCTTGTGGGATATAACTGTTGATAACTGATCATAATAGTACTGTAATATTTGATTTTTTAATTTTCTGAGTTTTCAAACTATATTAGAATGCTGTTGAATGCTTTTAGCTTTTATTTTTGACACTGGTGGATACTAATAGATACTGTAATAAGAATATTGATGTTAATTCTGTTGATTCAACTTTTTGGTATAACTTCATTAGAAGTGAAATTTTTTGTTATACACATCTTATCTTTATAAAAGTACTAGCGTGGACTACGAGGTATCTGTAGACTAATGCCTAGACATGAACTCTTTGCCCTTAAATTATTTCTGTGCAGTTCTACTTTGGAACACTCATTTAAGAGTTTTCCATAGCTTATTCTTTACAGCAGTCATTTTCTGCCTGCCTCTAGGAGGCCTTCTACTCCTCCTTGGCCTAACAGAATTAAACTTCTAGGAGACGGAACCCATTTTCACTAGTTCTTAGGCAGATGAGGTTCTTTTAATGGTCGAACTGTGATAAAAGAATTTCAGTCCTTATTTTACTTCTGCATGTTAGATACTCAGATACTGCTAACACTGATGATGAATCTTGAAGCATTGCAACTAGGGCTCAACGAGGGGTTTTTTTCTTTTTGTTTGTTTGTTTTGGTTTTTTGCTCCCTTTCAGATTTCCCAGGAGCCTTTGAAGCTAGCTTTAGTTTTCTAACTCTGCCTTAACATTTTCTTTGGATAAAGGCAGACATGTTTTTTTTTTCCTTCCCAAGTCAACAAGCATGCCATCTCTATATTATACCTTCTACAGGAGTTCTTGGGTTGACAGACTCCTTGTAAGTTCAAGAAACACATACATACATATACATATACATACATACATACATACATACATTCATATACTGGCTGTGCTGAACCACCTGTTCTAATATTTCTGTTGAGACGTGTGGTGGTAAAAAGCAAGTAGAGGAGAGTTGCCTAGCACATTGGGGAAATGAACAAATAATGGGATCCAGTGACCCTATGTTCATATTTAGGGTATTGAAATTAATTTTAGGTATAAATAAAGAAATAAGTAGGGCAAGGGTACAAGAGGTAGGCACAATTAATCACCCTGGTTAAGGTGTAGTTGATGTTACTCTATAAAGTCATCTGAAGATGTCACTGTTATTTGAGGGAACTAACTTGGTTCCTATATTGGGAATGGCTCCATACTATCATAGGGGTTTGACATCATTTGGCGGGGGTGGGAGGCAGGCTTTGCTGTTTTTAAAATACAAAGTGACAGAAGAACAGAGATATACCCCTGTATCTACAGCTTTGAACAGCAATATGACAGGTGAGATGACACATAATCCTTGAATGTTTAATATGTCTATGCAGAATTAAGGATCAAGCAGTGATCTTATTCAAGATGACAAACAGAGACACAGGAGATGAAGGCAGACATGGCAGGCTTTCATCCTGCTTTTAGTTATCTTGTGGGCTCAAGTGAAGAGTCAATGCCTTTTAAGCAAAAATAGTTTCTTAGTAACTATCATATTAGAGCTTACCAACATTTTACCAGAGGGAATTATTTTTAAGTCAAGATTTGCTAAGATTGTAGGTAGACTAGAAAGAGAGTGTTCCTGTTGTTATTTTGCTTTTTATAAAAGAAAATATAGGCAAGAAGTTTATAAGACAGGATGCAATTAGTAAGGTTAGGAAAAGGAGGAGAAAGTGATTTACGAAAGGCAATA
>CM053762.1:41077687-41140392 GCA_028658305.1 Pachyuromys duprasi | reverse complement strand
GATTTGAAATTTTTTTCATATAGGTCATTCACTTGCTTGGTTAGAGTCACCCCAAGGTACTTTATGTTATTAGTGGCTATTGTGAAGGGTGTTGTTTCCCTAATTTCCTTTTCGGCCCTTTTGTCTTTGGTGTACAGGAGGGCTTCTGATTTTTTTGAGTTGATTTTGTATCCGGCCACTTTACTGAAGGTGTTTATCAGTTGAAGGAGTTCTCTTGTTGAAGTTTTGGGGTCACTCATGTATATTATCATATCATCTGCAAATAGTGATACTTTGACTTCTTCCTTTCCAATTTGTATCCCCTTGATCTCCTTTAGTTGCCTTATTGCTCTAGCTAGAACTTCAAGTACTATGTTGAAGAGATATGGAGACAATGGGCAGCCTTGCCTCCCATTGAAAATTTAAAAGTCTTAAAAAGTTTCACATAATTTCTCATGATTCAACAAAATATTAAAAATGTTTATTGAAATTTATAAATTTCAATGTTATGGCCAATAGAAATTGTGTTTTAAGTTATTGGCTATGTATCAGGCTCACTACGTGCTAGTATTATGTTGAGATTATAGATATAAGTAAAGTACAATTTCATGGGAGTACAGATATATGAAGAAATTGGCAGTAAGTGTGTTGGAAGCTGTGTTTTAGGAGGGCAAAGAGTGTTAGGAAAATACTGTGAGGAGTGGTTATGGTAAGGAAGCAATGATGCAGAAAAGAGATCTGATGAGGAGGAGCTTAAGCTGAACTTTTGAGGGCAGAGGAAGAGATTTGGGACAAAAAGAAAGCTCTCCAGTGCAACAAGAAGGGTGGAGAAAATGGTACCTTCTTGATGAGAATGCTGGCCAGTGGTGTTAGGCATATAATATAGGATAAACATACTATACTCCTAATGAAGCTAAACAACAAGGAAGACCCTAGGGAAGATGCTCAGTCCTCATTCAAAAGGGCAGAGGCAATAGACATTGGAAGGAGAAGATAAGGGAACAGGACAGGAGTCTACCACAGACACCCTCTGAAAGACTCTACTGATAGAGGTATTGAAGCAGAAGCTGAAACTCATAGCCAAACTTTGGGCATAGCGCAGGGATTCTTAAGAAATAAGGGGGAGATAGAAAGACCTGGAGGATACAGGAGCTCCAAAAGGAGACCAACAGAGAAAAAACCCAAAAACAAAAAACTGGGCCCTTGGGGCCTGCAAAGACTGATACCCTAACCAAGGACCATGCATGGAGATAACCTAGAACTCTTGCTCAGATGTAGCCCATGGCAGCTAAGTTTCCAAGTGGGGTCCCTAGATAGGGGATCAGGGTCTGTGTCTGGCATGAACTCAGTGGCTGGCTCTCTGATCACCCCCACTCCTGAGGTGGGGAGCAGCCTTGCCAGGCCACAGAGGAAGACAATGCAGCCAGTCCTGATAAGACCTGATAGGCTAGGGTCAGATGGAAGGGAAGGTGGGCTTCCCCTAATAGTGGACTAGGGGAGGGATATAGGAGAAGAGGAAGGAAAGGTGGGGTTAGGAGGATATGAGGGAGGGGGCCCACAGCTGAGATTAATTATAGTAAATAATAATTTAAAAATTAATAAATAAAATAAAAAAGAAATCATTTAAGAACATGAGTATCACCGAGATCTGAGATTGTGTGCACACCGACCCTGATCCTTCCTGTAAGGCTTTGAGCATTCTTTAAAGGCAAGGGAGAATTTTGAAAGCAAAAATCATGGCAAATTAGTTAAGAAAAATTTGTTTCCATATTTGTATTTTAGAAAAATTCCCATGTCTGCAAAATTGGAGACAAATTTGAAGAGATCCAGGTTTGAAGAAAGAAAACAATTAGAAGGCAGCTTTAATAAATTACTTTGTGAATTAAGGATTACAAGAGTAGAAAAGAGAATTGTAGAATTTCATGTTTCATTTAAAAGATAATTCTTAGGTGCATATCAGTGTAAGGGAAACATTAGCTTTAATGACAAAAACTGCTGTTCTCTGCCCTGATGAAGGGCAGAGAAAAACAAGAACCTTTGAAGGTATTCAAATAGCATATATTTCCTCCCTGCCTTTTCTCTTCTATTGAAAATACATTCTTCTCTCATTTGATGTATCCTGATTACAGTTTTCCTCCCTCTATTTATCCTAGTTGTTCCCCCACCCATGGATACACTCTTTTTCTGTCTCTTACTACAAAAAAAAAACAGACTTCTAAAAGATAACAACCAAATAAAACAACATAAAATATAATAAGATAAAGCAAAAAAACATCACATCAAGGCTGGACAAGGCAACCCAACAGAAGGAAAAGAGCCCCAAGAGCAGACACAAAAAACCTGAGAGCTACTAGTTCACACACTGAGGAGTCCTAGAAAAACAAACAAATAAACAAACAAACAACAAAGAAACAACTAAGCTTAAAGCTATAATATATATGCAGAGGACCCAGTACACGCCCGAGTCAGCCTTGTGCTGCTGCCTCAGACTCTGAGTTCATGTGAGCCTTGTTCAGTTGAATCAGAGGGCCTTGTTCTGGTTTCTGCCATCCCCTCAGGCTCTAACATTCTTTCCACCTCCTCTTCAACAGCATTCCCTGAGCTCTAAGGAAGGGATTTGATAAAGACACCCCATTTAGAGCAGTATGTTCCAAGACACACTCTCTCTGTCTCTGGCTGTGGGTGTCTGCATCTATTCCCATCTGCTACAGGAGGAAGCCTGTCTGATAATGACTGGATAAGACACTGATCTATGAGTATAGAAAAATATATTAGGAGTCACTTTATTGATACCTTTTTTAGACCAGTAGTGTTGGTTTTACCCTAGGTCTCTGGGCTTTGTAGTCTGGTTCTTGATCACCCAAGGAGTGTTGGATATAGATTCCATTTCATGGAGCGTGCCCTAAGTCAAACATGATTTTGGATGGCTACTCCCACAAGTTCTGTGCCACCATTGCCCTAGCATATAATGCAGGCAGGACTGATTGTAGGAAGAAGATTCTATGGCTCGGTTGCTGTTTATGGTCCTTTTTTTTTTTTTTTTTGTAGCCTGCAGAGTGCCTTCCCACACCAAAGACAGAACATAGGGGTCAAGGCCCCATGTTAGGCACCAACTCAACACCTCCATGTTCAGTGAGTTGTGTGGGTGTTTAGAAATAGCTGTTGCTTATTAGAAATTCAGATGTTAAAAAATCTTGAATTTGAGCTAGCTTAGCGTGAACACATGTGTATCATGTAGAACATAGTAAGGGCCTGTGGTCTAAGTTAAAGTAAGAAGGAAAGCAGAAACCACAAAAACTAGCATATTTAACATGCCAGAAATATGGAGATTAGAAAAGAGGTTTGAGGGGTAACAGTGAATGTAAGGAATAGAATTGAAATGCCACAGAAAATAAAGCACCAAACTAGCTGATACCAAAAGGATATGATACCTACCCAACAGTGACACTTGGCCTCATGTAGGAGTGGAGTTAGAGGCTAGCAAGAACTGGAAATGTTAGGTTAGCATTTGAATTTTTAAAGATACGATCATGTGAAGTGTTTGTGACTGCACATTTTTATATTTCTGTAGTTTTGTAACTTCTTGTGAGCTTTTTTACATATTACAACATAAGAATTTTAAAAGCATCGTGTAATGTAAGATGCCATCAGCTGAAAAGGAAAAAATCAGATAAGCTTAATCAGAACAGACAAAGAAGAAAAGGGCAACATGGAGTGGTCAGCAGTGTCACTCTGCAGATAGGTCAAAAAGAGACAAGGGCTGACAGGAGCCTTTTAGCCTGGTATTTACATTTGGTCACAAGTGACCTTATTAAAAGCCATTTCACTGAAAGGCTAAGGTCAGAAGCTTGACCAGACTTTGTGGGAAGTGAAAAGTAAGTACATGAGGAGCTGGCAGAGTCATTAACGAGGTAGAATGAGTGTGAGATGCGGAGTGTTTCAGCTCAGAACCCACTTGGTGGTAAGGAAGGGATCCATAGAAGCTCTTTCACATATGAAGGGTAACCACTAGTCGCACAGGACTGTGAAGTGACCTGAGGTTGACTTGTCAGCCACCTCCCTGGTCATTGCTGATCTCAGCCTTCCTAACACTAGCATATACATGAAGTTCTAAATGAAGGGAAGAATTTGCTTAACACATTTTTTTTTTCAGAGAACAAACTTATTCGTGAGTTGGAGATTGCTTTCTATAGAGGATAAATGTACAGAAACAAGTTAAGGTTCTCTTATAAAGAGACAGACATTTAATTTGGAAGGAAAATCCAACTATTGGCTTAAAAAATAATATTACATAGAAAATTAGAAAACTCGACAGATTTCAAAGGCTGTACGTTAATGATGTATGTTTAAATATGTTTATATTAAAGAGAGCAATTGTGATATAAACAAGGTGGTAAACCTCTCCTTCTCCTTCTCCTTCCCCTAAAGCCGAACAACAACTTACCCTTACACAGAAACACAGATGTACAGCCAGAACACTGGAGGAAACTACTTTGATACTCAAGGAAGTTCTGCACAGGTGACGACCGTGGTGTCCTCCCACAGTATGGTGGGCACTGGCGGCATTCAGATGGGCGTCACCGGAGGACAACTCATCAGCAGCTCGGGAGGGACCTACCTGATCGGCAACTCCATGGAGAATTCTGGTCACGCTGTGACACACACGACCCGGGCCTCCCCAGCGACAGTAAGTGTCTGAGTGTTTGCTCACACCAGCTGCTCTGGCTTCTACTGTACTGTTTTTCTCTGTGGAGAGAAACAAGCCACGTAGACTAGGGGCAGCCTGTGTGAAGCTGTTTTCCTAGGCTAGCACTGTACAAGATGTAACAGGTAGATACAGAGACTGCTGCTGACACGCATGCCCCAGTTCAGCAACAGGACATTAGATTTAGATAAGTGAGGTTTTCTAATGCAGATACTGACTTTGCCATGTTTGGGGCTCATGCCTGGACTGAGGCAGAGGGATTGCTGTGAACCATGTGCTACCTGTACTGTATTTTATTCAATACATTTAGAAAACTGGTTTGCTTTTATAATAGAAACCCACATGTACTCGTTTTATGAGTTAATATTAGTACTTAATTTACCAAAACATGTGGATACATGCCTGTCAGCCTATCTCATGGGGGGCAGGGGCATGAGGACTGTGAGTTTGAGGCCAGACTGGGCTATGTTGTGTGACCCTGTCAGAAAAAGATGTGTTGCCATGTGTATTTACCAGAGTCTCAAAGAAAGCCTCTGGGAAGCACTGATAACAGGTGATCGCACTTGAGACACTTGTATTGGTGCTGATCACAGCTATGAGCAAATGACAGAGTGAGGACACTTCTTCAGATAGCAGTTTTCAAGTATGTAAGTGTAAATGTGCACTTTGACACAGAAGGATGGCATGTCAGTAGGAAAGTATTTGTTGAAATGCTGTCAGAAATCTAGAAAGGTATGTATCATTTAATATCACCAAGCTGTAATCTCAACCGTGCATGAAAGGGAGAATGACCACCCAAGACAATCAAATCCTGCTTGATTCATATAAAATAGTGCTGGTGGAGCCAGGGACACAGCCCAGTGGCATCATGACAGTGCTTAGTATGTGCAGGGTCCTGAGATCTACCCCTAGCTTTGCAAAGAGGTGGGGAGTGTAAAGGTGTGGGGGTTTGAATTAACTACATGCGCACGTTTCTTATTACGTTACCATGTAGTTTGTTCTTAAAATGAGGGAGTGGTGAATGGGGGAGAAAATGCTATAGCAGGCTTATATTTTTCACTTTCGTGTTTTCTCCAGGATGTTCTATGCACTTTACACTTCCCTGTGTGATGGTAATAATGATGCTCTCATCATTATTAGTTCCCTTTTCCTAATCAGATTTTAAAACCTCTGTTGTTAGGTGTGTTTTTCTAACATTAGAACATCTATTTTGAATGGAAAGGTTTTTATTTTCTTTTTGCATTTTTTCTACACATTTTCTAAGTGCTTTTATATGTATTGTCTCTTGTGTTTGATTTTATATTTCTAAATTTTTTAGTTATACAAATGTTTATATAGATTAAAAAGATAGAAAATTACCACTAATCAGCCACATCCACTCTAATTGTGTTACTCTATAGAACAAAGTGTTATACTAAATAATTTCTTGATTTCCTTCTAGCTTTAGAATCACAACAGTTACAAAAGAATTACGAAATGTAGACAAAAAGTAAGTTTATATGTATCACAAAAGGAAAATGGTCCCAATAGTTTATAACTTACCTATTGAGATATATATTAAGTGCAGTTTCCGGCGGTAAGGAAAGAATGTTATTTCTCGAGGCCACGTGTACTGTCTCGCTTTTGTTTCAACCACTCTCTCATACTGTCGCGCCATCCTCTGACCGCATCCTTTACTTTTTACCTCTTGTATCCATTCGCATTTGCCTTCATGCCAGTTTTACCTATCTAAATATCCCCAATAACATGATTAATGTTTACGTAATTTGTAAGTTCCATTGCCAAATTATAAGATGGAATTCCTCCTAGAGTTTCCACTATACAACTTTGGAATAATTTATTATATCAGTTTGTCAAGTAAACCTATAAATGAGGTATAGCAACTAGGAATAGTAAAAACTATTATATATATTTACACACATGCACACATATACAAATATATATATATATATATATATATACATATACACACACACACACACACACTTAAAATATCAATTTCTGGGAAGTTGTAAGTCTGATGTATTTGGGCTTGGGGCTCGGGATGTTTTCTTTATACATTCATACTTCCTTTTTTAACAAAAAGCATATAAAAGTTGACTATGAAGAGAAATTTTATATGTATGAGCTCTCATTGAAATCATACGATAGTTGTGAGTATCTAAACCTATCTATAAGCACTGCCAGTGTTTAATATGTTTCCTTAAATTTATTACCAAGCTCTGTATTTGATTTACATCCACCTCAATAATGCTGACCATCCCTATTTTCCTCTTGCCAAAGGCTGAAAATCAGTACATTTCTTCTTCCTTCCTTCCTTCCTTTTTCTCTTTCTTACTTTTTTTTTCAAAGCAAGATTTCTCTGTGTAGCTCTGACTTCTGACTGTGCTGGACTCGCTTTGTAGAGCAGGCTGTCCTCGAACTCAAAGAGATTTGCCTGCCTAGGCCTCTGCATCCCTGAGTACCAGGATTATAGGCATGCACCACTGCACCAGGTGGCTGTTTCTTCATTCTTTGGCTATTTAGAAATCAGCATGCTTTTGGTGGTACTGAGTCTCCAAGGGACCTTCTTGCTGCTATGTGTTTTGTTTTGTTGTTTTTCCCAGTCACCAAAGAACCTTAGAAAAGCATATATATGAGCAGTGCCTGGCAACTTGTTGGTGGTCAAGATTCATGTGTGAACCATATGTACCATGACAATTAAGTTCAGTTTTTCTGGCTGGTCTTATTTTACCTATAATGTGTAGCACGAATAATAGAACTGTCTGTAGGAATCTCTGTGATGATTTATCCAAAATGCCTGTCTGAAGAAAATAGAGTCACTGCTCTGTATCTACATATTTCTGTACAGATTCAATCACCTTGCAGAAAATACTTAAGAAAAACATATGGTGAACATATACATACTTTTTGCTTGAATTTTCTCCCCCAAATAGTGTAGTATATAAAATATTTTTGTAGCATATTGATATTGTTTTAGGTACTGTAAAAAAAGATGATATAAGCAGTCTGGCATGTGAGGTAGCTCAGGGTAAAAATATATCCCACCAAACCTGATGACCTACATTCAGTTCTTAGGACTCAAATGGGGAAAAGGGAACATGAGCTCTCAAAAGTTGCCCTTTTACTTCCACATGTTGGGACACACACACATACCTTTATTTTTTAAAGAAAGTACATAAGAGCTTTCTGATAGGTTATATACAACTCGTGCCATATTTTACATAAGGCACGTCTGTACCTGGTGAACATTCATGGAAACAAGGACAACCATAGTCAACTAGACCATTGCTGAAGAGCAAAGGAGCAAGTGCAGTGCACGATCAGTTCACTCCATTCAGTTGGTAGGACACTAGTTAAGACACTTGGGAAGACCGACTGAGCACTGTGACTCACTTCCTGTCTAGCACTTTCATACCTAGGTCCTTAGAATAACTTCATTGATGATGCTCTTATACAATCCACTTGTCTGTACAGAAATATTCTCATTTAAAATTATTAGGAATGACGGCATGTCCTAAGAAAAGTTAAATGTGCAAAAAGCTTCTTATGGCATCCTAATGAAGACAGTTGATGATTTCTCCTAAAATTCACCATGGAGAAAAATCAAAGGTCATCTCCTGGAATACTTTGTTGCCTAGCCTAAAACATGTTTATTGAAATTATCTTTGCTCTACTATATTCATCTCTAGATTAGTAGGAGAATTTCTATTTCAAGTATAATTTACTTTAGCTTTATAACTTTAAATGGAAAAAGGCTTTATTAGGATGATTTAATAGTTCATATTTGGCCTGTGATAATGGTAATGAATTTTATATTATGAATATATTATGGTACAAACTCTTAGTACTTCTATATGATGAAAATACCACTTTTTTAACCTACTGTGCCACGTGGTCAATAAGAGCCCATATCTTTATAGATTATATATATATATTTTTCTACATAGACATATTTATTCTTATATAAATACATATATGAAAGTCGCTTTCTGCTGATCTAAGAATTTTAAGAAGTGTTAACAGTTTTGTTGAAGTTCTGCTAAGTTGCATTACAAATAAGTGCCTTAGACTTTATTCAGTTGAAATTAGTAATCTATTATTGCTATTTTATAGACCTCAAGGTTTGGAAGTTGGTTATTGTCACAAGTCTGGACTTATCTCATTGCTTCCCTCTGTCTGTCACTATTTTTCCTTCATTTTATTTGAAATTGTATGTTTTCATTTTTAGGTAGCATCTTCATTTTTAGAATTGTGAATTTTGAAAACGAAATAATTTCCATTTGCAGAACAAAAACTTATGAATGCAGTGATATTTTTGTATTTATAACAACATATTATCTTATACTTTTCTAGATAATAAATAGCAATATGCTTTAAAGACTTCATCATTCCTCTCTTAAGTAATATTTGTATTTTATAATCAGTTCTTGCTTTGTTCTTCTTAACTAGATAGTATACATTAGGCATTTTAAGATTGTGATATAAAATTAATTTTAGGTTCTATATGGAATATATATATATGCATATATATTTTAAAGCTTTTGGCAAAATTAGATCTGCCGAAAAGCACAAGGAAATATGTTGAATGTGATATTATATATCTTTACTCACTAATGTAAAATATAATATACCTTAACAATTTGGAGGAAACTTCAGCGGCTATCTACTACTATGTGAATAAATTTTAGCTTAATTTACATAATTTAGATAAATATAAGGATTTGTTTTATAATTGTAGATGCTCTGTTTTTCTTTTTCCTGGGCTTTAAGTTTTCATGAATTTAGTGTAGGTTTTCTCTTTCTAAAGCATAAGTATTTATAACTCCCAGAAAATTTGCTTTCTTATTCCCTTGTGGGTTGGTGTAGCAATGGCCATGTGTTTTATTTCAGAATTTCTGTTAATTTATATATGAAATATTCAACTGTTAAATTGTACATTGAAAAGGTCAAATAGCATGTATGCTATGACTACCTCTGACCTTTGACCTCTTGTCTTCAGTAGCATTCAGTGCTGCCAAGTCTTTAAGTTTCATTCTAGAAACAGTTCAACAAATATACAAACAGAAGAGTTGATCTATTTTTCACACAAATAATAGCAAAAATAATTCATCATTTTGCCTCTAATAATGACTTAAAGAACATTTTTCATATAGGTATATAGATGGCTTTATTATATTTATGAAAAATAGATACATTAAACACAGCTGATTTGTTTATCTTATAGGGAATATTTAATATTGGTCTTGGGCTATAGCTTTTTAAGTATATAAAACAATGCAGTCATGTAATATCAAAATTTATTTGTCTTATGTAAGGGTAAACTGGAAAAAAGATAATTTTAAAGTTGGACATATGTATAATTATATATATATGTATATATGTCCAACTTCTTACTGTATAAAAATGTTCCAGCTAGCTTAAGTATTTAAGGAACCAACATGTATTTGAACAGAAGTATCTATGATCGTAGCATTTCTCTATTGCTAAAACCAAACTGAGCCATTAAGTGAAACTTGCAAACAGAATGCCAGGAATCTTCTGCTTCCAGCACAAAATCATAAATTGATTGAAGGTTCAGGGACCTCGTTTTTAAAGTACTCAAAAAAACGGGGCTTGGACTGCCCTGTAGTCTTTATCCCTTCATCCTTGTTCCATCCAGCTGTCAGTCAGCTGCAGTGGCTCTAGCCCCAGGCAGATAAGAGCCAGAGGCAGGAATTTTGCATTTAAGGCTTAGAACATTCCACTCCTAGAAATTCTGATAAACCAGAAGGTTAAGACAAAAAAAAAAAGCAACTGATGGGCCTCTAGTCTCCTGTGCAGACAGAATTTTCCTGAATTTATAAAGAAGTTACAGTAATAACTAGTTTATTTCATATTGGAGCAGGGTTTCAAAAATGTAAGTATATTTTAATGTTCCAGAAATAGCTGCATTTTATTTAATAGAAATTCTGAATTACAAAGATTAATTAAATCTGATAAATAGGAAATTATGTTGTGTCCCTCATGGCTGGTTGTATTGGTTTTGGCTAGAACTTCCTTAGACTTATAAACTTCAAATTTACTAGTTGAAACTACTATAAACTTTGATGTAAAAAAATCATGAACTTAATATTTCATTCATAAAAATTTGGGATATCGCTAAAGAATGAAATATATTGGTGATATTTATAAATACCGTCTTCTATAATATCAAAGTCAGTGTTAGTCCCATTAAACTGTCCTCTTCCTCAGTGTAGTGGGGAAGCGCAGCACATGCATGTATGTGCTTAGCCGTTCTCTCGTGAGTGGGCTTTTCTCATGTGCCCATGTTTGTGAGTTCAGTTCCCACAACATGGAGTGTGACTGCATTTGCTGTATGCATATCTGCACTGTGTTTACCATCCAAAGAAGTCACGTCTTTATTGTGTTGTATTTCGCTTATATAGCTAAGGTATGACTCTAACAGCAGTAACTTTTGTAGGCTGGAAGGTTTGTAATATATCCAGATTGTTAAAAATGATTGTTCACATTCATTTATAAGGTTTTTTTGTTTTGTTTTGTTTTGTTTTTTTGGTTGGTTGGTTGGTTGGTTGCGTAAGCTTTGTGAGTTTTCTTTTTGATGTATAAGAAAGAAAGATACGGTCTTGTTACTTTTTGGATTTTGAGATAAATACTTTTGTGCAGTCAAGGTGGCCTCAAACTATTAATCCTCTGACTTAAGAACCTTGGATGCGAAGTTTGCACACATGTGCTGCCACACAAGCAAGGTTTAATTTTTTATGTGCTTTCAAAGATACAGGAAAGATGCAATTAAGGAAGAGATGGCAACAATGTATAAAGAATGAAAGGAAAATTAAAAATCAGAATCTGACATGACACAACTATCTGATAAATTGCAGAGACTCGGATGAAACCATTTTAAGAGATTTCCTGAAGTAGCTTCAAACACTGGCTTCATTTGTTGTAAGTGTAAGCAGAGTTAGAAAATATAGTTATAGTTTACAACTAAAAAAGTGATTGTCTCTGAGGTATTAAGATTGAAATTAAACCCTGATCCCACCTCAATTACACTGTTGGAACTTTGAGAATGAAAACAATGAAAACGAGGTAATTTAAAAAGGCAAAACTATTCATATCCCAGCTTTTGAGTTCACAGTGAATGTTTTGTGTTTGTATTCATGTATTTGAGTTTGAATTATCCTCTTATTCCATATTTATAGCATTTCATGGATATACTGTATGTGTGTGTGCGCGCACACACTCTTGATTTCTGGGAACTGAACTAATGTTCACATGCATGATAAACTATGTTCTCTATCACTGAACAATCCTACCAGCTTCTCAATTATTTTCGTTAGCTGCGTTCTTCAACAATAATTTTAATGGCTGGTGCTGTTTACACAGACTATGTCAATGGAACTAGCTCCATCATTGAAGGCTTGTCCTCTGAGACAGGAGTGGATATCTGTAATTAATATCCTAGACTATATTTTTGAAAGTGTTTCAGTTAGTTTTATCCTCTCATTATATTTTTAACTAGAATATTAAACTTTACAAATTTTTATTTGATTAATTTTGAGTCACTATAATCATAATTGTCTTGTAGTAATTTTGCTAATAAAAGTTGAAAGTTTCTTAAAAATCACAAAAGCAAATAATACTAAGACTTCAAAGTCTGTCTTTTAATAGTGCACTGGCCTGCTCTGCTGCTTCAGCAGTAGCAATAGTCTGACTCTTGCAGCAGGGAGAACAACCTTTGATTGCATTTTAGTGCAGTATTCCTCAAATGTGAGTATATTCTCTAGGGAGCATCACTGCACCTCATTTTCGGAGCTAGGACTTAGTGACTATAGGCAAGAGACCCAGAATTTGTAGGTCTAACAAATTATAGTAATTACTGCTTTTACAGTGATTATATAGACGACATACAATAGTGAAGATGTTCAGGTTTTTTCTTTTTTTCTTCTGATAAATGTATTTATTTGCTTGGTTGTTGTTGTTGTTCTTCTTCTTGTATGTGTGTGTGTGTGTATGTGTGTGTGTTTCATCTGTAAGGCACATCATTTGGGGAAGGCAAACACCCTAGGAAAGGACCTGACTGTGTTCCCTTTTATGGCAGATATGTTTTCTTCAATGTTTTTTGGATGTTCACATATATGCATTTCATAAGTATTCTTATATTTTTACATAAATTCTGACTTTTGGTATTGCAAAGACTTCAGAATCTTGTAGGTAACCAATAGCTGTCTAATTGTATTTTTATTATTTATTTACTTTACATCCCAATCGCAGCTTCCTCTTCTCCTCCCAGTCTTTCTTTCTCATACCCCCATCTGCCCTCCTCTCCTTCTTCTCAGGAAGGGGGCAGTCTCCCATAGATACCCCACAGCCTTGGCATATCATATTGCAGTAAGACTAGGTGCATCTTTTCCTATTCAGGCTAAACAGGGCATCCCAGTTAGGGGGAAAGGATCCAAATGCAGGCAACAGAGTCAGAGACGGCCTCTGCTCCTGCTTTAGGAGTCCCACATGAAGACCAAGCTGCACAACTGTTACATATGTGCAGAGTGCCTAAGACGTCCCATGCATCCTCTCTGGTTGGCAGTTCACTCTCTAGGAGTCCCTATGGGCCCATGTTAGTTGACTCTGTAGGTTGACTCTGTCCTTGACTTCTCTGGCTCCTTCAGTTCTAGTGAAGATGTTCTTAGTGCTCAGAATAAACTAGAAAAGGCTAGGATCATTTATAAATATAAGCTTGCTCTTAAACCCCATCTCTTCCTGCTAACTCAGCAGAGCTCTAAGGGAAGATCTAGCCCTGGCTTCTCTAGTGGATACAGTTTTATACACTGGTTATATTATCCCTATAGATGGGGTGACAATAATTTCACAGAGTAATCATAGGACACCCAATGCAGGCAATGCTTTGGTTTTAGTCCACCGTCTAAATTTGAACTATTACCAGAACACATCTGACTTATATATATTTCTGATCCATATGTTTTCTTCTTTTTCTCTTGAATACTTACAGAAGACCCTCGGGTAATAATAAAATAATATCACACCTCAGGCTTAACATGTGTTCATAAGTTTTAGGAATTCTCTAATTCATAAAACCGTCAATGAATTAAAATCAGAAAGAATTCTTATATTACAGTGTTTGTAATCGGAAAACTTGTTTGTTCTAAATGCTTAGCTGTAGTCATCAGTGTGTCATCCTTGGTTATTTTTTGAGCCAAGATGTGAAATAAAACTGACTAGATGCTTTTCTGGACATTTTCAGTTTTTTTTTTGTTTTGTTTTTTTTGAGGAGTTAAATCAACAAACTGATTTGACTCTCTCTCGGGCTTCTTCTGCATATTGTATCATCATTACATACTGACTAACGTTTTCCTTAAAGTCAGAGTTTTAAAAGCAGTATTGCAGCCAGGTGTCTCAGTTTCCTAGACAGGAGGGAGGCAGTCCTTTGTACATTTCTTAGGACCCTTGATGGGTCCTAAGATCTTTAGAAAAAATACACTGCCACTTGCCCTGAACTGATACTGATTTAACTACCTTGTGTAAGGCATTTGAAAATGTTCATATCCCATGATGCCTTTATATTGATACCCTGGACTTGTGTTTGAGTACACATCAGTGTGCACTCATATGACTATCTTTGTGTCAGTATGCATGCACACATGACTGAAGCCAAAACTCCTTGAAGTGATACCTGTATCATGTGCAGTAAGCTATGCTTATTTTCTGCCGTATTTAGTATCTTTAAGCACACAGCCACCCTATTAGGCAGCCTCTTCTCTATGCTTGCAGTTTTTTTCTTAGTAGACAATCCATGGTTCTGGCACCTCCAGGATTCTGGTTCTCCATTGCAACGTTGTTTGGTGCTCTCTTGTAGCCTCTTTAAAGGGAGTCTGACCCTGCCACACATTTCCTAATCAGTAGATCTCTGGAACAGTGGTACAAAGCTTGATGGCTCCTGCACTCTTACATCTTTCTTGCCAGAAAAGGCTCTTGCCAGCAACCACCATGTGGAAGATGCTATGTTCTACTGCTGACTTTAGATTGAACTGAGCTGCCTTGTACCACAGTTGTATCAGCCTCTGTGTGCTGACTGTAAGGAAACACTTCTCTAGGCAGGTGCTTTCTATGGGCAGAGAGCCCCTTCAGTGAGTGGTATTCTGAGTTTAGTTTTGCTCTTATCCAGAAAATTTGCATTTTTACAAGTTCTAGCTTTTGATTGGTGGGGTCTTCTCCTCAGAGCACCTTTGATGTTGCCCCAGTGCTGAATGGCTAGATTGATTCTCTTTAAGGATTTCAGCCTCTTTTTAACACATGCCTTGGCTGCAGTTTTAAACTTGCTTGAGCTCTTCCATGACAAACTGCACATTAAATATTATACATATTTGTATAATATATGTATTATATATATACATATATTTGTATAATATATGTAAATATATATATGTATTCCTTCTTGCTGTTTTTTAAAAAAGATTTGTCTTACTTTTGGTTATGTGTATGTAAGTGGTCTGTGTCTGGGTATATGCACATGAAGGCAGGCACCCACAGAGGCCAGGGAAGTCAGCTCACTCTGGAGCTACACTTACTTGTGAAATGAGCTGTCGAATATGGGCTCTGAGACCTGAATTCAGATTCTCTACATGAGCAGGGTACACTCTTAAATTCTAAGCCATCTCTCCAAACCTATGTGGCTCTTTCTCACTGTCAACATAGATAAGTATGGTGAATAATCACCATGCTGCAAAATGAATGCTATCTTGCCTTAAAATTTCTTACATAAAATGCACTAGCCATTAATTTTCAATTTAGCCTTGCTTGAGTTTTCTGTACCAAAGCAGAATAAAATCTGATTCTTTTTCATCATGTAACTTTAATGGCCTCTACTCTAGTTAACAATAGAGTCCTTCTTCCCCTCTGAAAACTAATGATTTAGGGTTCTCATTAACCTCCCCCTCACATTCTTTTTAACTTTATTTACTTTTATTTTATGTTCATTGATGTTTTGTGTACATACATATCTGTGTGAGGGTTTCAGATCCCCAGAAACTGGAGGTACAAACAGTTGTGAGCTGCTGTGTGGGTGCTGGGAATTGAGCCCAGATGATCTCAAAGAGTAGCTGGTGCTCTTAACTGCTGAGCTGTCTCTCCAGCCCACCTTTCTCTCTCAAGCATTCTTATCTTTCAGCTCCCATTAGAATGACACATAAAGCTCTACTTGGAGCATTTGAGAGCTCACAAGTAGCTTAAAGGAGAAAGGAAGGCTTTATTTTGACTCCCTGTCTGTCCTGTTAGGAAAGTTATAGTGGCAGGAGCTTGAGGTAGCTGAGCACACTGTACCCACCGTCAGGAAGCAAAGGGAGAGGAACACTCATGTGAAAGATCAGCAGGTGAAAGTTCAGGTGAGTGAGTGAACTTTCTTACTTTTGTTCATTCCATTATCCCAATCCATGGGGATGTTCTCTGGGCTACAGAGAGTTGTCTAACCTCCAGTATCTGATAAACCCTCACAGGCATGCCCAGGGGCTATAACCTGATCTAGATGATTCCCTATAGGCATTGCCAGGGGCTGATCTGACCTAGATGTTCCTGTATAGGCATTCCCAGAAGCTTATCTAATCAAAAATAAGATGTAATTATTCAGTTGTTTATGTACAGGAATGTGTATAAAAACACATGCCAGAGAGATCTCCCTTTTTGTTCTGTGTGAATTATATAAAACTTTACCATTTCTTCATCTTTGCTGTCATAGATGCTTACTCTCTTGGCATTATGATTGTTCCAAATGAGCACTGTGCTCTAGCCTCTCAGTTACTCGGACCAGAAGCATGTGGGTAAATTTTCCTGACTCCGGTTTTTAGAGTTACTTATTTCATTTTATGTGACTCTGTATTTTGCTTGCATATATCTGTGTACCATGTGTGTGCCTGGTGCCCATCCATGTCAGAAGAGGACACCAAATCCCTAGGAAGTAGAGTTATGGATAATCATGAGATGCCTGGCACAGGTCCTAGGAACTGAACTCAGATGTTCTGCCAGAGCAGGTAGGTGTTCTAACAGCTCTTCAGCCCCATTTTACTGAAGACCTACAGAAGAATTTGAAGACTTACCATGCTTTCTAAAACATAGTCACAGAAAGCCTCTCGGTAACACCCTCTCTTGTCTATACCTGCATTCTGCAAATGAGCCTTCATCTTCTCTGAGGGTTCTGATCTCCTCTAACCTTCTCAACCACTTAGCAGAGCACTAACGTATGCTAGCAGCTCAGCAAAGAGCCCACCCCATTAGAACCATTCTTCCTTTTAGAAGGCAGTGAGTATAATAATTATAGCATAGAATAATAACAGTGAAATGTTACTTCCATTTCATTGACACTGTGCATTCTTTTAGAAAAGACGTTATTAATCTTCTTTTTGAGTATGAGTGAAAAATAAAAATGCAGTTTAACATCCAAGCGTTGGACCCTCTTCTTTCCACTCTGGTCCTCTTTCATCCAGGACCTAGGTGGGTCTTTTCCTGAAGTCCCTTTTGAGCTGTTGATGTCATTGTCATTGTTGTTGCTGTGGGTAACATAGTGTGGCTCTGCAGGCTTGGAGCCCGCCACCATATTCACAACTCTGGGAAGGCAGCATATTTTGCTCATGAGAATGTTTTCAGCCTGAGCTTTGAGCTGTATATTTGCTATGCTAGCTTTCTTTCTCATTAGATAATAAAGTCTGTGTCCACTCCCAAGTTCTTCCTTGAGGTGTTGCTGAATCTTTATAGGAACAGTGCTGAATTAATTACTCTTCCTCCTGGGTGGAAAATACTTCTCCATGCTTCTGATGATCTTCAAATCCCAATTCCTTAGAAAACATTTTCTTACTGTTCTAGTCTACTACATTTTCATATTTGATATATTTTTAAGTGTTTTCTGCCTTACACAGTTCATCCATCAATTTTTTTCTTGAGCCAAAAAAACCAAGTGTAGGTGTACTTATTGCCACGTGGTCATTTTTACTACATTTGTGAGTTTGTAAGTCAAAATTTTGTTGCTCTGACAATCACCTGAAAGGAGAGGAGGAAGAAAACAAGGGAGAATTTATTATAACTCACAGTTTGAGCCATGATTGGCTGGTCCCATGTGCTAGGAGCTTGTGGCTGAGTAAATTACCTTGTGGTGGCCAGGAAGCAGAGAAAATAGGCAATCAAGAACCACTCAGCACCTCTAAGAACCCACACAGTTTCCTTCTTCTTCTTCTTTTTTTTTTTTTTTTACAATTACTCCCTTACATTTCCATGGCTTTTCAAAATGGGTCCAAGAATTCAGCCACCAAGAATTCAACACATGAATTTCGGGGGACATTTTGTATTCAAATTATTACATTCTGCCCCTGTCCCGAAAGCTCATGACTACCTCATACTGTGAAATGCTTTTAATCTCTTCCACAAAAAGTCTGTAGAGTCAATAGTTTCAAGATTGTTCAGAAGTCTAAAGTATGAGGCTGAAGGCAAAGTCTTTGCTGAGAGCCAGCTCTGAAGTTAACATGTGTGTACAGCTACACAAAGGAATTAGAGCACAGAAGAGGGATAGGACCAAACCAAATCTGAAACCCAGCATGGCAGGCATTAAGTTCTGTGCCTCCATGTCCATCATCTCTGACATGCTGATGTATGCTCCAAAGCACTTGGGAATCCCTGACCCTACAATCTTGCTACTTGTCGATACCTTTTCTTTTTAGTTGACTCTACTCATTGACGAAAGCTTTCCTCCACAGACATTCCGTCTTCCTAGAATATCATAATATCATTCTCAGAAGTTCTCCATTTCATCTTTTCACTCTTACTGCTTCACAGTTTGCCCTCTCAAGAGCTACCTGTAGGGATTCTGACCCTGACACACATTTGTCTGGATTTCCATGCCTACTGTTGAAATCTGGGTAGAATGCTCCATGACCTTGGAACTATTAGATTGTGTGTCTACAAAGCTAAGCATCATGTGTACAGCATCGAGATTGATACCAGCTCGGGTCTCTTGCACTATGGCTCCAGTAGCTTCAGAATGCCTGGATGACTTAATACAAACTGAAATTCTATCTAAGGCAGTCCTGTGGAGCAAGGCACACTGGAGTTGTCTTTTCAAGTCTTGGAAATGAATTCATTCTCTTGCCCCCTAGAATGGGTATGGTCTGGTCCATTCCTAAGATGCTCTCAAGGTGCTCTTATTTAACAGATGTAAATAGCTCCTTTTAATTTATTTTTGTGTTTCAGTTTTGTTGTTGTGTGTTTGTGTTGGTTTATATATATAGTATATGCACATCTGTGTTTTCAAGTGTGAGTGCCTTTTGTTCCCACAGAGGACAGAGAATGTCACAATTGTCCTGCTCTACCATTCTCTGCTTTATTCCTTTGAAATGGTTTCTTGTTGAACCTGCAGCTAGCCCAGTGACCAGCAAGCCCAGCAATCCTCCTGTTTCAACTCCTGACAGCACTAGAGTTACATGCTAGGCTTCTGTGTGAGTGCTGGTATTGGATCATGCGTATGAGAGCATGCTTGATCAGTCCACCTTAGTGCGAACAGGAAAAGGCAAGAAAGAGAGTGTCAGTGGAAGCATTCTCTGTTTTCCTTTTTGTTCTGTTTGAACTGCAACCTGTGGGACACCCGTCACATTAGAGTATGTCTTTCCTCTTACTGTTCTCTGTTCAGCCTCACAGCCACCCCTAGAGGCGTACTCTCCTCTCCTAGGTGCTTCTAGTACAGTCCAGACTATCCATCACAGTAGCCATCTGATCGTCTATCCCGGACTGCTACATTCATTTTCCTTTCCCGAATTTGAGCACACTCTGTGCTTTTTTGCTTCCTAACTTACTTCACCTCTCTCCCTAGAATACACTGTCTTCGTGTTTCTCACAAGGGAATACTTCTCTTTTAAGATAAATTTTAAATTCAAGAAAAAATGTAAACAAGGAGAAAATCTAAAGGTTTATAACTCTACTTAAATATATGTTGTGTGAGTACAGGGTTCACAGGTTTGATCATAGCTTAGAAGTTATCTGGTAGGGATAAATTATGAAGGACCAACACCTTTTAGACAGTCAGTATACCTGTCCTGGTGGGTGCAGTTGGACCTGGTTTGCCTTGCCAATTTTGCCACCTTTCCCAGAGCTCCTTGCTACTGGCTTCTCTGCTGGCTTTAGAGGACCGTGTATGGCTCAGTACAAGGGCTGGGAGTGATCTTCAACATACACAAAAATAACATAAAACCGGAAAGTAGCCTGAGTGGAGAGGTCCATTTCCTGACAATCTGGCCTTGTGGAGCATCAGCTGGGAATCAGGCACCACCAGAGCAGCAGCTTCTACCACACGGACACTAAGGAAACCAGTTGCTTGCTGATCAGACTTAAAGCTGCCGCTTCACAATCCCTTTGTGAGGATTTATTCCTGAATATGACTTGGCTGCTATAATTCTGATAATTTTTATCTTACATTTAAATTTATAAAATCACAAGGTAGGGCTCATTTTATGTTTATTTATGAAAATGCAATCTTTCCTCTAAATTTTGACTCTCAAACTTTAAAGAAATTGTAGGCATTTGAACAAAGTATAATTTTGAACAAATTTTTCTTAGAAATGCTTTGTAACCACATGAATGTTTTCAGTTGGTTATGTACTGTGTTTTCCTTTTGAAAACAAGAGCACTTCTTTTTTTCCTTTTTATTATTAGTTACATTATATTAACTCTATATCCCAGCTGTATCCCACTCCCTCATTCCCTCCCAATTCCACCCTCCCTCCCTTATCTCCTCCCTGCTCCTTTCCAAGTCCACTGATAGGGGAGGACCTCCTCCCCTTTCATCTGATCCTGTTTTATCTGGTATTTTCAAGACTGGCTGCAAAGTTCTCCTCTGTGGCCTAGCAAGGCTGCTTTTCCCTTGGGGAAATGGTAGGAAGGTCAAAGAGCCCACCACTGAGTTCATGTCAGAAATAGTCCCTGTTCCCCTTACTAGGGAAAACCACTTAGTTACTGAGCTATCATGGGCTACATCTGAGCAGAGGGTTCTAGGTTATATCCATACATGGTCCTTGGTTGGAAAAACAGTCTCATATAAGACCCCTGATATATTTGGTCCTTGTGGAGCTCCTAGCCTTTCCAGGTCATACAAACTGCCCCTTCTTTCATATGATTCTCTGCACTCTGCCGAAGGTTTGGTTGTGAGTCTTAATATCTGCTTTGATACACTGATAGGTAGAGTATTTCAGAGGCCCTCTATGGTAGGCTCCTGTCCTGTTACTTGTTTTCTCCTACATCCAATGCCCATCCCATTTGTCTTTCTAAGTGAGGATTGATCATCTTACCCTGGGTCTTCTTTCTTGATTATCTTCTTTAGGTGTATAGATTTCATTATGTTTATCATATCTTATAGGTCTAAATAAGTGACTATGTACCATGTGTGTCTTTCTCCTTCTGGGATACTTCACTCAAAATGATCTTTTCTAGATCCCACTATTTGCCTGCAAACTTCATGATTTCCTCTTTTAAAAAAAAATACCACAATTTCTGTATCCATGCCTCTGTTGATGGACATCTGGGTTGTTTCCAGGTTTTGGCTATTACAAATAAAGCTGCTACAAACATGGTTGAGCAAATGTCCTTGTTGTGTACTTGAGCAACTTTTGGATATATGCCTAGGAGTGTTATAGCTGGGTCTTGAGGAAGTGCTATTCCTAATTGTCTAAAAAAGCACCAGATTGATTTTCAAAGCGGTTGTACCAGTTTACATTCCCACCAGCAGTGGAGGAGTGTTCCCCCTTCTCCACAACCTCTCCAGCATATGTTGTCATTTGAGTTTTAATTTTTAGCCATTTTGATGGGCATAAGGTGAAATCTCAGGGTCGTTTTGATTTGCATCTCCAAGAGCACTTCTTGATACCTCTTAGGAGATTGAACACCAAGGCTGAAGAGTTGGCTCAGCAGTTAGGATCACTGACTGCTTTCCCAGCGGACCTGGGTTCAGTTTCCAGCATCCAAATAGCAGCTCACAAACTGTCTGAGACTCTAGGACCCTCTCATAGACAGACATGCAGGCAAAACAACAATGTACATAAAATAAAAATAAATTTAAAAGAGAGGTCTAATACCAAGCATTAGTTTAGCATTTTGGTGGGGAAAAAAAGTTCGTTTACTCCTTAAACTTACATTGTGTGCTTTACAATGTATTTATTTTTAAGGTGAATAATATCACTTTCTTCTTATTATTTTCAAGTTTACTGTTAACTCTGTTAGTATCTCAACTGATGGGGAGAATGATTTAAAAGCCACTTTGCCTAGTTTTTTGACCTCAGTGATAGCTAACTATAGAATAGATTATTGCACATTTTTTTATGGATTGGGAACTGCTTACACTGAATTGATGATGTTTTCATAGTTTTGAAAATAATGAAATTTATTTTCTCAAATTGCATAATGATAATTTAATTAACTAGTATTTTACTATAAATCTGCATCTAAATGCATTCTATTTAGTCTCTATAGAATGTGTAGTAGTGCTATGAACTATCGCTGTCTTACATGTGAGGTCATCAAGAGTACCTAAGGCTTGTCCCTGGAAGCTGTTGCTTAAGAATGATTTGTGATTGCCTGTGGTTTGCTGGGGTTACATTGAATATAACTGATTCTGTTCTTGTCCACTTTTTGTTGGCTCTGAGTTATTTTTTCTTCTACTCCTTTTTCTGCTATTATTTCTAATATTTCTGCTTCATCATCATGCCCTAAAATACAATATAGAGACCATAGTCACATCTGAATACTCACCTGACTGACCTTTCCCTTCTTAATTTTAATGCAAGAGGAAAAGAGGGATGTGTAAATTTACTAGCTTCTAGGCATAATGAAGAGTTTTTGTACTTGCATTAAAATACTAATGCATATTAAACTCACATTCGGTTTCTTGATTTTTGTTTTGTGACAGAATAGTATAAATGTTAAGTATGCTTTAGGAGTGAGGCTATTTAGAGAGGGGCTAATATCCCACATTTTGAACTAGGCAAGGAAAAAAATATTTTCTTGCAACTAGAAAAATCTGCCAGTGTTCTCGATTCTGGGGTCTCCATACTGATTATAATTACAAAGTGTTCAGAAAGGATTACTTTTATAATTGAGCTTATTATTAATGTGCATATCATATTTCATTCTCGAGGGAGGGGATCGCTGGGGGGAAACACATTAAGTGATAGCTCTAAATTAGCCATCATTGAAGAATGAATTAGACTTTAAGAATCAATCAGAAATTCTCTGGTCAGCCTTTTATTACTATCTTGTCTTGAGCCCTTTTTTTAATGACATCTATTATCAGATTGAAATGGCGATTGAGACGCTGCAAAAGTCTGACGGTCTGTCCACTCACAGAAGCTCTCTTCTCAACAGCCATGTAAGTTGCCTCTTCATGTACACTAATCTCTTGCTTGTTCTGCATGTGTTGCTTGCCTCTAAATGCTTGTTTTATTTATTTCCTTATTTATTTTGCTTCCTAATCTTCCTTTCTCAAGCTTCTTCAGACTCTAATCATTTAATGCCTGTTTTACACAGTGTGATGTCTCAAAACAAAAACAGAGGGTGCTGCTTCATGAGATGTTTGTACTTTGGGCCTATATATACAAATTTAAGTTTAATGACAAAGCCACTCTTTATTTCTGAAATGTAACTAATACTTATTTTAAACATTTAAAGATTTTTTAGCCACATATTTATTTCCCCTGAAGCACAACATTGTAGTATACATAAGAGGCCCAGAAGCGGCCATGTCCACCTGTGACTGCTTTAACTCTCTAAATGGATTAGTGGTCTCTAATGCCCAAAGCAGTGGCAAACTATTTGAATGTTATTACTGCTAAGACGAGAAAGTAGGCAGGTCACAGTCATGGGCAAACTCAGGTCCTAAACACTGAAGGAAAGTGAAAATGGGCCAACAGCGAAGTTATCCATAAGCCGTGAGTTGCTTAGTCCCAGAGGCGAGCAGAGTGGCCTCACGGCCTCCGGAGGCTTCAGTGTTCCCGGGTCCCCAGCACTGTAGCACTGGTAAGTTCTGTGAGATAAACATTTGCATCATCTGTTCAAACTTGAGGAAATCAGTGAAAATGCTTGTTACAGTTATTTTTAGAAGGTGATTTCTGAATGTATGGGGAAGTGAATGGGCATGTGACTTGTGACTTAAGTTGATTGTAGATATAGCTGCTAAGTTAGCATTAGTAACATGTAAGAATTAGAAATTTCCTTCCAAAATAATGTTTTTTTTAATTTACAGATAATTTGTTATGATTTCTTAATTTTTATTAATATTTTATGACTAAAATGTTTAAAATTAGAATCATTGAAATACAGTAACATTAATTTTTCAGAAAAATCTGTAGTATTTTTAATAATTGTGTGGTCTATAGGAAATGTTTCACTATGAATCTTTTCAATAGTGTTTAAATTTTGAACTATTTCATATTTGTATTCCAAAGTAATAGTTCCTTCTGATGTTCTAATGTTTGTTTTTGGAGGAGGTGTTTGATTCATTCTTTTTTCTTTTTTTCTTTTTATTAATTACAGTTTATTAACTTTGTATCCCCCCTGCACCTCCCTCCCTGATTCATTCCTTTTTTAACAGAAGTATTTAGTAAACAAAACATGTTAGCCATTTTGCAGAAGGCCTAGAATTTTAGGAAAAAATTATAGGTAGAATCTTTAAAATAAGGATATATATTTTGTCACCTCTTTTTAAAAACAGTTTGAAAACTATTCTCTATTCTTTGTTCTTAAGTATATCCTGCTCATTGGAATGATTCTGTGGTTGTGTTAAAGGCCAGTTTACCATATGCTATTAGGATGCATTTGCCAATTTGTATAGTTGTATATAGAAAGTGAAAATGCTTATCACTTCCAGCTAGAAATGTGCAGGCATATAAGTGTTTTTAAAAATAAATAGAAATTTCTAATTGCTCTTTTGAAATTTTCGGATTTCTAAATTGTCTCTGAAAGTCAATTCTTATTTCTTTTTTGAGATATGAAGTACAACATAATATGTTTAATAAATTTAACTTCAATCAGCCAAATTTATTGATATTTTTATAACTAACAATGTAGGTATAAGAACATGTTTTTAAATGTTTCTATTTGTTTGAAACTTTTGAAATATATTGGGATATTTAAAATTATTTTCTTTAATTAGAACTTATGAACTAACATACATTATCAATGACAGTTGTGAAAGAAGCTGCTCAAACAAAATAATTATGTGGTCTTCCCTGGTTTTGAGTTTTTATTGCATATTTAGCAAATCTTCTATATGTTTAAGTCTAGTAGGAAGAGTGGACACAATGTTGCTCATGTGGCAAAAATATTTGTTTACTGGCTTCACTCACTTTATTACGTCTATGAAGTAGTCACATTTGTTCAAAACTACATGTAGAAAGCACTTCTGTGAACTGAAGCAACAAAATCAGTTTTGCTGCTGCCTATTAGCTTAGCTTCTCCTTGAATGCAAAAATGTTTCTACCGTCTTTTCCTGGTGACATTTGCCATACTCCTGACTGTCACTGGATTTTCCCCAACTGCTGGAATAAAATGCTACTTAGTATGTGGATTTTGGCCAATAACTTCTTTCTAAAGTTGTTCAAATTCTCCAAACTTAGTTGGAGATTTGTGTGTTGCATAAAAGTTTGATAATGAAAACAGTATTTTAGAAAACATTGTTCATATTTTAAATGCTAATGAACTTTGTTACCTTTTTAAATCACTAGAGTATAATAAAGAATTATTAGAGGTTTGTAGGATTCTTTGTAGTAGAAGTAGATTTATCTTTATGATGATTAATTCTCTGAATTATCAGTTTCTACAAATGATCAATTTCATTAGGAAGAAAATTAGGGAAATTGTCTATGTGTATCCATATTTAAACTTCCTGAAATGATTATCAATAATAAATTTGAACATAAAATCTCTTATTTTATTTTGCAGTGTGGTGCAGAAATGATTCCTTTTTATCTGTATACATTTAATTTTTAACAATGATACAAAAAATCATTTCATGCAAGTACCATAAATGATACCTTTCTAGTCAAATCCGATTGACTCTCTCCTTTCCCCTTCTTTCCACATATTTAATGATGGAGCAGTATACCACATCTTATATTCCATTCTCTCAAGTCTGAATGTTTGTATGTATACCACATGAATCCCTGGTGCCCAGAGAGGAAAGAAGAGAGCAATAGATCCCCTGCAACTGGAAATGGTTGTGAGCTGCCATGTGGGTGCTAGTAATCAAACCCAGGTCCTCTGGAAGGGCAGCCAGCACTCTGGCCAACAGTATATTCCCACCCTCTTCTGGTGTGCTGTTAAGAATAATTGTATGCTATTAATCCATATTTATTATTTTCAATATGCTATTATCGTCCACTTTAAAATGCAAGGACAACATCTGTATTTTGTACACCATAGTATTTTCCAGCTGAGGAAAGTTATCATCTGTTTATAATGTTAACCTGGTGGCATTGCAGCACATCATAGACAACCAGTAAATATTTATTGGCTAGTAAAAACAGCAGGGAAATAAAGCTTTTCAAGGTTTGCAATCTAGCAAGCCCCCCCCCCACCTAAAACAGTTCTGGTACATAGGAGTAGATATGCACCAAATATTTGCAGACTAGATGAATATAAGAAATAATAGAAGGGCACAAGCCTTACCTATAATGCTTTAGGTTTCTTTTCCCAGTCATGTGTATGCCTATTTAGATCTCATGCATACACTGTATTGATTTCTTTTTTTGTCTCAAATATTATTAAGTCAGTTTTATGTATTGGTAGAGGGCTTTCTCTCATAGCATTCTAAGTGAAGAATATGTGGGTCACTTTATAATTTCCCACATATATCCTTAAGATTCAGAGTAACTTATTTTCTCTCAACTTAATCATTTAAAAAGTTGTACCCCAAAGTGATCTGACTCATCTCTTTGCATCTTAGAATGTACTTTGATTTTAGTTCTGAAGAACTCCTTTGGTATAATACTTTATTATGTATTTTATTTTTTTAATTTTATGTATGTGAAAATGCTATTTGTAAAAATTTTATATATCTGCAAAAGACCAAAGAATATCTAATTCTTTTAATTGCAAACTTAAGCTTGTCTTTCCCTCTCAGCTGCAATTAATATACGTTTTAATTTAATGTTCATATTATATCCAATTTTGGATACATTAGCTGGTAAATTTCAACCTAGAATTGTTAAATTGATTGTTACAACCTTTTGCATAGTGCGTCTAAGCATGTGTATCTTGTTAATTCCACTTAAGTATATGAAAACCTCTAGGCATTTGTGCTTTTAGAATTTTCATAATTTAGGAGATAACTGATTGATAATGCTTACAGGCTTAAGCTACTGATATATATTCAGCTTAAAAAGTAAAACCCACCACTCACTTAGCTGTATTGTAAAAAAAAGTTCCTATAGGCCTGTCAAGATGAATAACTGGTGCATGTAACATAAAGTGATTCCTAGTTGATACTAATCCACCTGGAAAATGCCAAATGTTACATTTAGATGTTAATTGGCCAATACATTATTTACTTATTTTTATTTGTCAGTGTTTCCCTTTAGGAAAAATAAGAACTATTCATCCTCTGTAATCTGTCTCGATTAATATAGATTAAATGAAAAGGTTGAAAGGTATAATTATCTTGCTTTCTGCCCTTAGATAAGAATATGTTCATTCATTAGAATAATCACGTTTAAGGATAAAGGTTAAAATTTTCTATGATATTTCACAAGCTTTAAAATCTTTCACAAGTTTGTAAATGTAATCACTTTAAAGGATAGTTTATTAAAAGAATAAAATAAGAGAAATAGATAGTTGTATTCTAAACTACTAAATGTTAAGAGTATTGAATTTTAATATCTGAGTGCATTTTGTTAAAGAGAAAACAGCATGAAACAATGTACCTTATAAAAAAATATTATTCACTTCTTTTGCGTAGGTAGCATGTGGGAGATACACAGTCTTTTACATTGTATTACAGAAATGTATGCTAAATTTCTTTAATAATAAAATAATACTTATCTAATCCTATGTTTTATATTCAATATTTGATTTATAGTTTCATCATCGGTCAAAATCAGAAAATTAAGCACGAATATGTAAAATGTAGATTAAATAGTCCATCTGTATTTCTAAGTCTTTTTAGTCATGTTCTAGAGTGTGTACTGCTTCTATATAAAGTTTATAAGATAATATCCATTCGTGTGGTTAGTGGCAGGCTTCCCAGATGGGACCCCATGGCAACACACGGGTCACCTCTGTTTTCAGGGCTTTTATCTCTGTTGACCCTCTTCTTTCCTTCCATGTGCTCTCCATGCTTCTGCAAGGAATAAAGTACCTCCTTTTCATGAGATGGCGGCAGAACAAATTTAGCTTTGCTATTGTCAAGTCTTAGTCACTCTAGCTGTCCTGGAATTTACAAACCAACCACAGCTGGACACTGTTTAGTGTGCATGTGTGTATGGTCACATCAATCACATTCAGATTTTCAAAAAACATTTGGAGGAATATAAACAATATAGGAAGAAAAGAAAATTTCAAAACACATTCAAGTTTTTACTTGAATATAAGAGGAATGAAGAGCTGCTGTCCTAATAAAATCTCTATTTTCTCTGAATTCTCCAAATGTGATGTGAGTAACACCATTTAGAATTCTGAGTAGTCAATGGCTGGCTCTTTGACCTCCCTCCCCCCACTCCTCCCACCCCCTGAGGGAGGAGCAGCCTTGCTAGGCCACAGAAGAGGACATTGCAGCCAGTCCTGAAGAGACCTGATAAGCTAAAGTCAGATGGAAGGGGAGGAGGACTTCCCCTATCAGTGGACTTGGAAAGGGGCAGGGAGGAGATGAGGGAGGGATGGTGGGACTGGGAGGGAATGTGGGAGGGGGCTATGGCTGGGATACAAAGTATATAACCTGTGATTAATATAAAAAAAAGTTTTAATAAAAAAGAAAGCAGGCTGCTAAGCAGACCATGAAGAGTAATGCAGTAAATAGTGCCCTCTATGGCCTTTGTATCAGCATCTACCTCTAGGTTCCCACCTTGTTTGAATTCCTGCCTTGCCTTCCCTCAATGGACTATGACCCAGAAAGTATAAGCCAAATAAAACCTTCTCCCCCCACCCCCCAAAAAAAATAGAAAAGAAAATTCTGAGTAGTTTTATACCACCTTTTGCTATGATTAAAAAAGACATTTTGCCTTAAAGATTTTTATTACAATACATAAACATTGTTACTAAAATTGATCTGATTAACTCTCACAGTGTTGCACTTGAAGCACTTTATGTTGACCTTTAATGACTTGTGCTAGTTTCCCCCTTTTATTGAATACACTGTTTAAAAAAGTTATCAAATCCTTAAATTTGCTCTTTCAAAATCTTTGGTAAAATGTTTCATCTGTAAAATTACCCTTGACTAAGCCCATCTGCTTACTTGTTATAAATAGACTAGCTTGCAACTCAGGTAGTATTAAATGGTTTATTTCTGTAAGTAATTTTTTCATTTGTTTACATCACATTAAAATTGTTTATATTGATCTATTTTTATTTGTATATTGTAATTATAAAGTTCACATTTTAAGCTTAACTGTTCCAATTCAGAGGAGAAATGTCCTTTAAACTAAGATTTTTCTATATAAATCTACCACCTCTCATTAACAAAGGAAAGTATATTGAATTATTTCACACCTCTTTCTTAATCATGGTTTTATGCCTTTTATGGGGACACACACATACACACGTTAAGTACTTTCCACTTAAATGTGTTCTACAATGCATGCAGTGTTTATAAGAAATTTTTTACATTATTTAAAATGCCTCAAAATAGTTTTACTTTATATAGAATTCTTTTAAGAGCTTTTTTAAAAACAGCATTTTTTGTCAACTCTTGATATCAAGGGTCTATGTTCTTATTTTTAACATGTTAAAATACCAATAGAAGGTAGTTGTACCTTGTTCTATCTAGCACCTGTCTGAAAGACTGTAGCACACTTTTGTGCATTGTGGCTCACAGTGGCTACTTGAATTCCATTTGAAGTGCTTCCATATCCTGATCATTTTTACTGAGGCGCATGAATGAAATGTGAGTCAGGTTTGTATTGCTGTGTTTTTGTCTTTCTTACTTTTGCTTTATATTTAATTTTTTTTTTGAAATTTACAAAAGATAAAAACTCTAAAGGAGCATGCTAGCCTACTGTTCCAAGCAGAGTACTGATTTCAACCTCAGTGACTTCCTGCATGAGTGAGCTTAGATCTGATGTTTCTTGTTGGACTGAAGTTTACAGAGAACCTATACTGCACATTATTTTCAGTACACAACACTCACATTTGAGTGTCTCTGAAAATGTTTTACTGACTCAAAGGCTAAAAGTAAATGCTATGAAAGGTATTTTATGACCTGTAATATTTTTCTGTCAATATAAAAAGGAGAGCTAATTTTGTCTAATCTTTTTAGTATCTTACAGTATTGAATTACATATCATACAGTATTAATATGTATTTTGATTGTTTATTCATACGGATATATGTTCCTTAAGAAACTAAAATTCTTCCTGAATGGGACATAGTTTTATTTCTATAAGTATCTTATATGCTTTGTGGTGTATTTTCCAAGCCATTAGCTACCTCAAGTTTGATGATATATATTTAATGATTTCTTAGGGATATTTGAAGTTAACATGCTCTAGGAAAATTCATTTGTCATAGATAAAAATAATCAAAATATTTTATAATTTTTAATAAAACCGAAAATTCTCTAAGTTTAATCAAAAGTCTTAAACTAGACAGATAAAATAAAATAATTCTTTGATTTACTGGAATGTTCAGGTCATCATCACCTTTTAGCCTTTGACTAACTACTCAGAGGACAAGGCTCATCTTTGCATTGTTTTACTTTCATAATTCACATTTAACTACACACTCAGGTTCAGTGTTTGCTCTTTTATAATACCATTTATAAATGTCATAGATATTATTAAGACAAGTAATATGAGGCATTTGCTGCTTTGATGGCCTGTTGGTCTAAGCAATTAGGAAACAAGAATTTGAAATCACACTCATACACTGAGACAATGTTGTAACCTTAGGAAAATCATTTACATTTGTTTTGCCTCTTTTGCAAGTAAGTAAATGAGTAAGTTGAAATTTAATAATATATATCTGGCAGAGATTTTTCTTGTATGTTCTGAATTTAAACATTATCTTTTTAAAAAGTATAATATAAAATATTTAACTGTTAACTGTAGGCCAAGAAAACATTATTTATTATTTAGCCTTCCAAATTTTTGAAGAAAAAAGACACTTTAACTTTGAGGCAGAAAATTGAGATGATTATAAAAACTATTGCCTTTCATTATATCAAAGTTGTTTGTAACCTCTAGCAAGTGTCCATTTTAGGGAGGAAGAATGACTAAATTTTGCCTATTTGCAGCATTTATCCCAGTAGATAAAATGTTATTGTATTATCTAGCAGCCATTTCAGATAAGTAATCATTCTATAAAAATGAATATAATTTTCATTAAAACCTCATACAAGTAAGCCTACTGATTACTTATTGTAATAACTCAGTGTAAAAGATGAATTAGGTGCCATGTTGCCAGGCTTAGTAGAATGTTTTGTTTTATAACAATAATAGATATGTTTATATTGTGAATTTTGACCAATGAATGCTGTTATTTTAATTTCTTAAAAAAGAACATATCTTCAGGATTATAGCCAATATAGAAAATATTAATATCTCTACTTCTACTTGAAAACCGAAGAAAAGATATTGTCTAAACCTATAACTGCTGTGATGCTTTCCAGAGCTTAGAAAGTCAGATGTGCCGGCTTCTGACTTATCACAGTCTATCCAAAGGGCTAATGAAGTGCTTTCAACTATTTGTCCGTGCGGTATCTTGCCGAAGTTTTGGCAAATTACATGAATTCTCTGCTTATTCTTTCTTATCTTAACAGCTCCAGTGGCTGTTGGACAATTATGAGACAGCAGAAGGAGTGAGCCTTCCAAGAAGCACTCTGTACAACCACTATCTTCGACACTGTCAGGAACACAAACTGGACCCAGTCAACGCTGCCTCTTTTGGAAAACTAATAAGGTCCATTTTTATGGGGCTACGAACTAGGAGACTAGGCACTAGGTTAGTATGTATAATCAGCATAATCCGTAATCTCTGCTTCCAGTGAGAGCACTGTTGTACAGTGAACAAAAATGTGCTTGAGTACAGAAAATATATGTGAGGAGAAACATATAAAGTGAATTCACTTGATCAAGTCCATAGGAAAATGAGCGTTACTATTTAGTAAAATCACCAAACTGGCTTTCAGACTACATAGAATTTAGAAGGCCAACTTGCTTGTGCAAGATTCACATAAGATTCTTTAAGAATTATTACAGACCGCTGCTTTTTGAAAATAAACACACTAACGTGAATGAAATGATGACACGGTAAATAGGAAACAGCACATCCTTGTTGTTTTAAAATAAATTTAATTGTTTTAAAGAAAACTTTGACTAGAAGAGGTTAAGCCTGAGATTTCCACATTATTCTGTAATTCTCACGTTATTTGAAGTCCTTGCTGTTATTTTATTTTCCTGTTAGCCTTCTAAGCTTTCTGTTTCTCCTTCTCTTGATTATGAAGATAGGTGTATGTGAGAGTGAAACTGTGGCGTATATCCATGGTAGAGAGCAGTGACATGAGGGAGAGACTTCGAGTTTCAAGGGTTTCTTTTTTTCAGAAACAATGGATGTTTTTTTCTAAGCAAACATGATGAAAAGAAAATTTAGAGACTGGGAGCTTCATTTTTATTTTCCATGAGTTTTACAAATTGAAAACTAATAGTTTAAGCTGTTAGGGGAAAATATATGAATCCTTGACTTTCTAAGGCATACAGGAATTGTATACAAAACATTAAATTAGAGATGCCACACTGTACATTGAGTGATGGATTTTTATTTATACATCACAGCCTTAAATAAATACTTAACAGTACAAAGGATTTTTAAATAAAGCTCTGTAAAAGAAGCAATACCCTAATAATTAAGCATTTGTGCTGAAAGGAGAAGGGAATGTTGTCAATCTGTTCCTTACCCATCTCCAAATACCTCTATTGTTGTGATAAACACAACATTGTGACCAACACAACTTATGGAAGAAAAGGTTTTATTGGTTTACACTTCTAGGTCTCAATCCATTACTGAGAGAAATCAGGACCAGGAACTAAAGACAGGGACCTGGAGACAAGAACCATGAGGAATGCTTCTTGCTGCTTCACTCAAGGCTCCTATTTAACTAGATTTCTCATATAGCTTAAGACCATGTACCTTTGCATGATGCCACTCACACTGGGGACCATCAGTTAATAATCCAGACTTCCTCCCAAACACATGCCTGCAGGCCAGTCTTATCTAGGCAGTTTCTTAGTGGGAGCTTTCTTCTCAAATGACCCAAGTTTAAAATTAAAGTTAAGTAGGAAATGATGTCTATAGGACATGTTTTATAGAATGTGAGGCCTCTATATATAAAGACTCAAAGAAAAGAAAAATTGTGACTTTATGCTAACTCTGAAGTAGCCACTTCTGGAGAAGCATGATTGGACAAAGTGGTGTGATCTAAAATTATAAATAGTATGAAGGGTGCCCCCAAGAAAGCCCTTCATTCAGATTCTGCACTGCCTCCTTAGAGTAAAAGATACTCCTTTCATCCAGATATAGGGTCTTAGGATCCTTGGCATGAGGGTTCTAAGGCCAATTTACCAAGGAATATTAGCTGTGTTCATCACCCATTTCCCTGGAGAAGTGAGAGAGTTTTTCTTCTCTTCATGGCCTCTTTCTGCTGTTTTTTCTAATGCCAAGTATATTTGGGGGCAGTATGCCCAGAACCTCATTGCTATGTTAGTTTTAGGAGAGTTTGTATGTGTTTGAACTGTGGATTTTTCCTTTCGATTGCTTTGAAGCAAATGTGCAACTTTCAAATTGCCAGAGGTTCAGTTCTTTCATAAATGTATTCTTCTATCGGTACTTCAAAAGGTAGTATATTTTAAACTGCAGAATGTGATTGTTTGTTCAAACTGAGAAAAACTAGCTTTCATTCCTTTTTTTAAAAGAACTTTTTGTTTCTCTAGTATTTTTGCCCCACCCCCACCCCCAAACCAGGAACGCCATTATTTAGAGACCTAACCTAGTATCTCCTAGCTGAGGGCTCAGTAGTTACATGTATGATGCCAATATTTTGAAACTCTAGGCTTTCGTCAACATTCTAATAGCTGTATTGTTGCAGTACTTTTGTTACTGAAAAGATTTCAGTGGGTCCTATTTTGAGGCTCTATTCAAACGTTGAAACACATCTTTAAAAAAGAAAGGATCCAAATTGGCGTTGTTGGGTTTGTGAATGAGTAGAATCCATATTCTGCAAGTGCATTCTGCACTACTACAGCTTTTACTTTCAGCTCCCTACCCCCGAGGATTTTGTCTCCTAATCCTTTTAAAATTGTGTGTGTTGCTTGCAATTGAGTTGGAAAGGAAAGCCTAAAAGAATAAGAAGGGAATAAATGTTGTGGGCTGAGTTTAAACAAATGGTGTTTGTAAAAGCTAGGATAATGGTAATAGAGAGAGCTGGTGTTGTAGGGTGAAATTTCAGAGATTCTGCTGTGCAACCTGGCATCAAGTTTTTACTCCTTTTCCAAGGTACGCATGGACAGTCAGTACAAATCAAGAGGCAGATTAAATCCTAGGTGGGTTTTATTTTTTTAGGTGAGCATTCTATGGAAGCATTATCTGTCAACAAAATTGTCTAGTGAAATTATCGAACCAGACCAAACCTCCTTTTGGCACTTGAGTAGACAAAGAGCTTACAGAGCCATTGCATCTCTACCAAAGGCAATTTTGATAGATCCCTTCTCCAAATTAAATTTGACCGAGGACGGCCCTCGCTGTGCTGCTCTTCTCAGGCCATTCCCAACCCTAATGCTGATTCGCCGATTCCCAAGACATTTTCTCCGAAGAAACACAGCAGCTTACTGTGTGGTTCTATCCCATGGTTCTGCCACCTGCCTCTCCCCTTGCCTTACCCCTGCAGCCTGGAATGTCTGTAGACTGCTACAGAATGTATTTGTCTGTAGACCGCTACAGAATGTATTTGTCTGTAGACCGCTACAGGATGTGTTTGTCTGTAGACCGCTACAGAATGTATCTGTGGTAGGTTTCCTTGGAGGCTTTTGCTCTGATTTCAGAGGACTTTGTAAACCAGATCTAATCTCTCAAGTGGAAGGCCTTTCTCTGCAGACATTCAGTGTTTGCTTCTATTTCATTCTTGTTTGAAAGTATAAGGACTTGATTACTTTAATGTCTCTTCAAATACATGGCTCATCTAATGTATGTTTGTTAGTTTTGGAAGTAAAATTATATATTTTCATTAAAAATATTTAGTCCACACACTACTTGTATTTCTCCTTGTAAATGAAAAAAAATTGGAAGAGCACTCACTGACATATTGTTATATATAGACTTGTGAAAAAAAGTTTCTCTGCAAGAATCTACATATTTAAAATGTTATTTTGTAAGAATTCGCAAGTTCCATTCAGAATAAAAATTGTTATTTCTAATATTAAGCATAATATTTTTCATTTTCCAAGAAGTTCCAAAATTTTTACTCTAGGAGGGTTTTACCATTTTTACAGGGAAATCCCTCAATTTTTTATGGTATCTCTTATTAGCAAACAACAGATATCAATCAATACAAAAAACAGGGACTAATAATATGTGTTTAAAAAGAAATACGTTAAGTACCTTCTTCCTTTTTAGGTTTCAAAACATTAAAAACAAACCATATTATAATGTAACAATAATATCATTTTAAAAATAAATACAAAAAGAAGAATTAATTCAAGACTACAGAATAAAGGCTTTTTTCTCTGTGTTTATGGAAAATTGCTGTCTAGTGTACAGTGATTGTGCTGTGGATGATTTGTTATTAGCCCAACCATTACCTTCTGAATTAAATTAGAAATGTATAGTAGGTCATAAGTTAACATGAATGTAACAAATGGGCTATCTGGTTAATATTTAAGTGAAAGCTTAAAGGAAATATTTACCCTTGAGGTCTTGAGGTTATCATTTTGGAATCTTATTTTGATTTTTGGAGTGTCACTGAAGAAATATAACAGTCATCCAGAAAAGATAAATCATGAATGTGAAATGCTAGTATACTGTTTTAACCCAATTTTTTGTGTGAAGTTAATGGCTAATATTAGCTCTACTGACTTTTCTTATTTCCATATTTATTGTTCTTTTGTGAAGAGGAAACTCCAAGTACCATTACTATGGGATTCGTGTGAAGCCAGATTCTCCTCTTAACCGTCTACAGGAAGATATGCAGTACATGGCGATGAGACAGCAGCCCATGCAGCAGAAGCAAAGGTATATTCCGAGTTGGTGTTGTGTCAGAGCTGCACACTTATTAACACCATAGGTCTTCCTATTTCAGAACAAATGGAACAAACAAATACACAGGAACGCTGCTACCATTGACATGCTCTCATTGTAAACAATGTTTAGAATTTCAGCGATCCCTTTTCCAATTAAAAAAAAAAAAACAACTTATTCTTCTAATTGTTGGACCCCTTTAAAGTTAGTTATATGTCCCAAACTATGGTTCATATGGGAAAATGACGCACAAAGAGTAAGGAGTTCACCTAGGCAAATAGTTACCTTTGGAAAAACTTCATCTTAGTGTTTGTGAGGCATGCCGTTTTTACATCTTTCAAATCACTTTTTAAGTTTTATTTATTGTACATGTGTGTGAGTGTGTGTGCATGTGGAGTGTGTGTGTGTGTGTGCCTATACATGCCTCTCTGTGATATTTGTGAGGGTGGGTATGTGGAGGTCAGAGAATAATTTTCAGGATTTGCTTCTCTTCTTCCAGCATGGGTTCCATCCAGTGTAGGTTGTCAGACTTGCACAGTATGCATCTTTACCCTGTGAGCCATTTTGCCCTCTACCCCCAGTTCTTTTGGACCAAGTCTGAGATCTTGTAGGATCTTTGGGACTATCGACATTTTGTTGGGATCTAATCTTCAAGAACACAGAATTGTGAGCATTAGAACTTTAAGAGATCTTGCATTCATCAGTGGATGGATGCATGCATGCATGGATGGATGCATGGATGCATGCATGGATGGATAGATGGATGCATGGATGGATAGATGGATGCATGGGTGAATGCATGGAGAATGGATGAATGATAGAATTATATATCTTGGAACTGAAAAGAACCACTTGTCTGGTCTGTGCTTATAATTTTTGGCAATCAAAGCATTAGCAGCTATGATCTTCAAATATCTCACAATTAAGTGGAATATATAGCCCATCACACTGTTGTTAAATCAGAGCCTTCCAGTCGCTTATGACCCTGTCACAACTTATAGTATATAAAAATTTTACCAATTCGTCCTTCTCTTCCAGGGTAGCTTACCTTTGCTCTGTACTTAGAACTGTTTTTTCCAACTGAAGTGGTAGAAATACTAGGAAAAAGGAATGATTTCACTGGGTTCTTCATTAGTCTAAGGTGTGGTTTGTATAGGCAAGCTTTCCTCATCTATACTAGTGTAGTACACAGCCTGACTTTGAAATAATAGAAAGACAACATCACATAATAGGCTTTCCTCTGCTCAGCAAACACTGAAGTTCAGCTGTGTGCTAGCTCCTAAATTCAAGGCTAAGACATAGTCTCTATCTTTGAAAATACAAGGTATGGGAGGAATGAGGAGAATAAAGTAATGCAATGTGTTGTGCCAAAATCCAGTTTTAATTAAAATGTAGAATACAGAGTAATGGAACAATCTCTGGGAGGGGGCAGATTAGGAACTTCATAGAAAAGTGCTACTTGACTAGGGATTAAGAGTGAGAAACAGAAAGGACTGTCTAGACAAAAGGGAAGAGTCAGCATTAGCACATGGAGGTAGAGGATGATGTTGGCAGTGGCCCATGGTTTGGTTAAGTTGTTACTCCAGAAGGAGAGTTGCAGAGACACTTAAATTGATTAGTGAGAGATACAGTGTAGTTAGTAATTTGAGGCACACAATAAAGCATATAGTTTTACTTGAAGGTAGCAAGTTTGGTTTTGGGAGGGTGTAGAAAATAGCTTTTTAGAGATTTAAAGCTTTGAAGCAAACAATGAAATTTTGTTTTTTTCTAAAGAGATGACTTTTTGATTTGAGGAAAAGCATATTTAATGGGAAGAGGCTAGAGGTAAGGACTCTTGTTACATGGTTTTAACACAGCCATAATTTCCAGTGTATCAGTGTACCCTAGCCTGGAAATGCAGTTCAAGGGTGCCCATCATATAAAAAATTTTAACTCACAGGTTCTCAGTTCTGTTTTTAATTGCTAGTTATTATTTTTTATCTGTAGGTGGGAAACAAATTTAAAAGGACCAAAAAATAACAAAATAAAACACAGATTAGTACCTTATGTGGTAGTAATAGTTTATGTTTATAATGAACTATTATGATCTTAAATTTTTTATTACTTTTTCACTTATTAAGAACAGAATTTGTAGCATTTACTTTCTGATGTGATCTCTGCTCCCAAGCTTAGCAGCAATACAGTGAGAAAAGCTTGATTTAGAAATAACATATTCAAACATAATTACTAACAAAAGCTTGATAAGTTGTACCTAAGACAAGTAAAGCCAATTTCTTTCTGTGATTTACCTACGAGGAAATCTAGTAAGCCTGCGTGGAATGCACATTTTGAAAAGATGGTCTTTATAAAAAGCCTGAATTAGGTAAGCAAAAGCTGTTTCTGTTTTTCTTTTCTTTCCTTTCTTTGTTTCTTTTTTTTTTAATTATCTCTCATTAAATAGACTCCAGAGCTGTAAAGGTTAAGGAGCCATGAAAATCTTTGATGTATCTCCAGGTGGTAATAATTGTTGATAAAAAAAAAGACACAATGTGAACATGTTTACAGATATATAAAATTACTACCTGGATAAAATCTGCCAGTATATCAGTGTCTTGTAAAGTCTGCTTTCTTATGAAAGAAAAACCATTAGAATAACAAAGTACTGGAAGTAACTGGATTTTGTTTTCCTCTGATACTATATATCTATCAATCATCTATCTACATACATACATAAATACATACACACATGAATAAATATTAAATTGTGTGTGTGTGCGTGTGCATGTGTGTGTGTAAAATTGAGTCTTACTATATAGTCCCAGCTGGCCTGGAACTTTTATGCAGACTAAGGTGGCATCAAATGCACAGATATCTGCCTGCTTCTGCCTCCTGCATGTTGGGATTAAAGGTGTGCGCCCACTCCTGGCTAGGCTTTTGCTCTTGAGATGGCACCTGCTGAATAACAGCAGCGTTCTTGTTGGATACAACAGAGGCTTCAGCTTGCTGAGAGAACATATCCACTGCATATAGTTTCTCTTTTTTGAGTCTGAATGTCTGGGTCAAATTAAGGGTATTTGTTGAGAATGATAAAAAGTAATTCTTTTTATTATTTTTCTTTGTTTTTTTTAAGTCAGGGTTTCTCTCTGTAGTCCTTGCTATCCTGTAATTCACTTTGTAGACCATGCTGGCCTCAAACTCAAAGAAATCCACCTGCCTCTGCCTCCTGGGTGTGAGGTTAAAGGTGTGCACTACCACTCCCAACCCCTGATAATTTCTGAATGTCTGGATAATTTCAAGATTCAATGATTCTAATGTAATTAAAATTTATATAAGAAAATGTACGCTCTTGTTAAACTACAAATGGTATCATAAAGGTTTAAAATATTTTATAACTGGTAGTGGTATCTAATTTTCAGCATATTCAGATTAAATACTCCATGATTTATTGGCTACATCTATATTCCCATATCTTCCACAGTGTAAATTACATTTTATATGTTTTTATAAGTAAAAGTCAAGTATGTGTGTTGATAATTTGATAACATAAGTTTGGGTATTCAATTTTAATTTTCCTAGGTTGAAAAAATAATAGGGTAGTAGAGAAAATTTCCACTTCTGTGCAAATCAGATGTTCTTTGAAGCTTCCATATGGAACATAGCCATGTATCAAGAGATAAATGCAAAGAGGTTCTGGTTGGATATGACATAATTCATATTTTCCTATACTTGAAACATGAATCCATCTTCAAACCATTGACCTAAAATAAAGGAGCACAACAGAGCCTGCTTTATTCAAAAGGAATTTTGGGGTGTAGCTACCAACAAAAGAAAATTATAAGTAGTCAGGGTCTTCTGTTTCCTTGGGATATACTTGATACCATGGTCTGTGGACATTCAGTGAAGGGATAAAATGAACTGAGGCACTCCCAACAGCCATTATTGCCATCAATGTAATGATCAGAGTTAGGGTAATAAAATGTCCCAACTTCCTTGTGAATGTAGTATCAACTATGAGTAATCAAAAGGAGAAAAGTATTATTGTGTGAAATATCTTTTGTTGGAAATAAACTTTGCATTTAAATGAGGAAAATTCTAGTTTCTAATGAAATGTACTCACACTAATTGCTAATATATTAATTGCCCTAATTTAGACAACACTTAAAGTAGGTTATCAAAGAGTAAACTGTGTAAAAACGTTTATTGACATTTACCTTTAGCACTTAAAGAAATTCATAGGAAATGTTAGCATGTATATTTTATCACAGAAGCCACTTCCTTTTGACAGTGTGCCTGACCATTTCTGATCCCAGTAGCCACTCTCAAAAATACTAAAATTCAGTCATTTCTCAACAATTTGATGAAGTTGTCAGTTGCTTACAAAATAAGCATATCACATGTAAAAGAGAGCAGAAGATGGCAGCAAGGAAGGAAGACAAGATAACTCAGCTGACAAGAAAATTATGTCTATGGAGACTTAGTGGCTGATCACATAGCAACCTGGCCAAGAACTCCTGTCATTCTCGTATGAGCTCTGTTCTCAAAGACACAGGTCACACCAGCAAAACCTGCACATTACAAGAAAATGCTGGCAGCCAAATGTGGAGGGCCATGGCTCCCTGCTCTTCTTTCCCCTCCCTCAATGTCTTCTTTCCTTTCCCTCTCATTTTCACATGGGAGACTAAGACAAAAACCATTGCTCGAAGCTCAAGCATACCATCAGGTACCTAGTGATACCTTTCCGGAAAAGGCACATGAAATACAGGGCAAAATCACAGTGTAATGAGTATGTTTAATTAAGGGGCTGTTAACTGTTGCATGGTCCCTTGCTTAGAGAGAGGAGAGTGAGGGAAAGAGCCTTTGTGATACTGGAGAAAAGACGAGAGCAATCTGGCGGAAAGGGAGACAGCAAGACTCCTTTTGCTTCAGATGTGAGGCAGGACACCTAAGGACGCTTGTCATTAGAAATTTCTTTTAAAAAATAAATAAAACCAAAACAACTTTATTTGACAAAAGACAAAAACCAGTTATTTACAGTAGTTTTTGCTCAAAGATTGTTCAATGGGACAACTGTGCTTCTTCAGACTTATCTTACAAGCCACCTAAGCAGAGACTCCTCTATCCCTCAATGCCCCATTTTATTCCTGGAGGGGAGACTGCCAGAATAGGTCAGCAGCATGGTTCCCTTCCTCCTCCTCTGCTCAGGGCACTGTGGGGAGAAAGATCCTCATCCCAGGATCACCCCCTCCTGTAGGCATCCTGCAGCAATCCCGGGATCTCATGGACAGTCAGGGTAGAAGTGGGCAAACAGCAAATTCAGTAACCTGCCATGCTTATGCACCCTTAGCAGGGCCTCAAGGTGATGAGGATACTGGATCTCCTGACGTACAGGAAGATGCAAGAGGGAGGCAGGAGATAGAGCCTAGAGTAAGGAGCTTAAGACAGGTGCAGCAACTCTGTACTTAAGGTGGAGGATAAGGATCTGACGGAAGATTGTTTTGGTACATCTGCAAATGGATGAGGTCACCCCCACCCCAATCTCAGCTTCTTCATCTTAAAATGGAGACAATCTTCAGAGATTGTTTTATAGTAAAAGTGGAAAAATGACATTTTTCTAGCTGGAAACATGGAAGTGTTATTCTTCTTCACAGTGTCCTGCTATTGCAAGTACTATAGAAAGTTCTCTAGTAATCCTTTGCCATGTTGGAGGAGAAGCATTCTGGAAGGGTAATGAGCATGGCTTGTTTCTCTGTACTTCAAGGCTAGTCATTGCCAGCTTTAGGTCAATGTTAATAGTCCATTATATTTTCCAGGACCATGATTTCTCTGGGGTAATTACAAAGCTAAGCTTGGAGGACTGGCAGATAAGACTGACGGAAGTATTCAGTGAGCATCTGCTCTGTTACATGTGCTCTTCACCCTGGACCATCAATGCAGAAACTTGACACTGATTTCTGAAGTAGTCATCCTTAGTATGTCACTAACCAGCTCATGACGTCATGAGCACATGTTCCATTGAAGTCAGAATTACCTCCTCAGCACCTAGAATGAGGGATCTACACCGTTCATTCTCATTGGAACAACTGCCCCATTTGAACTTAATTTGTTTTATTTTTCTTGCATCATTGCACATATAAACTGGTGTATAGCCAAATATTCTGAGTTACCAAGTATAGAAACGAAATCCTACCTTTTATCAGCAAGGTTGATGTTATAAGCCATTTAAATATTTAGTATGACATCAAAGACTCATTTACTATTCTAAAAGAATGGACCTCTTCGCATTCACTATTCTCTTCTGATCCATTCATTTCTCTGCCACATGGCTCATTTCCAATATCAATATATAAGCTCTCAGACAATTTTTTCAAAGAGAAATGCAAGAAACCAGTTGAAAATTCTAGCCTCTTGCTATTATTGTTAGCTGGTCATTTTGTACTTTCACGAATTATATATACAAATACTAATTGCCTGGATAGTTATGGTGCCTTCACTTGGGCATTTTTCAGTTGCTTTGAAAGGACTTGATGAAAACTCCTTCTAGTAATGGTGACTGTGTATTGTTCTTTGCCTATACTGGACTTCTTCAGTGTCTGTGCTTGTGAGATTATTGACAGAATATTGCTTCTGCAGTAGAGCACAGCTGTCCAAATCCTAAATAACAGCTACAGCTAACCTCACAGGGGGAGATTCCTAACAATTTTCCAAGTTTTCTGTGTTAGTGACAGGTTTCAAGCATACACTTAGCTATTAAGACATCAGAGCGTCTTTCATTTCTTAATCATTAACAATGTTAGCTCTGATTTCCCATGGAGTTGCAAGCTGTTAAAATGATCATTTGCTTCTTACTAATTTTGAAACCAAGAGCTGTTGCCTCCTTTAATAAAATGCAGGTCTCTCCCGTGAACATGCATAACTCAACAGCACTAAGAGTCTATGGGAAAACTTAACGTAGACATAATATGCAAGGTAAATGGGAGGGGGTGTACATGGAGAGTACAATTCTCAATACAAAAGAGTTCATTATTTCAACAGGACTTGACATACAGGTTTGTTGGTGGTATATTTTCAATCAATTTTCCCTACCTTTTACAATGTAGTATTTTGATGACTATTTAATAAAGAGTAAAAAGAGGCAAAAGATCAAAAATTCATCTTTAAATAATGAAAGGATAGTTGAAATTTCACCAGCATTAAGATAATGTAGAATTATTACGTTATATCAATAAAATATTTAAAAAGTTATAAATATTATGTTTATCTTTCACCTGGCTAAAACTTAGATTACACAATGTCATATCACATATTACACTCCATTAATGCCTGATACATTGATCTAATATGTCTTACAATAATTTATAGTGTAATCTTGGTTGTTCATTTAAAATTAGTGTATATTATAGGAAAAAATAAAATGTATGGCTTTTGGGAAATGTGTGCTGTCGAATGTTGGATATATTTCAACAACATGGAACTAACTGTGTCTGTTTTGGCATAAGACAGTCCTGTAGACTAGGTCTGTGCAAGCTACTTAGGAAATATCTCTTAGAGAAAAACCAGCTCCCCACTTTCACAGACTGCTTACTAGATGTTGAGTAAGGCTAGTTTTTATGAGGAATGTCCTATATATTAATGATAAAGCTTCAGAATGACCAATATATGCCCTCCTTAGCCATTTCTTCTAGTAAAACTCAGCAATCCTGAGTATTTGTTTTCCCACTGTTGTGTGTGGCTGTCTTTGTCTTCCTGCTTTGGAGAAACCCAGACAAATAAGATAATTGATGTGGTGCTTCCCTTCGAATCAAGAGAATGAACACCTGTACTTCCTGAATCCCAAATTTCTGACTTTGAGGATTTCTTCTAAGCACTGACCCAGTGCTAGACAGTAATACATTGGATATGCCACTGTGTGGTTATTACTTTAGACACAACACAGAGAGTAAAAATTAGTATAACAGAAACTCTTTCACATATCCATGCTTATATTAACCCTCTTGGCTATGAGCCATCTTCCATTCATTGCTGATGTTATTCATCATGGCACAGACCCCTCCCAGAATTTGTCCTCAGACTGAAGGCACAAAAATTTGTGGCTTGTACAGTTTCTAATACTACCAAAGATAAGTACAGAAAAGATGTCTTTGCCTGTCTTTCAACACAGTGTTTATTTTGCTATTGTTATTCTTATAAGTATAAGGAAAATACTCCTTTCCCGGTTCTAACTATTTTTTGGGTTTCCTCTTTTTTTCTAAGTATTGACTTACAGTATTTTTAGAATGTATTTGTATAACTCTTTTCCTTTTACAAGCTGGTTTTCATAAGTTATAAATCTCCCAGATAATATTGTATACCTCTAATTAGTGCTTCCAAGTCAAAAACATTATTATTACACAGTCATGTGTTAATTGTATTTTTTAAGAGCCAATATCCATTTCTTTTAGAGACTTCCACTGCCTGTGATACTGGCCAACTCTGTCTCCCCAAGGGAGCAAATAATTTTGCTTTTAGGTGGCAGATTTTCTGAGCCCTTGTGAAAGTAAACAATGGTGTAGTATATATCCTTAGAAAATGTGCAATTTAAGAGTAATAGCTATCATTTCCTTTCAAGTTAGATTTCACTTCCCCTTCACATTCCTATCTGTAAGACCAAATTCTGTGTAGAACAAAAAGAACATGATTAAGAATAGTTAGACAAAATCACAGTTACTGCATAAACCAATATTAAACTTCATAAGTTTGAATCTATAGGTACCATTGCCAGATTAAATAATTCCAATTTAACTATTTCATCTAAGATAATGTACTTAGCCTTGAGCAAACATGGTTAGACAAATATGCTATGTTATTACTGATATGAATTTTTGTGTCTAAAAAAGTTCAGCCGATCAGTGAACTGGGAAAGGGGCATGGGAGGAGAAGAGGGAGGGAGGACAGGATTGGGAAGGGATGAGCGAGGGGGATACAGCTGGGGATAGAAAGTGAATAAATTGTAATAAATTTTTTTAAAAATTTAAAAAGACAAAAAAAACTGAAAAAAAAGTTCAGCTAAAATCAAATTAAACCCTGAATGAATCAATGAGGAGGTAAATAAACATGACTTTCCTCATGATATCACTCAAGTCTGCTGGCCCAGAGTGGCCAGCACATTGCTGCCCCATACAGGTACACAAAACCACATGCTGGGAAAAGTCTCTAATATGCTTTAGAGCTTCGGGGAGGAACAAGATCAGAGAGCCACTCTTGAAGCATCACAGCACCAGAGCTTCCTTGACTCTGAGCACGGCCACAGCAAAAATAATTTGCAGGCTTTCCCATAAAATGAAAGACCAGGTCGGAGTTCTTTTCTGTCATTGGAGAACAGCAACCAATATTCTGTTCTTGAGGGAACTATCACAGAAACTATATGAAGAATGATATTTACTGTGCCTCGTTTGTCCTCTGTCCCCTGGCTTTCTTTTTCATTGACTGAATCATTTCGTCAGGGCGTCTGAGCATTGCTAGTATGGTATTCACTAGGTCCAGTCATTTACTAACTTTTGACCAAATAGTGACATCTGGTAAGTGTGTTCTTTTCATGTGTTAGGGGCACTGACATTCATTCCACATATCAGTTGAATTAAGATATTAGTAATGGTTAAATATCTCAGTGCTCAGACACTAAGTTTCTTTTTTTTTTTAAGGACAATTAGAAATAGAAGGATCAAAGGACAAACACTGTAATGTGATTGAAGATATTCCTAGATAATAGAATTATGTTTTTTGGCATTTTTAAATATTAAAATCCTTTTTAAAATTATCCTCCTTTTGCATAGTATTTTACAACTTTGGCATAAAAAACAAGAAAACACATGCACATATACAAACATACAAAATGCCAGCAAATAATTAGTGTCATAAGGTATAATAACTATTGACATATTCTTCCGGAACTTTCTTGTAAATCACCATCAAAAATAACCAAGCTTTTTTAAAATATATATCCTTGCTGTAGCCCCATCCCTCTTCCTTTTCCAGAACCACTCTCCTTTTCCCTTCCTCTGAGGAAAAGGGGAGCTCCCTTTCCAATTCACCCCAGCTCATCAAGACTCATCAAAACTGAGCATATCCTCTCCCACTGTGGCCTGGTAAGGCAGTGCTGCCATGGGGAAGTGATCAAAAGCTGACAAGTGAGTCTGTGTCCAATGCAGTCCCCACTTCCCTTAGTAGAGGACTCGTGTGAAACCTAAGCTGTCCATCTGCTTCATCTTTGTAGGGAGCCTTGGTCCAGTTCTAGCATGGTCCTTGGTTGATGCTTCAGTCTCAGCAAGCCCCTCCAAGCCCTGGTTAGTCGGCTCTGCTGGTCTTCTTGTGGTGCTCCTGTCACTTCCATGTCCTTTTCTCTTCCCTACCACTTTTCCAAAAACTCCGTATGCATTGTGCAATGTTTGGCTGTGAGTCTTGGCATCTGTTTTGAGACTTTGCTGAGTAGAGCCTCTCAGAGGACAATTCTGATAGGCTCCTGCCTCCAATTTTAGCAGAGTGTTGTTCACAGTGTCAGGGGTTGGCACTCTTGGGAGGGTGGGCCATTGGTTGGACATTCTATCAGTCCTTACACATCTTGTAGGCAGGGTAAGTTTGGGGTGGAAGTTTTTGTGTATGGACTGGTGTCCCCATCCCTTTCCTAGGAGACCAGACTAGATAGAGGGTGTCCTCTTTAGTCTCTATGGACTCTGTACTAGGAGTCTCTTTTTGAGTCAGTAACAAAGCTCTTAAGCTGGCTCCTTTATTAGCCGAAACTCATTGATCCCTGCTTTTTTCCTTTTTATTTATTCTTTTATATATTACATCCCAACTGCAGTTTCCCCTCCCTCCACCTCTTCCTTTCTCCATGTCAATACAACCCCCCTTCACCTCTCCTCATAAAAGAGCAGGCCTTCAAGGGACTTCAACCAAACAGGGAATAACAAGCTACAGTAAGACCAGGCACCTATTTTCACATCAAAGCTGGATGAGGCAACCCAGTAGAAGGAAAAGAGTCCCCAGAACTGGCAAAAGAGTCAGAGACAGCTCCAGCTCCTAATGTAAGGAATCACACAAGAACATGGAGCTATACAACTGTAACATATATATGCAGAGGAGCTATGTCAGACCCATGGTGTTTTGTTATTGTTCTTGTTGTTTGTTTGTTTTTTAATATGTGAAATGATGAAAAGTACATTCTGGGCAAAAGAAAAACTATGCACACTACATGCGTAGTCTGTGCTTGCTTAGGGGAGATTTGCAGATGACTTTGGAGACAGGGGTGGGCTGCTGCCGGGAGTGGTGCTTGTGAAGGTATGGTGGTGCAGGTGTTGGCGATGGTGGTGCTACTGGTGGTTTTGCTGTTGGTGGCGCTCGTGCTGCTGGTGGCAATGCTGAGGCTTGTGATAGTGGCAATGGTGCTGATGTTTGTGGTAATGGTGCTACTGGTGCTGGTGGTAAGGATGATGTGGTGGTGTGGTGCTGGTAGGGTGGTGATGTGGCAATGTTTGTGATGTTTGGCCTCTAAGAAGTCTGGTCTTTATCCCCTATGACACATTTTATCTATTTTAGTAGCAAGGAACATACATAAAGTTTAGAACTAGGACTTAAAAGCACACCACTCTGCCTTTCATTGCTTTTTGTGGGCATGATTTTTGCCTTGTTTTTAGGGGAACCCAGAGCATTGTGCTTGCTAGTCAAGTGCTCTAATACTGAGCTAAATCCTACCCTAAGTCCTTTTATCTCTAATTAGACAAACTAGCTTTATAGATGAATTCTTATTTTGTTGCATACTGAAACTTCTGGCCTTTGTATTTGCAAGTGTTGATAATAATCAGGGAGAAGGTTGTGTTGAGATACATAAGAGGCTTTAGGAAATGTGAAGAGCAGTCTGATGGGATTTGTAGGTATATTAACTAAAAGCCCTTCATTGATATTTCTCTGCAAACTCTTTGATTTTAGTTTCTAATGAAATTCCAGTGTATTTATATTTTTTTTACCTTGAGCTGATGGCCACGACAAGTTACTTTCACAATGTGTCCTACAACTATAGGCACAAGAATCTTTGCCTCTATTATCCAAAGAAATGCCTCATAATTCTTTCATTCTTGCATCAATTTCTGGATTTTCACGAATGAATTTCTTTCTGATCACCCTCCCCTTTCTCTTTTAATAATTGGAAAAAATGTATGCACATAACTTCATGAAAGTATCAAGAAGAAACATTTGACAACTATCTTGAGACATTAACAGAACTAGATAAAAACCGAACGCCTTAAAAGTTTGGATAGTACAATGAAGCAAGGAATAATTTGGTTTGTTTGTTTTTTCCCGTCTAATATTTTTAGGTACAAGCCTATGCAGAAAGTGGATGGGGTTGCAGATGGTTTCACAGGAAGTGGCCAACAGACAGGCACATCTGTTGAGCAAACTGTAATTGCCCAAAGTCAACATCATCAACAGTTTTTAGGTATGTTAAGGTGTAATGCATATTAGTTGCTATTAGGATTTTGAAGAGAACAATAGTAGTCTCTTCTCCAAGTAGAATGTCTTCAGATGTTAACTCCATATAAAGGGGGAGGTGATTTGGTGCTGAAACTATGACATTAAATGATAGTTCTAGTTCATCGCCATTGAAATATTAAATTATGTGGAATCTTGAATGCATCTGTCTTAAAAATCTCAGTGCTTTGAAAGTATTTCCAAGCATTTATATCAGTGTTGGCTTTTGTGATCAAAATAATTGTTGTGTTTATTTCAGAAATAATGTCCAGCCCAAAAGAATTCTCATTTCCCATGTACAAAGTTGCATATTCATATTGTTAGATTAGAAAAAATTATGAACATTTTAAATAATTTATTCTTTTAAATTGAATACAGTGCTTCCTATTTTATAATTTTATCAAGAGTATTCACGTTTGTTGTTCTTGAAAGTGTTTGGAAGTAGAGCTTAAACATTTGAATACCTACACTGGAGCCAGAGGAGCCAAAGTGATAGTTCAGTGGACAGCTCTTTCCTAGATGGAGGTGTGCAGTCTCCAAACAGTGGGTCAGGATAAAGGGGTGCTATCAGTTTGTATGTGAATGCACACATGTGAGTACGTGTTTGAATATCTGTGTGCATGTGTGTATATCTCTGTGTGTGCATGCATGCGCATATGTGTCTGTGTGTGTATGGACGTGTGCCTGTGTGTCTGCATTGTGTGCATGTGCGTGTGTTTATGTGCACTTGCCAATCAAAACATCTGGAATAGACTTCAGGTCGGAAAGCTCCTGAGCTTCAACTGTTACAGCAGCATTTCCTAAACCAAAGTGCTCACAGTCAGCCTTAATGGACCACTGAGCTTTAAAACAATATCACTTTTTATTCTGTCGCTGTAGTTTAGTTTTAATTTTCCAAAAAAAAATTAAAAACAGTTTAGATTTTCTACGACCTATAAGTGGTTACCATTTTTCATTTAATTTTGAATTTGTGGTAAGGAACGCACCAAAGTACATTACCAATTGTCCAGGGCTATGAGGAAAAAAGCAAGAGAGTGTGTGCTATGTAAATTACAGTGTCATCAGGAGAGGCCTAAATGATGTTCTTGTGCAACAGGAACTGTCATAGTGATTTGAACTCAGAAGGGTAATGGGGCAGGTAGCCACCGGAAAGAGCAGGTTGGTGGAAGTGTCTTCTCGGAAGACTTGTGCGATGGCAGGTGACACCATGCTCATGTTGTGAGAGATGATGTGATAGCAGGATAGCATCATCCATCACACCAAATTAATGTTGTTAAGGTTATTTTTGTACTTTTTGGCTATTAGTTTTATAACTTTATTATGTAAAAGCTATGAACATAATGAGTTTAAGGGTATGTTTATTTTTATATGGTTGAATAGTGTAATAATAAAAATAATTGCAATTGCTACTGGCAAGCTCAGGTTGTTTATTTTTTCACTAAGAGCCTATCCAGTGCCCACTTTAATTAGAATAAAGCTTAGTTCATACAAAATTCACAAGTATACTCCATTCATTCTTATGTTATATGCTAAAAAATCTTACTAAGTCGGGCTAGAAAATATTAATTTGAAAGTCAGTGATCTTTGGCCCTCTGATCTCTACATTTCTTTCCTTTTTAGTCTTCTGAAAATTTCCCTCATTAATCTGTAATTGACAGCATCCACAATAGCTTTTTTCTGTTGTGTTGTCATGGTAACAGATGCATCTCGAGCACTTCCAGAGTTTGGAGAAGTTGAAATCTCTTCTCTGCCAGATGGTACTACCTTTGAGGATATCAAGTCACTGCAGAGTCTTTATCGAGAGCACTGTGAGGTAAGACATTTAAGCATAAGTCTGAGCACACACTAAGTTTTGCCATATAACTTGTTAAAATAATCAAAATTTTCCCCTAGAGAACAGAGAAGTTAGTACTAGTTATTTAGAGCATTTCTTTGAACACTTAATAAAATCCTTCTTTCTTGTCTGAGAGTACAAAGTGAAGGATGCGTGAAAGTGAGAATACAATTTATTCTCCACTTCTTAAACTGATTTTTATGTGTTTTGATAGAGCAATTCTACTTCTGTGTTTCTTCCTTACTTACATATGGGTAACACATCAAATATGCAAGGGAATTTATTACATTATTTTTTGATCAAAGAGGTTGCTAATACCTCCAATATATAATTGAAAGAGCAATTAAGTCTGCTATAATCTATAGGTTAGACTACTATATGCTCATAGGACTGAAAACCCTAAATGAACTCAAATGAAATGAGCTCCAGGATTTAATGTTAAAGCCAAAAAGAAAACTAGAAAACTCATGTAATGTGTTGTTGTTTGAGTGAAAAAGACCTTACATAAGTATCTTTCTATGAGTAAAAGTAAGAAAATGCCAATGATGTGTGTGATTGTTTGAATCACCCCTTAATCTTAGGTGTTTAAACACCTGGCCCCAGTTGGTGGTGCTGCTTAGGGAGGCCTAAGGGGTATGGCCTTATTAGAATGTTATTAGAGGTGGGCTTGGAGAGTTTAAACACTTGGCCATTTCAAGGTTGTCTCTTCTGCTTTGTGGCTGTGGTGAACCCTCTACTTTCTACTCCTGCTTCCACACCTTTGGACTGTTTTCATGGACTCTAATCATCTGGACCACAGTCCCAAATAAACTCTTCCATCTATAAATTGCTTTGGTTATGGTGTTCAGTCACAACAATAGAAAGATAACTAATACAGAAATCATTTCTAGAGAGTATGTTATTGCTGTGAAGAACCTAACCATCTTGGTTTCCGGAGGAACGTAGAAGACTTTGGAATTTTGGACCAGAAAAGGGGTTGAAAGTTTTAAATGGGGCTTAATAAGGTCATTCTAGTAAGAGCTTCAAAGACAATAGTGCTGAGAGCTATGTGGACTGTCAAAACCCAGCTAAAGATGCTTCGGAGTGGAACAATATTTGTGAATGGACAATAGACTGTTCCTTTGGTTGGGGGCAAAGAATTGGCTGGTTTTTTGCCCATGCCCCAAGAACTTGCCTAAGGCTAAATTTAAAAGTATTAAACTCATTAGCAGAAGAGATTTCAAGATAGCATAATATCAACTCAATCTCATTTATTGTTAATCACTCATAAGCAGGCCTACAATGAAAAAAAACAAAGGGTGCTGCAGAAAAACATATAAAATGTACAGAGATCAAAAGGACACTGAAAAGCTTAACATTATTGCCAAGGCTTGTTTGTAAGAGAGACTGCAATTGTTAAGGAGATTAGGGCCATTAAGGATAGGTCAGATCTGCAATCCAAAAAAGGGAAGGTGCTCTTATATTTCTTAGGCTCCTAGAAAGCAGCTGTAATCAAAAGCTACTACTGATATGTATGAAGAGTGTCAGGGTACATCCCCCTCTGACAGCCCAACTTCTCTGTGTTGTCCTTGTGGGGATGGCCCTGGAGACAAGAAAGATAAGGAAGTTGTGGAATCTTCCTCTGGTTTCACAGAGCTGCTGAGCCCAGGCAACATGTGGCAGGGGAATCCCTACCTGGAGGTTCTAAGGGGGAAGGGGCCCTGAAAGGTCATAATATGAAGCTGTGTAAGTAAACCCTGGCTTGAAATGAGACTCTAAAATGTTGGCTATGGCAGAGTGATGAGACACCTGCCAAGGAGAGCTGCACATTGGGGGTGGAACCAGCCTAAGAAGAAGTAGAACTGGAGGAGCAGAGCCGTCTGTGCCCTTTGACATCAGTTGTAGCATTAGAGAATGAGATGCTTGCTCTAATATTTTTGAGTCATGTTTGATACAGTATTTTCTTGTTGTTACCCTATTTCTTTCTTTTGGAATGGTGATGTATATTCTGTGCCATTATATATTAGAGGTGTGTACTTTTGATTTTATAAGTGGTTACAATTAAGAGATTGTCTTGTATCTCAGAAGAGACTCTGGACTGCAACTTTTAAACTAGAAAACTATGAGGACTCTAAAAGTTGCTCTAGATGTGTTTTACTTTATGATATGGCTGTGCTATTATGAGGGTCAGGACGTTGGATGTGGTGCTTTGAGTGAAATGTCCCCCACACTCTTGGGCCTTTGGCCTGCAGTTGGTGGTGCTGTTTGGGAAGGCTTAGGAGGTCTGGTCTTTTTGGAGAGTTTTTATCACTGGAGATGGGTCACAGAAGTTTAAAGGTCCTACCATTTTGAGTCTGCTCTGTCTGTTTTGTCCTTAAAATTCAAGATGCTTCCCCCACCCCCGCCTTCCTTCTTGCTTCTGGCTTTGCTATGCTCTTATGGGCTCTAACTCTCTGGAACCATAAGCCCTAATAAACTTTATTCTGTAAGTTGTGTTGGTCATGGTGTTTTACAACAGCGATGGAAAAGTAACTAATGTAGAACTTTACAAAACAAACCAAAACTGGAGGCCATGCTCAGGAGAGCCAGTTTGCCAGTGGACCCTTTTGAATACCACAAACGTATGATACTGTTAAAAAGAATGTGAACTTATATTTAGTAAGTACTTTAGGTCTTTTTAGGGATTCTTTACACTGATTTCAGAATTTAAGTAGCTTTGTCACAGGAGTATATGTGATCTGCCTGCAATTTAATGATTACCCTGTGATTTCTAGAAAATTCCTTCTGAGTGTTGACAGTGAAGGATGAAATAAGAAGTTTCAGCTTAAGACATGTATAGATTGTTTGAGGGTTTGGTTAATTAAGGCTTCTCTTGGTGTTTTTTACCCTTACTCCTATTCTCCCTCTCATGTCAGCGTTGGTGACATTGTCTAGGAAAGAGGCTTTCTCCATTCTAATACATTTATACATCTTAAATTCACCTGGTAGAAAAGAGGTGATATATTGCACAGAGTTTTCTTTTGTGGTTTTAGAGTTTAGCTAACTTTATTCTAGGAGTGTTTGTGGTCTGATTGCAAATTAAAGAGTAGCCTGTAATTTCTGAAGAAGTTCTCCTGTTGACAGCTGGCAGCAAAGGATGAAATAAGAAGTTTCAGTTTAAAAGCATGGATAGATTTTTTTTCCTTGCTCCAGAAATAAGATTACTTGAGTGAACCGGAGTGCTTGTCAGAGATGCTAGGTTACTGACAACCAAGAATGAGTCCTCTCCTTATCAGCATCTTGTATAATGGAGTGTTCTTAAACACGCCTTACTCATTTCCAATACTTCTGGCATGATATAAACCATCTAGTATTCATCTCCCTTTGATATTTTCCTGAGTATTGGACTATTTCTAGATCATCATTATATACATGGGAGAAAAATTCCTTTTATACATCATATTCAATGAAAATTATGTGAAGATTCTTTAAACAATTCCTCAGTTGTCTGTATTCAGATAAAGCTGTCTGTAAGCAGCTTAGCTTGTATAAATATAATTCAGATTTTTTGAGTGACTCATTTATTCAGAGTGTAAATTGGAGTATAATTATTTACATTGCTAAAGAGTGTACAGTGAGATCATTCTAAGCAACAGACGCCTCCAATGAGATTAAAATAGTATTTAGATTATAAAACTTTATGAAAATTCCAATTGTGATGAATCAATGTGAAGAAATGGGACTCTTGTAATATAATTAATCTGTGTAGGAAATGACAGTCCACAAAATGAACCCATTTGTAAGTAATCAGTGCTCATACCATCTCTCATGGAGCAGAGTGATGTGTTTAGAAGACAGAAACTCCGATTTTTACAGATGAAAAAAAAAAGCTGCCTGGATCTCAGATTCAATCCTGTAGTAATTTGCCATAAGTTGGTACAATATAGATTATTTTGATTTTGATTTTCCTCAATAATTGAAAATTGGTTGAAAAATAATAGTATTTTAGTCACTTACAAAGCTGCCTTATATGAGGCTGATGTTGCTGTCATTTTCAGAGTTAATTTGATATTAATCTGAAAATACTGGATTTATGATGTGCTGAAATTATTGCCTTATTTTACTCCGTGTTTTCTACAGTTTATATTTTTAAGGAAGGATTATTCTGCTATTTGGAATTCTTGTCATATATTTATCAAGGTATGTTTACATATCACTAGTTTCAGTCTCAGCGGTATCTAAAGTATTAACTGTCCCACGCTTTAGAGATATTTCATGGAATATGCCTAAGCTGCAGTTCAAAAAGCAAATATAAGAACTTCCTTCTGGGGAAGGTTTTGATTTCATATAAAATGAGGAACAATGTTTACCTTGTTTTCAGAGCCTCCCTTTCCTGTTTTTTAGTCTTACTGAAAATGTTTATAATTAGGTTGCTTCGTTTTCACTCTCTGGCAACTTGTAGCATTCCCTGCTTGCTCTCAGAACACTCCCTCCACACACAGGCTTAATGTCTGAATTAGCCTCAGGGTGTTCTGTCTCAATCTTCAAGCCAGATCCATACAAGTGGCACACCCTAGAATTAGGATGTTACAGCTTACTTCTTCCTAAAAATTCAGATGGACTCTAGGATGTCCCCATTTTCTCTGCCTTCTGCGGACTTTCCTAGATCCTGGTGGGATCTTGTTAGTTTTCAACTATTGATGGTATCAGACCCATTATGCTGACTTTTACTGCCTGCACTTCATCCTTTTAACATTCAGCATAATGACAGAAAAGAATTCCTTTGGCTTCCTGTTTGCTGCTCTCTGAAAGTTCTATATAAATAGTTTGCACTGGCAGACTGAAATTATGTATGCTCATCCAAAGTCAGTAGTGTAAGTGATGGTTACTGACATCATTAACAAAGGAACAAGAAAACACCTGGAAATTGATTCTAGAAACTAAATTTAAAGTAAAACTCAAGGCAAGAACCCCACAGTTAGAAAACAGTACTGAAAAGCTGATCTATAAAAGGAGTGTACAAAAGTAAGATTTTATGCTCTAGTGGGGAATGCAGGCTATTATATAGCCAAATACAGCTCTGTGAGTATCCCTTTTTATTTCAGGAAGATACTGGTGCCTGGAGGCTTCTTGATTCCAGTTTATATGTTATTTCTGCCTGATTGGGACCCATGTTCAGCAGCCTTGAAAAGAGTTAGTGCAAACCTTATCCCCATGAGCAACTAATCACTCTTAATCTCTGCCTTCTTGGATGTCCAGTAGTCACCCACCTGAGAGCATGGGTGTTGGATGTCCAGCAGTCACCTACATGAGAGCATGGGTGTTGGATGTCTAGCAGTCACCCACCTGAGAACACAGGTGTTCAATGTCTAGCAGTCACCCACTGAAGAATACAGGTGTTGGATGTCCCACAGTCACCCACCTGAGAACACAGGTGTTGGATGTCCCACAGTCACCCACCTGAGAACACAGGTGTTGGATGTCTAGCAGTCACCCACTGAAGAATACAGGTGTTGGAATGCTTTGTCCTTCCTGGTCAGAAGTAAGCTGAGTGGTGTGACAGTTTCATTTGTCAAGTTCTCTATAATTACCCTGGGAGAGAGTCTCAAAGAGGGATTATTTAGATTAGGTTGGCCTGTGGGCACGTCTGTGTGAAAATGTCCTGATTACATTAGATTGGATTGGATTTTCATAACATCTTATTTAACACAGAGTGTGAAAAACAATGTAACCTAACATGGAGGCAATATAAATATTAATTATTTTCAAATTTAATGTTTTAGTATTATGCCTTGTCATTTAAAATAGAATATAAAAATGTAAACAGATTATAAATTTCTATTTTTTCCCAAATCTTTGAAATGTTACATTTCATCAAGGAAATACAATATATAAACTATTTATCAGTTATTGTATCATTTTCTAAGTTTGAAATGCAGTTTATATCACCAAAAATGGAAAGAAAGAAAAATATATTAATTTTATTAATTTTTATGTATCTATACAAAATTCAGTTGATTACATAATCAGTACATGTTAGTTTTCTTTTTTCTTTTGCTGCAATAGAATATCCTGACCACGAAAACTTATAGAAAAAAAAAGAGTTTATTTGGGTCTTCAAGGGACAATAGACTGTCATGGCAGGGAGATAGGACAGCTAATGGAGGCAAGGCAGCAGGAGCAAGAAGCTCACATCTTGAATCACAAGCACAGAATATAGATAGAGAACTCAAATTGGCACAAGTCTTAAAACTCTCGAGTGACATATCCTCCAACACAGCCATACCACCTAAGCTTCCCCAACAGTGCTGCCAATTGAGGACAAGTAGCCAAATGTCCAAGACTATGCGGGTCACCATACAAACCACCAAACAGTCTGAAATACAGTATGTTATTTCAACATGGAAACAATATAAACATTAGTAGCTAATGTTCGGACTTTCCTTTTGGAGTCTTTAAAATCCAATCTTTTCATTTCAATAAGAACACGCTATATAGCCAAATCATTACTACTTATTTTTGTTTCTTTTGTGACTGAGTCATTGGAATATGGTGGTGTTAGTATTTCAAAATAGAAATGATTAACTAAATTATTTGATTTTATATTGTTTTACTATACCTGTGAAATACAATATATGGTCATTTCAACATGTAATTCAATACGAGAGCTAGTGATACTATCCTGTTCTTTGTACCTTACACAGTCTTGAATCTGCAGTATGCCTTTGGTGCTTACTGTCTTTAGTTATTGTTTTTGCAGTGGCCTGATTTCTAAGGTTCAGTAGATACTTGTGGTTAGTGGGAGTTCCTACAAACAAGGCATCAGTCATGGAAGGAGTAAAATACATATGGGATGGTTCATACTATGTAGGAATTATAGCTGCCTTAGCAGGAGCATCTGATGGTAAAGGAAAAGAACAAGGGGAAGTAAAGCAAGCATTATGGTTTGGTCATTTTGTTTTCAGGCAATATTGGACGTTGTTGTGAATCTTCAGTTCAGCCTGATAGAGAAATTGTGGCAAACGTTCTGGCGCTATTCTCCCTCCACTCCAGCTGACGGCACTACCATCACTGAATCAAGGTCAGAGTCAATATGGCTTTCTGATTTCTCTTCATGATGAAGTAGATGTCACTGCTAATAAATTAAAGATATGTATACCAGTTGTGAACTTCACCTGATAACAATGAGTAGATTGATGCTTTGAACAGCCTAGGGATAAACCACAGACTGCTCTGCTGAGGTTAGTGTGTGGATAGCTCCCACTTTATTGATTTGGGGAACTATTAAATATATGTAATGCTAGTGGATTATCATCCTGTCAGCCTTTCAGACCATAAGAAAATATTAATGTGTGCAGGTCGCTCTGGGGGTGTTTGTGTGTATACATACATCTGTATCCAGCCATATGAGCCCAGTGCAGTGATGCTGTAGTTCTAACCTCAGTAATATTTGATAAACTATTTTTAAAGTCCATTTTCTGTTTTATCCTCATTTGCCATCTATTCATTTGCGACATTTATTCACACCAGCAATCTGAGTGAAATAGAAAGTCGACTTCCGAAAGCAAAGCTGATAACTCTGTGCAAACATGAGTCTATCCTGAAATGGATGTGTAACTGTGACCATGGGATGTACCAGGCTTTGGTGGAGATTCTCATCCCCGACGTCCTTAGACCCATTCCTAGTAAGTTAAATGGAGACAAGTACGGATGCTTTTATTCTCATACATACCACCCAAGAAATTTTGGGTATTGATGTTGCAATCAGGAATGATCCTAATTTCACTTAAATTTGTCAAATAAAAAACATGCAGCATAGAGAATATTGTATGGAAGAAGGCTAGAGTGACACTGTACTGAAGGGGAAATTACCTGTGTTCTAGTCTTTTACTTTATTATTTTTTTTAACAGCTAACCTACAGCTATGACACCCTCTATAAATTGATTGCAAGAACACCATTAGTTTAGTCAACCATGTGAAATTATTCTACTCATGCACATAGCCAAAAAATATTCACATCTCTAATTGCAGGCCGCTCCCATTCATGGTTGCTTAGAGTTTGAAATGGATTGACTGCGGTTTCCAGTAGAGTTGAATTTCTTTATAAAAGCTCATACTCTGTCACCTGTATTATCTTAAGTTCAGTTTCCATTAACACTGATGGTTAACTAGGATTCTGAGAGGAAAATCTAATTACTACACAAGCATTGTGTTCCCCTGTGAAGCAAATGGGAAATACATAAATCACTCAGATAACTTTTTTCAGTAACCACACTGTAGTGAACAAAGCTGTCTTCTGAAATTGTAGATGTAAATGCTACTAAACATGCTGTTAGAGGCAGTCAGACTACTACATAGACCTTCCTTTGGATGAGCCTTACTAGTGACCTTAACTTCGAAAGAAATGGGGCTATTTCCACTGTAATGTTAATGAAGCAAAAGCAACCTCTTAGCTCATGACATTGGCAGCTATGTACTTTAAAAATGCTGCTCACCAGTTATTTGTTATGTTACTGTGGAAAGTATATAAATAGAGTTTAGTAGAAGAAAACAGGAAGATGTTAACATTTGTGTATTTACATTTATAAAGACAAAGAAACAGTGAAAGGTACAAATTCTTTTATACATTCACTACCTTAAAATAGATGCTTCTACACATTTACATGCTATGCCAATCAGTGTGCATTAATGTATGGGGGAGAAAGTAAAAAACAAATGAAATCCCACTGGCATTATCTTAACACTTTATAAATTGCTAATGTGTCCCACACTATTCCAGGTTATGTGACTGAAAAGGTTGATAAAAAAATAATACTGTCACAGAAATTTTCACTATGTCAATTTCTGCTGGGTTTTGTTCCAGAATTTGATTTTTTCCCCTATTCTCCTGCTCCTTGTGCTCCAAGTGTTAATCTCTAGAGATGTTTAAAAGAAGTTGCATAGGCTAGCTCATTAGCCTGTGACATCTGGCTACCAACACCCAGTTTCTCTCCTGAGATACTAGCAGGGATGCCTGTTAGTTCTCTATTTTTTCGAGGCGAGTCAACAGCATCATTATTCATTAAAAGATTCTGCAACCATGTGCTTTTGTCTCATTGTAAGAGTTTATCAGTTCCCTAATTTAAATCATGCACCAACTGTAGTTTACTTTAAGCTTTAGAATTTTAAGTATATAATATCCTTGCCCTTTGTCTTTTTAAAAAATGTGATTAGAAAGGGGTTTATAGTCTGTCAGAGAGTTTGTCTCTACACTCACCAGAAAATGGAATCGTTTCATTTCTCTGAAATTACAAGATACATTAATATATTTCTCTGCAAAAGAAATGTGGGGAATTTAATTTCCATTTTACAGTAAGGCTCAACAATGTAATGCTTGAAATACAATGTAGATGGCTGCTGCCGGGTGAGGTGCATTTCAATACAGATCTTGAGCGGGATGAAGCAGCTCAGCTTTGGAATAGATTTTTAAATACCAAACCATCCATTTATGAGTTTTTAGAAGCTGTCAGAGTCAGTCTGCACCATTTCGATTTTATATGAATCCCTACAGAGAGAACAAACTTAATTTTATTTTTAAAAATTGTATTTCTTGGCTACTAGTACTTCACTCTACCATTTTCTGTCCAGATGGGATTTCTTTTTTTAGCTAAAAAGTCTGCACATCATACTAATTTAAAGTCAGCCTGAAGCGCCTATATTCTAAAATACATTCACCCGAAACATAGAAGAAGGAAATTAAGTGTGAATTATTGAATAAGAATTCAACTGGTAACACTGTAAATTGGCAACTGGGAATATAATAAAAGGTGGGCTAAAATATTATTTAGTACAAAAAAGTAAATACCAAAACTTTTTAATATACAAAATATATCTTTTTATGTTATAATCTCCATCAAATTTGTCTAGATAAAATAGGGTATGTGTGGAATACTTTAAATATTAACATTAGAATTAGTGGGGCCCTATATAATTAAATTATTATTATATTAATTATAGAACAAATGGAAAATTTAAGTTGTCATGTTAAACCTTGAATAAAATTTAACAGAGTTTTAAAACAGGCTGTTAATTTATTTCACCCTTTTCATTTCCATCCATGCCTGCACTCCATGACTCTAAACAACAGAAAGATAGGATATTTTTTTCTGTTTTGGCTAAGGTGGGATGCTTTCAAGATTTCAAAAGATTTCCTCTCAAGAAATTTCCAGTTCAGCCTGGCTAAGAGTCTATATTCTTTCCTAATCAATATTTAGGCAATTTCAATCTCTACCATCCAGTTAAATAAGTTAAAACAACAACAACAAACACTGAGTTTTTTATTGTTAAGTTTTATATCTTTTTGTAAATAACTTGAATATGCCAAATTCCCTCTAAAAACCTGTTTTGGCAAAAGTAACCAATAAGAGTGTCAGACTCCCATGAGCATAGAGAGGAAAGCCTAAGACTGCAGTCCTGCTGTATATTTGTGTGGGCAGTTGGCCAAAATAGAACTTTTTCTCATAGTATACCATAGACCTGGGTATCTACCAGAGAGTGTGGAACCTACAGAGTGTAGTTTTGTATTGTAGGTGCTTTAAGCATTTATTAAACACCTAAATCTATACCTAAATGTAGCCCAACGTAGGCACAAAGAAATTAAAATACCATTGAATGACATTTTGAACAGACTCAGTAAGAAGATCCATTTTTACATAGTTAGCAATGATACCTGAAGATGCTTCTGGTCATTTCATGACCACGATAAAGTTCTGTCATGGGACCTGTCCCTATTACAGGCTTTAACAATCCAGGATTGGCTGTTTTGATAATATCTTAATAGCATGGCTCCCATGACAGAAATATTATCACACTGGTCTTTTAGCTCTACCTACCATGTGAAATTGGAATAGTCATTTAAAATTTTTGCTCACACAAAAATTTACTCTACTTTCAACAAAGTTTAAACACTCCAAATCATAGGCTTTATGGTAAAATTACATATATAGACAAAAACAAAGCTCTGCACTATTTTATTTTAACTAACAATATAAAATAAGATTGAGTTTGAGACCAAGATGGAATATTTACAAAGAAAATTCTTAGCCCTTGATTCAAAACTGTTCATGAAGTTTTGTCCAAGGTTAGAAAACCCCATAGAGTATATTCACAACTGGTATATGTCATCATAAATAGAAAGTTTTGAATGTTTTCATTTTCCAACAGGTATCCATCAGTGTCTGAGAACAAAATAGTTTTAAAAGCCAAAAGTACTATTTTTAGATGTACTAAGAAATTAGAAATATTACTCTTTAGTCAATGAATATAATATAAATTCTGCTATGTGCTATAAACATAGTATAAACATATATTTTCCTTGCTCCAGCTTAAAATTAGTAGTCTTGGGTATCTTTATTGTTCTGCTTTTATTTTTATTATTCAGGTGCCTTGACCCAAGCCATTCGAAATTTTGCAAAAAGCCTTGAAGGTTGGCTTTCAAATGCCATGAACAATATTCCACAGAGAATGATTCAAACCAAGGTATGGTTATGTCCTGTGTGTGTATATTTACACTAGCTTAAGAAACTATCTCTTTAGTAATTTCCTCATAACTGATCTTTATATATAAGTGACACAGAATATTTTGTAGAACTATCATATGGATATTGTAGTTCAGAGCTGTTCCTCATACCTGGAGGATTCTAGATTCCATATTAACCCCTTTCTGGCATAAGCCCATGGCAAGACTAGACAGAGACTAAACTTTCATTTGGCTGCCAAAAAGTCACATTTGTTGCTTTTATTAATGTATCCACCATTAGACTCCAACAGGGTATCTTTTTCTTCAAAATCTATTGTATTTCTAATAATACCTCATAACTGAAATCACTGACCTCAGTACCATCAAAGTGAATGCCCTAGAAGACTGCCTGCACCATTGGCCATCTTGCGGAATTTCATATTTGATCTAGGTGTTCACCGTTGTAGAGCAGAGCTGCTGCTTTTTCACTGTTGCATATATGCAGCTGTTTCTCTACTGAGCTCTCAATCAATGAGACAGTTTACCCTGGCTGAGGAGAGAACTTTCTAGTGAGTAGCAATAGCACTAAAATGTCCATGTATAACCCCTTAAATAAATTTCTGTACAATCTTTTTTTTTTCACTTTTAAACTAAATTTTTATTTTTTATATTACTTACAATTTATTCGCTCTGTATCCCCGCTGTAGCCCCCTCCCTCATTCCCTCCAATCCCATCCTCGCTCCCTCATCTCCTCCCATGCCCCTCCCAAGTCCACAGATAGGGGAG
>CM053762.1:41058644-41077187 GCA_028658305.1 Pachyuromys duprasi | reverse complement strand
TCCTCCTTCCCTTCCATGTGACCCTAGCCTATCAGGTCTCATCAGGACTGGCTGCAGTGTCTTCCTCTGTGGCCTGGTTAAACTGCTCCTCCCTAAAGGGGGGAGGTGGTCAAAGAGCTAGCCATTTTTAACACCACAATGTTACATGCCAACAAAGCAGACAGATAAAGAATGCACAGACACAAACACACACCCACTATACAAATTCACCCACACATATGAAAATACACTGACTCATGCATGCATAAAAACACAACCCCCACACATGAAAATACACATGCATAAGCATACACACCTGTGCAAACTCACATACATCCATAAACATAGATATCCAGCTCTCATAAATGCACACACACACACAAACACATACAAATATACACACACATACATATGAATTTCTGTACAATCTTGCACAAACTGTTTAACCTCTTAAATAATAACTTGTTGAGGTGGCAACTAAACAATGTAATGTACAGAAGACACTTAACCTGGTACCGTGTATATTCTGTGTACTCAATGCATATAACCATAAAAATGGAAAACCATTTTCTCTTCAAGTATATGTGAGCTTGTGTAAATATTCCATAGAATCATAAAACTTCTCATGTTCAAATGAGCCACCTTGACAGTGTCAACACATTATTCTACTCAACAGATTGTTCAAATAAATGCTTCTTATTTAGAGTTTTTGTTTTCATTCTTTTTGGTATTTTCCTTTTTTTTTTCTTTTTTTAAAATTTTTTAAAATTTATTTTTTATATTAATCACAGGTTATATACCTTATATCCCAGCCGTAGCCCCCTTCCTCATTCCCTCCCAATCCCACCATTACCTCCCTCATCTCCTCCCTGCCCCTTTCCAAGTCCACTGATAGGGGAGGATGTCCTCCCCTTCCATCTGACCCTAGCTTATCAGGTATCTTCAGGACTGGCTGCCATGTCCTCCTCTGTGACGTAGCAAGGCTGTTCCTCCCTCGGGAGGAGGGGGTTCAAAGAGCCCGCCATTGAGTTCATGTCAGAAATAGTCCCTGTTCCCCTTACTAGGGTACCTACTTGGATACTGAGCTACCATGGGCTATATCCTAGCAGGGGTTCTAGGTTATATCTATACATGGTCCTTGGTTGGAGAAACAGTGTCATAAAAGAACCCTGTGCCCTGCTCTATTTGGTCCTTGTGGAGCTCTTGTCCTCTCTAGGTCTTACTAACTCCCCCTTCTTTCATATGATTCCCTGCACTCTGCCCACGGTTTGGTTAAGAGTCTTAATCTCTGCTTTAATACACTGCTAGGTAGAGTCTTTCAGAGGCCCTCTGTGGTAGGCTCCTGTCCTGTTACTTGTTTTCTCTGACATCCAATGTCCATCCCCTTTGTCTTTTTAAGTGAGGATTGATCATCTTACCCCGGGTCCTCTTTCTTGTTTATCTTCTTTAGGTGTATAGATTTCACTTTGGTATTTTTCAGCATGGGCTAGCTCATTCACTGTCTCAGTAGACAACAAATGTTCACCAGCTAGGGCAATAGAGCACTTGCCCAGTATGTATAAGGCCCTGGCCCTGGATTCAACAACTATAGTTGGGGGAGGGACAAGAAAGAAAAGGAACAGTTTATTGCAGAATATCTAAATTTATTTCTAAAGATGCAAACAGAGTTGAGAAAAAATGATTAAGCATCCCACAGATAGTAATAATGAAAAGTTGTCATCAGATCTAGGTGTGAAATAGCTAAGGGCTCAGATTCATAGCCTTAGAAAACATCCTTCCAAGTTTCTCCAGTTGTAGCCTTATTAAAGGAAAGAACTCAAACTTGTAGGAAGGAACTCTCTGACCACTGTGGTCGTGTCCTTCAGTCTCCTAACAATGCTCACAGTTGATTAACTCTACCTGGGAGCTTGGGAACCAAGGAAAAGTGACTGTCATCCACGGCAGCCTTTCTGGCCACGAGGATGGTGGAGGTAAATGGAAAGGAAATTTTTTTTGAAAAGTCAATGTAAATTTCCCACATAGCCCATTTAAAGAAATTTAAAATTTTTATACAGAGACAGACAGACAAAGAGAGATCTTCTACTTGCTGGTCTGATAAATGTATCCAGTCATAAAAGCTTTGAACTCCCTTCCTTCACCAAGTCTACCAACTTGTAAACTGAACGTCCTAAGGATGAGTGTGAATGGGACTGCTCTGAAAAGTATTTTTTGTCCAATTAACAATAATAGATCTTTATAGTTTGCTTTTCCAAATAAAAAGAAAAGTTCTTACTTGTCTAGTTTCTAGTTGTCCTAAAAAAAAGTGGAGGAGGGAATTAAGGCAAACATTTTCCTACTTTTTAAAACAATATAATTTCTTGTTGTGGTTCAGTAATTAACTTCCAAGACTTGTTTAATTATTGCTGCACTCAGGTGTTAAAATGTGGGAGTTTGTTTTAGTGTTGACCTCAATAATCTGAAAACTAAATAATTCTTTGTTTAAGAATCTTAAATGCTATATAATTTACAAATAAACTATTACCAAATGCATTTGAAGTGTATCTAAAGAAAGCTGTTAAATTTGACTGAAATAAAACAAGATTTAGAGATTGCAGTAGTTTCTTTTGTGAGACAAATGGGTGGTGGAGGGAAGAAAAGAGAGAAAAATAAAAGACAGCCCACATCGTTTGCTTGGGTTTCCATAGGTTGCCGCTGTAAGTGCCTTTGCCCAGACTCTGCGAAGATACACATCGCTCAATCACCTGGCCCAGGCAGCCCGCGCAGTGCTTCAGAACACTTCCCAGATCAACCAGATGCTCAGTGACCTCAACCGCGTTGACTTTGCCAATGTCCAGGTACTCTGCCTCCTTGCAAATCCTGTCTTTTAAAGAATGGTGTCAGTTACTCTAAACTAAGACTATCTGATTATGCACTGACAGAATCTGTGTTCACAGGCTCCTCAAGGATGAGTGTTACTAGACAGAGCTTCACTGACCCCTTTGTTTTGTGAGGAAAGACAGCTGAGGTTTATGACAGTAGGCAACAGAATACATCCAGGTTTGCCAAGGATAATCAAGATCAGATTCACTGAAGTCAGGCAAAAAATTAGACTGGTCTATGTTTGTGAGAATTTGAAAAACGATTTAACTGCTCTACTTTCATGTTCCCAGGTATAACAACAACACTAAGTTGTTTAAATAATGATTTGTACCCTTGCAAGCAGGCATTTACTTCTGTTATTTGTTATAGGAACCCACTTTGAAGAACTAAGAACCTCTATTTCAAAGTGTATTGCAGATACCTGAGAAAATTGTCTCACTTAAAGAATTAACTGCAGTAAGAATGGACGCTTTGGGTCACATTTAAAAAAAAATTTTTTTTCTAACCCTCGTTCTGTACCATACACTTGGAAATAACTAATGTAGGTTCTTTATGGAAGTATAACAAATATACTATTTATGATACTAAAGTAACAAAGCTAATTGTTACCGTATAAAAATGACAACACTCCTGACCTAAAGTGTAAGCAACAAATTCAAAAAATGCATAACTAAACACAATCCAAATTGAAAACTTGTGAAACTAACAATAGACTACATAAAATAAAAAAGGCAATTCAAAGAATGTTAGAAGCTTGTAAATACCCTATACATACAGTATATAATACTCTGCAACCCATTAATTAAAAAAATCTGATACTAAAATAAAAGAAACAAAATTATCAGCATTGACCACCAGGGTAGTAGGAATGAAAACCATGAGGCAGTAACATTTTGTGAACACCAAAATGGATATGGTTGAAGATAGAAAATACCAGTTTTGGTCCTGGAGAACTGGAGAAATTAGTAGTTCATGAGCTGTTGCAGAGAATGTAAAGTGCTACAACCACTGAGACGTTCTGGCATTTCCTCAAAAGATACATACATACTCACCATATTACTGAGCAGTCCACTGCTTGGCAGATAGCTAGGAGAAAGGGAAGCATGGCCACACAAGCTTACCAATCCTTGTCTAAAATACTTGGACCGGATTGTTTGGCTGTTTTTGAGATTTTATATTATTTAATAAACTTTACCACATGATTATCCCTGAAGTCTGAACTCTGAAATGATCCAAAACACAAAAGTTTTAAGCATCCAACACTCCTAAGTGTGTTTCAAATTTTGGATCTTCAGATTAGAGACCCTTAATCTATATCTCAGCGTTCAAGTATCATTGTTGCAATTAGACAACCCAGGAGGTCATTACCTGGTAAACAAACATGTGCTTTATCCACACGGGGACCATCCCTGGGCAAAAAAAAGAGCTTCTGGAGGCCTGATTGAGCCTTGGAAACATGTTATGTGAAGGAGAGATGTTACATGCTTCAATTTATATGAAATGACCTGAACAGACCTTAGAAATAGAATATAGGTTTCTGGCTGGATAGGGCTGGGTATTACATGGAATGGGAGATTATAAATACAGTGGATGTGGAACTTCCTTTTGAGGAAAAGTATACTTTGAATAGGTAAATTGTGCACTGATTTCTTCAAGATCATTACTATATTTTTACTATATTTCAATCTCCACATCATGCCTAGCTTTATTATTTAAAATATGTTACATAGTGTTATTTGAGCATGATTCATTTGTAGTACAATAAATTTGTTGTGTTCATTGTGAGTTTCATGAGTTAGGCTCATATTTCTGATATCTAATTTTTCAGTCTCTTTTCCATGTATCTGTCCCTCTGCCTACCAACTCTCTGTATACAAACATACAGTATGTTTGTACATTCATTAATATATACAAACATGCAGGCATACTTGCATATACACTCATGTAGTCATAAACCTTTACAAGGATGGTCTTGGATTTATAAAATGGTCTATGAATGTGAGTAGATTTACATTAACTTTTTTATGAAAAATATTAAGCAATTATATCATCTTAAAGTCTGCACTCTTAATATTTACTTCAAATCTTCATTTTAAAAATGTTTTAAAAGTATCTTAAGAAAAGTTGAGGTTCGGCCAGCACAATGGCACACACCTGTAATCCTAACACTCTGGGAGGCAGAAGCAGGTAGATCTACATGAGTTTGAGGCTATCCTTGTGTACAAAGTGAGTCCAGGACAGCCAAGGCTACCACTCAGTAACGGAAATTTTTGTAAAGAATATTTTATTTAAATTAACATCTGAAAAAGATGTTAACTGTTCTTGTTTTGACATTTGTGTGTCCTCAATCTTGTCTTCATTATTTTTGTATTGAATCAAATATGTATACAAATGAGCCCACCGACTATTCAGAAACATCTCTCTTGAGGACATTTTTGTATGTAACTAGTAAACGATCTGTCTACTACTCATCCTTACAGAGCGACTTTGAGACGACTCTCTGTCTCCTTCTTTATAAACTATCAAGTTTTTCTGTGTCCATCATGGTGGTCATTAGTACTGGAAACTGTAATTAATGAAGCACCTGTCCTCCAAAACATCTCTCCTCTCTTCAGAGGCTCATAACCTAGTGGTGAGCCATTCCATGCACGTACACTTTACTTCTTTGCACATTCTAATGAATACCCAGACTGGTATAGTTCCTTTGCACCTTCCTTATGTCTTTATTTCTTCCAAACATTGGCAGGCTTCTCTGGTGTAGCCTGATTCCCATTCCTTCTTCATGACCTTTTCTGGAACCTGTCCCTACCTCTTCTAAGATGAATCTCAGTAAGACTGACAAATAAAAGGCTAAAATTCTGACAATAAGGAAACTTTTATTTGAAATGACTTCTTCTATCTGTTAATATTAGAGATGCCAAGAGCTTGGACACTCCTGTCAGGATAACCATAAACCTCTGTTCACTACTTCATCGTCTTCTCAAGAAAGATTTTTGCATTTCAAGACAATTTTTCTCTTGCAGTTTAGTTGGCTTTCTTTATCATTTATCATTGATAGTCTTACAATGGTACAGTTTTCTAAATGTTCTGTGGAAATTGATGAGCTTTTATACAAATTATAAATTATGTTTGGATGGTCTAACCTGATAACCCAATCACTGAATACTTGGGTTTCTTCATTGAAGAATTTGAACTTTCTTAATATGTACCATATTGGATATTGTTTTATATAAATTACATGCATCTTCAGATGTTTGTTTTCAGCTTGTTCTATTATAAACTTGAGGAAACTAAATTCAAAAAGGACTATTTACTGAGTAAGCTATTGTTAGTGTGAACTATATAGGCTGTAGTAAAATGAAATACATTGTAAAGGTGTGAAAAGTGGTTTATTGAGCTTTAGTTTATTTCTCCAGCTAGGTTTTAGATTATCATTTTATCTTTCTATCCAAAAATAATTTTATATAAATAATGAGTTTGAATTTTTGATAAGAGGTGAAATTCTTCCACGTGTGTCAGTAAGAGCCTCTTCCTAGAGCCAGCATAGACATGAAATAAACTCCTTCACATGGAGCACAGAATCTTCCATTTGCACAATAAAAAAGGTTCTGGTGGTCAGTTGCCCATATACTTTATATAGTTAGCGGTACTGTACTGTATACAAAGAAAGGGTCAAATTTATTTTTAAAAAAAGCTTACATGTCAGTGAGGGTGAGAACCCCTCTTCTGGTAATTATTGTTATCTAAACTTCTCTGGGTACTCAGGAATTCTTAAGTTGACAAAAAATTTCTGGGAGCTTTTTGACACTATTAAAAGATCTTAACTGTTCTTATATAACTCTGTTATACATCAATAAATGAAGAAGCAGAAAGACACATGGTAGAATACTCACTTATAAGTGGATATGAGATATATAGTATAGGATAAACATACTAAAATCTGTACAAATAAAGAAACTAAACAAGAAGGAGGACACTGGGTAAGATGGTCAATCCTTATTCATAAAGGCAAATGGGACAGACATCGGAAGAGGGAGAAAACAGGGAACACCACAGAGGGCCTCTGAAAGACTCTACCCAGCAGGGTATCAAAGCGGATGCTGAGACTCATAACCAAACTTTGGGCAGAGTGCAGGGAATCTTATGAAAGGAGGAGGAGATAGAAATACCTGGAGGGGACAGGAGTTCCACAAGGAGAGCAACAGAACCAAAAATTATGGCCACCGGAGTCTTATCTGAGACTGTTACTCCAACAAAGGACCATGCATGGAGATAAATTAGAACCCCTGCACAGATTAGCCCATGGCAGCTCAGTCTCTGAGTGGGTTTCCTAGTAAGGAAACAGGTACTGTCTCTGACATGAACTCAATGGCTAGCTCTTTGCTCACCTACCCCTAAGGAGGGAGCAGCCTTACCAGGCCACAGAGGAAGACAATGCAGCCAATCCTGATGATAGGCTAGGGTCAGATGTAAGGGGTGGAGGACCTCCCCTATCAGTGGATTTGGGAAGGGGCAAGGGAGGAGATGGGGGAGAGAGGGTGGGAGTAGAAGCTGACTAGAGAGGAGGATAGAGCTGGGATACAAAGTGAATAAATGGTAATTAATAAAAAGTAAATAAATTTAAAATATGTATATATAATAAAAAATGTAGTTAACAACATAGCTAATTCAAACTTCATAGTAGTAAAAATTTAGAACAAATGTCTAGCCACATGGAATTGGTTATATAATGGAATATATATGGTTATATATAAATGGTTATATAATGCAATGAAACACATTTACTAGTAAGCAATAAATACAGATCTATGTTTATCTACCTGGGATGATAGTCATCATTATTAAGCAGAATATTGAGCAGAATGTATGATATCTATTATATTTATATACTTGTTTTAAATTTATGTTAAAATTATGCATGTGTAAGCATAAGTGATGAAATATAAATAAACTTGAGTAAATGAGTAATGTAAATGTAGACATATTTTATGTAGACATAAAAATAGAGCACATACAATATTTTATATTTGAAGTATATCCATGTATTCTAGCTATGTTGGACTACTCCCCTCATATTTTATTGGTTTTTTTCTTTATTTATATTGATTTTTTTGTGATCACATTTTAGTGTATTTTAACTATTTACAAGTGATATTTAAGAGGTAACCAAAGAAGGACAGAAGTTACTACCATTAGCTGAAATTTGGAAATTGTAGCTTTTTCTAGCAAAATAGAATAAATGAGTTAGACACAGCTTGCCTTTAAAAAAATCTGAGATTAAATAACCGTTGAGTGGGTAAAGTGTGTAGGAATGGCAGAGATCCTAGAACTGAAAGGATGGGATTAGAGATATATTGATTTGAAATAATAAATTTGAATCAACTTCACCTCTGATATTATGTACAAAAAACACTACAGATACTGTTTAAATGAAATATCAATGTAGTCTGTGTTTTATATTGGAATTTTACAAGACACTCGGTCATAGAAACTCATCCTTAAAATTATCATAATGAATCCCACTTAAGAATTCTTACTAATTTTCATTTGTCTGATTTTGAGAACAGGAAACTGGGCCCATACTGATCTAATAAATTGCTTGAACTTAGTTTGGCAAGTTAGGACCTGAGCAAAAATATTTGCCTTTTGATTATCTGTCAAACAGTATGTTGCCAGATAATTACATTTGGATCCTAAGAAAAGAGATTTTTTCTTTTAATATTAAAATACAGAATAGCAATGGCAAAATCACAGAACTTACACAATCAATGAGATATAACTTTAAAGTTCCTGTTTTCATTGTTGTTACAAAACATGAAGCTTCCCAACCAGAAGCAGAAGGGAAATTATAGTAATCAGGTTTCTTGGCAGGTAGCATGTCTACATTTTCTCCAAAGAGATTTTGTTGTTGTTGTTGTTTTCAGTTCTGTGAATTAATTTGCATTTGTTGGTTTGCATTGATAGCCCTTGAGATTTTCGTTCCCAATCTATAAACTCACACAGCATATGCTTCTACCTAGTACCATTCAGTGTTTGTTTTCTTTTAATCTTTAGGGACCATTTTTGGCCAATTGAATCCATTTGTTCCTCTGACTTACTCTAAATCTTCTAAAATGTTATCTGATGGGGTGGGGAAGACTTTGAAGCAGTGAGAAAACAGGATGCTGCTTGCTGCTGGTGCAGACACCTTTCCTTAAGTAACTGTTCTAGTCTCTCCCAAGGCCCAGCCAGAACAGAACACCAAGTCACAGGTAAATAGTGCTTCACTGATAGTTGGGGAGAAGTGCTATTCCCTAAAGATGATACAGGCATTGAGTGCTCAACGGCTCTTCATGATTCATTCACTTCCCCTTGGAAGTTCTCCCTGTGACACCCATGTCTTCTGTGATGACTCTCAGTGAGAAACTGCTAAGCTCAACTTTCCCTTCTATTTCTGACCTATCCCAGGAGCAGGCTTCCTGGGTGTGCCAGTGTGATGACAACATGGTTCAGAGACTAGAGACAGACTTCAAGATGACCCTTCAGCAGCAGAGCACTCTGGAGCAGTGGGCAGCATGGCTGGACAATGTGATGATGCAAGCGCTGAAGCCCTATGAAGGAAGACCCAGCTTCCCTAAAGCCGCCAGGCAGTTTCTGCTCAAATGGTCTTTCTACAGGTAGATCACAACTGCACTACATTTCCTTCATGTTATGCAGATATGTGTACACTATTTATTTAAACAAGAAGCGAGCCTAGACTTGATGGGACACCCAACCCTCTGACCATGATGCATAGAAATTAAACAGGAAATGTATGGAAATGAACTTTTTTTGCTGGGGAAGGAGACCCTCTTGCTCAAAGCTAAGTTTTCAGATAGTAATCTCTGAGATTCCATCTAGATAAGCTGTTGGCCTCAAGTCTATTACAGGGCTTAAAGGAGCATGTATGAGCTGTATTGGTCAGGACTTGTGCCATGTTTGTGTGAGATGGAATGGTCAGATCGATTCCTGCATGAAATCTATGTTAGGGACATTTATACCTTTCAGTCCATACGGGTTTTAGGCCCAAATCAGTGTGGAATCACCCTGAATAAAGAAGCAAATACTTGTATTTTTAATACAGGATCAAATTTAAATTATCTAACTTGTCTCATGAAATAGGAATCCATCTGTCATATAGTTCAAAGCTCCAATTTGGAAATATTTCATTGTTGTTGTTGGTGGTGGTGGTGGTTGGTTGATTGGTTTTTATCTTGTTTTGTTTGAGACCAGGGTCCCACTGCATAGCCCCAGCTGCCCTAGAACTCACTATTTAGACCAAGCTGATGATGGACTCATAGATATCAACTTTGCTCTGCCTCCAGAGTGCTGGGATTAAAGGCATGTGCCACTATGTCTGGGTGAAATATATTTTCTTGATTGCCTAAGAGTCAATATATTATTGATCTGAATTTCCACAGAAAATTATAAAAGGAATATGTGTTCCATGACTACTGGATGAATCAGTTACACTGTCTGACTCTTTCCAAATCTCACATGACCACGGGCAGAGTGTCCACCCGACACCGCAGGGAAAGAGGGATGCTCACCCCTCCCTCCTGTTGTGTTCTGTGTTAGTGACAGGCTTGCCCTTACTCTTCCATATGTGTTTTTTTTTTCTTTGCATTTAGTTGACATCATGTAAGAAGTACACCCCTGGAGCCTTTGTCACCTCAGAGATCTATTGCAGGAATCCTGAAAAGGAAGAAAATTACTCACTTGTGTTTCATGTTCTCTGCAGATACACAAACTCAGTAGATCATCACTTCCCTGCCCTGTATCCTCCCTGAGTTGGGGTTAATTGGCTTGTTATTACTAGACACTATTATGGTTATTATGTTCATTTCAAAAGGATTTGAAGGCTTACAGTTCAGGGCCACCGAGGAAAGAGACATTCAAGCAGATGCATACTTCCTGCTGGTAGGCAGAGTAGTATCTGAGCTGCTTTTTATGAGGCATAGGAGCATGTTGAGTAATGAAAGCCAATGCATAAATCACCAGAGATATAGAATCGGAGAGGGTTTTTTTTCATGTTTTTATCATTCTAAATTTGCAAAGGATATTGTAAGTTTGACAGCCACATATGCAGTCCTTTCATGTGTAGAAATGAGATATTTAATCTAGTAATTTCTAAAATTTCATTTGCATTTACCTACACAGACACATAGAAACAAACTGGCAAGAAATCCTCTCACAGCAGAGGATTGTTGCAGACATATTCTGCTCAGTCAAGGGTTGTCTACTTACCGAAACTACCTTTGGATGACTAAGGTTGACTCTGGAAAATCCAGAAATGCAAAAGACATGTGGACTATTTCTTTTCTTCTGTGCTTTGTGAATAAGACAAGAGAACATTCCTAATAACTATAGTGAAGGTCATTCATTCCTCTTGTGCGATGACAGGGGATTGCTGCAATCCAAAGTAATTTTGCTCATTGTCTACATTTCTAGAATTAGAATTACACAGGTCAGTGGGTTGACATTTTGACAAGTATTGCCACGTTCCTTCTACAGAAGCCTCGGGAACACTTGTGGAGACAGTACAGTTGCTTTTTAATCAACCCCTCTCCAGACTATAGTGCAATGGATAACAGGTGTTCTCTTTAACTTGTATGTGTTTGCTTTTGAGTCAGAGTAGTCTCATATTTGTGTCTTCTTTTGCCACTTGTCATCCCTGGACTGTATTTTAAATATCTACTATCTTTGTTCAGTAAGATGGATAGAGTTATAAATGAATACTGGACTCTTGAATTACTTTCAAGATTACTGACTTTGAGTTCAATGTTATTTAATATTTAATCATCATGTCACATTATTTTTCTTTTTGTGTATAGAAAATTCTCTGCTTTATTTTTTCCCATTGAAAAAATATTTACTTTAATATTTTCTATATTATATTCATGTAAATTATTTGACAAGTGGAAGGTAATGTATCATTGAGTTTTAGGGATTTGGCACATAAATGAAGCTGTTCTTCCATTTGTAATAATACATTTATACATTAGTTGTAAACATTTAAGGAGTGTTTAAGGTATTTCATTGACACACAGAAACCATTATTGTAATGAATATACCATTAACTCTAGTATACCCAGTACTGAGTAATGACCAGTTTCATTAAAATCCCACATATGCTAAGTGCCCTGACCTGCCCACTAAGTGCCTGGAGGCCTTGGTGGGAATGATGGCAGATTAAGAAAAGACAGGCAGAAGTAATTGAAACATGTAATTAGGTGGCGTTCTCACTCACATGTAGACACACTGATAGCCCAGATACCCAGCATATTTATTATAAAAATTCTAAAGGAGGAAAGGGGTCTCTGTAGAGGAGTAGTCTCAGGGCAACATGGACATGAAGTTATCTGATGAGGAAGCTGTGGTTAGTACTCTTTGCACATTACTGTTTTTAGTTAAAGGTCAATAGTTAGCTAATGTTTGTACTCAGACTATAGAAAAGCCTTGTCCCCTGAGCCTGACCCAGGAAGGCCCTGCCATTACCCCAAGCCCCAGACAAGGAAGTCCTTCTCTCCACCCATAGCCTGACCCAGGAAGGCTCTGCGATTACCCTGAGCCTGAGACATTAGCACCCTTGACATGGCCATGCTCATGTCATGAATGCTCATTCATACAGGAGTACACTTATCCATTTTATCCATAAGGGCAATATTTCAGCATCTCAGTAGATGCCTGAAACTACCAATATTACTCAGCCTAAGGTATAACTGCTTGTACATCATGATGGTAGGCACTTCTCACAAGTTGTGGCTATAATCTTTGCAGTTTGAAGTATGAGAGCAAAGATAGCACATATGTATTTCCCTTTGTCTCAGTTGCACAGATAAAAAATTCATTCTTACCATCATTCTTATCTCAGCACTCTATTTTTTCTTTAAAGTCAACAACTTTCACCTTCTTATGTTAAGGAGCCATTTTACAGAACTTGGTATACTAATTTGTCAATATTACTGTTCTTGCATTCTGGACCATTATACATCTTGGACTTGTTGGGCATAAAAGGTGAGCTGTATCCCAGTTGACAGGAGCCAGAGAGCAGATTTCATCAGCCTATGCAGAAAAACACATGGTCTGAAATCTGTTGATTATTTCTGGAATTTTCATTTCATATTTACAGTGGCCAAAACCAAGAAAATCAAATCCATAGTTAAAGGGAACTGCTATGTGTTGCTTCATTTGCCTCCCAGACCAGCTCTTAAGCCTTAAAGATGGTTATGTGGTTGTAAGCAAGATTACAAAGACCACCTGTAACCACATAGACGGGAAACTGGGGCAAAAGATTGCTGAAGATGCCAGTCTAAGCTACATATTGAAACTTGGGCCAGCCTGGCCTACAGAGTGAGGCCCTGGTTTGTTTGTTTAAAGAATGCTCTAAGTGGGTCTAGCTAAGCGTGTATAGCTTTACCTTTTCTTCTGTTAATAGAATGATTTTTTTAAAATGGGAAGTTTTCTGCCCATCATATAATGATTTTCATTCTTTCATAAACAAATTATAAATAGCCTTTTCTGTTCCGTGCTACAATAATAATAAATTATACTTGTTGCATTCTATTTATTCATAAGCTGTTTTCATATTCTTTAGTTAATTTTATCCTTGAAGTAGTTATGTACATTAGCTTAAGACAAAAAAATACTGCTTTCACTTTCCCTAGAGAAAAGAACCTCAGGGAAATTGTTTCTTTTTTTTTTTTAATTTATTTATTTTTATCTCAATCACAGGTTAGGTACTTAAATTGTTTCTTTGAGGTTAAGAGTTCTTTGAGCAAAAAGCCAGCATCAGAACCCCGAGCTTCTGTCTTCAAATGTCAGCTCATGATATGTCACTTGCCAAAATGGATGTAAGGAATCTGATATATTCAAATCTCTGTTTTTAAAAAGTTGAAAATGAAGCAGAAGGCAAAAGTAAAGCCTACTTACTATTCTTTTTATTTGCCTGGAATTTTATAATTGGTCATTATAAAATAAGGCTTTCATTTGTGACATTTTACCTCTTCCTCCTAGAATATAATGACAGTTTTAGTATTTATAGGCCAGAACTCTTCAGAGAAAAGGCAACTGAGTAAAAACTTGTATAAAACACACATGCATAAATACATACATTATTCTCACCATGAGTCACAGATATCGCAGCTATATTTTAAGAAAAAAACAAGCTCATTAGTTGATAAATCATTAGTAAAGCCACAATTTTATTTGGACTTATTTGTGTTTTTAATGTAATAGAGTTATTGTTAGTGTTCTAGCAATATGGCTCATATTTATATAATGTATACACTAAATGTTCAGGTTTTTCAGATTAAATTATTTCTGAATTCATCTATACTTCTTGTCTCCAATAGGGGGAAAACCACCTTAATTTAAATGAAAATCACCAGGAAACTGGACTCAATATTCACCACATACTCACCTCAATTTAGACTTCAGGGAATGTTGCATGGTATTTTTGTATGAAATCTGGCACAAAGTGCCCTCTACAGATCATTGTCACTTAGTAATGATAAAATGTCAGTCATCATCAATATAATGTTCACTTTGAGTTGATTTTTCTTATACTGGGGGTGAGTTTTCGGTCTTTCCAAATTGTGTCTGATCCACTTGTGAGCACAGTGGAAGGGGAAAACATGCTGATAATGATTACAGGTCTGTTTTCTTCCGGCTCTACTGAAGATTGCGGTCAAGCCTTGGTGAGGAGGACAGCTTTCCCACCATTGCACCAAGTTGGGGCGATTGCTTTCAAAAATGAAATTGCTCTAGCCCCAGTTTTATACTATAAATGTTGCCTACACTTTCTTTTAGTCTCCCAAATGAACTGCTGTTAGAGGACTGAGGTCCTAAACTGTGACCCTAGTACTGATTGTGGCTCCATCCCCGCCCTCTCTCGTGAACAGCTCAATGGTTATCCGGGACTTAACCTTGCGCAGCGCTGCTAGCTTTGGGTCCTTTCACCTGATCCGGCTGCTGTATGACGAGTACATGTTCTACCTCGTAGAGCACCGTGTTGCTCAGGCAACGGGGGAGACACCGATAGCAGTGATGGGCGAGGTAAGAGGGCTTCAAGAACTGACATCTACTGTTTGGTTTTTGATTATACTTGTAAATGACTGACTAAAGCAACTTTAGTCCTACAAGGGGACTGAGTGTGTGTGTGTTTTTAATCACAGAATGTTTAAGTTGAAGATTCTATCCTGTCAGTGGAATGTTTTCCTTCATTATATGTATCCACATTAAAAACAAAACAAAATAGAACAAAAAAAAAAAACTTTAGAGAAACAGAAGACTCTAAAAAGAAAAATTATTGAGTAGAGATAAGAAAGACCAATGCCTATGTTAAAGCTAAGAACCCTCCACCACCACCCCCAAAAATGTGTTAAGTATGTACTTTGTAGGCTCTTTCCCAGCCTTCAAGAAGGAAGTGGATGGTTTTGCTTCAGAGTGCGTATGATGATGGCAATGCTCACTGACACTTTTTACTGCATTGCAAGCATGGTTCTACATCCTTTGTGTATAATAGAACACTTACCACCCTACTTCAAAAAATTAAGGTAGACAGGTTAGTGGAAAACATCAGATGTTGATCTAGCCTACCAACACCCAGGAAACAGACACACAGAGAGGAGGGAAGGGAGTTCTTAAAGTTAAATACTGCTTAATTACTATTTAATAAACAAAACCTTAAAGTATAAATAAAACAAAATACTTTAAGCACCTCTGTAAGTTCTCCTATAAACTACAATTCTAATATAAGTAAAATATATGTCAAACAATCCTTAAAATTGTTGTAAGTGTATGAGCACTTTACCTGTATGTATGTCTGTGTACCACGTACATACCTGGTACCTAAGGAAGCCGAAAGAGGCTGTCAGATCCCCCTGAGACTCGAGTTAGAGACCATTGTGAGTGGCCATGTGTGTGCTCAAGTGGAACCCAGGTCCTCTAGAAGACCAGCCTTTGCACTTAACGGCTGAGGTATCTGTTCAGCCCTGAATGTTAAATGCTTCTAACATCATTTTTAATATTCATGTATTCCAATTAAAAGGCATCATTTGCAGTTTGAAGATATATACATCTTTGTGTGATTGTGTTTAAATGATACTGAATAGATAGTGTGTAAGATGAAGCAAGAACTGCTGTAGCTTTTAAATAATAGGCTGAACAATCTAGATCTTTCTTAAATTTGACCTTCTTTACTTTAGCCGGATAGATGTCTCTTTACAAGATGCCCAGTTGGAAAGAAAGATTTCTCACATCAGGGCTCAAGATTTCTGAATGGATCTTTTAGTGCATTTAACACTTTGCCACACACCTCTGTGCTCTGGATCTTTACCAGAATGAACAGGATAATGTCACCATGTGGCTAATCCTTCATGGTCTTTGCTTCCGTTGCATGACTAAAGAACAAAGGTATGAGCCCATCACACTGTCAAGGCTTGGCCACCTCCTCCCGTGAGTCTGCAGCCAATAGTAGTGCTGCGAAATTGAAGTGAGATACACTATCTCAACAGGGCCACATAACCATTGTAGTAGAACCTCTTAACTACATGAATAGGCTGCAAATGAATAAGAAAGTACAGCATAACACAGAGATATATTGATAAAATTTGGGTATAGTAAAAAGACATAAATTCGCTTCTGTAAAAACCAGAGCTCTAAAGAGAGTCCTAGTCTGTTTGCTTCCTGTACCCTAACCCAGTTTGTAAGGTAATCCTTTTCACAATCCACACAAGTGCACCATTCAGTCCGCAAAACAAACCAAGACTAATTTCCTCCCCCTAGCACTATACTTGGGGAGCCTTTCAAGCTAGCACAGACTTTGGGCTTTAATCCTACTATCTGATCTAAAATAATTTTTTTCTCTGTGGAAAGGAGATGGCTTATCAAGAAACAGCTACCACCAGCCACCACCACCTACTGCTCCCACCCCGCACCCCCACACACTCCACCTGATGTTCTCTTCCTATATTGTTCTAAACTTACTCTCACTTTGCCCTTTGTAATTTCCCTTCCCAAACACCTGCTGGACATGGTGGAGTATGCATGCCTATAAGGCCAGCACTTGATAAGTAGAGACAGGGAGAACAGAGGATCAAGGCCAGCCTGATCTAGATAACAAATTCAAGGCCAGCCTCTGCTGTATTATTGAGATGCTGTCTCAATACATAGCTCTCTCTCTCTTTCTTTCTCTTTTTCTCTCCCTCCCTCTGTGTGTGTGTATGTGTGTGTATTTATGTGTGTAGAGGGGTGGAAGAGGTGAACTGCCCTTGCCAAGCACCAGATTCACAAGTGCCTTCACAAAGGGTGAGGACACCATGTCAGGCCATAAAATTCACCATTTCCCACAACTATAGCAACCACTTTTTAATCATCATTAATAATGTCATCATAAAATCAATAATTGTTGATATTGAGAGCTTATTATATGCTTAGTTGAATTATGCCCCTGAAATTCCTTCTTATATTTCTGTTTTAATAGAGGTCATCATGATCCTATCCAAGCATTATCTTGGATCATCTTTCTGTCTTGACCCAACTGTAAGCACTCACTAAGCCTTCCAGATCTCAAACCTCTTGTAGTATAGTCAATGTTGTCTTATGCAGAAGCAGAGCAGATTGTGCTATCCCCTAAAACTCCTCGCTAGTTTATTCTTCAATTAGTTAGGGAAGAAAATTCTCACCTTGTACAAGAAGCATCTAAAACATGACCCTTGCTCCCCATCAGCCCCAACCCCTCACTTTTCCTCCTCCTCTTACAGCCATGTTAGCCTTTTGTGCCTTTTCAACTACGACATCTACCTTATCATTAGACCCCCCGCAAAAGCGGGGCTTTCTCCCTTGCTTCACCTTTCCTTGCCCATTCTGATTCCTACTTCATGCTTTAAATATCAGTTCCTCAATGAGGCCCAGTTCCCAGGGACTATATTACATGATCTGATTCTCTTAAGTCTGGACTTCTGCTTTTTGTTCTAAAGCTTACACAGTAGTAATTGCATGGTTCTCTGTATGATTCATGTGTGAAGATTTGATGCCTGAAGATAACACTGAAATTTCAAGTCAAAAAAACTGAATTTGGGACAATCCGTATTTTTCTGTGTTGAAAACCAGACTTTTGTCTCTAAAGTTAGTTAACTCATTTACTTAAATAACTCTGTTAAAGATTTGGATGTGACTGTAAACAAAATGGATTTTGACTCTGTCTTCAAGGAACTTGCCTTGCAGTGGGAGACATATTTATTAAGCAGCCTGTAACTACATAGCTACACATTCCCGGTGCTATAAAGAAAGGCTTCAGCAGGGCACAGGGGTCTTATATGAGACGGTTTCTACAATCAAGGACCAAGTGTGGATGTGGACTGGAACCCCCCGCACGGATGGGGCCTATGATAACTCGATGTAGGACTGAAGACCCTACTCAGGGAAACAGGGACTGTTTCAGTCATGATCTTGATGGCTGACTCTTTGACCCTCCCCCATACAAACCGGGGAGTGACAGACTGGCTAGATCCCAGGGGAGGACATTGCAGCCAGCCCTGAGGAGACAGGATAAGCTGGGGTTGGATGGAAGGGAAGGAGGTCCTCCCCTGTTGGTGGACTTGGAGGGGGCGGGGAAGAGGGAGATGAGGGAGGGAGTGGGAGGGTAGGAGGGAATGGGGGAGGGGGCTACGCCTGGGATTCAAA
>CM053762.1:41020088-41058144 GCA_028658305.1 Pachyuromys duprasi | reverse complement strand
GAGAGAAAAGGGGTCCCGTAGACTCACAGGGAGAGGCACTATTTGAAAGGGTTAGGATGAGTGGCCTTGTTGGAGCAGGCATGCCTTGTTGGAGAAAGTGCTTCACTGGGGGTGGATGTTGGGGTTCAAGAAGCTCAGGCTCAGTGTCACCCTTCCTGCTGCCTTTCGATACAGAGGTAGAAATCTCAGCTTCCTCTCCAGCACCATGTCTGCCTGCATGCTGCCATGCTTTCTCCCATGATGATAATGGACTAAACCTCTGAACTCTAAGCCAGCCCCAATCAAATGTCTTCACAAGAGTTGCTGTGGTTGTGGTGTCCCTTCACAGCAATAGAACCCTAAGACAGCTGGTTGTACTCAAACTCCACTCCTCTCCTGTAAAATACTGAGACTCTTATTTGCCCTTAGGTAGTGGGTGTGGTCTCAGTGATAGCTAATCAGTTCAGGAGAAGAGTCCTCTCTCTTCTATGCATAAAGTGTGTTGTTCCAGCCTCAACCTAACATTTGCAGGACCAGAGGTATCATATGTCTATTTCAGACATTTTGAACTAATTATAAATAAAATCTGTTCCATCTGTCTACTTTTAATAGATGTATCTTGATAACTAAGGACATGGCTTAGATTTAATGTTCCATCTCTTCCAATGTCCATACCAGAGAAGAGACACAGTTGAAGTTGGCATCTACCCTTGCATACCTATCTTCTTTTAGCCTGTGAACACCTCAGGCTAGTGCTCAGGATTTTTCTGCACCTTGCAAACAAATTGGCTGCTCCCCCCCCCCCCCTGCCCCTGCTGTCATATCTCTGAAGAGATTTGCACAAGCCTAGGAAGGAACTCAGGGCTGTTGGGCAGGGAATTCTGAGATTGCAGAAAACAGCAATATGGTAGAAAGGTAGACTGCAGGAGGGAAACAAGCTCTAAAAAGGAACTTCCACCTGACTCCTTGGAGAACAACCCAAGGGAAAACAAAGCAGGACTCTTGAGTGAGCTCAGGAAAGAGACTGCTCCCTGCTTTGGCTTTGACCTGGTGATGACAATGAGCATTTCTATGTCTAAAAATCACTCTCTTTCCAAAGCAGCTATGGCCTGTACTGCCTTATACTTTACAACCTGCATGTTCTCTACTGACTGGTATTTTTTACAGATTTTGAAACAGTGTGATGATGAGTATGCTGTTGTATCCACAAGGAACAAAAAGACTGAGCAGTTAAAGCTGCATCCTAAATATGCTTCAGTGTGTGGGGACATAAATGAACATTGCCAGGGCATCCAGCCAGCCCCAAAGAGCAGGGCCATTGTAGGAGCAAACTGACAGAAATCTTGGTCTTTTTTGTCATTTTTAATGACAGCTCTTAAAAAATATATGGAAAGTTGCAGTCATTGGAGAAAGCAACCAAAAAACCCAATACATTTCCAAGTAAACATCAGTATTTCTTGAAGAATAAAGTTGGAAATTAAAGGTACAAGTCTGCAACTCCCTCTCCCCCCCAAGTTGTGAAACCCTATACCAATGCTTAACTGCAAAATGGTTCTCATTTGGTAGATATTTAAGGAAAACAACGCCCAGAACATCCTGAAATTCAAAGAGACTTGCCTCTTTTCCATCAGAACCATCTGAAATAGTTGCCACTACCTAATCTTATTTAACAAAACATAAAGTAATTAACCATTGCTGAGCTTTATGTGACTTAAAAAAATTCAGAATGTTCCAAAATCAAGCCAATAATAGAATGTTGCAAAAGATTATGGTTGACTCAGAAGTTCTAAATCTGCTTGTGAACAGTTTCTCTACTTCTCGATGGGAGGCTTTAAAGCACAGTACTCCTTTACTCACTCCTCAGAGTGGAAAGAGAAGCAATTGGCCAAAATTTATCTGAGCTGCTCACCATTCCCAGTTTTCTACAAACACTCTGCATATGTGCGCCTTGACCATTTGTAGGCCAGCCCTTCTCTTATGTTTATTTCTACATCAGAAAGATCTTAATCAATCATTACTTCCAGCCCCAACCCTCCATGAAATCCTAATAGGCTAGGATTTAAACAACCCCCTTTAACTGCGAGGCATTTATTTTGAAATCATCCTCTAATGGTTATAGAATGAAATTTTAGGATTCTCTCCACAGTGTTGGGAACTTGGGTGTGAAGACAGCCTGGCTTTGTCTTTGTTCTGGGCCTTTTGATAAAGGTGCATATTTAGTTTTGATGATAACCCTGTCTAATTCATAGACAAGGAAACCAGAAGCTTGAATATTATTGGCCTAGAGTCACACAGCTTATCGTGACAGAATATTGATTTAAATCCAGTTAAGCTGTTCTGTGTCCTCTGTTTTCTTGTCCTGCTGTACTTACCACTTTAATTTAAATTGCATAGTTAAAAAGTTACATTTATTCTTGCTTGAGTCTTAGTTTTGCCATCAGTAAAATAAACCTAAAGGCAATTTATTTATAGGAATATTGCGAGGGTTAAATTAGGTAAGTCGAAGGCGGAGTCATACTGTAAGGAATGGGATACAGCCTTTTCCTCCCGGCAGTTTCTTGAGTGCCAAACCAGTTGCGAAGCCTTGGAAAGCACGCTTATGTTAACACCACCCTATGATGCCGTGAGGGCTACGCCGTGAAAGCCCAGCAGCCAGATGCCCACTGCTGGCATTACGAGGTAGATAGGATGGATAGAGAGGCGGAAAGACACAGAGTAAATGCTTGGTATTAGTTCCATTCCCCTCCCTTCTGCATAAGTTGATAAATATTGAAATTCTATTCATTGCCCCAAATTGTAAGTGATTGCCTTTTTATTAAGAGTTAGATTTCTTAATTTATTGTGTCCTTATAATCTCAAGCAATAATTTGTATAATTAGACCATCACTTTTTGGGTCAACAAAGGTGAACTCAGGCGCTAAAATAAACAGAAAAGATAACAAAGCATAATACAGGCGTTAATAATACTGAATTGTAACAGAAAAATAGCCTACAGTCTTTGAATACTGAATCAAATAATCCATAGAATTACAGAGAATCTAGCAGCATTCTTTGGTATGTAGCCAAAGTGATAATCAGAGGCAAAATAATTCAGTGGTTTGAAAAACACAACCAACAAAATAGAATAGAGAAATAAGTCAATTAGAAAGAAAATACCAGTGTTAGGGAAGAACATCAATATAATTAGGTCTAGACAGTCACAGCTAGGCTTGAATTCAATGTTAACTAATAAGAATGATTGCAATGTTGCATAAGTGCTGATAAAATGGCAGCAGTAAGGGGAGGATTCTGTACGGACTTTCTATAAACTAAATGGCAAAGTAGCATGGTAGCATGCCTATAATCTCATCATGTGGATGTGGAGTCAGGAAGCAGGGAGTTCAAGGCCAACTCCAAACAAATAGTGGGTTCAAGGCTAGCCTGGGCTGCATGAGAGCCTCTCAAAGCTAACCTGGGATACATGAGATCCTCTCTCAAAAGGAACAAAAAGGATAAAGCTCTCTTGTTGTAATGAGCAGGTAGAAACCACACTAAGATAATCTTATAGTTAGAAGGGTGCAGTGGTGCTTGCCTTTAATCCTAGAACTCAGGAGGCAGAGGTAGGTGGATTCTGTGAGCTCAGTGCCAAGTAAGTAGTGAGTTCCAGGATAGCCAGGACTGTAGAGACCCTGTCTTTAAAAAAAAAAACCTAATGTGTGAGAGAGGGAGGGTATCATTAATGTGCTTTTGGTGCCTATTAGAACTTTAGGATCTTGATCAGCAGTAGCTAGCAGAATACACACATATATGTATACATCCATACATAGGTGTGCGTGAAGTTGCAACTACTGCCAGTACTGGCCTGCACAATAAGGCCAGCGTGCTCATCATCTGGATTCTGTGTAGACTACCCCTGTAGTAGCTGAACACTTGTAAAGAAGTAGGCTTATGTAGCCGAAGCTTTCGTCAGTGTATGGCCTAGCTGGTGGTGATCAAGGTTCATAGGAATGCTTAGGGCACTGTGGTAGCACTCACTGTGGGTTCTGCCATATGCATGGTCTGTAGTCCTTTCACATGCCAGCGACTAGGCATCTGACTGTGTCCTCTGTACAGTGTAGGCCTCATGGAACCATGGGGTGGTGCTAACAAACCAGGCTATCCCATCTCTTACTGTATGGCTTTCATGTTAGACTTGCTTTCTAAGCCTTCATTTGAATGAGGAATTTAAAGGTGTTCTGGTCCTCAAGCTCATGCATTTTAGCATTCTCAATTTTAGTTTCTACTTCTATCTCCAGACTGACTTCCTTGTGTCATACTGACAGCTTTTGCCTCTGTGCTCCTTGTAAACCTCTCAGACACATGAAGCCTCCGTACGCTTGAGAGCAACCTCTCAGCCACTTAGTCTCTGTCAGGCTCCCACTGTAGGCCTCTTGGAGACCTACTGGAGAGGGTCCCCACTCACAGGTCCTAGCCACTGGGGTAGCACAGTGAACTTCCAGTCTGGCAGGCTGCCACAGGCTGCAGGGCTTGTAGATCCTCTTGAGCTTCTGTACCGCTCGGGTGCTCCCACGCTGTGTTCTCTGGTTAGGATTTACAGGAAGTGCTTTCTCAGGCAAGAGGCCTTTTTCCTCAAAAACAGCAGATCGAGTCTGCCTGTCACCTCCGCCACCTTGACTGTAATTCATGCTGGTTCTGACTTTGCAGTATTTCCTGTCATCTGGCTGACAGAATTTTAATACCTATGTGCACTGACTGCCGTGCATTTTCTACAAGAGTGCTTTTTAAATCCCATAATTTTTATATTTATATGCCTTACTAAAATGTGAAATCTCTATAATCCTCTCACTGTCCCCACCCCCAAAATCTTTCTTTCTCCTTCAAAACCCAAAGATGAAAATGCCAGACCCCAAATGTAACATCACATACTTACTATGTGATGTTAGTCAGATCAGCTCACTGTTTTCCATAGCTACAGGATGAAATCTGGTTCCCCTGCCTTGACACACCCTAAGTTTTGTTATTTTGTGGGGCTGAACTGAAGGAATAAGTGCATATACTTGAGAAAAATGTGTTTACTCTTCACTGTGTGTATCAGGCACTGAGGTCTGGAGTGTATTGGCAGCAGGACAAGGTTCTCATGCCAGGGCGCCAGTGCTATAGCTAGAAACACACATGCTAGGTGAGCAAACAAAGTCAGATCTGCACGTCCCTGCAGAAGGCTGTATGGAGCAAGCGATGGTGCCGTTCCTGGGAGCACCGGGGAGAGACTTCTTCAAGGAGGAGTATTAAGAAAGTGACCTATGAGGCCACACCTATTCAGAAGAAAGCACACTGTGTACTGAACCAGGAAAAAGCACACGCTGTACATGACGTCACACCAGTGAAGAGTAGCGCCTCTCTGCTCCAACCCTTTCTACAGCAGGAAATCTACAAAAGAAGCTTCCCCAACTTCTAGAAAGAGCACTTTGCAGGACCCTGGGCTTTCTCGTGAGTCCCGCTCATTAACGTCTATCCACATCTTGTATCACTTCTTTATCTTTTTTGTGCTGACCTAATGCAGGTCCATGCCATCTGCCTGATTTCCATGCTTCTGACTTCTTTGTGCTGCCCACCCATGTCCACTGCTTCTTTGATCCACCATTCAAACCTTAAACCCGTGCAATTGATTTCCATTTCCTGTCTTTGACCTCATGCTTCTACTTCCCTAAGGTTTCCTTGGTTGCCTTGTTACCCTGCTACCCTATCTAGCCTTCAGACCAGAAGCAGCTACTTATTGTTACGTCCATGAAAATAAGTATTTTCCCAATCGATCTGATGATACTGGTTGGGTCAGTGTTCAAAATGTGATAAGTGCTCATTAAATATTTATTGAAAAACATGAGCAGGTGAACTGACTCTGAATCCTACTCAGCCTAACTATAGGGTTGAAATTATTTTCTGTACTATTTCATATATACATATATATTCCTCACATGTAAATGCACATACAAATTTTTCTCCATAGGCTTTTAAAATCTCTTCTCTTCTTCATTGGATTCTTTGATTTCATGTCTACTGTCTTCATTTGCTGTGTGTGTGGAACTTTGTCATGAGTCCCAGAGATCCCTAAGGCATTGGCAATACCTCTGTGGCATCTGGCATGGAGCATTGCAAGCAGCACTCTGGGTATGAGCGCTGGCCTGCGAAGGACAGGAACAATCAGTGGCTTCAGGTGCTTGGGTTCTGTTTTCAGCTTTATGAATGGTCAAACACATTCAGGTTAAGAATAAACTTTCTAAGGAAATGCTTTGTATATAATAACAAAGGACTTTTAAGTTCTTTCCATTAACAAATGCAACATACTTTGAACCACCTTAATCCAAAAATTAAGAATATTTCAAAATCTGATAGTTTCAAGTGCCACTACAACACAGGTCAACCACCCCTGGCTTTGTGTGATGTCAAAGCCCAGGTACATTAAAAATATTATTTAAGAGTGCCATCAGGCTAGGTGCATAAACTGTATATAAAAGAAATGAATTTGATGTTTATACTTAGGTCCCACCCATAAGAGATCTCATTATATGTTTGCAAGTATTCTAACATTGAAAAAAATTCAGAAATTTGAAACACTTTTGCTCCCAAGCATTCAGATAAAGAAGCATAATCTGTTCTTACCTTTTTATAAGCAGAGATGTGCTTAGAGTCATAACTGCCAGTTGTTGCAAAAGCTAGAATCTAAGAATTAGTAAATAAAAAGCAAATGTGCTGTCAGTCAGAAATAATGTAATGATCCTCAGCTGTGAACACTCTCTGCCTGTAGTACTAAATGTTTAAGTAAGACATGAGGTGGATACACAATCCCTCTGAATATGTGTTGCTTGTTTTATTCTGTGATTGAAAACTCACATATGATTTATACTGTGAATCTTATTTAAATGTACATAGGGTTCTGGCCCATGTGCTCAGGATCTTCTTTAAAACAACAGTTGAGTAGCTGTGGTTTGGTTGCCCAGAAAGATTCCACTGTGAAGTGGTGGGATAGGAGTTCCAACAAATGGAGTAAGATTTAAATGTCCAGGAGGCTCCTTCCCTTAGGAGCAGTCACCTGGGAAAGCTATGCATTTATTCCAGTAAGCTGCCTACTGATGAAGTGGGTGCCTCCCCGTAATCTTCTTTTGTAATGCTAAGAACCATAAGGAGTAAGAGGGTACAATGTTAAAAATATCTCAAACTATGGCAAAGATGAATTTGATTTGAAAATGGAACCTTTTATAAACAAAGTCCAAGAATAAGTATAGTGAATAAATATATAGAGTCATAATTGAAAGAGAGAGAGAGAGAGATAACGGTATGAATTTTCTGGAATGATGCATAAACTTACTCTGTTGTGAACATTCCATGACCTTGACCTTGGAATAGGTGTATATGCTCTCAAGGTAGCTACTGTGGAATGTAATGTTTGTTTAGGTGGAAAAAGAAACAATGTGTGCATGTTTGCAAAATAAGATCAGTTTTATTACTTTATAGACATACCTTGTAGATGAAAAATATACTCCTATCATGGAACTCTTTATAAGCAAACTTCTGAATGTAAGTAGAATTTCTGTCTCATCCTTTTTAAGTCTGTTGAGAAATCTGAATTTCTAATAACTACTTTGAAAAAAAATACCGTTGAATCTTTTCTAAAAGCAGATGCTTTTGCGTTTCACTTCGCTTCTTTTGGATTAGCTTTGTACCTCTGCTAGTCAGTTTTTTATTTAGTGTATCTATCTTTGTTCCCCCGAGAGACTCAAAATGTACTTTCTTGCTGTTAAATTATCATCAAGCTATTGAACCTAAGTAGAAAGGAACATCTATGCCCTTGGCTATCAATTGTTCCGTGACACTGAGAACTTTTTTGCATTGCTTGTGGCTAGTGCCTTTTATTTTTTTTAATAAGTGGGTCCCTCATATTTTGGTGAACGGAAGCATCAATTAAGTTGAAGAAGGTGCAAATTTTAAAATGTAAGCTAAAGAGCATTTCATCTCTGGAGTGTCCATCGTATTTGTCACTCTCACTAATGGGAGAGTCCCACAAGCTATAGCTCATGCTCCAACCATGGGAAGGGCCCAGCAGGCCTCACTTGCAGAGCATCGGGAGAGAAACTAATGCATACTGCTTGGCTTGGGGCTTTTCCACATTTATTTCACCACATCCATCGTTGTCCAGGTCAACCAGGCCTGTTTCTTCATTGCCGAGCTGAAATAAAAGGAAAGTGGGGCATGGGAGCCAAGGAAAATTGCTATCCTTTCTCAAAGAGGCGAAGACAGCTCAATTGCGACACCTTTTAAACGTCAAATTTGACACATTTGATTGGAAAATTGTGTGACCTCTGTAGTTAGAGATCAAAAGAGTCACCAGTTCATACTTTTTAAAAGTCATAGAGTGGTGTTTTCACCACAGACTGATAGAATATGATTTTATTCTGTCAGGTAGTAACTATTACACAAATGCCTATTATTTTGCAGTTTGGTGATTTGAATGCTGTATCTCCTGGAAATCTGGATAAAGGTAAGAACTGAAAACTTGTAAGGGCTTTTTGACTTAGAGGAAACAGCCTAACTGTGCAGCACTCTGATCCTCCAGACATAGCAAAGTAAACCCCGTGTGAAAACAGCAGCTGCCTTTGGAATGCCTCATGATGCTGCTCTCGGTTTCTTCCATCCTCAAGTCTTCCTCATGTGAAGTGTATTGACTGCAGAATGTTGAGTGTAAATGTACTTTCAAGCGTGTTTAAACTTCCTGACAGAAGTTCAGTATAAATAACAAATTCCTGACCATGACCAAACTCCTGGAAAGAAATTCTAAAATTGGACCAGAAGTTTTTAGTCAAGGGAAGAAAAAGAGTCCTTACCTTAATATATAGTCAGTCAACTTTTCCATAGAGAAAGAACTCAGGTAGCAGTGATGTTCACGGTAGAAGCCGGAACAGTAGTACTTCAGTTGAGAAGGAAACATAGATGTCAATGCTGGCCGTGTCAGCCTAGTGTGTGCTGCTGTGTATACATGATGTGCACTCCTGCAGAACATAATGATCCGTATGACAACTCAATACAAAGGACAGGAGGGGCCAGGCGTGGTGGCACCCACCTGTAAACCCAGCACTTGAAGAGCAGAGGCAGGCGGATATCTGTGAGTTTGCAGCCTGTCTGGTCTAGAAAGCGAGTCCAGGACATCCAAGGCTACACAGAGAAACCCTGTGTCAAGGAGGAAAAAGGAAAATGACAGGGGGGTCTAAGGTGAGTGAGTTGAGTGAGCACACAAATCCTCCCCAACTCCGCAAGAACAGCTGTGGGGAAAGCAGCTTTAACTCATAATATGTTTTACAATAAACCAACATCACAGAAAATACAGCTGTCTCCTGACGTGGGACTTGGAGAACTGTTATAGTTGCTGGCTTTTCTAGGGAGAACTACAGTTCCTCCTCCTAACCAGAGCCTCTGAAGAAAGGGCTTGGAAGTCTGCAGAGGGATGTAGCACTGTTTTCCCAAGTGGGTAGCTCCAGGATTCCCAGTGTGCCTCTCTGTGTCTGATGAGCAGGAAGCGTTATGCTAGAGAGTGATGTTTATATCATCACTCTTCAGATACCCCTCTCTGAAAAGTGGCTTGGTATTACTGTGCTTGGCTTAATTTCCATTTTAGTACCAGAATAGGAAAATGGAAAAAAATTTTACTCTCCCAATGTGTTATTGTTTCAAAGGCACAACTTGTGAAATTGCAGTAATACCCTCAGAAAAATAAATGGATGATCACTTACCTCCAGCCTTCTTCATAAAGTGAAGAATCAAAGAATTTGGTCAACCCATTGTAGCTTTTGTACAACAAATTCCATAAACTCAGCTGGGTTCCCAGAACAGGAACTCAAATGTCTATAGACTTGCATCAGCTGTCCTGAGGAACTGGAGAAAGCGCTTGCCTTACAGATTGCTTGGTTACCTAGCCTAAGGATCCGTGTCACTCAGAAGTCAGATAGATCTGGAGCTCTGGGGCTTGCCCAGATTGTGTTTGCAGGGCCATTTCTACCTGTAGCAAGGTGGACAAAAGGACTTTCCACTCCCCATCCCTGTCCTGCTTACCCTGGGGTTTGTCCTCTTGCTGCTGCTTCATATATGGTTTTGATGACCTTTCCGTTTGGAGAGTGGACGCCAGAATATGTAATCTGCTGTCATCTTGTTGATGGGATGCATCTGGTTCTGCTCTTCCCTAACCTTCAGGCTACTCTAGGCTATAAATGAAACATGAAGTTTTGTGGGGTTTTTTTTCCCACAAAATGAGTTATATGTCAAATGTAATAAAATTTGGGAGTAAAACTAAATGTTTTATATGTTTAATTTCCAAAAATGAATTGCAAGTATTTACAGCACTAATGTTGCCAGGCAGCAAGTCCTTTGTGCATTTCTTTAAATCTCACATCACCTCTTCATTATTTAGCTCTTTCTTAGCACATGAACTAAGAATTTATTCACTGTGGTGTTTGCTGTCTATAGAACAGTAGTTGTGCAGAAGCTAGATCTCAAGTCATGGTGCAGGGGCTACACTATGGGACAGTACAGGCCTCATCTACATTAAGTCAGCATGGAAAAACATAGTCTAATTTTTGTGTGTGCCCCCACCCCCAAGACCAGTATTATGACATTATTTAATACATAAATTGTATGTAAAATTCCAAACATCTGAAAAAATTGTGACTGTTTTACTGTGGCACTGCTAGGTATAAAACCCCGTGGTAAGAGAGCCTGCAAGTTTCCTCCCCTAGGGAAAGTGAGGTTTCCCCGAGGCCTGGTACACTGGGGTGGTGGTGAAGCACGCACTGATGGCCGTTTCCCGTTTGTCCTCTGCTGGTCTCTGTTTGCGCAGATGAAGGCAGTGAAGTTGAAAGTGAGATGGATGAAGACCTGGATGATTCTTCAGAGCCTCAGGCCAAAAGAGAGAAAACAGAGCTGAGCCAGGCCTTCCCGGTGGGCTGCATGCAGCCTGTGCTGGAGAGCGCTGTGCAGCCCAGCCTCCTGAATCCTCTCCACAGCGAGCACATCGTCACGAGCACACAGACCATCAGGCAGTGCAGCGCCACGGGCAACACCTACACTGCAGTCTAGCGGCAGGAAGGCAGATTCTCCAGCTTACTTCCCCCCAATGGTACTGGGCTTAAGCTGAAACTCTAACAAGCCTGAAGGTTGACTGTTGTCAAAAGTCTATCTGTGCTGAACATTACCTTTTCGGAGTTGTGAAATGGAATGGGTGTATGTATTTTTCCAGGTCTTTTTTTTTTTAACACAAATTATTTGCCTTTTAAGAGTTTCTCCCCGCCCCTTTTAGTTTCAGGTGTCAAGAAGGATTTTTGCATTTAATGTCATTGTTTTTGTTTCTCATAATTAAAAAGTAATTTGCATTTTGTAGCTTAAAATATTTTATTGTTGATTGTTAATCTTGGTGTATGATTTTTATGTGTAAGATTTTTAATTAGATGCACTTCTGTGAAGTATCAAAAGAAATGAATTTCTTTGACTTACACTGGAAGCATGCCCATTCGGCAGCAGATGCATCAAATTTGCTTCTGAAAGGTGCTTTTCATCGGACAGAACCGTAAGACACTATTTTGATAACATTTTGGAGTATGGAGAGAATACAGAGCGTTTTTATTATAGTGGTAGAGGGTTGGGAAGGTCATCTATTTTTCTCTGAAAAAAATCAAGCTGTGCATTTATCAGTTCGGGGTAAATGACAGAATTGCAAGAGATTATGCTAATATGTACATAATTTGTGTACATAATTATTAAACCACATTAACAATGCAAGCTTCCGTTAGACATTGACTTTTAACTATTATTTGCATACCAATTCCTCTGTTTAAAGACTACTGATTCTGTATTGGGACCACTGCACAGAGGCATTCTGCTGTTAAGTGGGGCTGTTATAGTTAGATACTGAAACTGAAAAAAAATGACTTGACTTTTTTTTTAAGTGTATATGCTACTTATACTGAGCTGGACATACAGGAAACCATTCCATTTGGATGACTTTCTTTTATTCCAGGTCTTTTTTCTAATAGTAGTTCAATATGCTGCTATTATAAAAGAAAATGTATAGATTGCAAGGAATGTAGCGACCTGCATATTGTTATTTCCTGGTTTCTAAAGTACATGGATTTAAATCTTACACAGAACCTGAAGGCAGTGTGACTGGCACACCTCACTGTTGCTGACCCCGATTCTGTAGGATTTGGATAGGTGGCTGGATGGACCATTGCCATTGAAGAATGTACATCAGGGATCATCGTACCTCGGCTATTACATGGTGCCTTAAAAACAGAACTGAGCTAAGGTTTAGTAAGGTTTCTTTTGTTTGTGTGAATAACTCTTCAATCCATTTGGTAAAGTGTGCCTGTCATGCTCAGATTCCTGAAATGAGGACGGGTCACATGTTCTTCAAGGGGAATTTAGGGGACAATGAAGCAAAACAAAGAGACAAAAACTTCAGTTTCTCGCTGAGTGACTGTGAGTGGACTTGTCTATGTTTTATCCTTGGAGCTGAATATCACTTGATTAAAAATCAGATTGCTAAGGGTGTGGACTAACAGGCTAGTTTTCATACAACTATGTTACATAAAGATCATGTTGTAGACCATTCTTATCTAATTACAATTCTAGAAAGCTAACAGAATAAGCAGGTACTTATTGAAGTGCATCTTTTCAGTCTAAATGTCTGTCTGTGTGTCTGGGTGTCTCTGTGTAAACACACACACACATACACATATACTCACACGCATATACTCACACATGACTGCATGCATGCACATGGAGCAGGAGTCTGCTACAATCAGGTGAGATCCTCAAGTGCACAGGCTCATCCCATTATTCTTTGCATGACAAGCCAAGGTTCTTTTCAGTACTCAAACTATCAACAATAAAAAATAGGGCACATCCTTTCGTTTAAGTAATTATAAAATTAAATGAGTGAAAGTCAATAAAGAACTAAATCAATAAAGCCAAAAAAGGAAAGGGAAGCACAAAATGATATATGGATCACTACTGAGGCCTATATTAAACTGAAGACTTCATCTTTCCATTGGGTTGGGTGAGGCTTATAGTTGAAGAAAAGAGGCAGCTCCAATCTGGAAAGTTAAAAATACCAAATGGCTTATCAGGAAATACAGTCTATTGAAACTGTTATTACCTGATTGTCTCAAACTTCTGAAAATCAAAAGCATCTCTTAAGCAAATGTCTTAAATATGATTTTTAATGGATTTAGATTTTGTGTCAAGCAACTTACTCACGTTTGAGCCTTCACTGGCATCCAAGCATCACTTCATTACTAAGGACCCCGAAGGCAATGAATTTGCAATCCCCTCCCCTGCATAATCCATCATAAGCTACAAAAGACCGTGGATCTACTTCATTGTGAGTTAGAAAATGTTTACACATAAAACTAAAATCACGAAATAGCTCACTTCATCTTGATTCTCCCTCTGAGGTTTTTCAGTTTCCTGTTTCTGTCTGTTGTCCCCAGATGACATCATGTCTGTATTGGACCAAATGTATTCACTGGTTTCACTGTGTTTATTGGCTGATTTTTAATGTATGTGTATCATGTTTTCACTTAATTTAGTGTTGGAGATATCATGAGAGGAATCTGCTAACAATGGACAAATGTAGATTCATGAGACTGAGGGACTGATTGGCCCTCCAGAATTCAACATTTCTTCCAGTTGTTCATGGTTTGTTCTAAATTAGGACAGAGTAGAAAGTAACAAATATTGTTATGGTTGAAACTGACTCTAAAATACTCTGAAATCTTTTACAAATATTCAGGAACATTAACCCTTTTACACCAGTGTAGATAGCTCTAACCAAAACACACAAGGAATATCTATGGCTTGTGACTCTTCTAGTTATTTGTAGTGCATTGCACACTCAGTCAATTTTGGACTTGAATTGTGAAATATATTAGAAAAACAGAAACAGCAATTTATATGCAGGCATAAGTTAGAACAATCACATTTGTTTTGGTAACCATTTTTCTATCCATTTTCCCATCTATTGAAACTGGCTTTTCTAAATAATATCAGCCACTGACCATCTCATAGTAGACTTACTGACACAGTACTCATTTTAAGGACTTGCTGGTATTTCTTGACATTGTAATCAAATGCTAGTCTTGAAATACATGTATATGAACCAAGTGCTATCCTTCTAGTGAGGAAAAGGGAAGGGAGGCGCATGAGCTATTGGTACATTTCAGAAAAGATATTTCCATTTACTACAACTGAATATCGTAGGTATAGTTTTATATTGGCAAATACTTTGAGAATTATAGCCAAAAGATTCATGCTTCCAAAACCAGTGAACAATGGGTGGAATGGGTGGAACTCTTGGGAACACAGGGCCCAGTTTCTGCTTTTCCCTTTGGATACTAAGTTACTAATAACTTCAGGATTTGCATCCAAGTCACGTTTGGATTGACTGTATAAGTCTTACTGCCTTTTCAGAAATATGCGTTGGTTTTTTTTTTTCTTTGTGATTTTCCTTGTACTGTATAGCACGGTTCATGCACCTCTCTTTAGGTGGTGTACTTTAAAAATAGAAGTAAAACACACACATGGTTTTCTCGCTGCATACCTAAAGTTAGTAGTGTGCAACATTAACTGCCTTTGATTCGCGCTGTAGACGTCAGGCAGGAGTGACCACAGCTTCCATGCTGTCACCGTGGGCCTTTTCACATGGACACACTCTCCAGAAGTGCTAAATGCATTTTCAGTCTTTGAAATATTTTCATTATTGACATTACTGATATTATTTGAAATGTCTAGAACAATGCTGTGCTTAAACTATCCATGTAAAAGAAAACAAGTGTGTCACTGTGATGGTGCTCATTGCATGGACACAGCAGGAAGTCCAAAACTTGACTAGTCACATTTCTACACAAGGTAAGGCAGTGGTTATATACGACAGATTGACTTCGTCATAACCTCTCTTCCCCAAATTCGTTTGAGCAAATCACAACCATCCAGAAACTAAACTCAGAACTTCGTTGATCTGTGCAGAGCACGTCAGAGCATGGGGGAGGAGGGCTGGCATGCAGTGTGGTCAAACATTGGGCTGTGACTGGATGAGAGCAACCTCCATGTACGCGGTAGAACAAACCCATTAACAGAACCCTAGCATTTCTGCAAGTCTGGTGATTTTAAAAGACTGGAATTGAAGCATGAATTCAGTGCTTAGTTCTAGTGCTAGAAAAGCCCTTTGCTGTAATGCCTTGTATTAGCCCTTTGAGCATTGTAAGATATACAATGGGGGATGAAAGCCTTTCAGATCATTTATTTAGACTTTAAAAAAAGTAAAATAGCCTCTATATCCAAATGTCTAATTACACTGTTTTTTAAAGGGGGGAGGGGTCAGAAAAGAAAGTGTCTCCATGTCGAACACTTGCATTTTATATACAACTCTTAATTTTCCTTCAAGAGGGCTTGATATATTTATTCCCAAATATTCACTGCCATCTAAGTAAGTGTACTGTTTACAGAAGACAAAATCAACTTTTCTAGCATCACATGACTCTCTAGAAAAGAACACATGCATGGGCCTGTGCAGGCCTATGTTGTAACTGATTGCTGATCACTGGAGGTACCTGATTGCCTTTAAAGGGTATGATAAAACAAAGGGTTACATTTCTTCTTTTTTTTCCCAAAACAAAAGATCTCATTTATTAGCTTTAGAAAAGTACAAGTGTAAGTGAAGCCTTAGGAAGGAATGAGTTCCCTTGAACACAACTGAACTCTGAGGTACTTAGGATCTTTGGAGTTGCATCAATCATAAAATCTTATTTGGAAATTCATACAGGGCATAATTTTATCTATGCTCCAAAACATTAATACTTGTCATAAGACATAGAGATGCGGAATGGTGAGCAAAGCCCACCCTGCTTTAAGCTCTTCTGCCCGGTGATGCTCTGACAGCTGCTTCAGATATCTCCGAATGTCGTTCTGCTGACAACATTGCTGATTTCTTTGAGGGAATTTCTGGACAGTTGATCTGGTCCTCCCCTGGATGTTGTCTGCAGATGTGCTCATGATGCCCTTGGTGGGTGCGAGCAGGAGCGTACCCTATTCTGATGTCTGCCGACATCTATAGCATAGTGCAAGTGTCCGTACGTTGCTTTTTAGGCAGGTGAGGAAGTCAGACCATGCAAATTACTCATGTGTTAACATGCAATACTCAAAGGGTTTTACTTTAGCTCTCTTCTTTTGACTCTTCATGATGATTTACTGTAAATGCTTCTCAGTTTGCATGCCTTGCCCATTGCTGCTAGTGATTTTATGTGCCAGTAGACCTGAGTTTAGTTTACCAATTTTACTTAAATAGTAAAAGCCACTTACAAAGTGACTGCCTAGGACTGATTCTCCTTTTGTTTAAAGGGATTGGTGATATGTCTTTTTTAAAAGAAATCTTTTGTCTCTTCTATTTGGTTTTGATATTTGACTCTTTTCCCCCTCTTTCCTTTGTTATTTTCTTTTTTGTTTTCTTTTTCTTTTTCTTTTTAACAAAGTATGACGTTGGGATTGGAAGCCCTGAGTAATGAAATATTTGGTAAGAACCATTTACGTAGCTCAATAATGATGACAACAAATCTTTGTGAGAAGTTTGATTCTGGGGAGGAAAGCAAAAATAAAACTGATTGACCAAGTAAAATTTCCTTGAATAAATTAGCATTTCTGAACAAACGATTGCCTTGTTTTAGCCTACCATGCGCAATTTTATATGACCCAATAAGGAAGGTATTAAATTGTATTGGTTTAAAAAGCATCTTTTGTACCAAAGCAAATTCTTTTCTCTGCTCATCTCCATCATCGATTTGGACCTATGGTGGCGACCAATGAGTTGGTTCTAGAAACTTAAGCGAGTGCCTTGAGAACACTTGGGAATTGTGCCTGAGGTGGAAAACTTTTAATTAGGTTAATTGTAGCGCTTACCAATCAGTAACTCACTGTCACTCAGGGCTTTCGTACCTTCTAGGTAAAACTTCTTTCATTGTGTTTTCTTTTTTTTTTAAAATACTGTATTTTTTTTAAGTGCCATCATTTAAATTTCACTTAGTAAGTGGCAGATTACATTATTCAGTCCCACAAGCACACAAACATAGTAACACTAGGAGATATTTGAGCATTTATTTTACAATCGACTGAATATATTATGTAAATGAGGTAAGCAACTTTTGTAGAGATTGTATGTGTGAGATAATGTAATGTTCTTTTCCAGTTTTTGGACTACAGTTGAATAAACTTTTTAATTATTTAAAAACATCTTTACCGAATAACATGTGATGGTTTTTTGTATAATGTATTTGATTTTGTAAATACGTATTTCCTGATGTGATTTTGTGAGAAACGCTAAATCTTTTAGTATACCATGTCCTCTGAAGATTGGCAGGAGCTAAATCCTAGTTTGTGGGCGATTTGTATTGTGTACTGTACAATAACTGGGGAACTTTTATAATTATAAAAATATATATTAACTTTTAGTGTGTTGTTTAAACAAATGACTGGAACATACTAAAGATATTAGTAGGATTTTTTCTGAATATTTCAGACTTGAACTCAGGCTAGCTTTCTTGTGTTTTTCAAAACAAAATGGTGTCTTGTCTTTTAAAAATCAATAAATTTGTTTCCTTGTTACAAATATGTGAAATGGCCTGTTTCTCCCCCATCTCAAGTCCTTGTCAGGAAGCTCATCTAGCATGTCTCCTTCTCCGGGAGGGCACTCTCTGTGCCATTCATTAGCTTAGAAACAAAATTAAGTTGTTTTCCTTCTCTGTGTCAAATGAAATTGCAATATTTACACATGAACAGCAGAAAAAGAGAAAACAAAATTATAAGCCCAGCAGGGTACAAATCTTAGCCTCAAAGAAAATTAGTGATTGAGTGCTATTTGATTTCAGGGGCTGTCAACATTTCCATTGTAAATCCAGATTTCTGGATGTTCGTAATGTGTTTGTTTTATGTCATTTCACATTGATATTTGGCATCCAAGTTCCTTGCTTAAATTGAAAAGCTTATTAAAATTCATTTTAATGCACTTAAGAAGATAAGATACCCTGCCTTTGGATTTGTACAAAAAAAAATTGCTTGGATGTGCATTTGTGGGAATGAAAATGATCATCTAGTCACTACCACAGGAAAGGGTAAAGTTACTACTTTTTAAAGCCTTTCTGACATTTAGCTGTTTTTTTTTCTAGATCATAGTATCTAGAGTTTTCTAGGATGTGGAGTAGCCAGCTTTGAGGGTATTTAAAAAGAAATAAAAAGCCAAGACTATCTTTTGGGGGAATCTCTAGCATGGAACTTGATATCACAGTGTGGTCAAGAGAAGATATTGACATGAGCCAAATGCACGCCTCCAGCTGAGCCTAGCCTGAATTGCTGACCCAAAAAGTAATGAATAAGCAACAAGTCATTTCTACTTGAGTTCTTAAATTAATGGGGTAGATAGGAGTTTGAGCCCCACCTCTCTCTCCTCATTACCTGGATGACGCTGTGCCGTATTTGCTAGATGTGTGACTTGTGCTTCTCACCTGGCTGCTTTGCTCTGACCTGCTTTTATTACTAGTTGTGCCTTAGCAATCCAGTTTGACTGGGCCCCAGTATAGCCAACAAAATCTACCCTTGATCTTAAATTTCTTTTAATATCCTCAGAAGAACTCTTGATGGCAATGCCTTGTTCAGTCACTCTGAAATTTCCAGGAGGTAAAATTATTTTCTCTAGATGCACAGCTGCTTCTGAGATTTTCTTTTCTTTGTGCATTCAAAAAATAGCCATGGACTCTCCAAGAGTTTTTTCCTTTTCTTTTCTTTTCTTTTCTTGATTTTTTTTTTAAACTTCCAGATACTCCGACAGCATTTTGGGGTAGTGTCTCCGCTGCTTTCGGCAGACTATTTTTAGAGTCAGCTCATTTGTCTTTGCAATTGTCTTGCCTCTATCCTCAGACTGTCTGCACCTCACAAAACACACAGTTTTGTTAGCAGTTCTGTATTACAAGGCTCTGGGCCATGGGACAGTGTGATAAGGTTATGCAGTACTGGACAGAACGAATTTTTAAATACTCATACCAGGAGATCTTGCAGTAAATCCGCCTCTATAAAATGTGGATCTGTGATATTTATTGAAAAATCACATGGCATGAAGACACTGATCTCATGGCATTCTCGGAACCAGGACAACTCGGTTTGTCTACTCAGTTGCCTCCATGCCCCTTTTTCCTCACCCTGGCACTTGCCCCACCCTGGCAGGCATGGAAGTTTGGGCTCATTCTTCACACACTGTGATTGTCACCCTTCTTTACCAGATGTGATATTTTTCTCTGCTCAGCCAACAAGGACTGAAAGGTGGTCCTCACTATGGGAGAGCAGGAATGTGATCTCCTTGGTGCCTGCCAGAATTGCAGGCACTGTCAGGCCATCCATGATGGCCGACGTGGGGTGAGAAAGAGCACTATGTTGTGTGTACTCCCCCACCCCCTGAGCCACAAGGCGTTTAGGCACAGGCATATACCAGCAGGATGAGCAGGTCCTCAAGTCTGCTGGTGGGGTCTGATGCTTGGCTCTTCACTTAAACATGTGAAGAAAAAAAAGACCAGGTACCTCATTAAAGCCTCACTGTTGTTTTCACCAAAGGAAGAAAGAAGGTATCGGTACCATATATGACAGAGTTAGAAACTTTCTCATGAAAACAAAGGTCTCAAACAAAAGGCTGCTCTCTGGGGAGTGGGTACCTTTTTTAAATTTCTCATTCTTTTTATACAAGGTCAAAATAGTCTAGGAGGGACAGTGTTCTGTTCTTAAGGAAGATTATAAAGATGTCAACATGCTTCATTTCTTAAAAATGGGACTGCCAATTAAACTCTCCTCTTATCTAGTGAAATAGGCTATTGGATGCTGATAAGAAACAAAGATGACAAAGTTGAGGGAAAAGATTCAGATTCAAGTCTATGGAATCATGAGCAGAAGATTTCCACGGAGACTTTCAGAGAAGTTCATCATGAGAATTTTAAGTCTAAGAGATTAAGGCAAAGGGATTTTACCTGTTCCACCATTCCTTCTGGGATCCGTGTTCCAGGGAGGAAAGGGTTAACAGCTGGTCTCAGCATCTCTCCTCCAGCTAAAGGACTGGCACTTGGTTAAATGTGTGTGACTTCATCCATCATCTACATACAGAAAGAAGAAGAAGTAGTGGTTACCATGTACCAAATACTGATAGAAGAATGTGCCAGAGAATGACTTACTTAGTTCCAAGATTGTTTGGGTATAACTTGCAACCTGTAAGATTTATCCACACCACAGAGGGAACTTAGTTACTTGTAGTTACAGGTGACTGGATGGTAAAAAGCATTCATGGTGAAGGTCTCCTAGTACAGTAGCTCAGCATGCTGATAAAACCAGGTTTGCATCAGGTTATTGCCAGCCTTCAGAGTCTAAAGCATCTCAGCCTTGACGGGGACATGGTAAGCTGTAACCGTGTTGTCCCATCAGAGGTGAAAAAATATATATATGTTCTCCAGATAGAAAGAAAAGCTTGTTAGTGGGAAAATATTAAAGATAATACTGTGTCTAGGTAAAGAAGTTCAGAAAAGCAAAAGAAAAAATGGAAGAGAAAAATTTAAAAGACAAGGTATGAAAATTTAAAGAAGATATCAACTAAGAAAAATATAGCTAGATAAATCTCACTTATAAAACAAAAAAATCAAAGTGATAGGTTTTACTTCAAAAATAAAATCTTGGGGTCATGGAGAGATGGATCAGCGGTCAAGAGCATTGGTTGCTCGTCCAGAGGACCTGGGTTCAATAACCCAGCACCCATATGGCAGTTCAGAACCATCCATAACTCTAGTCTTAGGGGATATAATGCTTTCTCCTGGACTCTGAGGGCTCCATGCACATATGTGGTGCACAGACAGACATGCAAGCAAAATGTCCATGTACACAAATAAATAAATTCTTTCTCTTGAAAGACATTGCTAAGAGACTAGAACCAGGCAGGAATCTGTTTTCCTTCAGTTTTGGCATGTATTCTGAGACGACAGAATTCAACAATTCTGGTAAATACAAAGTGTTGTATTTACCAGAATATTTGTTTTTTGTCATGCAACTTATAAAGCATGAAATTTATCTATACTTTAGAACAGGTATTCTCAACCTGTGGGTTGTGACTTTGTGAAAGTATTTACAGCACTATTGGTAACTGTAGCAAAATTACTGTGATAAAGTGGCAGCGCAGATAATTGCGTGGTTGGTGTCGCCACAACTGGAGGAACTGTGTTAACGGGTCATGGCATTGGCAAGGGTGAGAACCAGTGCTGTAGAATGAGGTTCCCTTGCTTTCACTTAGGGAAGTTGAAAACACAGTGCTTAGGCCAAAGTGCTGTAGGACACTTTGGTTTTCCTATGCAGATGAACCCTGTTTTGTAGCAGCTTTTTAACACATTTATTCTGGAAAAACAAAATCCTTTCTAATACATCTGTTCAGTGGAAAGCTAGGAAGTAGAGATAATGGCTGTCTCTAGAGCAGAAGCCGCCCCCCACCCCAAGGAGTGGAGGTCTTAAGTGGGGGGTTGGGGAGAGGAAAGTATATGTTAGCCAAACCTAAAGATATATAAAGAGGCCTTATGGAAATGCACTAGTTTGTAAGCTAATTTTAAAACATGCTATATTAAAAAAAAAAGACATTTGTATATAAGTACCCTGCATGCGTGGGCAATTCTGTGCCCAGAAGAGAGGAGTTATGAAATGAAAATCTCAGCACTGGGCACAGGATACCTCACTATCAGTTACTGGTCAGAGAGGCACCAAGAAACATTCCATTGCCACTCTGTGTTTCCATGATTGAGGTTTCCTAACTTGGCATTTCTCATCTGTGACATTTAACACAGAGCCAGCCTGGGCAGCACCTACCTGGGCTTTCCACACTTCCCTGGGCTTTGGTGTTGGGGAGGGGGGGTTGGAGACACACTGTGGAGACAGATACGGATGTAAGTCTTCTGCCATCGCTGTATAGCACAGTCTCTTTCTGTAACCTAAGCGCCTCTTGGCTTCTACCCATCGCAGGCTCCCTGGTAGCAGATATTTCACAGTCTTTCACACAAGAAAATATTTACAAATGCAAACACCATGCCATGCTTTGGCCAATGACAAACCACAAATGTAATGACTATTCTGTGGACTATATTGTTTGGTGCTACAATAGACACTGTCTTTGTGAAGCACTTTGTGACATTGTCACAGGATAGAAATCTATGGGCATGTTTCCCAGAATTTTATATTTTTAAGGTTAGAATTAAAGATACTGAGTTTTATGATATTTGCATGTATGTAAGTATTAGTCATTACAGTTTCTTTTCATTATCCTCCTTTCTAGGGCCCTCTCCCACATCCGTCTCCCTTCTGACTGCTTTTCACAGTACTCCCTAATGATTTTTCTGTACTTCATTAAAATCTGTAGTAACATCCCTTCTTTCACCTCCAATTTTATTAATTTTGGAGTTCTCTCTCTCTCGGTTCATTTGACTAGGGTGTTGTCATCTTTATTTATTTTTAAGTCCGCTCTCTGATGTGTTTTTCTTATGTTTTCCATTTCATTAAATTTCTACTCTCATCTTTATCATGTCTTGCTGTATATCACAGTTCTGAGCTAGGACTGTGGTGGCTTTTCTAGGACCTTGAAGTATATCATTGGGCTATTGATTTGAGACTTTCCTGCCTTTTTAAATGTAAGCATTCAGAGTTAAAAACTTTCTTCTGAAATTTCAAGGGTTCTAGTAAGCAAGCTATAGTTTCTTTCCTCCATTTAAAAAATTATGTTTTGGGGGATGCAAAGTACCTAACCTGTGATTGATAACAAAAAATAAAAAAGAAATAAAAAAGAAAAAAAAATTATGTTTTTATTTAATTGAATATTCCATACATTTATACAATGTGTTTTTAACACATTCACTTGCCATTGCATCCCTCTTAACTCCTATGCCTTATCCCACCTCCATCCCAACTTCATGTCCTCCAACTTGTTGTTGTTAGTAACTCCCTGAGTCTAATTAGTGCTGCCCGTCACTGAGACATAGGCAGCTATCAGTGGCTGTATCCCCAAAAGAGAGTGGTCCTTCCTCAGCATCCAGAAACTGCAAACTGCTCCCCCACCAACAATGGGAGCCTCCCACATCCAAGCTGGGATTTTGACTGGCTTGGTCTTGCGCTTTTCTTATGCAGATAAGCACAGCTATTATGAGTTGATGTTTACAACAGCTGTACCATGTCCAGAAATCGGTATTTCGCAGCTCTCCTCCCCATCGCCAGTTCTTATCTTCTTTCTGACCCTAATTTTGAGATGTTTCCTCAGCCTTGGATAGGAAGGCTGAGATGATTCATCATAATACAGATGATTCATCTACTGCCAAGCACTCAGAGTTATTTATACTCAACACTTTGACCGCTATGAGTCTCTGCATTAACTACTACCCACTGTAAAAGGAAGCCTCTCTGACCAAAATTGAAAACAATAAAAAAAAAAAGTGTGTGTGTGGTTATGAACATTTAGAAGGCAATTTGACCGAATTAGCAAAACAGAAGTAGGTGTCCACCACTACCACCACCACCACGTCTATATTCTCCATCCTGGGCTTTTGACAAGATTTATGGTACAAAACATGAAACCACTCTTGTGTTGCAGTCTTCCGTTCCAAACAGAAAGCAATTGGTTGCCCCCATCATTCCGTTATTGCACCAACAGATATTTTGCCAGGCAAGCCAGTATTGTAGCATGCAAGGGATTGGGGATGAGTGAAGCTATTGACTTTGTTCTTTCCCAGCAGCCTGCGTAGCACCTTCTGGCTGTATGTAAGATAGTCAGCAGGAGTTTCCTGATCAGTTGAGGCTTGTTTTTTATGCCCTTCACCTCAGCACTAGCGTCTTGCCATCTAGTTATGGGAGGCAATTAAGAGCATTGGCAATAGCCTGGCAAAAGCCTGACCAATAACTGGCAGGAAGCTATCTCATGCTTAGTACTGAGGTTACTATTTACTATCCCATGTCTCTAGGAGTTGGAGACTCTACCCAAAGGCTACTTCTGTCCAAACTCTTTGAAAATACTTTTTAATTAAAAATATATTTGAATTATCTTACAAATCAGTGGCTTCTTCATAAATCCGGAGTTTTGTCTAACTTGGCCCTATTTTCTCCCCCTCTCCTGGTTCCCCTATCCCCACTTAAATCTTTAACCCTGAGAACTCCCCACCTCTACCTTGGGGAGGAAAGAGCTTATCTGGCCTCTCCACAGTTCATGGAAACAAAGGTAAGAACTCAAGGGCTAAATTACTTTATTTTATTTTAATATACTTAAAGCAGAATCACACCACTTCCCCTTCCCTTTCCTCTCTCTAAACTCTCCTATGTACCTCTCTAAAGTATATATGTATACATATATGCTTATATTTATATATACATATATATATATACACATATACATATAACAGACATGGGAGAAAAAAAGGAGCATGTACTTAGATAAGACAAAATATGTGTCCTGTGGATCCCGAGAGCACCCTTGGATGTCTCTCTATGTTTAATGCTTATAAAGGAATAAAGGGCTATACAAATTATTGTTCAAAATTATGGAATTTCCCTGCTCACACTCTTCCCCATACTCTTCACACTCTTTTGTTTCCACTATAGCAGCTAATCCTGAACACCTGCGGATGGATTCTCTGCAGGAGTGGTTTTCAAGTTGACCTCCAAAATAAGCACTAATTTATGTAATATATTATGTATATATACGGAGAAGATAATTTTACTGAGATATTGGAGGAATTTCTTTCTGGGTCATTGGAACTGGAGGCTACAAGTTAGGTCTATGAAGCCAGGGAGGGTGTGTAGAACTTGCGGACTCTTGTCCTCCCCATGGCTTCTGCTGTTGCTGAGTCTAAACTGGACAAGTGTCTGGTGTGTCCAGCACTCTTAACTGAATAATTGCCCTTCTTCATGTACAAAGGGCCTCTCCTGGTATACTTACTCATGTAGTACATGGACTCAGCAATACACTTAACCTGAGATTCCCCAAATTGGACCTCCCAGGATGGCTAATGGTTAGCTGGGACATGTTCATTGGGGGTGTGAGATTTAGCCACAGTACTGAAATCAACATAGGGAGAGGACAGATCTTTCTTCTTTCAAGACCTCCTGAGTATTGATCACTTGTGACACTGTGGGTATCATACTCATCCCTAGAACTTTAGAGTTTCTAGGTTTTAGAGCAATGAGTGGCTAAGTTTGAATCCCCCACACTAATCAGGTTCCCTGCTGTCAAACTCTATGGTTATTCTCAGTTGACAAATTCTGATCCCAGCCACTAAAGCAGAGATCTCTCTCCTTGCACTCATAGGCCTGTGCTCAGCCTCCTGCTGAACTCCTGATCCCTAGGGGCAGCCCATTCCATCACTCCTGCTTTTCAGGAGCAGCTTTATCTCAGGACCATCCTCAACCCAAGCCTTTAAGTCAAACAGAAGCTCCTAGGCCTGTTCCCTCCCCCTCCACTCCTCCACCCAAGTCTTCAAGCTTCCAAATGAGCTTTACTGTAAACAATAGATTAAGATTTTCTCTGGCTCTGGGCCTCCGCCCTCAGAGCAAAGCGATTGGGATTTCTCTCCCCTGTTGACCCAGTGTTCCACCAGGGGAAACACTGACTCACCAACACTCCCTACTAGCTTTGAGGCTTCTAAGGGGCTGGGCTTGCCCTGAGAGTAGAACCATGCACCTTTGACATGACTTGCTTTTTTAAAAGCAACTTCTGTTTGATCTCCTTTAGGCAGGGAGCTTTGTGACAATGGATGTGCTCAACTTACATCTCTGCATTGCCCAATTGTCCATCTTGTCTTCTTTTACAGATCTGGTCCCTTTTGTAGGCTTCCTTTCTTTTTCTTTTGTGTATTGCTTTAGCTCTTCTCTTTTACTTAGCTTTGCCCAATCAACCAGACAGTGCCTAGGTTCGTCTGAGAGAGGAATTGCCTGGATTCGTTTGGCTAGGTCATGTCTATGGGAGATTGTCTTGATTGTTGATTGAGGTAGGAGAGCCCAGCCCACCTTGGGTGGCACCACCCCTAGGCAAGTGGAAGCCAGCCAAGCAGGGGGCTGTGATGAGCATTCCATTATGGATTCTGCTTTAAGTTCCTGCCCCCTATGACCTGGAAGTGTAAGCAAAGTAGATTCTTTCTTCCTCTAAGTTGCTTTTAGTCAAACTGTTTTATCACAGCAACAAAAAGAAAATTGAACATCTTCCTTTCAATCTCTCTTTTTGGAATAGAGTGCTTTTATTTTTTTTCCTTATTTTGACTCTCTCCCTTGCAGACTCACTCAGGCTCACACAGAACGCCCCCCCCCACACTTCCATTTGCCATCTTACTTGGAAATCTGAATTTATTTGTTTGTTTGTTTGTAGTTTGAGGCAGAATCTTGCTATGCATCCCATCCCCCTCCGGCCTGAAACTCACTGTGTAGAACAGGCTGGCCCTCAAATTCTGCCTGCCTCTGCCTCCTGAGTGCTGGGGATATTTTGTTTGTTTGATTGGTTTTGGTTTTTTGGAGACAGAGTTTCTCTGTGTAGCCTTGGTTATCCTGGGACTCACTCTGTAGACCAAACCAGCCTCAAACTCACAGAGATCCACCTGCCTCAGCCTCCTGGAATGCTGACACTAAAGGTATGCTCCACCAACACCCAGCTGGGATATTTATTCTTGAAGGAAGATTAACTCGTGATGGATCCAAGGAAACTGTAGTGAGGTGTACATTTGACTTGGGCACCTGCCACCTACAGAATCTGAGGAGTTTTCCTCTGAGAGGATCAAAAACCATGACAATTCTTTCTGTGAGAACCAGGCTGATGTAATACATACACATAGCAAGGGTGTGGAGAGCCTTGAAGGGAGAGGAAAGGGATCTTATGGGGATAATTTCTGAGCACTTCCTAGTAGTTGTTATCAAAGCTTCACATATTAACTGATTTAACTATGTAACGGCCTTTTTTATGTGAATTTCTGTTTAGAGGGAAGCTAGACACCTGCCAAGTGCTGTTTTGGCTGCCTGTTATAGGTGCTGAGATGGAATGATGGCAATGCCTTCAGAGCACTGGCATTCTGGAAATAGTCATCCAAAGGTCATTCCTGCGTCATATGCTTCTGTGAGGTTGCCATTGCTCGTTTATCGATGCTCAGGACAAAGAACATTGCTGGAAGAAGCACGTGTTCCTGAATGACCTTGTGGGGCACTCACTGGTACAGCCAGTGCTATAGTGTTAGAAGACAGGTCTGTTTTCCCAACCCAATTGTGTGCCTTCCATTTTTGTTATCCCAGTAGGGACTGTGTGGTTTTTGTTATTATTTGTGTGTGTGTGTGTGTGTGTGTGTGTGTGTATGTGTGTATGTGTAATGACTGCTACATACAGGCATCAGTTCTTTCTTTCTGTGGTGGGTTCTGGGGTTCAAACTTGGGTTGTCTGGCTTTCCCAGCATGTGCTTTTACTTGCTGAGCTATTGCGCTACCACAAAGTATTGTTTAAGTTCAGTCCTGTCACTTCCAGAAGAGTGATAACAGGACTCACAATATAAAGGTAGTTGGGGAATGCATAAGATGACTCCTGTTCTTAGCAAAACACACATGTGCGTGCACACACCATCACCACCACCAAAAGGCTTGCTGTGGCTGTACTCTCTCTCTTTCTCTCTCTCTCTCTCACACACAAAAGCCTTTGCCTTTTTATTTTTAACTTGGCTCTCATCCTTACAATAAAGAGCAAAAGAATTACCCCTTCGTGTAGCCACATTCTTGTATGATCCTACCCAAGACCTGGACTTCTGTATTCTCTCTTCCCAAGGTCCTTTGGCACATCTTCTGTTTCTAGGCATCTACACCTCTCTGACCTCTGAGTTAAATGTAATGGTTCATCATAAACCAACCTTCGGAGCAGGATTTATGTCTGTTTAGAACTTTCAAGCATGACCCCATCTTATCAGAGCCTTTAAAACCCTCCTTTTTGCAATAGCCTGTCCCTACTTCTCCCTGGTACCTCACCTTTTCACAGGCTTGCCTCAGACCACAGGAAGGGGGAACCAGCTCCTGGACAGTGAAGTGGCATTCGTTTAGGAAGTCAGGTGGAAACCATTAGAAACTGTCACTTCTGAGCAGGGAGTTGAGGCCACAGGCCAACTGCACAGGTGCATGAATGAAAGGAAGCCACAGACTATGCCGAGGGCAGCTCCCTGAGGCATATCATGACTAGCGGAAAAACGGTGAGCTGAAGGCTGGGCAGAACCTAGGCTAGTCCTTATTTTGAAGGTCAACTTGAAAACCCAGTTCTGAACAGAATCCTTCTGTAGGTATTTAGTGCTAGCTAACATGGGAGAACACAATCTCCCTTTCCATCAAAACAAAACAAACAAACAAAAAAAAAACAGGAAGAAAGTGTAGTCAGGGAAATTGCATAATTGTCCGAAGTCATTTGCATATCCCTTCATTCCCCCATAAGCATTAAATACGAAGAGACATCCAAAGGTGCTCTCGGGGTCCACAAAACACATATCTTGTCTTGCCCAAGTACACATTCTCCTCCTTCCACATTCATGTGACCTTAACCAGCAGATGAATTAAGCAGGACTGGCAATTATCCTTAGCTTCATTCTCCACAGTTTAGCTATGGACAAATGATGGAGAACAGAAACAAGATGGACAAATTCTTCTCTCTAACTCATATCCAGGGTAAAAATAAGAGCCGTGAAATTAGAAACACGTTTCCCATAAGAACGCCTTGGCATTATGTTCCAGGGATACTATGAAACAGTTCCACACAGCTTTCATATGCTGTCCACTTAACCTATAAGATAATTGGCTTTTGTTTGGCAGACTGATGGTAGCTTGTGATCATGGAAGACTTCTTAGCTAGATTTGTTATGATCGGTGGATGATGAAAAGAGCTGATTGCTAAACAACTCCTTGTTTGTTCGTTATGATCCTTTCTTTTCCTGACCCTGAGTCCTGGAGAGATGCCATTCTCAGGTGGACAGTCTTGTTGGCCTCTTAGAGTGTAAATGCTGGCTTCATGTTTAGTGGCGAGGTCAGCACTAATCAATGTGATTGGTAATGTGATCAGCAACTGCCTAGCTGTCCATCATCTGGGTGGCTTGAGAGGAGCATTGACCCCGAATCTTCTAGTCTGTTTCACCCTCCTCTCCCTCTCCACCTGGAGAAGAGTGCTGTAGAGACTGTGGCTGCTTTCACTTTCCTCCGAGATAAACACAGCTGCTGACCAGAATTCAGTCCCATAGTCAACACCACAACACGCATGCGCACACACACACACACACACACAAAACCACTACTTTCTTCCACGTCTATATCTGTTTAGTTGTTGCCCAGAATGTCTTCTACCTGTGTGTCTCATTGTTCTGTAGGGATCATTGCCCAGCCTAAAGGAAATCCCTTTGAATTTTCGCTAATGAAGAACGTAATGTTCTAAATCACTTTTAAATTGCAGCTTATGCAAAACGCTGTGAGCTCACTGTGAAGGTCCAAGAAATATGGGTAACCTAGAGAGAGAGCAAAGCGGCTGTGGAGGATGCTCCTACTGAGCAAGAGCAATTAGAGACTTCCCTGTGTTTCTCCCCTGTAAACACAGACACACTAAGTGCTGGGCACGATTAGCTCCAGGTGCCAATGGCTACTTTGCATGCAGTGTAAGTCTTTATTATCTTTATTTTAATAGGGATATGTTGGAAAGGGTTCCCTGTCTGTGTTTTTCACCTAATAGTTCTACTGGACTTTCTTCTCCCTGCCACATACACACAGCTCTTAACATGTTCCTTCCCTTCCCCTGCCTCACTTATCCCACAGTCCTTTTTAAGCCCTGATGTGTCAAGCATTTTGTTTATTCTGCTTGTTTCCTCCTCTACTCTGGAAGCTTCAGGGAATTAGACTGATTTTTTTTTTAAGTTTTAGGAAATGGGGAATAGTGCAGGACACACAGTAGGGCCTCACCTGGTAGCTGGTAAATTGGTACACAGATCTCTCAGGAGGCTGAGGCAGGAGGATCTTTTGAGTCCAAGGGCTCAAAGCCAGTCTGAGCAATGTAACATTACCCTTCTCCTCAGAGACTGCAAGACACTCACTTTCTCAATGCACAACAACTCAGGAATTACCAAATGAGATCACAGCAAGGGCAAACCATTGGCAAGCCATGAAGAGAAACAGAATTATACCTAGAAACAGAATTAGTGGTGATACATATCTGTGCCCCCTGTTGATCTCATCACAAAGTCATAGTAAACTTTTTGGAATGCATGGGTGAAAAAGCCCATTATCTCTTCCCTCTCCCAGCCAGAATAAAAGTGTTTTGGACTTTCACATCACACCAGCTTTGTTTTGTGGTCTTCAGCACTGATGGTTGTGGTGGAATTGAATTGCGGAGCTGGGAAAGGACCCTGAGTGCAATGTGACTTAATGTCTTTGTTTCCTCTGATGTAGAAACTGAAGGTCAGATAAAAACCAACACTCACCCAAGAAAGATGCAGAAAATGAGTGAACAAGTTGGGGGGCTCACTGAACCTCATTTTACAGTGAAGAAACCTGAGGCTTAATTAGTGCTTCCTGCTGATTTTAGGTGATGGCATACATGGGTAATTATTGTGTGGTGTCAGGGCTATGCATGGCCTGCGTGGTACCGGAGCACACTGGCATATGCCCTTCTGAAACTCAAGCTCAGAGCAGACAGCATTCCCGCGATAGGTAACAGGGGACACAGTTTTGATCTGCATTCAGCAGGGAATGAGCCAGTGCTGTCACCCATGGGCTTCCCTACTAGAGACCCCTGTACAACATCTGAAAACGTTGAGGCAAGGAACAGACCCTCCTCCACTTTACAGATGAGCCTGGTTGGAATAGTCATCTGTCAGTCCCTGAGTCCAGAGAAAAGCATCAGAGCATTAATACTTCTCAGAGAAGAAGTCAAGAAGACATCTTGTGGCTTATGGTGTCCCTCCCTGATTCCTAATTCCTAGGAATCAGAGTTTTAACTTGTGGGTTGCAACCCCTTTAGGGTCAATGATGCTTTCATAGGGGTCACCTAAGAAAACAGGTTTTACGTTATGATTCATAACTAGCAAAATTACAATTACAATTATGAAGTAGCAACAAAAATAATTTTATGGTTGGGGTTCATGAGGATCTGTATTAAAGGGTTGTAGCATTAGGAAGACTGAGAACTACTGTCCTAGAGTGTTAATTAAATGAGGTCATAAATATGGGCCCTGCTTCAAAATGACTAACGCCCTCATTAGAAGAGGGACAAGTGAGCCGGGTACAGGTACAGACCTCTCAGGAGGCTGGGGTAGGAGGACTTGAACCTAGGAGCTCAAAGCCAGGGCCATTTAATATTACCCCATCTCAGAGGGAGCAAGAGATCTCACATTCTGTATTCACAGGAGGCCAGGAAATGCCAAATAGGGTCACAGTAACAGGATACCATGGCAGGCCACTAACAGAGCCCTGACCAGAAACCAAATGGGCTAGGGCATTGACCTTGGACTTCTAGTGTCAGGAGCTATGAGAAAATAACCCTTTTGTTTCAGCCATCCAGTCTCTGGCTTGTTGGTTACAATACATCTATCATTCGGGTTAAAAGTGTGTTTGTTAGAAGCAAACTCCTCCTCAGTAGAGAAGCTGAGCTAAAGCTACCACAGAATACCAGTTGCCTGTCTGCTGGATCTGCACCACCTCCATCTAGATTTGGAGGTCACTTCTGTAGTTAATACAAAAGCATGGGCGACTGTGTATGGTTTTGGTTTTGTTGTTGTTGTTTGTTTCTGTTTTTGTCACCAGAAGGCCAGATCTGATATTTACAAACCAGAAAGTTTGTAGAAAGGGTTACTTTGGGAAACAGAGGCAAGCCAGTGCGCACTCAAATGGCAGGCTCCCTCCAGACATGAGAACCAGTGACAGACAAAACTCTTCAGGAACTGAGCACCTGCGTAGAGCGAGCATCCGGAGGTAGCCACATGGCTGGTGTCATGGTAAAATGGTGAGCATGGACAACCATACTCTGGACCCTGTGCAAGGGCCACACAATAGTGGAACATCCTTGCAGTCAGTAGGAAGCTAAAGAGATGGTTAATATTCACAACAATCAAATACCGGCAGTGACAGTTAAAATGATTTAGAACTATATCTACAGATATGTAGAAACTGGGCGTAATGTATATATTCAAGACGTTAACAAGGGTTGCATGTGGCAGCACAGACTTCATCATTTCCTTTTCCTTGCTGTTGCATTTCCTTCCTTCCTGTTCCTTGAGGCAAGGAACAGACCCTCCTCCACATGTTCTCCACAGTGCCTATGGAGTACAGTCACTAAGCGTTAAATAAAACTGATAATAAATCCACCTACTTAATCGACCCCCAACTACACCCAACAGAAAAACCAAGCCACTCTTGTAAAGTTTTGTTTTTCTAGCCCCTTTGGCAATCTGACCAGGGGCTCACACCTTGTCAATATTGTGTTTCACCAATGTTCGTATCTATTTCCTTCTCCACCAGCTCCCTTTTCAAGCAGCCCCAGAAATCTCAGACATTCTGACAAAACTTTGTTTCTTCTCCACTGTACTTTGAGTTAATGAGTTTTCTCAACGTGGTAATAATTGCCCCAGAGCTCTCTGGAGACCCTACCTGGCTGGCTGCTTAGGTCAGAGCTTCCCAGGTATCTGCACAAGGCTGTGAAGAGTTGAAGAGAGTGGCTGGAAACCTTGAGGCATTGACTCAGAAGGCGGTGATAGACACAGCTGTGACTATGTCAAACACACTAATAGGCTGTTGGGAGAAAAGAGACTCCAGGTTAGTGAAGAGCATATACACCTACAGCACTCAGAACGGTGAGACCCCCTGTAGATGTGGACAAGTCCTGGGTGCAAAGTCCCGGATACAGAGACTTATGAGTGAGACAGTTCTGCTGGAGATTAGCAAGGGCAATCGGAGGAAATGAGAGGAGAGGGATTTGGCATGATGGTGTGATGTGACAAAGCTCCTTTCCAGTGTATGCTGGCATGTTCTTTGCACAGCGGTGTTCTAGTTTTCTTTCTATTGCCGTGAGAAAGTCTATGACCTAATGCTAGGTGGGTGTGGAGAGCTGCGTGTGCCGCACCTTAAAGATGGCGCCGGTTTCCGCCTTCCACCACCCCGATGGCGAGTGCTCTTGTGATAAACAACTCCTTATTTGGCTGTGCTGTGTCTGATGATCTGCCTTCTCTTGCGTGTACCTATCCACACTTCCCACATGGCTACCCGGGGTTGGCTGGCTCAGGGGTACTTATTCCTGGGACGGGCTCTCCTTGGAGCAGAAGATTGTTCAAGGCTCCTGAATAAACTGCTTGAAGAAGAACTCGTATGTCTTTCCTTGCTGGTCGAGGCGGATGCGACAGGTGGGGAGGAAAGGGTTTATTTGGCTTGTACATCCTAGGGTCATCATCCACTCAGGAGAGATGGCAAGCCTGGAACCCAAGGCAGGAACTGAAGTGAAGGTCACGGATGGATGCTGCTTATTCCTCATGGCTGGTTCAGCCAGTTCTTTTATGCAGCCTATGACCACCTGCCTGGGGTAGGGGGAAGCACTTCCCACTGTGGGCTGAGCCTTCCCACCCCCTCTCACATCCATCATTGATAAAGAAAATGTCCCCCACAGATTTGTCTGGCACAGGCATTGTCTCAAGCAAAGTTTCCTCTTCCCAGATGACTAGCTTGTGTCAAATTGACAAACAAACAAACAAAAACCTGAGAAATAATAGAAAAACATGGGTTTAGTGAGTAATGGTGGGGGTTGGGGGGAATGGGATTGGGAATACAAGATAGATGTTTTTGTTGTCCCATATATGTGTATGTGTGTGTGTATGGCTGTGTGGTGGTTTATGGGCCTATGTGTATGTGTGTGCAAAAGTATGTGAATGTGTGTGTTAGGGGGTCAGAAGTCCACTTGGGTGTCTTCAATAGCTCCCCATCTTATTTTTGTTGAAATGGGATTTCTCGTCAAATCTAAACCTTACCAGTCTGGCAAGACTCACTGCCCCCAAAGCCCAGGGGTTTACCTGTCTGTGCTCCTTCCTAGAGCTAGCATGCCAGCATGGGCTGCCACGGCCAGCTTTCTTACAGGGGTGTTGGGAATCCAAATTCAGGTCTTCACGATTGTGTGGTAGCACCTTACCAACTGAGCCATATCCCGGTTGGATTTCTCTGTGTATAAATATTGACTCTCTGTTGGCTTCTGGATTATCGTTGTCCATGTATGAGCCTTAGGTTCCCTGTCTAGAAAGACAAGCTGTTACAACTCCTCACAGGCGTGAATATCAGATTAGTTAATTTATATTCACTTCCAGGACCTGGGGCCCCTACAGAGTACCATTTCAAATGCCCAGGAGTTTGTGTGTGAGTAAACCAAATGATTGTCGTACCTGCTTCCATTTAGGCTCACCCTTCTAATGTGTCACTGACCCAGAGTGACAGACAGCTGTGGTGAAGGCTGCCCTTGGGACCCCTTCCAAGGTACACCAAGCACATGTTAAATTTTTAGTTCAAAAGCTTGACGTGGGATTCAAACACGGTCTCCTCTATAAGAACAACAGTGGGGACACATTAGGGTTAGCTATGAGAGAAGTTTCTGTATGCTACTGCAACATAGGGTGGGTTTGTGACTGAACAGAAAGCAGTGGAGATACTCGAAACAGTTATCAGAGTAGTGAGTCCAAATGGCCCCCAGAAATCCCACGCTAGAGAGCAGAGAGGCTGTGGCAGCAGCCCGAGGAGCAAACTGGTCCCCAGCAGCAGCTTCACATGGCTTCTCCATGTGAACGTGCATAATTCCTGGCTTTTGCTTCATCTTTTCTTTGGAATTGTTAGCATGGCTATTGAGAGAATGGAGGGGAGACTAGGGGCGTTTCCTTTCTTGCTTTGGTCAAACTGCAAATGAATTTGTTTTTGTCTAATTTTAAGAGGCTGTGAGCTTATCAACCCACATCATCCCTGGGAACATCCTCAGGTTACGACGACTCAGATTTCAGCACCCCGGAAGAAAGGATTTGGAGTGTCTCCACTGTAAAGATGATCAATGTTTGATGAGACAGCGAAACTGAACACAGATATGTCATGCTTTAAGCACAGCACAGTGTATGCATATAGCAAACCATCACATCGCCCACAAATACAAATAACCTTTAAGTTTTATGTATCAGTTATTTTAAAAGTAGGGGCTTCCTCATGCTCCACATTCACACCCTCCAAGGTCCTCTTGAAGTGGGGTAGAAGTAAGCCCCTAACCTCTTGTCAGCTAAATACAGAGTTCCAGCATAGTTAGCAAATGATTGTTGTGAAGATTGCCTACGTAAAATTATTTTTCGTATATAGAGGTCGATCGAATAAGAATCACAATGGAGCATGCTTAAGGCACAAGTGTATATGATCTTTCAATATGGTCCTCTACTTTCCCAGACAAAAACCTGCAATTTTCTGAGAATCTCACAAACAAGACTATAAATTTCCTTTGTAGTAAAATGAATCTTGACTCCCTTGTGTAAACCTTGTGGCCTGTGTTTTCAAAGTATCATCAGATGTAATCCTACCCATTCTACTTGGTGCCTCTCCAGAACCACTCTATTATCTCATTTACAAAGAAAGAAGCAGCAGCAGAAGAGGAGGCAGAGGAGGAGAAGAAAAAGAAGAGAGAAATAGAGAAAGAAAAGAAAAAAGTTTCTTAGAGTGGTTTGAACAAAGTCACTTCAGGAGCCACCAAAATTGTTTATATGCATTTTGCTAAGGCGCTCAAGTAACGTCTTTCTCTTGAGAGGCCCTCAGCCAAGCTTGAGGGGGGGGGTCTTTTCTTTCCTTTTCTCTTCTTTTCAACAGGGCTTCCTGGAACTCCCTATACACCCAGGGATTACTGTGAGCTCCTGGCCCTCCTACTTTCACCCTTTGATCACCGGAACTCGAGCATGTACCGCCACACAGCTATGCCCAGTTTGTGCCATGTTGGGGCTCAAACCAAGGGCTTTGTGAAGGCCAGGCAGGCACTCAGTCCCCAGCACTACTGTTTACATTCCTTTACTCGCCACCATATCATGGATATTGTTCTGGTTAGCCAGGGCCACACCATGTTGTAAAGTTCCTTTATTTTGGTTGAAGGGTGACATATTCATAGCTGCAGCCCATTCCGTTTCCAGAAAGAAAGAAAGGTGCTTCTCTAGACTGTTGACAGCCCTGGTCCATGGAACCCCAGAGATGGCCAGCCATGAGGGATATTTATGGATTGCCCGACAGTTTTAACTGATACTGCTTACCCCAGCAACAGTTGAGTACTAATCAAAAAAGGGGAAACTCTTTGGCATTTTGCCCCAGCTTTTAAGAGGGTGGTGGACTCTGATCCTTGCATAGCTCCATCCCCTGAAGGATTCCTTCCCAGATGAAGCCCTGCGCTCTTAGCAATTCAGACCTCCTCTGACTTTCCTTCTCATTGATTTTTTTTATTGTTCTATAGAAGCACATTTCTTCTGCGTAGTGTACGTGTGTCAGTGTGTGCGTGTGTGTGTGTGTGTGTGTGCGTGTGTGTGTGTTGGGTAGCAACTTCCTTGGAACTGAAACATCCACTCATGGAGAGAAAAGGAAGGCCAGTGAGACTCAGAAAGTAAACAACTTTACAAGTCCCAGAGAAAGAAACAACATTCACATGGCCCCTCTCCATGGTTATAGATGCAGTTACCAATTGCTGAGGAGAAGGGCTACATGGACCAACTGAGCAACCGTTAACTTATAGAGCTGCCTGCAAGTCCTCCAGAGCTCCAGGGATGGAAATTCCATGAACTGTCACCTAGGTTAGGATGGACTTTGTGGTGACACAGCTGCCTTTGAGTCACCCTTGTGCCTGTAAGTAACCCCTCGCTCACACTCCCCTAAGTAACCCCACCGAAGCAGTGACTCACCTAGCTGAACATTGGTAGAACCATTACCTTGGTTTGTTGGCGGTGGTTTATTCTCTGGGGTGAATAAGAAACTTTTTGTTTTGTTGTGTTGTGTTTTTTGAGACAGCATTTCTCTGTGTGATAGCCCCGGGTGTCCTGGAACTCCCTTTATGGACCAGGCTGGCCTCAAACTCACAGAGATCTGCCTGCCTCTGCCCCCGGAGCTAGAATTAAAGGCCACCATGCCTGGCTTGTGCATAGTTCTTTACTTGTGTCTCGTCAAGAAAAGTCTCACACTATAGTATATCTGTGTATACGCACAAACACATAAACAGGTGTGCATGCCTTTGGATGATGTGCAGAGGCCAGAGAAGCTCGGGTGTCCTGCTCCATCATATCCCACCTTATTCCTTCAGTACACGGGCTCTCTCTGAACCTGGAGCTAGGCTGGGGCCTGCAAGCCACATTGGTCTTTCTGTCTCTGCCCCCTATATGCTGGGACTATAGGCGTGTTTGTGTCCACATTCCACTTTGATGTGGGTGCTGAATTCTGAACTTGGATCCTGATGCTTGCCCAGCAAGCTCTGACTCCCTGGGCCATCTCTTCAGCCCATTTTCCTCCTTTTTCACAGTCATGTTATACTCCATGGTACAGAGGTAGCAAACAGAATCAACTTGCTTAAATTTTTTCCAATCTTTTTAGGCGTGAATACCTTGTCTACACTTGCTCTGGTTTATATTTACCAAGCTGTGTCAAAAGACATTTAGTATTGATGACTCATGGATCATCAAGAGTTTGAGACCAGCCTGGGCTCAATTCCAGGCTTAGGGAATTCCAGGCATGTGTACACGCACACACACATACACACACACACACACACACACACAAAGGATGGTGGTGATGTGGTGATGATTTGAACATGCAGACAAGGTGGCATTTGCCTACAATCCTGAAACTCCAAACTCTCTGAAGCCAGCCTCAAGACCCTGTCACAACCAAACAAGCAAAGAGGCAAACAAACAAATATAATTTGAGTTAGATCTAGAGATCAGAATAAAATTCTTTTCAAAAT
>CM053762.1:40993347-41019588 GCA_028658305.1 Pachyuromys duprasi | reverse complement strand
CTCTAAAAGACCCTGGGAGGCCCAGAGTCAGCACACCTGCCGAGATGTTAGCGTACAAGTGACCACTTAAGCCATTTCTCCTGAGGGCCAGAGGCACAGTGCTTCTTTATGATAGACGGAATGAAAATGTCATCAATAAAATTATGTATGTTGTTCTTACTATTACTAGGTACTTTTAGAATTTGCTAACCATTACCGTATGTAAGGTTATATAATTGTGCTTGTTTGGGGAACAGAAACTGGTATTAAATTAACCCAAATAAGTAAAATGAACACAATAGTTTTAGGCCTTTTCTCTATTTTTACTTCTCTGCTTGTTCTATTGTTGTTGTTTATCCCTCCTCTATTTGTGGGGATGCATAAGGCCCACAGTGGTGGGAAATGAGGAAAACAAGGGTCAACCCTATAGTAGTCTCTTTGCATTGTGATAGCTGAAATTTATGTCTGACGATCCCAAACCATGATTTTATCCTATCCTAGGAATCTTCTTATCCGTGATGAGTTGGACAGAGGTACACAGCATGAGCAGACAGTAGTGCTCCCAGAAAACATGGGCTATTGGATGAAAACCTCAATGACGAACACAGGCTTCCTTCCTAGGAGATTTTGTTATTGTTTGAAAAGGCCCCAGAGGCACCCCAAAACAACAGCCCGCTGCCATAGCTCTCACTTGCCCATCATAACAAGAGGCTGAGACTCTACAGCTGGAAACACAACACACTTCACTTCAGGAGAGAGGAGCGTCTTGAACTGACCATAGGGAAACTGTCTCCCTAGTATCTGTCCTTGGGCCATGCAGGCTGCCATGGGGAAATGACATCAGTGGTTTGACCTAGTGCTGGGTCCTGCAGGGTACAGTGACAACCTGCCGAGCAGGATGTACCCACTGGTGCAATGGTAGCAAAAGTGTTTATGGGAAGGACCAAGCACTCTCTTGGTTGGGTTTGAGACCTGAACCTCTTGTCTGATATGAAACATGTTCAAACCCATAGCTAAGGAGTCATAGGCCTTCGGAGAGAACCTACTGATGTCATTTTACTGAATGATCCTGTTGTCAAACTCCTCCCTAAGTATTTATACTTAGAGTCATAGACTGATGTCCTCATCCTTGGTCAGTGAAGCTTCTTATTGCAGAGGGCAGTGGTGAACCCAGAGACTCATAAATGTTCAAACTGTTGAGAATGCTCAGCCACAGACAGAAGCTCTCCATCCATCCCATCCTGGCTGCCCAGGGTTCAAGGACCATTTCAGAGGAGGAGAGTGAACAAATGTAAGAGTGAGGGCATGGGGAGGAATGCCCTGAGACACTGGCCTCTAGATACAGCATGGCCGCATGGCCATCACACACACGAGCTCACAGCCAGCATGGTCGCCTCCACACGACCAACACACTGTCACGAGAGTTAAAAATTCCAGCACAAAATGGAAAAGGCTCTGGATGCCTCCTTCCTAGCTTAGGAGCTAATAATGGCAGTTGATGGCTGCTGAGGGATGGTCACTTTTCTTTGAGGGGGATCTGCTCGTTGGTAGGTTGGATGACCCAATACCTGTGCATATGGAAAGCACTAATTGGACTTGGTGGGCTCTCAATAAAAGACATAAAATTGGACAGATAATGGGAGAAGTGCTGGGGTGGTACAGGGAGATGGAAGGAGAAAATGGGGGATGGATATTAACTTGATATTCTATCACATTGTATGCATATGTGAAGTTTTTGCTTTTGTTTTGATTTCTGGGTTTGGGTTTTTCTTTTCACTTTGTTTTGTTTTGTTTGTTTGTTTGTTTGCTTGCTTTTCTTTTTTGGAGACATGGTTTCTTTGTGTTGCCCTGGCTGTCCTGGAACTCACTCTGTAGACCAGGCTGGCCTCAGACTCATGAAGATCTGCTTGCCTCTGCCTCCCATCTTCCGCGATTAAAGGAAACGTGCTGGCACCATCCCAGCCATACATGAAGTTTCAAAAAGTTAAAAATTAAGGGTAGAGAGTGAGATTGGGAGGGAGGAGGGAGAGGGCTATGAGGGGGATACAAAGTGAATAAAGTGTAATTAATAAAAATTAAAATAAAAATATTATAAAAAATTAATGGTAGAAGCACATGAAACTGCAGATGTAGATTTATTTTGGAAGCTTCTGATGTGAATGTAGTGTGTATCAAACACCAGGAACTCAGTAGCTTTAGGTCTGATTGAAAAGCTTATGAACGCTGTCTACATGGGCTTACTTTGCATTGAGGTAAATGCAAAAATTGCTTTTCCATTAAATTTTATGTTCTGTAATTAGCATGTGTAATTAGCATATATCTTGTTTCCTTATGCAACTTCTGTTCTAGACACTGAAATGGTTACTTTTTTTAAAGAAAATACATATTGCTTGTACTGGACCCAAGGGTATGGGATCTATTATGTGACTCTTATTTTTAACTTCGATAGTCAAATTCACATACTAATAATGACATTACTTGTATTTTATTCCTTCAAAGGTATGCCTTTATGTTCTGTGAGCATGGGCGTGTTCTTGGCACTGTAAAGGAACAATCCCTTATATCTTCTATCAGCATCAAAGTCAACATATTTGGCAGATCAATATAAGTCATTAAACTGTAAATCTGTATTGGTAAAGTCTAACACTGTCATTCACTTACAGTTTTCATCGAGCCATAGAATTAAAAAAAAATCTGTGGCAACAAATCAAAAAATAAATATCAGAGACAGATTGGTTTCTTAAACAGGAAATACTAACCTAAGGGCTCAGCAGTGCTTAAACAGTTCTTTGTCTAGTAGGATTCAGTTGTTAGTCTTAGCAGCTGTGTAGACCTAGCTCGGCTCTCCCTCCCTTCCCCCACTCCCAGCCCTTCCTCAAGGGCTGTGTGGCTGTTGTAGCTGGTTCTGGTGTTGTAGCCGGTTCTGTTGTTGTAGTCTGGTGCTTGATTATTACACGTTCTGAAGGAGGATGCCACACAACCACGCTCACGCTCTGTTGGATCTCCAGGGAATGAGCCGAGGAAAGGTGGGTAAGAGCTGTTAGAAGTAAGTAATACGCAAATGTCGCTAGCTTTAACAGCAAGGTAAAACAGGGGATTGTAAAACAGGAGAATACATTCTGAGTCTGTTCTGGAGGAATTGGCTCCAGTTTCAGGTGAGGATTTAGCATGTAAATGGGGAAAACACTCAGACCGTAGGAGCTCACCAGCTTCCTGGATCAGCTGCTGCAAGGCTTAATGCAGGCTGACCTCGCATGCAGCCCTCTCGCTGTTCAGAAGGGTTTGCTGTGTGTGACCCCCACACATCAGAACTGCAGCAGCGGTGTCACCTAAGATGATGGCAGATTAGTCAGAAGTGGAAGTTCCTGGGGCTGGAGAGCTGGCTTAATGGTTACAAGTACTTGCTGCTCTTCCAGACCTGAATTTCTTTCCCAGCACCCCAGTCAGACCCTTCACAACTGCTTGTAACTCCAGCTCCAGGGGACCTGAAGCTGCATTGTGGCTGCTGTGAGCGTGCACACCCCCCACACCCTCACACTCCCAGGGTCCCACACCCCAAAGAAAAAGAATGTTTGATCAAAATTTGTTAGGGACAGACCCATTTTAACTTCCGTTTTAACGATCTCTCCAGATGACTCGTGAGTATTAATGTAAATAATACCTCTACTTTTCTCATTGCGGCCACAAAATACAATAGCACCTTAAGGAAGAGAAGTTTCTTTTGGCTCACAGTTTGATGGTGCAGGTTGTCATGGCAGCAGGAGCCCGAGTCCTCTGGTCACATTGCATCCGTAGGCAGAAAGCACAGTGATGAACACTGGCGCTCAGCAGGCTTCTCCTTTTCTCTATGATCTCTAATAAATCAAGTAATCAAAGGCCCCTCTATATTATGGTCAGTTGCTGATGAAATAAGGAAGTCAACAAGCTTACTATGGTTCCTTATAATTCCTGCTCAGAGGGAAGGAAGAGACCTTGTGAAAACTCAAGCATAGATTGCGCATAAACTCGCCACCTTCCTCAAGAACTCAAGGCCAACATTCAGGGACGTAGATCTTCGCTGGGGTCAATCTCACTCCAAGTTCGAATGTAGATTGACAACTTAATTTAAAAAAAAAAATCACATTCTTTTTCCAAAACGCCCCTCTGAAATTCCATTCCTTCTTTTCAATTTTCTAGTTTGTTTTCCTCATCCTTAAAAAAAAAAAATGTTTTCACCTCTATACAAATAAACCTGGAAATCTATCTGTTGTTTATTTGGTAGAGCTACGAAACACGTCAGGGTGCCTGTGGGCATGATGGCAGCATACATCACAAGTCGCAGAAGCAACAGCACTGCAGAAGAGAAGCACAAGTTAGTAAAGACTCAGACTCTCGTGCTTCATATGTCTTCTTTCTGTTCTTAGGGAAAACTGGGGAAGGTTCCATATTTACTATTCCTCCCCCATTTTTTGACCTTTTTTTTTTAAGACAGGGTTTCTCTGGGTAGACCAGGCTGGCCTTGAACTCAGAGATCCACCTGCCTCTGCCTTTGGAGTAAAGGTGTGTGCCACCACGGCCAGCCCGTATTCATACTTTTTTTTTTTTCTATCACTGAATAAAATGGACTTTATGCAAAGATTAACCGGCTGATACAAAAACAGAAGCACTGTTCTGCAAAGCCCCAGCGACTACCTTCAGCTGTGGGAAAAGCCTCTTCCAAGCTCGCCTTTTTACTTCTCTGTATTTGTGTCTATTGATAACGATACCATGGATAGCTGTTATATATTGACCCTCATATATAGTGAGTGACATATGATTTATATCATGATCTTTTAGGGTTTTGCGGAGTTTCCTGTGAAAACGTTCATACATTGAAAACATTAATGGCCTGGGTGCTGAAGTGTGTTCCCTAGACCTCTAGAATATTCCTTAATATGGTTTTGAGTCTGTGCCTTACACTCCAACCCAGCGGGAATTCCCTATCACTTCTCCCTTGTAACCTTTCCCCCCATCAGTAACCCTGGACACAGTCTTCTAGGAAAAAAAAAATCTACTCTGAAAGCCAGGCTTCACTTCTCTTTTTTTATTATTATTTTTATTTTTGCCAGAGAAGGGGCAGAGTGTAGCAGACACCTTCAATCCCAGCACTTGAGAGGCAGAGGCTGAGGCAGGCAGATCTCTTGAGAGTTCCAGGCCAGCCTGGTCTATACTGAGCGGTGCAGGCCAGTCAGAGCTACATGGTGAGGTCCTGCTTCAAACAAAACAACAAATAAAAACCTAGTTGTATCACATTTATATGGACACAGTGATTTTAGATAACATGGTTATATGATATTTACCAGTAATTAAACTGTGTGAATGACAGGTCTTCATACATACATGGCAGATACACACTAATGTATCACTTTAGCCATGAAGAAAGCTTTTCTGTTTTTTTTCACCCTTTTTCTTTTTTTCCCTCTCAACATACTATCCCAATCGATTATATGGAAATTTCTTACAATGCATATGGATCACACTCACTTCCCATTCCTTCTACGCCCACCCTCTTACCCTTATTCCCTCCCCCAAAACAGAAAAAAAAAATAGAAAAAATATATCCAGTCTAATGGGTATTCCCATATACTCGCTGTTGCATGATCAAATGCCCAGTGAACAGACCCATAAAGAAAACTGAGTCCTTCCCCAACCCCCACCCCTGCCAGAAGCTATCAACTGTGAAGAGCTATACTTTTGAATTTTTATCACAAATTTTAAGGACTCTCTTCAGTGGCTTCCTGTCTGAAATGTGTTTTTCTGTGGGGTGGGGGCAGGGGCCATGCCAGAAGCCTTCAGTATCTCTCATCCTCAATTGTGAGTCTGCAGTCATTGAAACTACTGCAAGAGAAGCTTTTGTGCCCATACCAGCCAGAGGCGGCATGGACCATGGCCATGCACACAGCCTCAGGCAACAGGATGGTCAGCAATGTCATGTATTCTTTATCTTTGACTTAGGCTGATTTTAGGCTTTGAACCACTAGAACTGTGAGATATTACAACTCTTTAAAAAAAAAATAAAGTTAATCAGCTTCCGGTATTTTATTATAGTAAACGAAAATTAGATTATTATATCCCTGAACCTGTGGATGTGACGATATTTTGGAAAAAGCATCTTTGCATGTGGAATTATGTCAAGGTTCATAGGACAAGATGCATAGGTGGCCTCTGAACCCACTGACAGATGTCCCCTTATGGGACATCAGGAGGAATGGAAGACAGTGACGGTGGGAGAGGAGAGCTCTGGGAGGAAGAAACCATGGAGCCATGCAGCTGGGAAATTCAATAGTGTGGAAAGCCCTGGAAAAGGAGAGAAGATTCTCTCAGAGCATCTGGAGAGAGCAAGCCCCTGCTGGTAGCTGCTGGCTGTCCATGAGGGAGAATGCTTTGTTTTAAAATCACCACATTTGTGGTATTTTTGTTATGAGAGCTCTTGATAGCTAATGCATGCATTTAAAGAAACAATAGATGGAATACAATAAGGCAAATTTCTCACCAATGAATAATAATCATATTACCTTGAAGAACTGAAAAGAACGTGCTTTCAGGGACCTCAAGAGAAAAGAAGTTTGTTCCGTTTGAGTCCATCTTGGTTTGGTTCTAAGCCTCGCTGGTAGGAGTGGAGGAACAGGGACGTCTGGGGGAAGCCAGCACAGGTGTTGAGTCACATATACTGTTCTGAGTCTTGGGGGATTACAGTAAACATACACTGAGGTTGCCACTGTGCTCCTGGAACAGTCTTAGTGAGGGGCTCACAGTCGCTTGAGCAGGTCTGACTATGTTGAGACAGATTTGGCGACTTGATCGGGGAGGCCGGGAGGACTAGGGGCTAGAAGATTCCACCGACTGTGGCTGTGTGAACTGGAGGTTAACCATGGAGGAACCATCATTTGGGGTGAGGGCTGGAACTCTGAATTTACGTCGAGATTTTTTATTTTTAGTAGTTTCAGAGCGCAGTTACTTACAAACTGTATTTGAAGTCTTAGTGTTCTATTGCTGTGAAGAGCATGACCAGGGCAACTCTTATGAAGGAAAGCATTTAATTGGGGCTGGCTTATAGTTTCAGAGGTTTGCCCCATTATTGCCAGGGAGGGAGATGGCAGGCATGGTGCTGGAGAAGGAGCTGTGAGTTCTACATCTTCATCCAAAGGCAGCAGAAGGAGACTGTGGGCCACACTGGGAGCGGCTTGAGCTGGCTTTCACAGTGACAGCAAGGCCACACCTTCTCCAGCAACATCATACCTCCTAATAGTTCCCCTCCCTGTGGGCCAAACATTCAAACACATGAGTCTATGGGGGCCTTTCCTATCCAGACCACAAAGCCTGCCGCAGCTCTGCCAATAACGTTGCTCTTGTGGGATCTATGGGAGTGTGTTCCTGCGAGCCTCTGGTCATGTTTACATCAACTGATCGATGCAAAATCTTGTTCAGCGCGGTTTTCTATTTCAGGATTTAGACTCCTTTCTCTGGTTCATGTGTTGCACTAACACGCTCTAGCTCACGCCTGAGCAAGCTTCACTAGCATGTGGGTTCCCTCCCAGATGCCACAGCCCTGTGTGTAGGAATGCTAGGGAGCACTTCAGCCCAATGTGGGGGACACTTTCAACAAGAAATCCGTCAAGGAACGGCACTAACATGTAAAGACCGGCACAAAAGAGGTTTTGGAAAGAACATGCCTTTACCCTTCGGAGAAGCATAAATGGAAGGCAGAGAGCGCTTTTATTCACCTCTGGGGACACAAGCCTCAGGGAATTGAAAAAATTTCTTTTCACCTGCCTTGTTTCTGTAAGTGACCATGACAGTGCCACTAATCTGGATTTGGGGACTCGGAAACACATTTCCGGTAGTAGGCAACTTTGCAAGTACGGAATCTGCCAATAAATGAGAACTGATTTGCTTCTTAGGCTGTGTGAGATGCAGAGAGGATGGATCGCTGCTCTGCTCTGCGCTCAGGAATGACTTCAGCTGCAGGAGGTCACAGCCCCAACCAGGGGGAATTGCCTCAGCACCTGAGGCCTAAAGCTCAGCAGTCTGTCTAGAGCGTGGATGGGAACCTTCAAATTCGTGAGTCAGAATAATTTTTCTTATTAACTCCTTCACCTTAGCTATGTGGTACAGCATCAGAAAACAAAGATAGAGGTTAAAATGATGGCTATTTATTTTTTACATTTATCGGAAATAGATTCTTTTCTCATACAATATATCCTGATTAGAGTTTCTCCTTCTTCTAGTCCTCCCAGTGTTTCCCCGCTCCTTCCCCCTCCAGATCCACTTCCTTTCTGTCTCTCATTAGACAAGAACAGGCTTCTAAAAGAAAACAACTACACTTCACCAAGTACAATATAATAAGACACAGCAAAACCCATCATATTGAAGTTGGTCATGGCAGCTCAACAGGAGGGAGAATTTAAGATCAGGTACAAGATAAGAGACCCACCAGTTTCCATGCTTAGCGATGAGAGTATGTTTGTATGTATTTCTCCATTCTTTTTTCCTTTTTCTAACTGTTTTGTTTTTGTTTTTTTTATTCATTCCTTTTTATTCTATTGAGTCATAGTATTCCTATGTAGACCAGGATGGCTCAGAACTCATAATCCTCCTAGCTTGACCTCCCAAGTGATGAGATAAGAGATATTTATCAACATATCTGACACATTTTTTTCTAATAAAAAAAGAAATTGACTTACTTTTGAAAAAAATCTGTATTATCTGAAGAAATATGTTGTTTGATTGAGGCATAGGCTTTTTTTTTTTTTTTGATGCCACAGTAAGGAGTATGGTTGATGCATCGCTAAAGGAAATGGATTTATTCTATGGACAACACAGATTGGACTTGATGGTTAAAAAAAAAAAAACAGGACATAGTTATGTGGGTTGGGAAGAGAGAATGAATCTGGGAGCAACAGAGAGGGGCAAATAATCAAAGATCAAAGACAGTGTATGAAATTCTCAAAGAACTAATAAAAATGGGGGAAACAGGGGCAGAGCGCAGGGGACTTCCTGTTTGAGTTTCTGTGGTCTTTGCTGGCAGGCAGGGCCTGTTACAGACGGAGGAAGTGTCGCACACTGGACACTCTAGTTCACCTTCCAGCTGATGAACTAGCATTGAACCAGTGGAACAAGCGTGTTCCAGCAACATACTTGGCTGTCTGTAAGCAAAGCAGGAGAGAGGAAAAAGAAACAAAACAAAAACAAAAACAAACAGGTTTTCCCTGCTCCACACCCAATTCATCTCTTTCTTCATCCTCCCCAATTGACAGATAATATCCTCTTAGATGTTGACAGCAGTTCCCACAAATGTCCCAACGTCTGCCAAGGTGCCTCTGTAAAGAAGAGAAAGAAGGGTGAGAAATCTCTCAAGGCTTGAGACACAGGCAGCTTCATGGAAAAAAATCACTGCTGTTGACATCAGACAGATTAAGTATCATGGGAATAGGTATGCTTGGGAATAGAAGGGATTTGGGTTGCAATTTTGTAGACATGGACAAAATAAGATAATTTGAGAATGGGACCTGTGTAAACATGCAAATAACTTAGGTTTCCTAGGTAAATTGTAAACAGACCTTAAAATTAATTTTATGCAGTATTTATAGTGCACTTTTATTTCAACTCAGAGCCTTCCTATGTAGTCAGATATGGAATTTCCCACTAGTGGTGTCACTAGTGGATGCTCAAAATTTTTCTGACTTGGGAGCATTTTTGATCTATGTATGTGGAATGCTCAGCCAGTACTAGAAATCATATCAGGATGTGGACTAGTGGCTTGGGAGCTTATTTTTCTCAAGGGAAATAGTGTGTGGAGCAGATGCTATCCAGAATGTGTCTAATTGATGGAAACACCACCACATCAAGGAACCCAATGCCTCAGACCCATAGGAATAGCAAGGCCTCTATTCTTCCTAGTATAGATGTTGACAGTATGTGCAGAAACTATTGACAACAGCTTCCTTCTCCTTCCAGATGATGGCAGCCCGAGACTGCTCCCCTACAGAAACACCCCCCTTTAATACACACCTTTAATCCCAAACAATGATGTCTAATTGAGGGGCAAAGTGATGAATCAGAGAGAGATTTGACAGAACGAGTCGGAGATACGATACGCCCAACTACCATGAGAACAGACAGGAAAGAGGCTACTTAAAGAAGGGAGAGTGGATTCAGTATGTGCAGTTCAGTCAGTGGAGTTCAGTTTGTGGAGTTCGGAGGCAGTTTTTCCAAGCAGAACAATTCACACAGTAGCTGAGAGAAGTCAGTTTGAATCAGTTAATTTGGAGAGGAGTTGAGCCCAAAACCCTGAGTTGAACTAGCCAGCCAGAGTTCAAAAAGAACTAGAAAGGGTGAGCTTATTCAGCAATAAGTCTTGGAGGCTGAAAACATTCTAGGATAGCAGATGGAGACTGGAAGTTGAAGCCTTCAAGTCCAGGCTTGCAGACAATTAGATTGTATGGGGGCTAGAAGCTTCCAGATCTAGGCTTAAGAGATAGTTACACAGAAACATTCTGGACCCAGCCCAAGCCATGTATTCATAAGTCTTGGTTATGGCTCTCAAATCATCCCCCCTTCTGAGGAAATAAAAACAACATTTACAGCCATCAGAGTGCATGACCCACACAATGTCAGCTTTCCTGTTGACGCTCTACCATAGAGATATAAAACCCCACCCAACTTCAGCTTTTCTGTACATGTGTGTCTGTTATTTCTTCATTCCCCTCACTGCATTCAGGCAAGTCTTGGCAAAATAGAATCCAGAGTATGACTTTGTTTTCTATGTCGTGACCTGGTGGACCCTATTTAGTCTCTATAGATGGATGACAAAGTACCTCCTGGCCTGCCATGCTGGAGGCTGCCCATCAGCTTTTCATCAGTAACTCCTAAATTGATTTAGAAGAGCACACAGACACACAGGCAGACACATACACATACATATATACACATAGACACACAGAGACAGCACACACAGACACACACAGAGAGACAGAGATACAAATAGACACACACATAGGCACACAGAGATACAGACACACAAACACATAGACAGACATACACAGACAGACACATACAGAGAGACACACAGATATAGACATACAGACGCACAACGAGACACACACAGTTTCACAATTTGATATCCCTGTAAAGAAAGTGCTGGTGATAGAAATGACGAGTGATTATTGTTACAGAAAACAGATGTTTGGAATAAGCCATGGCCAGAGTTGAACACAGTGGCAATGCAGAAGGGTGGTGTGAGTGTCTGCCTCTCACAGAAGCAGGGAGCCCAATTCACTTCCTGCCAGTGCTCTAGCCAAAGCCAAAGCTGCTCACTAAGAAACATCATGGGGACACAACACTGCAACCAGGCCACAGCAAGGGACCAGAGCTTCAGCCCCAGCTCCAAAGAATATCAGAATCCAGCCCCTCAGTCAAAGCCAGGAGACAAGAGAAAGTCAAAAGGAGGCCACAGGAAAGAAGGGTAGGGCGTCAGAGGAGAGACAGGAAAGAGACGAGGGGAGGGAAGAGCCCAGTCCAAGAATGGAGGAAGAGGGAGGGGCAGGAATGAGGAGAGAATGGCAACCAGGTATCTATAAAGCTTGACACTGATTTTTGTGAATTCTGAAGTTAGGGAGCCCAGGACATCTGGGGAAGAGGGTGTTCAAAGCCACCCACTTAAGAACAACACTTTTTTTAAAAAATAATGTCACCTGTTATGAGGGCACAGATGAGAACTATGAAGCTTTGAATGAGACTGGGCCCATAGGCACACAGGTTTGCATACTTGATCCCCATTTGGGAAGGATTAGGTAGGTATGGCCTTGCTGGAGGGATGTAGAAGAGTGAGGACAGTCTGGAAGTTTCTCTCCTACTTTTGGATCAAGGAGTGAGCTCTCGGCTACTGCTCCAATGCCATGTTTGTCTGCCGGCCACCAGCCACCCCTCTGTGATGGCCATGGACTCTAAGCTCCTGGAAACAGTAAGTCCCAAATAAACACTGGTTTTCATAAGTTGATGTGGTGTCTTATCAGAGCAGTAGAAAAAACAAGGGCATATGACAATTGGCTCAAAGAACTACCTTCTTTTCAAAATTCTAGAGAGCCAATTTCTCTACAGACACTAATGGTGTCTGAATTGGTTAACATGTTTATGGAAGTAATTGTTGGTGTCGTCCACTCTGGGACAGAGTCCTCGGCTCTGCTGATACAATTCCAGGTAAACAGTTCATAATCTTGTGGTAAATTTCCACTCCAAGTTAAGGGATGAGAGACAGACAGACGTAGTCTTTCCTGCCCAGAAAGCTGCCTGTGGACCAGGTATCCACACTACATCAAAGCAGCTGTAGGGACCCAGATAGAGGAGAGCTTAATACTTGTTAGAATTGCTGACCCTTGAGTGCCGATAGCCCCCAAATCTGACCAGCTGTGCTCCACTAAGCAAAGAGGCCAGCCACGACCTGCCACACCTGCAGACACCCCTAAGAGCAGAGCCATCTCAGAGAACAGCAAGGCTACTTTTTTGCTTCCAAACCAGCCTTGCATTCTTTGAAATGTGTGTCTTCGGGGATACTGCCTTGGAGGATGAAAGGGCCATCCGAAGGTCTCCTGAGAGCTCCCGGGAGGCAAGGAGTCAGAGATTTGCAGCGCTTACAGGACAAACAAGTGGGAGATGCCGGGGCAACAAGTGTGGGCCAAAGCCAGCGGGCGTCTCCGAAGCCCACAATTGAAGTAATCACTGGCCGTGGGGCAGGTTTCTAGTAAAACTGTGCCGAGAGAAGGCAGCTTCCGGGCTCTGGGCAGAGGCGCTCCACCCTGACCTTGGCAGTGCATGGGAAGATAAGGTGCAGCAGCCGAATTTAGTTCCTGTCCTGGATGTTCCAGGCCCACAGCCCCAACCTTGGCTGGTGAACGTGCGCCCCGCAGGAAGGTGCACAACGGAGACTGAAGGTAACGTCCTGTGCAGCCCATCACCACCCAGTCCGGATCAAGTTCTCTGCTTGTGTGCACTGGAGAAGATACTCGGTGCCTGTGGGCCGAGTGTGGGGGGGTGTGCTTCACGCCCGGGAGACTGTGTTCGCCACTTGCTGGGGTGCAGGATTGTGTGTGTTCCCTGAGCACATGACATCCCAGGTGTGTGGGCGGGGCGTGCTCCTGCAGAAGGGCACACACCTGCTATCCTAGAGCACACGTGTGTTCCCAAACCGCTTGTTGAAAACAAACGCAGCTCTGCTTTGCCTGTACGGAAAGTTCACATCCATCCAGTGTGTCTTTGTTGCTCTCAGAGAGTTTTGTGGCTGCATATCAACGGCTTGAGTTTTGGCCTCAAGGGAGAGAATCCTTGACTAAGACCCTACCCTGATGACAGACAAGTGATTTCCCTGAGGTGAGTCTGCTTTACAATCGAAAGTGCCTTGGGACTTTGGCCTGCTTATTTCTAGCTCCTCTTTGAAGGCAGAGAGCCTTCTCGGCATTTACATCTAAAGTGTGAAGTGTTCCGTGTGCGAAGCCATGACATTTAAGGAGGATATGAATGAGAGGTCTGCATGGTTGGTGCGGCCAGTGTTTGGTTCAAAAAGTTATGTTTCACCAAGGAAGTGCACACATACCTGTTCTGAGCTGTAGTGGACACACCGAGTCTGTGAGCTATGGTGTGGCCCAGACATAGCGATAGATAGATAGATAGATAGATAGATAGATAGATAGATAGATAGATAGATAGATAGATAGATAGATAGATAGATGAATGGATGAATGAATGAATAAATAGATAAATAGATAGATAGGTAGATAAATAAATAAAATAAAATTAAAATCTATGGTTACTGGCCTAGAAAAAAAAAACAAATGTTTTGGCTATTAAATTTAATATTATGTACATCCTTCTAATAAATGTAGAAGGCAGGGGCTTCCTAGGTGTCACAGGGCCAACAATCTCTGGATTTCCTTGCATACCTAACCTCCAAGAGTGAGGAGTGAGAAGGGTATAGTATTGCGTGCTGTCAAATGGTCCCAACGATTTTAAGTATGTCAGGGATTGCGGTCTTGATCCCCAGTGAAGAAAGGATACATATTAACTGCTGAATCTCCAAGTCACACAGTAGGTGCTCAGTAATCACACAGTGGGCTGACAAAACATCCTGGGTTGTATTCTCTCCCTCTTTCATAGACAGGACAGAAAAGTTTTGCTCTTAAAAGGAGTAAAACTATTGCACACCAGTAGACTACTGTTTAAGAAGTCTGAGGCTTGGCAGGTAATTGAGAACTTGGTGGCTCAAAGACTTCTCCTGGGTACAGAGAGGGAAGGAGCTTAAACTACTATGGAATTTTCCTTTAAAGCACTTTGTCTACTATCTTGGCAACTGTCTCCTTATGGGTGGTGGTATCTAGGCAGCGCAAAGTTAAGAAGAACAAGAACTATTTACTAGAAGGCCAGGTACACTCAAGCATTGTAGGTACAGTGGCAGAATTTACATGGTAAGATTTCTTTTAGGCTGAAGATTGCTCCAAATTGTTTAGTGGACTTTAGGAGAGGGTCTAAGGAAGGCATTTTGAGAATTTATAAATCATTAACTCTAGAATGTACTAAATCTAGGATTAGTTATTATGTAAGATGCTGACAGCAGCCTGGACTCAGCTTCTGGCTCTGCCTCTTGCAAAGCAAAGAGTTGTTCATGTAATGTAATTGAATCTCCAGTTTTCTCCTCTATAAAAACAAGGATGATGATACACATTATGATGATTAAATAAGTGATACAAACATTGTTTGAGACCATGTCTGGCATATATTAAGAGTTGAATCAATGCTAGCTATTGTTATTCATATTATATTTTCTTTCTGTCCCTGAAATAACAATTTCCTTAGGCTGTTTTGAAGGACTAGCAAGGCTGTGTTTTGTGAAGATATTTTAAAAGAGATAATTAAATCTGGTAAATAATAACTTGGAAATTTTGAATATTTTAGGTTCCCAAATTCAATAGCTTGTCATATAAAAAATAGAATAGAAAAAGGTGATTTATTTTTTTTTTTAATCTGAAGCCCTGTAACATTGGTAACAATTTTATGAGGATATTCAGCAAGTGCTACTCTAGCCTGCGAATTCTGGGAAGACATTCACTTTGTCATTTCTTCACTTCTTAAATACTTTTTGAGTCCCTATTCTGCCTGGAGCCTGCTTGAGAGAGTGTTTAATTCATCCTTCCATTCCTGGCACTCTCCAGAATAACAAATACACAGAAAGCATCAGTAACTGTTTCTTCAGTGAGCTGGCACTTTAAATCAGGGTTTAAAAAACCTTGCTAAAATAAAACCCAAAGCTCGGAGGAGAGCACAGAACAGAACTTCTCAAAGAGGTTTAAGATATTGGCTTTACTTACAGTCTAAAGGGATGTTTTAAAATGTAGTGTATTAATAGAAAGCTTGAGATGTAGCAAAGACCGATTGATTAGGGGATATTTGCTACTGAGTAACATAGTTGACCTTGCCTCCAGTTCCAAGAGGAAGTTGTGTTCTGTTGGAAAGGGGCTACGAAGAAGTATGGGGTCAGTGGGGGATTGGAATGGCAGGTGAGTTAATGGGTGCAGGTGAAGCAGGGCAAGCAGGCTTAGCATAGCTAGTTTGGATGCCTTCAATAGGCTCTGGAGAGCAGGGCCTCCCTCTGCCTGTCAGAGATGGGGGCCTGGAGTGATGAGAACAGATAGAGAGTGGCCCAGAGCAGGAGGAAGTCCCAGACAAGGAGACTGGCCTATGAATGGTGGTTGGCTTGTTTATGGAAGCATCCTCCAAGGGGAGTTGTTCCTTATCTCCAGGAACTGGAAGATTCTAGGAGGGATAGTGTCTCCTGGATCAATGACGTCAGAGCATCACATTACAGAAAGTTAGGCAAAAAAGTGGTGATGTGAGAAAGAGGAACTAACAGAAAGGGCAGGGTAAGTATGGGCTGGCAAGGGGGCAGAGCTTGTGGATAACAGCTTTAGAGAATAGTATTTCTCACTTAAAAACACCACTACCTCGTTAAATAGAAACAAAGTAATACTGGAAAAAGAGGGGAGACAAAACTGGGTGGTGGGTGTCGGGTTGCGGGGGGACGGGCTTGCCTCTCAGAAGCTCTCTGTAAGCTCCATGCTGCAGAGCTCTAGAAGAAAGAAACTTAACGGCTGAAGCTGTCTTAACGTAATGGCTAAGGATAAGCCTGTGTTTCTAAGAGAGAGGGGAGAAAATGTCTCCTTCCTTTTGCCTGTTCAGAACTGCCTTTTAATTAGAGTGGGAGAGTTAGAAGCATGCATGCATAAGCCTTATGCACAGCAAAGTATAAAAAAAAAATGGAGCGTGTGTTTTCTCTCTGTGGTATTGTTCAGGGATGCTAGGGTCTTCATCCCCCTAGTCAATGCTCATCTCATTAGATGGGGAAAACAGCAGAAGAAAAGTCAAAAGCAGCCTTTGTGTGGCAAGAACACTGTAATCTTCTTCCATGGCATTGTATGGGAGGGTGGGAGCGGCGCTGAGGCCTTGTAGATGGGGTCTGAAGTCAGTCACCCACGTAGGATACTGGACTGATGTGCTTTTTCTTCAGCACATAGCCACTGCGCACATTTTGTGCCCATCACCGTGTGAGCAGAAAATGAGCTAGATGCGATGCTCTCCTCTAAGCAGGACAAGATCTAAAGACGCAGCAAGTTCATTTTAGAATATGATAAGTATTTTGAGGAAAATAGGCAGGAGAGAGAGCAAGCTGAGATAGGGAGGCCAAGACGAGCGACACCAGCTTAGGGGAGGTTGGAATGGGTTTCTAAGGCATTAATATTGGACCTGAGGCAGGCAGGCAGGATGAAAAGATCCAGCTAAGCCAAAAGCTGGAGGTAAGATATTACAGGCAAAATAAAAACAAAAACACAATAATGATAGGTGGAAGCAAAAGAAGGTGTTGGTGAACCCAAGATAGTCAAGCTAGGTGAAATAAGGCCATAGGAGTTGTGGTGGAAGCTGGTATACTGATTATTCTGCAACGAAACAAGCTGTGTGACTATTTGGTTATTTAAATAACCATCTTGACCCTGTTTCTGGTCTCTATAAGTCAGGAACTAGGCAAGGGTTGAATGGCAATTCCTTTTAGTATTGGCTGGGCCATTCATTGGACACAGTTGGTGCCTGATCTAGTGGGAGCTGTGCAATGCCTTATTCTCTTGGGTTTGTTCCTATATGTCCTAGGTATTTGTAAATATATCTTTTAAGTCTCATGAGTCATTACTCCAGGAGCTTACAGTTGGGAGGGGAAAAAAAACACCACAACAAATGCGAGCCTCCGCTCCTCACAGGAAGTTTCCATGTGGCCCTTCACTTGTTTTCCTTTTCTCCTGCCATGGCTTCTTCCCTCCACAGATGCTTCCCAGAGGGCCACGTACTTCCTGGGTAGCCTTTTTCAGAGACAAGGCAGAAACTGCAGTGCTTATTTGTGACCTAACCAGAAATCAACTACTGCCACTCCCTTATACTCCGTAGGCCAAAATGGAGAGATTCAGTAGCTAATCAAAGAATGTAGAGACCATGGTTTATAAGTGCTGCAGACCAACTGGTTTCTGTATGATGTAACCGACATGCACACACATATGTGAGCATGTGCACACACATGCAGACACAACACACACATACACACACACACACACCATAATGTATCATATGACGGTAACAGAAGTAGCTGATAGGACAGCATGGGTTTTCCTGTGTAGCACAGTGGGCTTCCTAATTACAGGGTCCAGGTGAGCGGCTTTTACCTCCTCTCAGTGCTTTAATGGAGAACTCTCTGTCGAGTTGGCAGAGGTGTGGGTAAAGAACGGTTCCCTGATAGGACATAGATAGCAACTGTGATGGACAAGTTCCACATTGCAAAGGACTCTGTAGAAGTGCTTGCCTCCCTCCCCACCCCCTACCCCTGCCTCTTAGCAGTAAGTGGTATGCCCCTGCTCCCCAGCTACAGAGAGAGTGGTGGTGTTGCTAGTAGAACTGTCTGACTGGAATGTGAGGGAGAAGTTCTATCCCTTCTCCATCTACAGTCCCAACTCCATCCCATCCGTCACTTCTACATATGAGCTGTATGGGCGACTCTGTCATTATCTGCATAGATTTTCCTGGCCAAACAGGGTTAGCTCCTTATGTTTTTCAGTCCCTCCCTACTGTTTAATCCCAGGGGGCTATTTAGATGGCATTGTGATAGAGATGAGTTCTTAAAGATGTGAGATATAGCCAGAATCTTGCCAGGCAACTTCTTTCTTTTATTGTTGTCTTTAAAAACAAAGACAAAAAGCAATGGCTTTAGGGCTTTTTCACAGCTTCCCAAGAAAGATGCTTACTGTGACTACACTAAGATTCTCAGTAGATATGGTTACGGGATGTGTCTCAGAGAAAGCCTTCCATCAGTCAGCAGCAGTACCTTGGTGGGTGACAAAGGCTGACTCTAATGACACTGACGTGAAAATAAGTTTTTAAAAACTTGTTTTTCTGGCCAAATAAAGACCCTCAAAGATTCTTTTCTTCCCCCATTTTCCATAGATGCACAGAGTTGTGGTCTGTCTTCAGCCCTGATGAGTAAACCAGGCAGCAAGTAAATGCCCTTTGGGAAAGAAAGTGGGCCAGGGACCTTGTGAGGAAGAGTTAGCTAGCACCATCATGTTTGTCTTAAATTTAACAGTTACTGTTTTAAATGAAGTTATTTGAGCAGAATGATCAAATACTATTGTGTGATGCACTTGTGCTTTGTGTTGCAAGAGACCATGGGATATTATTTTGATTGGTTTTTATTATGTGTATTTAAAGTATATAGCATGGTATTTGATATAGACAGGCAGGCAGGCAGGCAGGCAGGCAGGCAGACAGACAGACAGACAGACAGACAGATGATAGGTAGATAGATAGGTAGATGGTGATAGATGGATGGACGGATAGATAGATTGGTAGATAAATAGATAGATAGATGGTAAAACGGTTACTTTTTTCAAGAAAGAGGACCTATCTACCACAGGTCCCTGTTGTTTTACATGTGGGGAAGTGCACCTAACATCTATCCTCTCTGAATTTAAAGTTTCTAATATTATTAGCCATATTCTCTGTCCTATTATGGTTTCCGTTACTGTGCTAAAACACCCTGACAAAGAGCAACTCGGGGAGGAAAGGATCCATTTTAGCTTTTACCATGAATGTAAGTTAGGGTGAGAACTCAAAAGAGGAAGCCAGAGGCGAGAGCTGACGCGGAGGCTGTGGAGGAATGCTGCCTACTGACTGGCTCTCCAGTTTGCTCTGCTTGCTCAGCTTGCTTTCTGTATATTACTCAGGACTGGGTGCTCAGGGGTAGCTCTACACACAGCGGGCTGCGCCCTTCCACATCAGGCATTATGAAGATGCCGCAGACTTGCCAACAGGCTATCCTGAAAGAGACATCTTCTTAGTCAAGGTTCCCGTTTTCCAAATGACTTTCCTTTGGGTAAAGCTGACAAAATCTAACCAGTGCATTCCTCATGCTGTATATTAGTGTTCTGGGATTACACGGCACACTGAAATAAATAGTTTATTTATTTGAAAAATCAACCTTAGGCTTTATTAGGTACAATTATTTTTTTTTTACAATTTAATACTTTTATTAATTCTTCGAGCATTCCACGAATGTTTTGGTCATACTCACCCTCCACATTTCCCCTTAACTTCTCCCATCATGCCTCTACCTGTCCACCCCCTTCCAACTTTGTATTACTTCTCAGTAACACACCTAGTCCAATCTGTGCTACCCATATACTCCTGGGCGAAAGGCTAGCCATTGGAGCATTGTCAATCTACTAAGGGCCATACCCTTGAAGAAAACTCTTTTTCCTTCAGAAGATAGCATCGGGCCACACTTCTTGGTTAGGGGTGGAAGCTTCTAAGCTTCCAGCTCAGTGCTAGAATGTTGACTGGTTAATTCGGTGCAGACTCAGATCCAGCCCTTGCATGTCAAGAAAGCATTGTTTTGTCTGGTCTTCCCTAATCTCTGACTTGCACAATCTTTCTGTTCCCTCCTGCAAGGTGGTCCTGAGCTTTGGTGTGTGTGTGTGTGTGTATGTGTGTGATGCTCACTTTGTGGCTTGTCTCTCCACTGACTCTTAGTATCTGTGCTTTGATCAGTTGTGAGTTTCTTCATTAACAAACCACTGTACAAAAAAAGAGAAAGAAAAAAGAAAACTTCTTTAATGAAGTCTGAGAGCTATACCAATCTATGGGTAGAGAATTACAAATCTTGAGGGTAGTTTGATAGTATATCCACTCAGCAAAATATTAGTAATAGATTTTCCCCTATGGCCTGTGAGTCTCCAACCATGATTCCTGCCCAGACTTAGAGTTCCAAACATGTGTTTCTTTCTATGGAGTGGGCCTCAAATCCAATCAGAAAATCTTTGCTGACTCCTCATATCATTCATGCCATTATATTACCCATAAGCACATCTTTCCTTGCTGATCATTATTGTTCACAGGGTTAACAGTTGTATAAGAACTTTTGAAAACTTAACTTAGTGTATGAAATGCTGATGATGAAGAGGCTTCTTCCACAGCTTTCTATCGTAGATAATGAGCACAAAGTACAAAGTGGCACATCTGTCATCCATTTCACTCTCCCATGAGTCTTTATCCTGTTTCAGTGCCTACTGCTAAGCTGATCCTAGTGCTATTTCCACCTCCATTGCAGGCAAGGCTTTACTCTCCAAGTTTGCTGCTCACACTGAAGTAGCAGTAGCATTTTAATAGGAGACAAGCTCTTTGCTCAGAAGAAAGATCTTACATCCCTTGAAGAAGTTTTGTTTCTCCAGTGTGAGAGATTTCTTGGGTTCCCAATTCACTCTCTTTATTTTTTATTTTTATTATGTTTTTTTCGAGACAAGCTTTCTCTGTGTAGCCATAGCTGCCTTGGATCTCACTCTGTAGCCCAGACTAGCCTCAAACTCACAGGGATCCACTTACCTCTGCCTCCCACTGGGATTAAAGGTGTGTGCTACCATGCCTCACCCCAAATCACTCTTACATCGTCATATTTGTGTTCATTTAGCAAAGATACTCCTTTATATTAGATCATAGACAAGTTACCTCTGACTTCTTGGAAAGTAGATAATAATGATATCATTTCAGTGGGCCATGATAGTGTCCTCAAGATCTGACTGCTTTTTCCTTTCCAGGATACCTTCTTGTGTTTACCCAATCTTTAGCCTGAGATAAAGGTAGGCATTTAGCAAAACCCCTCTCCCCCTCCCCACAAAAACTTGTTTGCTCGTAGATTGGTGGGAACCTTGGCTGGCTATGTTTGGAGGGTCTGTAACCCCTAATGATTTTAGAAACCTAAAGAGAAGGTAGATTGACTGACAGTATCACTTAACATATTTGGGACAGAATGTTTTCTGTCTTTATTTTTTAAAGAAAAATCCCAATTTAGTTAGGACTTTCTTTTAATTAAATTTTAATTATTTTATATTAATTACAGTTTATTTACTTTGTATCCCAGCTGTAGCCCCTTCCCTCATTCCATCCCAATCCCATTCTCCCTCCCTCATCTCCTCCCTGCCCCTTTCCAAGTCCACTGATAGGGGAGGTCCTCCTCCCCTTCTATCTGACCCTAGCTTATCAGGTTTCTTCAGGACTGGCTGCAAGGTCCTCCTCTGTGGCCTAGCAAGGCTGCTCCTCTCTCAGGGGGCGGGGAGGGGGAGAAGGTCAAAGCACCAGCCACTGAGTTCATGTCAGAAATAGTCCCTATTCCCCTTACTAGGGAAACCCACTTGGATACTGAGCTACCATGGGCTACATCCAAGCAGAGGTTCTAGGTTATATCCATATATGGTCCTTGGTTAGAGAAACAGTCTCAGAAAAGACCCCTGTGCCCTGATCTATTTGGTCCTTGTGGAGTTCCTGTCCTCTCCAGGTCTTACTCCCTCTTCTTTTACATGATTCCCTGCACTCTGCCAAAGGTTTGATTATGAGTCTCAGCATCTGCTTTGATATGCTACTAGGTAGATCCTTTCAGAGGCCCTCTATGGTAGGCTCATGTCCTGTTTCTTGTTTTCTCCTATTTCCAATGTCTATCCCATTTGTCTTTCTGAGTGAGGATTGATCCTCTTACCCTGGCTCCTCCTTCTTCTTTAGCTTCTTTAGGTGTATAGATTTTAGTAGGTTTATCCTATCTTCAGATTGTTACCATTTTAAACATTTGCACAGCCTTTGTAATGATTAATATTTCAGCTCAACAGGATCTAGATTTGTAATGTTTAATATTTCAGCTCAACAGGATCTAGAATCAGCTAGGAGAGACAGGTCTTTGGGGGTACCTATGAAGGAGTTCTATGTTGGTTTTATTGAAGCAGAAAAACTCACTCTAAATGGAGGACGCCCAAGTGCTGTGGTTAAAGGTGTGTGCTACCGCGCCCTACTCCAATCACTCTTACATCATCATTGTTGTGTTCATTTAGCAAAGATGCTCCTTTGTAGGAGAAAAAGTCCATTCCATGGACTGATTCCCAGACTGAACAAAAAGGAGGAAGTGAGCTGAGCTGAGCTCTGAGCATCCATCTCTCTCCATTTCCTGAGTTGCACATGCAATGTCACCAGCTTCCTCACACCCATGCTGCCATGCCTTTTTTTTGCCACCATAGACTGTCCTTCTGAGCCCAAAGAATCCCTTCCTTCCTCCCTCCCTCCCTTCTTTCTTCCTTCCTTCTTTTCTTTCTTCCTTCGTTCGTTTGTTCCTTTCTTCTTTCCTTAAGTTGCTTTTGCCAGTGTCTTATCATAACAAAGGGAAAAGCAACCAATTCAGCCTTCTTCCAGTGTTAACAGCTTACCTCCAATTCCATTCCTGTTTTGTGAGAGACAGGCCTGATGGGCAGCTCAGATCTGCCCACTTACTAGCTTTGTGAACATGAAAGGTATAGCAAGCCTACCAGAACCTTATTCTCTCTTGGAAGCTGGTATAATTTTTACCTCATAAGATTATGTAAAGATCAGAATAATGAAAAGTGAATGTGCCAATGACTTCTATCAGTTTTGAAAGTCTGTGGAGTAAAAGCTGTCTAATAAAAATAATTTTATGTGCAGCGATGATGAAATCTTGATCTTTTCATGGACCTTACATTCTAGGGCCACTCAAAAAAGCACCCAAGTACTTGATGCTAGAGTGTCAGTAGGCCTACTAGACATGTACTTGTGACTCTAATGGACCTACTGGGTGCAGTCCTTCTACACTCACTATTCAGCCAATGCTGCCCCTTCGGTTCTCTGAAAGACATTTTCCTTTGGTCCTTTTGCTGCACCGTTTCTTCTGTCTGCAGTGCTGTTCTAGGCTCATGCTCCCACCCTGGGCCCTCGCATATTTGAGTCTTACGCTGTAATTCAAAGTCTGAAGGGCACACCTCAGAAAGGACCCCTCGTGATGAACAGCATGGTTCCTGCTCTACCCATCACTTTGCACCCCAGACATTTTTCTTCCATAACAATTTTCTCAACTTCCAATGAGACATAAAAGTATTTTTAAAAAAAATGCATGCTTGGTTAAAAACTTGTAGCGTCACAGGCCACAAATCACAAGTGCATGTAATGAGAAACCTTGAGACGAGGAGAAGAGGTTGACCCAGAGGCCTCCAACAAGGTTGGAGCACATTTCCAATTAGAAACCAGAAAGGCAGAAAGAATAAGGGCGCGAGCAGGTGAGGTAGAAGGGCCGAGAAGGCTCAAGTGATGCATATTCGGAATGCAGTCTTGATGAAATTGAGTTCTTGGTCAGTCTCTTTGGTACAAAGAGCAAAAAAAGGTCTCCAACTGTATTTTGAATGTAACTATAGAAAGTTTATTGTTATCTCTGAGGAAGCATGAATTGACCTTGAGGCTATTCTGACGACTAAAAAGCTTGCTCAACATGTTTGTTATGGGAAAGCGTGTTTACTGACTCTATGTTTATCTTAGAAAATTGCCTGTGTTAGAGGGTTTGTGGTGGAGAATTGGATTTAATCACCTGGTTGTGCTGCGTGCTACAGTGCTGGGATGAACAGCTTGCTGATGTTCTTCAGAGAGCCTCCCCACACCAGTGACAGGGCTGAGTTCATTTACTGACTTAACCTACACTCTACTATGAGCCAGACCCTGTTTGAGCCAGAGTTTGCAAATGGTGATGTGTTACTATCCATAGCTGTGTAAGAAATAACGACAAACCTAGCAGCTTCAAATAGTATAGATTTACTTCAGTTTCTATGGTAGGGACTCTGGACATGGCTTAGCAGGGTCTCTCAAAAGCTTTGTTCAAGGCAGTGGTGAAGTCTATGTAAACTTTATGGGAGAGAGTTGGGATGGCTATTGACTTAAATTAGTATTTCAAGGACTATTTTCTAGAAGGCTCATTTTTTTTCCTGCTGGAACATATAGTTCTTAATATATAGCATCCTGGTTAGATTTTGTCAGCTTGCATAAACTAGAGTTATTTGAAAAGGAGGAACCTCGTTCCACAAGGAGAACAACAGAACCAAAACATCTGGGCCCAGGGGTCTTTTCTCAATTCCATGGAGATAACCTAAAACCCCTGCACAGGTGTAGCCTGTGGCAGCTCAGTCTTCAAATGGGCTCCCTAATAAGGGGAGCAGGGTCTGTCTCTGACATGAACTCAGTGGCTGGCTCTTTGATCACCTCTCCCTGATGGGGGAGCAGCCTTACCAGGCCACAGAGAAAGACTATGAAAGCCAGTTCTGATTAGACCTGATAGGCTAGAGTCAGATGGAAGGGGAGGAGGACCTCCCCTATCAGTGGACTGGGGAAGGAGCATGGGAGGCAAAGAGGGAGGGGAAGAGCGTGGGGGCTGTAACTGGGATACAAAGTGAATACATTATAATAAAAATTAGATTAAAAAATAAATAAAGAGCTAACACAAAGGAAAAGAAAAGAGGGAACTTCAGTAGGAAAAAAAAAAAAAGCCCCGTCAGGTTGGTCCATGAGTAAGAAGCCTGTGAGGACTTCTTTCTTCTTCTTTTTTTTTTTTTTTTTTTTGAGTAATGGTTGCTATGGAAGGACCTAGCCCACTGTGGATGGTTCCATTCCTGCTCAGGTAGCCCTGAGCTGTATTAGAAAGCAGGCTAAGGAGGCCATAAGAACAAGCTCCTAACTAGTGTTCCTTCGCCAAGTCTGGTTCCCAGGTTCCTGCCTTGAGTTCTTGCCCCAGCTTCCCTCAGTGATAGGCTACAACCTGAAAATTGTACTTTCAAAAAAGTTGTAAGCTGATATAAACCCTTTCCTCCTGTGCATTTAGTCCTGATATTCATCACAGTAATAGAAACCTAACAAAGACCCATGGTTTTGCTTCACGTGATGCCTTCTTTCATCAAAAGCCAAGGAAAGAAAAGGAGGGGCATGAGCAGATTGAGATACTGAGAGAAAGGATTAAGTTTTGTTCTTAGCCCAATCATAGAAGTGTCATCCTACAGAGGCCTCTGAAAGACTCTACCTAGCACTGTATCAAAGCAGATGCTGAGACTCATAAGCAAACCTTTGGCAGAGTGCAGGGAATCATATAAAAGAAGGGAGAGTTAGTATGACCTGGAGAGGACAGGAGCTCCACAAGAACCAAACATATCTGGGCACAGGGGTCTTTTCTGAGACTGTATCTCCAACCAAGGACCATGTATGGATATAACCTAGAACCCCTGCTCGGGTGTAGCCCATGGAAGCTCAGTATCCAAGTGTGTGTCCTAGTAAGGGGAACAGGGACTGTCTCTAACATGAACTCAGTGGCTGGCTCTTTGACCTCCTACCCCCACCCCCCACCCGAGGGAGGAACAGCTTTGCTAGGCCACAGAGGAGGATATTGCAGCCAGTCCTGAAGAAACCTGATATACTAGGGTCAGATGGAAGGGGAGGAGGACCTCCCCTATCAGTGGACTTGGAAAGGGGCAGGGAGGAGATGAGGGAGGGAAGATGGGATTGGGATGGAATGAGGGAAGGGGCTACAGCTGGGATACAAAGTAAATAAACTGTAACTAATATTAAAAAATAAAAATTTAATTAAAAAAAGTGTCATCCCATGACTTTTTCTATTCCTTTTATACTGGGAAGGGGATGTGAGTAGGAGTCAGAGGTCTGTGGGAGCTACGTCAAAGTCTGCCTGTCATGAGCATTAAATGGAACAAAGCCGCCACTTTAGAGTGCTTATGTGCTAGAGCCTGTGCAGACAGCATCAGAATCCGTTATCCGGAGCAGCTTTAAACAGGCCCATCTGAGAAAAAAAAA
>CM053762.1:40980880-40992847 GCA_028658305.1 Pachyuromys duprasi | reverse complement strand
TTGTAGCCTGGTAAGGTTGCCCATCTCTCAGGGGGAGGTGATCAAAGAGTCAGTCACTGAGTTCATGTCAGAGACAGCCCATTTTCCCTTACTAGGGAACCCACTTGGACACTGAGCTGCCATGGGCTACATCTGTGCAGGGGTTCTAGGTTATCTCCATGCATGGTCCTTGGTTGGAGTATCAGTCTCAGAAAAGACCCCTGAGCCCAGATTTTTTGGTTCTGTTGTTCTCCTTGTGGAGCTCCTGTCCCCTCCAGGTCTTTCTATCTCCCCTTTCCTTCATAAGATTCCCTGCACTCTGCCCAAAGTTTGGCTATGAGTCTCAGCATCTGCTTTGATACCCTGCTGGGCAGTGTCTTTCAAAGGCCCTCTGAAACACAGACATTCTTATTCACACAGATGTACACATGGCAACATGTGCAAAGACAGACAAATGACCTTTATCAAGGTACAAAGACACTAGTAACAACAGACCTAGACATGGGAACTATAGCCACACTTTTCTAGGGTACCGTGATGGAGACATTATGGCTTCCATTGAAAAAGGTAGAAATTAAGACCAAGCTATTGTGAGGTGACAGATGGGAGATGAGCAAACAGAGCCCTGGAAATAATCACCAAGTATGTCTATCAACAGACATCAAATATAAACTTAAAAACCACTGGGCAGTGGGGAAACACAACTGAACATCCAAGAGCAGAGAGAGTGCATGGAATCCCTTAACCCATACTCAGAGTTCAACGGAAGAAAGCAAGGAGGCAAAGTGCAAAAGAAATCTTTGAAAAGACTGATTTTCCCACTAATCCAATTAAGTATTTCAAAAAAAATCCAGTAAAAATTAACATAAATCAACACACTTAAGCATATTATAATCAAACTGATTTAAATAATGGGGCTAGAGAGTTGGCTCAACAGCTAAGAGCACTTCCTGCTCTAGCAGAGGAGCTGAGTTCTCAGCACCAAAGTCAGGGAGATCACAAGTGCCTGTCACACATGGGACACACATTCACACACACACACACATACATATAAATAACATTTTTAAATTAAAGATAAAGTTGGTAGAGAAAAGTGATTAGAGGGTGAAGCAGAAAACAGAAGACAGCAACTTCCTCTCTTGAGCTATGAAGTCCAGAGGATGTAGTAGAGAAAGCATCATCTCTACATAAAAACACTCTACAAATTTGCCCCCACATATTTATCTGTTTATAGGACTAATAAAAACACATTTCAGAAATTAAAGTGTATGACAGCATTTTGTTTTCTGACTGACAGAAGAAACAACTCATTACCAGTCTACCTGCATCGTTAAAGTTCTTCAGGCAGAAAGAAAACATCATGTGTAAATTTTGATTGACACATAAGAGAGCACTAGATTTTTTTTAAAATATGAAGGACATCTTGAATGAAAGAACTTAAGATGTCTTTCAAAAAGATAATAACAGTTTTCATGGCTAGTCATTGGGAAAAGCTGAATGAAGAATAATTTTAAAAACACAGGGGATAGCTCAACCGGAGCCTGTGTGTTCCCATTAGTATCATGATTTACTTTTTTATTCAGTGAAAGGTTACTGTGGGGCTGGAGAAATGGTTAAGAGCATCTGCCGTTTTTGTAGGCGACCCAAGTTTGGTTCCCAGCACCCAGGTCAAATAACCTACATCCGCCAGTAACTCCAACTCCAAGAGACTGTGGGCACCCATATACCGATGACATTCATTCAATACACATAAATAAAGGAAATAAAAAGAAATCTTAGAGAGAAAGGTAATTGTTAATACCTATGCTCAGCAAGGTACTGAAGTTACAGAGATTGGAAAATGTTTCCACCTAGAAGAAAAATTAACAACTATTCTTAAGAAACTAGCTTATCATTGACCAATGAATCAACAACTGGGCCTTGCAAAAATCAGTCACTGTGGCCACTCTGGAGCCTCTGACACCACTCTGCTGTCACTGCTGTTTCAGTGTCATAACAGCCCAGCCTGCACTACTAATACAAGGAAGTACCATTTGAGAAAAGCCTCTTGCTGGGTCTGCTTCGGCACTAAGGGTGACTGCACAGCAGGGTTTGCTAGCTGGCATAGCAACTCAACAGGAGCAGCCTAGTGACAGAGCCTGGGCGCACATGTTTGGACCAATCCAAATCTTGTCTCTCAACACCACTCACAGACATTTCCCTGAACACTAAAGACACCAAACACTTTCTCAAGTACTGTTGGCTATTTGTATTGCTTCTTTGAGAGCTGTTTGTTCACTTTACTGAGTGACCCATACATTGACTAGGGGAGCTCATTTTGGTGTTTGTATTTGCAATGGTTTGTGAACTATATATATTAAGTCACCATCTGATGCAGTTGAGAAGGCTGTTTCCCATCCTGTAGACTATCTCCTCATTCCTGATTGCTTCTATTGCTGTACTGAAGCTTTTTAACTTGATGTAAGCACATTTGCTGATTTGGGGATTGTTTCTGGTAGTACTGGGGGTTCTTCCAGAAAGTCCTTGCTTATGCTTACACAATGAAATGTTTTCACTATATTTTCCTCTAGCTGTTTCAGAATCTGGTCTTACATTATAATCTTTGATCCATTATGAATTGATTTTTTTGTAGAGTGTGAGATATGAATCTGATTCCATTCATCTATGTGGGAGATTCAGTTTTCTGACCAGCCTTTGTTATAAGCTGTCTTTTCCTTCAATGTATTTTTGACAACTATGTGAGAAGTGTCTGTATTTGGGTGGGTTTACTTCTGCTGGGTCTGCTGTATTCTATTCCATTTGTCTATATGTGTGCTTTATCACTATGGCTCTGTGATGTAATTTGAGATCAGAAACTGTTATATTTCTAGCATTTCTCTATCTGTTAAGGGTTGCTTTGACTATAAAAGGCATCTTTTTGCTTGCAAATAAATATTGTAATTTTCTCTAGTTTTGTACACAATGTCATTAGGATTTGGTTGGGATTGTACTACATCTGTAGATCAGTTTTGGCAACGTAATAATTTTCACCATGTCAAATCTGTGTGTCTACCTTTCCTCAGGGGTCATTGGTCACCATTCCATGAGGGCAAAGGGAGCAGAAATGGCGAGCAGGGTTTGGACGGCCATGAGTATGGCGGGAAGACTTTTGGGAATCAGCTTCAGTGAGACAGCTCATTTTTACTGTTCCAGGGACAAGGTAAGGGTTTTTTTTGGGGGGGGGGGGTGTTACAGGCAGGAAGGGCTGATTGGTCATCACACAGTACCTAATTCACATGGCAGGGAGGGGTAGGTGGGGCTTCTGTGCTGAATCAGGCAGTGTTTGCAGGAGGCTCTGGGCAGTGTCATCCTCCAAGCAAGGTCAGGCATCTGTGCCTAGAGATGCTCTCCAGGAAAGGTCAGGCCGAGAAGAGGAAGCCCCACTGAGAAAGGGAGTCCTCTGTTTTGCTCTGAGCGCAGAGAACTATCTGGACATGGTGGACCTTTGTGACCTTAATAGCAGGGTCTTCCAACAAAATCTGCCAACCTGTGAGATTGAGAGGTCTAACCATCTTCTAGCGTCCTCCATTTCTTTCTTCGGATACATATAGTTTTTACTGTAGAGATCTTTCACCTCAGTGTTATTCCTAGATATTTTGTTTTTTGTTTTCATTTAAACTACAGTTGTGGGATTTTTTTTCTGACTAAGTCAGCAAATCTCTTATTCATATATTGAAAAGTTTGTGTGTGTGTGTGTGTGTGTGTGCATGGATTTTGTGTCTTGATGGTTTGCTACAAGTGTTCATCAGGTCCAGGAGTTTTCTGCTGGAGTCTTAAGGGTTCCTTATGAACAGGATCGTGCCATCTACAATAAGGAATAATTTCACTAATTTTGCTGCTAAGTCTTCATTTTTTTTCTCATTTTACTATTCTAGATGAGGTATAAGTACTATATTAAGTGGAGAGAGTGGGCACCCTTTTCTTATTCCAGATTTTAGAGGAAGTGCTCTTTTTTCTTATTTAGTATAATGTTGCTTATAGATTTTTTTATACAAGCTTCAGTATGTGTGTGTTCTTTTTGTTTGTCTGTTTTTCAAGTATGTGTGTGTGGCCTTGGCTGTCCTGGGCTCGATTTGTAGTCCAGGTGGCCTTGAACTCATAGAGATCCACCAGCCTCTGCCTCGCTGAGTGCTTGGATCACAGGTATGAGCCACTGTGTCAGGTAAGCTTGTACTTTTTATTCCTAGTTTTTCCAGGGATTTTGTCAGAGGCTTGTTGGGTTTTGACAAAATCCTTTTGTACATGGATTGAGATGATTATGGATTTCAGTTTTAGTGTACTTATACATTGTATTATGCTTATTGAGTTGTATACACTGAACCACCATTGCATGCTTGGAATAAAACCAACTTGATCAACAGTGTATGAACTTCTTAATGTCTTCTCTAACTCACGTTGCCAGAATTTTCTTGATGACTCTTGCACCTGTATTCATTTTAACATAAGGGTTGTACAGGCTCCACAGAATGGCTAGTACTGTTCCTTCCCTTTTACCTCATGGAAGACTCTGAGGAGTGTTGGTGTTCAGACTTTAAGGGCCTGGAAGAATCCAGCTGTGAATCTTCCAGTTCTGGGCTTTAAAATTTGTGGAAGATTTTTAATTACTGTTTCAACCTCAAAGACTGTTAATTTTTTTACTAAGCTGCTCACATTCTCTTGATTTAATTTGGTAGGCCATGTTTATCTAGAAATCTAGCAATTTCTTCCCATTGATCTCTAGTTTTATTGCACTACAGCCTAATATAAAGATATAAAACATTATTCTGGTTATTTTGTATTTGGTAAGACTTGGTTTGTGGGCTGGACTGTGCTTTGTGGGGGGGGGAGTTTCATGGATCGCTGAGGGAAGTGTGTATTTTTTGTGTGTTGGCAAGAATGTTCAGTATATACTCCCCTGATGCCATTCATCTAAGGTACAGCTTAACTTTGAGGCTTCTTTACTGATTTTTACTTTGGGTAACGTACCCAGAGATAAAAATGGGAAATTTCAATCACCCCCTATTGTTGCATCAGATGTTTTCCCTATTTGGGAATAGATCAATTTTTTTTTCTACTCTTCTTCAGTAGCTCACAGGGGTCAGCTTCTACTCTCCTTTCCCAGAATCTTCTCTATACTTTTGTCTCATTTTTTAAGATTTGAATTTAATTAATTGGTTTGTATCTGTATGTGCACTTGCCTGTGCCACACCATGTGCATGTATGTCACAGGGAAACTTGAAGGAGCCAGTTCTCTATCATGAAGATTGAACTCAAGTCCTCAGGCTTGGTAGCAAGAGCCTCTGCTGAGCAGATCCACAGCCCCAATGCCTCTTGACTTTTGATCAGTTAGGACCATTGCCCTCTTCCCAAGGAAGTACTAAGCACAAATGAAGTTCACTTCATCTTGCTAGTGATGAGAAGTTTTGGAAATAGCAAAATAAGGAAGAAAATGTAACTGTCAGAGAAATGAATTTAACTCACTAATTAGGTTAAATGTTTCCTAAACACCTGCATGTGCTGCGCCTTGTTAGACACGTGCCTTGTTCTAGACAGCTCAGGGTTCTTCCTGTCTGCCTTTGCTGTTCAGCTGCTGCGATTTAGTGCTCTGGATGGTGGGACGCTTTACAGCTTATCCCAAATCCACGTTATTTCTCTGAAATGCAAATACAGTGGTCACAGAAGGAAATGCCAGCAAGGACCAAGCAGAGGCACGAAGAGGTTGTGCTGAGACCTAAGAAGTAGATGCAGTCAAGAGAAACGTGGCCAGAGAAGGAAAGAGGCCACACCATTGGTATGACAGCACATGAGCCAAAATTTTCAAGAGAATCCAGGGAGCTGGATTTGGGTATGAATTTCTCCACTCCTTTATGCTAGATTGACTCTTTAAAGCATTTGGTGGGTCAAGGAAGACTCATCTCCGAGAGGCAGACAGCCAGCTGTAGTCAGGATCTCTGCATGACTTTTAAATTGGTTTTATATGAACACTCTCATACACAGACTTTCTCATTTGATTTTTTTTAATTTTGAGCTAGTTATAGATTTGTGTACACTATAAAAAATAAGACAAATGACCACATATATCCCACACCTAGTATCCTGAAATGATTATAACTGGAAAAACAGCTATATAATATCACAAGATATTTTTCTTAAAAATTTACTCTTATATTACTTTCAAAATACAAATAATTACCATGTAGCCAGCCAGCCAGGTGATAATCTTCTGACTTGCCTAGTTGAATGATAACATATTTAACAATATAAACTTTCTTCTCACCTTTTTTTTAGCTAAATTATATACTACACCAGTTATTAGCTCCCAAAAGTGTGTATGTCTGTATGTATTCATGCGTGTGTATATATATATGTATTGTGTATACATACATGCATTATATATGTTTGCATGTATGTATGTGTGTCCATCTGTGTGTTTATGTATGTGTGTGTACTGTATGTGTGTATTCTGCGTATTCATCATGCTTCTTGAAAGGGATAGCATCATGCTCTTTTTTAATGTAGATTTTGTTCTCCACGTGTTCCTGTATCAATGACATTAACTCTTTTTTAGTTACTTACTCTTAAAAATAATATTGTGTAAAGTAGGTTAGGACTATGTCTTTTTATAATTTGTCACTGTGCCTTACAGGTAGGTCCTTAAGTAGGTATCTGCCTTCGTGACATCATGTTAGGCCACCACAACAGAGTGGGCTGCTGCCCGCAGCTAGCATTTGGATTTTTCCCAGATGTGGGTGGTGGAAATAGTAACTCAGTTTGGTGTTAATTCGAATCCCTCTATTTGTTTAGATTTCACCCTTTTTTTTTCTGAATAGACAAGTACGATTTCCATCTGCCTTTCTGTGACTTGCTTCTAACACAGTATCCTGAGTCACTGGTCTCCTCCACTTCAGCATTTCCTCACACACTAACAGAGTTAATCTTGCTCAGTTTTATAAGGTACAAGAATTTCATTCTCTCAGGTTGTCACCTTCCCTCTTACATACTTTACCACATGAGTTTTTGAAATAACCAAATGAGTTCACACTATTCTTTGCTGCATCTGACATTTGAGCCCTTTGGAAAGCTTTCCCTACCTTCTTGGTACAGAGACTACTCCATTTTTCTTCTTGTATTTATAGTTTCAATTATTATGATTTGTTATGGTTTGAATGTAAATGTCCGCCATAGGCTACTGTGTTTGAACACTTGGTCTCTAGCAGGTGATGCTGTTTCAAAAGGGGGCCACATGGAAGGAAAAGGATCTTCTGTGTCCGGCAGTTTCTCTTCCTGCAACCCTAGCCTCCCCCCCCCCCACCCCCAATCACCACAGTGGGAACACTGTGCCTTTCCTCCATGGAGGACTACATTCTCAGACCAAGCACCAAAACAAGTCCTCTTGCCTTGCACTATCTTCTTGTCAGACATTTGGTCACAGCTATGAGAAAATAAATTCACCATTAATCTCTAAATTTAACGAGGGGCACATTAACAAAGCAATCCAATGAATGCCATCTTTTTTTTTTTATCTAGGTATCCCAGGACCATTTACCTGCTCTTAATTATTTGAGTTACTGTCGTTACTGCCACTAAATTCACAAGCAGCTAAGTCTATTGTGGGTTTTCTATTCTCTCCCATTGGCCTGGTTTCCAAGTCTTTGGCCATCAACACTTTGTAGAAGTAGGGCTAGTCTGCATTTATTTGCTTCTCTTCTTCTGCAATGTTTTCCAACTCATATGAATTACATCCTTCTACATGATCAGAATACGTAACTTTTCTTTCTTGGGCAGAGGAAGCAAAACCAGAATTTTGTTTTTGAGGTTCTGTGTGAAATCTGTATGAGACATGTGACCACGTTCCAAGACTGTCATATTAGCAGCGTGCCCCAGCTGCTTTCCTTTTTTCAAGGGTTGTTATATCATCTACTGGAAAAGTTTTGTTTTGTTTTGTTTTGTTTTGTTTTGTTTGTCCCAGGCGTAAGTTGTCTGCTCCAGGCATCACTGTGCATTGGTGTGCCAATAGTTTCTTTTATACTGTAAATATCATACATGGGTTCTGTATTAGGGTTTTTTCCATTACTGTGATAAAACACCATGACCAAGGCAGCTTACAGAAAAGAGATTTTTAATGAGTGCATGGTTCTGGAGGGTTGGAGTCCATAATGGCAGGGCACAGGCGGCACACAGGTGTGGGCACGGCAGGATGCTAGAAGATCACATCTTGAACTGAAAGCACAGAATAGAGTAAAACGCAAACAGGAAGCCTAACCTCTCAAAAGAAGCATTCAGGTGCCCAAATGGAGACACTTCTTATTCAAGCCACCATCAGATCTTCCCCTCTGTTCCTTATCTAGCTTGTCTTTGTTTGTACACGTGTTGGTAATCAGTCTTCACACACCGTCTGAATTGCCAGCTAACGAAATTCCATGGATTGTATCTGCTCTCCCATTCATTCTGCCACCAGTTAGAAGAAAGGAGACAGTTTCACCTCCTCATTTCAGATGACTATATTTTTAACAGCTTTCTCAATGAATCTCATTGGCAAATACATTAAGCTTGGTGCTGAAGAGGGATGGAGACGATAGCCATTTTTGTCTCATTCCTGATAGGCCAGCCTCTTGTTTGTTCACATTCACTGGCTTTTAAGCTATAACAACAAAGGCAATACAAGACTGCTCCTATTTTATTTTTTCTAGAAGGTTAACATTTTCTAATTTCCTTACTATTTCTGCGTTGGTCATATGATTTCCCCGTTAACTCTATCAAATTATTAAGTTATTTGATTTTCTAATACGTTTAGAATGAAACTTTTTGAACAACTGGAGACAGGCTGGCAAAAACCTTTAATCCCAGCAAGGAGAGGGCAGAGGCAGGTGGATCTTTATGAGTTGGAGACTAGCCTGGTCTACATTGTGAGGCCAGCTAAGGCTACATAATGAGACCCTGTGTCAAAAACAAACAAACAAACAAAAACGAGGAATGTTTCATTGGAGTCTGTTTGCTACATTTCTGTAAAGCTTTTTATATCAGTAGTTATAACTAGGACTGGCCTATAATTTTTACGAGCTCTTTATCCTATAGGGGGGATTGGTAATATTTGTTTTTATAAAGACAGCCTTCTATTACTTACTTTTTGTTTCTGTGATAAAATAACATGACCAAGAGAAAGTCAAGCAAAATTATTTTGGCTTACTGTCCACCACTTGGGGACAAATGCATAAGCCCAGAGGATATTTTTCACTCAAAACATCACAGTCCTTTTCTCTACCTTAATATCTATCATGTAGTGTTAAGAAGGTTTGATAGTGAGTGTTGAACTCATGGAACTTTAGTATTCAAGAGGCAGAAGAAAGAGGATTTCAAGGTTGATGCCAGTGAGGACTACACAGCCAGACATTGTCTCAGAAAACAAAACACAAGCTTTTCACTGCAATATTTTCTGCATAGACTTGGTGCTTTTACTGTTTACTAAATATTCCTCTTTTTTTATTTCCTTCTATGATAATCATTCTGTTTAGGCTTTACCTTTAATAGGTCAACTTTTAAAAGTTATTATTTAAACTTGCATTTTTAAATTTTCATTAAACAGTGCAAAGTAGTTTCATCAATTCTTTTAGTTTTCCTCTTAATATTTATTTCTCCTTGCCGGTACATTTTGGTAGATTTATGCTTGCTCCATTTTTTTTTCTGGATTAATTAACACTTTTTTTTTTTGCTCTGAAAATAAGAATTTAGAAATGTATTCAGTTTTCCAGAAATATAATAAATATAATGTAAAGCTATTTGGGAAGCTCTGGGGCTTTAGGAGGGGGGCCTCACTGCAGGAATGGGCTTAGAGGTGTCATTTGGGGGGATTAGAGTCTGCTTCTGGATATTTCTCTCTGTGCTTCTTGATCCACATTGAAGTGGGAATCATCAGGATCCTATCAACACAACGGCAACACCGTACCTTCCCCACTACCTGGGAATGTGCTCTCAAAGCCAGGGTCAAAATAAACTCTTCTACCTTAAGTGGCCCATGATGTACCCAAGGATGACATTGAGCTTCTGATGTTCCTGCCTCTGCCTCCTAAATGCTAGGGTTACAGGGGAGGATCACCAGGCTTGGTATTTTACTATTCGAGAGATCAAACCCAGAGCTTTATATATGCAAGTTAAGCACTCTACCGGCTGAACTATACTCTAGACCAATGACCTGATTTCTACATTAGATTTCTTGATCCACCTGGAGTTCTTGTTACATATGAGTTATAAGTATAATCTTCTATATGTCCAAATACACAGCCAATGGTACCAGAATCATTTACGCAAATTTTATTTTTACTCTGCTAACTTGAAGTTTCACATGAATAATCTGCACTTAGTTTATCTGAAGTCTCTTTCTAGGCATTTTAGTCCACTGTGTTCCTCCTCAATATTTTAGTTAATTGCAGAGATTTTTGTGGTGGGTCTCAAAGTATAGTAGGACTACTGTGGGGGTATAAAGTTATTTTAGTGTTTTTCTGTACAAACTTTAATACTAGCATATCTAACCTAATTCCACAAAAGCTTGTGGGGGAAAAACATGGCTAGGTCATAGGCTCTAGGGAAGTACTAATTATTACTATTATTTTGCTAAATTGATATGGTAATAAACTGCCTTCTGAATTCTTATACATTAGTGCATCTTTCAACCATTACCAGAGAATCTTCTTTTTTCCGTAGATGACAATTAATATGGATATTCCCACTACTGTTTAACATGAAGAAAAAATTAAAAAGGACAGTCGAGTGCTCAGCTCTGAATGAGACATGTGTACCACAGCCCATGCCCAAATGCTCATAGATTATCTTAGAAGATGAGGAAGAGTGAGCCAGACATCTATAATAAAATAGTATTTTCTGAACATGACAGTGCTATTGAAGACATGAACTTACAGTGTCTGTGACTACAAGCACAAGATCTGCACAGGATCAAATCCCAGCATGGGTCAGGGAGGTGCTAATAAAGCCTCACCATTACCTGCATACCTATGGGTAGCTGCTGGAGGAAGAGGAGCCAGTTTTCTCCAGGAATGCAGTCCTGAGACTATACCCATTTTCTAATAGATGGTCTGACAGACATAAGTATAGAGGCAGCTCTAGGTGGACTCCGGGGCATTAACAAAGAACCCATGAAGTTTGAAAGGAAAGGAGTTAGAAGAGATAGAAGCTGGATCGAAGGAGAACTGGGGAGTTACATTTGATCAGAAGATACCATATGAACATGTGGAATTCTCAAACAATAAAGAATATTTTAAAAATACTGTGCCACACATAAAATGACTCTCAGCTGTTGTGACAGCCTGGTTACCTTCCCTTTCATAACATACGCTCTATAATGTGCTAGTAAATGGTTCCTATACGCTGTTACACCTAAGACGACAGAACCTTCACATGTAATTAAAGTTTTTTCAAAAACTGCAGGCTGATACCACTAGCAGCTAACCAGATAAAAGTAAAATATATGCAAGGGGGTTGTGTGGTCCAGTGGCATCCCATAAGTGACTTTTGTTGAATGGAAAACAAGACAATTGGCAAGTTCTCTTCAGTGGGTTTTATCCGGTAAGAGAGTCCATAGTTCTTTCTCTCCTTCATCCCTTTTCATGCCTCCATTCCTGGGCACTATATGTCCCATTTCACTCTGCTTGTATCACATTAGTCCCCACAGACACAACCAAAAGAACTATGTCAAGATGCGTAGGGGAAGACTGTGTTTTTAAGTTCAGGTACTCTTGGGACTACCCACTGCCAACAATCGTCTCAACAGTTTTTAGGGCAAACTATCAAGAGAAAGAATCATAAAACAAGGGGTTACTTTTGATTACTGTTCAGGGGGTACAATGGTACTAGTACAGGTGGATGCTTAAGGAGTTGTTATGAATTATTAAGTAACCACCAAAATAATGTGTTACAGGAACTTTCATTCACCTGATGCAATTGTCATCTCAGAGGCTT
>CM053762.1:40873961-40980380 GCA_028658305.1 Pachyuromys duprasi | reverse complement strand
AAAATCTGCAAGATAAAAAATAATAATAATTAAAAAGAATGTCTCCATTTGCCTGTATGTGGAAGGTAGATCTTTATCTTTCACAATAGCATTTCTATTTGAGTTTTCAATTTTTTTTGTTTTGATTTTTTGTTTATTTGTTTTGGGTTTTGTTGTTGCTGTTGTTTTTTGAGACTGGGTCTCTCTCTGTAACCTTGGCTTTCCTGGCTCTCCTTGTAGACCCGAGGGGCCTCAAATTTACAGAAATCTACCTCTGTTCCCCCAGTGCTGAGTTGCATGCGCCACTGCCGCCCCCCCCAGCTTCTATTTGATTTTTTTTTTTTTGTACCTGGAACTCACCAACTGGCTAGCCTGGTTGGCCAGCAAGCCCTGAATCCTCTTGTCTCTGGTTCCCCGGTGGTCAGACTCTAGTCATGTGCCATCAAGCCTTTTCATGTAGGGTCTGGGGATCTGGACTCAGGAACCCCAGCTTGTACTGCATGTACTTTACCAAGCGAAGCATCTCTGCAGCTCTCAAAATGGGTTCTTTTATTTTCTCTTTCTATCTTCCTACTGCCTGTGTCTCATGCCTGTGTCACAGAGGACATCTCTTTGCATGGTTGTTGCTTACAGCTCTTTGCAGTGGGTATAATGTGGGGTGAAGAGGGGTGGATTTTTAGCACTCCTGCTTCAACCACAGACTTTGAAAGGCTTCGTAGGTCTGAGGTCCAGGGATAGGACTTACAGAGCACTCTTTGTGTGCCAGGGCCAGGCAAATTTTCTTTTAGCTTTGTCCATATCTCGCCAGTGACAATTCTATTTCTTCCTTCGCCATGGTCTAATTATGGATTTTGTTAATGAGACTACAGTCTTTCACTTAAGTCATTGTTCATGCTTCCCATCTGATTCCCAGTGGCACACAGTTTTATTTAATATCACTGTAGTGTCAGATACCCTGCTTAGGACATTCCCTGTTCCTTCCCCCAGGTATTGACATCGCTTCCATCAAAGGAAGTTCTTCCTCGGCTCTCCTCAGCGCTGATGGCTTTGACTCCACATCTGGGGTGCAGATGGAATTGTTTTATACCAGTCACATTCTGTGCTCATGCAAGGCCTGAGTACGAACGGGTCTGCCTAGTGTCTCACTTTTTTCCTGGCTTGTCCAGCTCTGGCCTTCACCCACTTGAGCAATGAAAGGCGCTGCTGGGGTCACAGGACTTCTTCCATCTTTCTCAGCTACATCCAAACAGAGCTGTGGAAAAGAGCTATTGAGAGGGTGAGGATGCCTTCGATTTCTGGTGCTCTGAGGGGTCTCAACTGTCAATCAGCCTTTAAAACCTCTCCATTTTCTCTTCGTGATTTTTTTTTAGGTTGCCATCCAGTTCTGTCATGGTCTCCCAAGAGTAAAACAGTTTGAGTCCTCCATCTCCCCTTAGAAGAAATTGTGATCTTTTTAAATCCAGTTTGCCCAGTTGCCTTGTAATGTCAACTGCCCAAATATATTGTATTAGTCAGGGTTGTCTAGAGGAACAAAACCAATGGGATGAATGTATGTAAGAACTTGCTGACTGAGCTTTAAATAGTAGCAACAACTAAACCAGACCCAAGATGCTGATAATTCCATCCTCAGTCCTTAAGGCCTGGATGTTCAAGTTTACATTATATACATGATTTGTATATACATAACTGTAGTGTGGTTACAGGGATGCTCTCTTGGGTGTTTTTGCATGGTAAATTCAGATATTGTGGTTTACTCAATATATCACTGTAACTAAGAACAAACCTTGCTTATTAGCAGCACCTTTCTTGGGAAATATTAGACATGCCAAGCTTTACCTGAGAAGATACTGTTCCCATCTATGCTGAGAGCATCTCAATATTTACTCTTGGTTACTCCCTAGTGGTAGCATTTTTAAAGCAACTGACAGTATCTATTAGTAAACTACCTGACAGTACTTTAAGGAACGAAGTGAAAGCATCAGTAGAGAAACTGGATTTGATAAGGCAGCCCACAGGAGAACAGAAACAAATACTCTTAGAGATAAATACATATTGCTATATTAAAGAAAGTTAAAGGAAAAAAAATCACCAAGACTTCTCTAAACAAGAAGCATTTCTGAGGAAAGTTAGTCACCTCTGATTTCCTCCCTGCAGACTTCCTGAAGACGAACCTTTTGGGTGGTCCACTTGCGCAGAGCTTAGGGAGAAGAACACAAAAGGCATGAAGCAGACACTAAATTAAATGTGGAGCTGTGAGAATGGAAACATGTAGGCCTTCAGAATTGCTCATATGCAGCAACATTGCTAAAAGAAGAGAGCGTTCCCCACTCTGTTGCCATGGTGGAAATGTGTTCTGTCTTCACCAAAACTCACAGTGACCCTTTATTATCTAGCCTAATGGTAGTAAGATGGGCTCTTTAAGAGACACCAGGGGTTCCAAGGCATCTGCATTCATAACTGCGTTAATTTCTTTTTTTCTCCAGGGACAGGATTAGGTCTCTAGAGAACAAGAATAGTTACCACAAACCTGGATTGTTACCAAAGGAGCTGGCTGCTTCTGGGTCTCCTGCTTTCTCTCTGCCACACTCTTGCTGTTAAGATGTAGCAGATGAAGTGGCCCAAGGTAACCTCCAGAAACATGAGACAACTCTATAAAGTATCCAGGGGCCTGTTTCTCCTAGCTTCCACTCTAATGTTTCTCTTGGTTTCTGGGTTAGCTCTTTATTGTGTTACTATTCTGTAAAAATTATTTTCATTTTGATTTTTGTCAGCCATTTTTCTCATGCCTGGTCTTTGCCCCAAGATTCAGGAATCCTCTCATTTCTTGCTACTGAGTCACATTCTTGTTTAGGCAGATACCTCTAGTGTGGCCATCTTTATTCCATGGCCAGAACATCACAGCAGAACAAGACATTTACATTTCCCCCTTGTCTTCTTTCTAGTGTTTGTTTGTTTGTTTTCAGTGTCTAATGATACAGTTCTTATGGCCTGATTAACCTTAATCCAAACCAATCCCAATCTCATAACTCTTCATCCACTCAGACCTCAGTGTGGATGGAATCTGTGTCTATACTTCTGTGAGTCACCAGTGTGGACTTGTGGCGCATCATCTTGACCATTGTCCTTGCTCTGTACGTTGTAAATTCACCATGGGTGGGATAGAAACTCAGTTCACCTCTAAACTTTGCTGCAACCTTCAGATTTGTTTCTCTCTGTTGGCTGTGATGAAGATCATGACCAAAAGTAACTTGAGTGAGGAAAGGACTTATTTGTGTTATAGGTTATAGTCCTTCATCAGGGAAAACAAGGCAGGAAATAGAGGCAGGAACTCGGAGGCAGGAACTGAAGCAGAAGCTAAGAAGGAATCCTGCTTATTGGGTTGTTCCTCACGGCTTACTCAGCCTCCATCTAGGACCCCATTCTTGCACCATCTAGGACCCCTACTCAAGAATGTCACTGCCCCCCTACAGTGAAGCTGGTCCCTCCCACATCAATTATTAATCAAGAAAATGCTCTACAGACTTGCCTACCATCAACCTGATGGAGGCCTTTTCTGAACTGAGGTTCCTCTTCCTAGATAACTCTAGCTTGCATCAAATTGACAAAACCTACATAACACACTATATTATTATTCTTTTGCCGTATTTCTTGGGAGCTTAAAGAAAATATATCCTTAATAGTTTAGCTACAAAGGACCCATCAAAACCATGCCTCTCCCTGATAGGATAGAGGATTGGATTTTTTTAATTAGAAAAAGTTAATTATCAGCAGTTGGAAAACCTCCTACTATGTTCCCCACCCTTTTCCTTAGGGCTGTTAGGCAAGACAGATACCTTTGAATGAAGTTTTCATTGTAACACACACACATGTGTATATGCATATATATATAATATACACACAAATATATAATATATATGTTATATACACACATCTATATGTTATATATACACACTCATATATACATACAGTATGTAATATATATACATACACACACATATGTAATGCCTTTGATGGTTTCTTCCTCCTTTTCTTCCCAATAATGAATTTGGTAAATCCCTATATTTCCTAAACAATGACCTTCACTAACATTCTGCTACATACTATAGTTCTCGTCAACTGGTTCTGGGATCAAGTATAATTGACTCTTATAGACAACTAAGCTTCAGATATCTGAAAGAACCTGTTCTAAAAATCACTAGGGTCAGCTACCAAACACCTATTTCTTGTTCCATAATTTAATTTTCAAAATCCTGGTGTTTTGTTTCTCCCAATCACATCATATCAATTTATACTTTTAAAAGTTTGCCAGGAGAATTAAGTACAGTGTTATTTAGCACAGGCAATTATTTGATTACCTCCCTGATGCTCGTCACAGCCTGGCATTTAATCTGGCTGAGGCCTACAGACCGCAATTTGAACAATCAGGGTAGTTTTCTGTAATTGCAATAAATCATATCATTAACCATGACAGTCTGTTCCTCCCACAGACTTTTTATTTTGCAGTAACAGTTAACTCCTGAACTCCTCATGAAGGCCAGATTTCACTGTAGTCAGGTGAATTTCATAGTCAGCTGACAGCGTACAAGAGCAGTCTATGTTGGAAAAACACTGACGTCCTGAGAGCCATGCCTAAAGGGGTCATACTGACTTGAAGACGTGCCGGGTGCCCAGGAATATGCCACACAGAGAGGCCATCTGATGGAATAATTTATGGAAGGATTATCTGCCACTAGAATGTTTAACATCTCTAATAGGGAAACAGATGGAGATCAAGATGTGAGACATACTTATATTGTTATATTTTGGTCATTTATATAAAATACACCTGTTAGTGTATTGAGACTTCCTGGGATGTAAAGTCTGAAAAGAGAAAAAAATTTAAGGGAATCCTTAGTGCTCCCTTATATAAGCTCACTGTACAATATGCTCATTTCATACACAGCCTGAAAAAAGTGAACTGTCTTCTAAGCTCTATGATCATAAAACCTTCCACATTCACTCTAATGTCTGATCTGCAGCCTTTATTTACTGTGATTTTGAATCACATACTCTGTTATCGAATTAAACATTTTTATTTTATTTTTTCTCTTAGGAAATCTACTTTTATTTTTAAAGAAAAATAGTATGACAGTTGATGTTCAGTAGAACATATTTTTAGCATTTCTAAGTCATAAATTGAGCAGCAACACAAATGAGCATAGAACCTAGTATTACCAAATAGATTTCTTTATATCTCTATCCTGTTTTCCCTCCTCTGGGCCCTCTGAAACAAATCTGAAGCCAAATACCATTTTTCAACAATAAAACCAGACTAAAATGAAATGACAGTCAACACTTCGTGGTTACAGCAAAAATTCATATTTTTTAATGTTATCAAATCTATAGTTGTGTTCAAACTTCAGTTTTTAAATTTCTTTAGAGTTTTTGCTTTTTTTATTTGTGACTATACTTAATATTTCTATTAATTTTATCAGATAGTACCATAAAGCCTGTGATATCATATTATATTAAAGTATACCATAATACAAGGACAAAAGGAAATTATGTCAAATATAAAAATAACCCATCAAAGCAATACTGTGCTTTGCTATTCTTAATCAAATCAAACCAAATTTTAAAATATTAGAGGATAAATCCTTTTTACATTTATTACTTTTAGAATTTCATTCATGAGTACTTTATTTACATCATCTCCCCCAACTCCTTCCATGCTCCCCATCTCAAAGTCGGGATTCTAGAGGGACTTTGGGGCCCACCGGTGATAGAAGTAATGATACAGAGGCCTTTTAATATTTTAAAGCTTGGGCCTTTCAGCTGGGCACACTGCCAGCTACCTATCTCGCTTGCCATGTGCTAGCTCTACCTCTCTGCTCCTGTTCACATCTGTTCATTCACCTCTGTGTCCGACTGGCATGATTCCTACCATTTTTTTCCCCTTTTCCCAGAGTCCCTCTCTCTCCCATTCTCTCTCTCCCATTAGTTCGGCTCTCCACTTTCTGCCTAGATATTGTTTGTTCATCACTTCCTTCTTTCAACTGATAGGCAAGTGAGGAAGGATGAATAGTTACAAAATATAAGACCTGTGACGGGCCATAGAAACATTACCCAAATCTAGCCAGTACTTAGGTCTTTGCCAGTCCCACAATGTAACCAACACATGATGCCTTCTTGTTTATTATTATTGTTACGTGTATGTACACATAAATGCAGCCTTATGACTTCATTTAGTATTGCTCACATACATATGTGATTAGAATTGACCACATTGGGACTGGATAATCTCTTATATGTTTCGTCCCTGGAGAAGACTACTACTCGCTAAGCACTCATATTGCTCTTATTTAGAGTTGGGGCTTTACAAGATTTTCATCATTTACTTTGGAATGTCAGCTGGTGTTGTCAGGCCTTGTTTAGGCAGCCATATTTTTAAGATTTGTTTTTTTTAAGTGCAACTCCCTGCCATCTATAGAAGATGCTTTCTCATAGAAGACATCTTTGTCCTCTTTTCTTGTGCCCTTTCTACCATTTCTATTTTAGCGGCTCTTCCTGAGACTTAGGCGTAGGAGTTGTATTATAGATGTATCAACTGGGGATGGGTTCCCTGTGGCCAGTTATTCTTTATAATGACCTTTTGAGGATTTCTGTGATGATCTCCCTATACTGCAGAAAAAGCTTCTTTGATAGTTGCGGAGAGGCATGGATACACTTACATGTGATTATAAGCAAATATATTTAGAATGCATTTTGGAATTATGCTGGTTTAGAAAAGTGCAGTGGTAGGCTCTCATTAGCCATGGATAGTTGGCTAGGTTTACAGTGCCAGGCATGAATTCCCTCCTGCCAAAGCAACCTTAAGTTCAATAAGACAGCTTTTGGCTACATCCAAAGTGTAAGTGCCAGTACGGTCCCTTGGGGGTCTCTTGCTATGCTGGTCATTGTTGTGTTTGCAGGTTTATAGCTCAGTATGACTTTGAATTGTTTTTCTCCTTTGGCAACTTGCATAAGCACCTTCAGATACTGTGAGAGCTACTGTTCAGGGAGGAGACTTGCAGGTCGGCTCTGGCTTGATTCCTCCAAACGCTGGGTCTGAAAGTTGCAATTTCTTAGGAAACTGAGTAAAGTTGTGGAAGGCGACCAAGGGCAGCAGAGCTAGCTTGTATTGTTTTGGGAGTCTCCTGGAATCTCCTGACCAACAGGACACTGGTATCTTTTAAGAGATACTTAAAAGAAACATGATCATACCCCAAATGGTATTACTTCATTTAAATGATTTCTCTATCTACACATGCACAAGCATGTATATATAGTATGTGTATTTTAAGTAAACATATAAGAATGATTTTTATGGTGTTTTCAGTCATCTTTAGTGTTCTTTACTCCTCCTCCATCCCTCTCCCTCTGTGTTGCCTTCCCTTTCTCATTACCAGTTAAACCTTCTCCTCTGATTTTTCCATTTCCTCATACACTCCGCCCCCTTGTTTATGGCTCCTTCCCTACCCCTGCCATGAACCCTTTTTACTTTCCTGTTTCATCAGTTGCTCCAAATATATATCCATCCAAAGCTTCAGAGTTAGATGCACAAACAGGAGAGCATATGTGGTGTATGTCTTTCTGGGTCTGGGTTACCTCACAGGGTATAGTATTTTCTAGTTTCATCTATTTACCTGCAAATTTCATGGTTTCGTTTTTTCTTTACAACACAGTACATTGTGTATACGCATCACATTTTCATTATCTACTCATTAGCTAAAGGTTATTCAAGTTGTTTCCATTTCCTAGCTATTGTGGATAGAACCGTAATGAACATGGTTGAACAAGTGTCTTTGCTTGCAGTAGGTTGGTACTTAGAGCCTGTACCGATGAGTGGTATAGTTGGGTCATATGGGTAAATCTGCTTTTAGCTCTCTGATAATTTTCTATCCTGATTTCCCCACTGATTGCACCAGTTTGCAATTCCACCAACAGCAGATGAGAGTCCTCTATCTCCAGTACGTTGGTAGGATTTATTGTCAGTTGTTTTCTTCAGTTTTGCAGTCTGACTAGGGTAATATGAAATCTCAAAGTAGTTTTAATTTGCATTTTCCTTATTGATAAGGATGTTGACTATTTTTAAAGATCTTTCCTCTAGCCAACATCATCATAAATACAAAAATCTGGAAGCAATTCCATTAAAATCAAGAGTGAGACAGCTGTCCATTATCTCCACTCATTTTCAGCACAGAGCTTAAAGCACTAACTAGAGTAATAAGACAAGAGAAGAAAACAATAGGGATGTAAATAGGAAAAGAAGTCAAATTATCCCTATTTGTAGATGATAAGATATTATACATAAGATATCGCAAAACTTCCACCAGAAAACATCCAGAAATAATAAACATCTTCATCAGAGTGGTTGAATACATAATCCATTCACAAAATTAGCTGCCTTTCTATATACCAATAGCAAACACGCTGAGGAAGAAATCATGAAGACACTCCCATTCATAATAATCTTTAAAAAAAAGGAATCTAGAAGCAGTCTAACCAAGAAGGTAAAATATCTCTACAATGAAAACATTAAATTTGAAAAGAGAGACTGAACACCTAAAGACATACTCATTGCTTGATGTAACTAATATTGTGGAAATGAATACATCATCATAGTACTGTCACAAAAACAGTTATGCAGATCAATGGAGCAAAATAGAAGTCACAAGAATGAGTACATATATAATTATAGCCACCACACATTTGACAAAGATGCCCCAAAACACACACTGGAGAAAACATAGAATCTCCATCAAATTGCCAAGAAGAGTGGATGCTCAAATGTAGTAGGATTAAAATTGACCCATATTTACGACCATGCACAAAAATCAACTCCAAATGGATTAAAGACCAAATATGAAACCTGAAATGCTGAAGGGGATGAAAGGAGACATAGGCAGGGCAAGATAGAAATGTAGGAAAGGATTTCCTAAGACTCTATTCACCCTTACTCAGGAATTAACACCAACAAATGGTGCCTGGGCCTTATAAAACTCAAAAGCTTATTTACAGTCAAGGAAACAATCAATTGAGTGAAGAGGAAGCCTAGAGTGAGAGAGAATCTTTGCTGGTTAGACATCTGATACAGGATTAATACCCAGAATATACAAAGTATTCAGAAACATAAAGTACCTGTTCATGCCAGAAGAAGGTGGCAGATCCCTTGCACGGGAGCTACAGGCAGTGGTGAGCTATCCAATGTGATTGCTGGGAACTGGACTCAGTCTTCTACTAGATTAGATCACATTCTTCGCCTCTGAACCGTATCTCCAGCTTCTTATTTTTGTTCATAGTACTTGCTATGGAAAAATCTTGAAAATATATCTTTTAACTTTCACCTTCTGTCATCCATCTGTTTTCCTAAGCACATATTTAATTTACATTGTTGATGCTTTGATCATTTTTTGCCTCAAACCATATCTCTAACTTCCTCCTACCCCATTTGCTGTGTCTCTAAGTTCAATAAAGAGAATGGTGTTTTGAGTACCTGGACTCACTCAAAATAGGACCAAGATGTAAGTTCACATCTATAAACCCTTGGTGGTCAAGAGATGATGTCTGGATGCGAAGACTTCATCACTTGTCTTTCATTTCTTTTGAGCTCTCTCTTCTTCCTACTGCTTTTATGTCTTATGCTAAATATGTGGGAATCAAAACAGTCTTTATTTCCCCCTCGAATTCATTCTGTCTTTACTGATTATAGAATTTTTGCTTCCTTTCCTCAGATGTTTGAATATTTTTCCCATCATCCTCTTCTGTTCAGTATTAAATTGAGAACTATATTCTCAGCTTTGTAAAAAAATCTTTCTTAATAGGAAATCTGTTTCCTGACTCTGTCGTGTTTTTTTCCCCTATACTTAGCATTTTAAAATCTTACTTTAATGAGACCAACTCTGTTGTCAGTATTGTGATAACTTCTCTTCCATAGTATTTGGTGACCTTGCTTTCTTGAGTATTTTAGGCTTGGTGATTACCCTAATCATATCATTGCATTTCAGAACTCTGTTGTTTTCTATTCCTTCCGTAATAGTGGCTTATCTTTGCCCTTGTTTTATATATGGAATGTCCTTTGGCCTGCTAACTTTTGTTATAATAGGCTATTTTTACAGCAATTTTAGGTTCACAGCAAAATTGATTGGAAGGAACTGAGGTTTCTCATATATTCCCTGTCATTGCACAAGTACAGGCTCCCCGAGTTTTCAACATCCTTGCCAAAGTGGTGCATTTATTACAGTTGATGGACCTACACTGACACATCATCACCCAAAGCTGATAGTTTACACTAGGGCTCATTCTTTGTTGGGGAATATTTTGTAAATTTGCACAAATGTGTAATGACATGGACCTGCCAGTAAAGACTCAGGCAGAGAATTTTTTTTCCTCTAAAAGATTTCCTTTGTCCCATTGACTCATCTTTTTCTCCTCCTCTCTAGTTTAACAACAACACATTGTATGTGTGTGTGAATTCTTGTATATATGCATATTTATGTGGATATACACAGGTACATGCTTGGAATTATAGTTGGAATCATATATCATGCACCCTTTTTTGCAGGTTAACTTATTTAATAATATGCATTTGAATTTAATGAATTTTTTATGCATTAAGAGTTAATTATTTTTAGATTTATTTATTTTGTGTATAAGTGGTTTTCCTTCATGTTTGTATGTGCGGTGCCCTTAGAGGTCAAAGGAAGGCATTGGACACCCTGGAACTGGAGTTATGGATGGCTGCAAATCACTGTGTAGGGGCTGGGAACTGAACTCAGATCTTCTGCAAGAGCATCAAATGTCCCTAAGCCACTGAGAAATCTATCCAGCTGTCACTAATTTATTTCTTACATTAATTTTCTTGATGATTTTTGTCAGTTTAACACGATGTATGTCCACACGGTGAGTGGCGGGGGCAGCTACAGCAAATGTATGGAAATCAAAGTCAACTTTGGGGAGTCAGCCCTTCCTTCCACTGTGGGTTGCAGCGACGGTCCCAATTCATCAGGATTGCGTGCCCAGCACTTTTACTCATGGAGCCATCTTACTGATCAGAGCTCATTTCTTTTTAGTGCTGACTAATTTTGTGGCCATTAGCTTAGAGACCACAGGTTGTCCACATACTGAAGGGCATCGTGTTTGATGATAATTTAAAGTAGCCGTGGGTATCTGGTGCAGATGTTTATGTACAGATAAGTTTTCAATTCTGTTGGAAAAGCACTGTAAGGTGGAATCAGTTTTGTAAGGAGCTTCAGACTGCCTTAAGGAATGGCTGGACCATTTTCCCCTTCCTGTATCAATAGATGTTGAGTTCTCCTTGGCCCTTGCCATTACATTCGGTTGTATCAGGGTTTGGGATTTTGGCTTATCTAGTAATTATAGAGTGGCCTATCTGGTTGCATTTGGATTCGCTGTTTGTCTGATGTCATGGTGTTAAATAGCTTCTCTCTCTTGTACTGAGAATTTTTGTTTCTTTAAAACCAAGTTATGTTATGTTTGTTTCTTTAAAACCAAGAATATGTTTGTTTGTTCATTTTAATCCCACATGTGGGATATGGGGTTGCTTCAGATTGTCCACCTCAGCTAACTATAATGTAGCTTGTGCTCTGGAAGGGGTGTGATTTTTGCCAGCTGCAGATAGTTTAATGCTGAGAACTCTTGAGAGGGTATAAACGGGAGAACCCTGAGAGGGTCTGTGGACACTGCTGCTCTGCCCTGTGCCTGCATACTTACATGCAGCTGCTGCTCTGCCCTGTGCCTGCATACTTACATGCAGCTGCTGCTGCATTTGCTGTTGCTGGACTGCTGAATCTTCTCATTGGACTTGCCCAAGGAACCTCATCCCTATTGAGCAGGAAGTAGTCTATAGAAGTCTCTGCTCCTTTCCTAACCTTCTTTCTATCCTACATAGTGTTGATATTGGAAGGAATTAGGGTGGATACAAGTTGGAAGGGAGGTAAAGGTATAAGAACCCAACAAAATAGACAAAACCAAACCAAAAACATACACACATTCTCTCTCTGTCTCTCTCTCCCTCTCTCCTTCCTTTCTTCTTTGTTTCTTTCTGCCCTCTTTCTTTTTTCTCCATTCTCCTTCCTCCCTTCTTTTTCCTTGTATAAGTGTTTTGCCAATATGTATGTAAATGTACCATATGTGTGCCTTGTACCCAAGGAGCCCATAAAGGGTATCGGACACCATGGGATTGAAGTTACAGATGGTTGTAAGCCTCCAGGTGGATTCTGGTAACCAAACCTAGGTCCACTGAAAGAGCAGTATCTGCCCTTAACCTTAACCACCGAGTTACCTCCTTAGCCCACTAAACAGCTTCTCAGATGCTTGCCCTCTCTGTATTTTTTATGCATTCCCTGTTATCATCTTCTGCTCAATTCTAAACTCAATTTCTTATTTCTAAATTTTCAAATTTTGAAAGGTGTGTGTATTTTGAATAACAGACTTATGCTTTGATATTTTTTATCCCTCATTGTGGCTTACATTTTGCCCTCTTAACAGTGTCTTTCTTAAAGAAGAAATATCTAATTTTAACCAAGTCCATGCTATGGGTTCTCACATGTACTTGTGGCACCACACCTAACAAGTCATCCTCAAAGCTCAAAGTCGTTCGGATTTTATCGTCTGTGGAGATTTGCATTTTACATTAGGTCTGTGGTCTATTTTAAGTAACTTTTGCAAAAGGTTTAAGCCCTGTCTAGATGTTATTCTGTGGGGAACGTGCCATGGTCATCACCACTTGTCATTGTATTGCCTTCACTCCTTTGCAAAGGTCAGCGGCTCTACCTATGTGGGTGTGTTTCTGGGCTTTCTGTTTTGCTCTAGATCTGTTGACCTATTCTTCTGGTAATTGCTGTAGCTGTGTGCTTAACTTTGAAAGGTTTTAAATACAGAGAAATGTTGAAAAGTAAATGAATCCGTACCCGATATATAACAAGATTCAACCTCTGCTAACATTTGATATAATAGTCTTTCTAATCACCCTATGGATACTAAACCACACCCCCACCCCAAAAGGAACCATTTCTGTTTACAGAGTGCATGACATCTCTTTTGGTTACAGTAGCCTGATGATTTCTCATGATTACTTTCTTTCACACTGAAAAAAAAAAAGAATCTTTACCACTAAATAGTAATCTGCTGTGTATAAAACATAATAATTCATATAACATATAACATGTAACATATAATATAATAATAGTATTTCATTGTGCCACATTTTCATTATCTATTCATCAGCTGATAGAAATCGAGGCAGTTTCCCTTTCTTGGCTGTTTGTGACTAGAGTGGTGATAAACATGGATGAGCAAGTACCTCTGTAGTAGGAAATAGAGTCATTTGGAAATATGTGCAGAACTAATATAGCTAGATGGTACGTCTGTTTCTAGCCCTTTGAAGAAACTTCACCTGATTTCCGCAGTGGCTGCACCAGTTCAAACTCCCACCGACAGTGAGTGAGTGTTCACCACACCCCTGGAAGCATCTCGAGTCATTTGTACTATGATATCTCAACAGAGTTCTGATTTGCATTTCTCTGATGCCTAATGATTTTGAACATTTGAAAATTTTTCTTAGCCATTTTTGTTTCCTCTGTCGAGAACTTTTTGTTCAGTTCCATGCCCCAATGTTTGCTTGCATTGTTTTCTTTGTGTTTAGTTTTCTGAGGTCTTTGTAGAGAAAACTATATACCTATGCATGCACACACAGAGACACACACACACATGCGTATGTATGTGTGTGTGTTGTGAATGGTGTTGTTTCCCCAGTTACTTTCTTGGTATTAGTTATTGCTATATAGGAATGTTACTGATCTTTGTATGTTAGCTTTCTATTGTGCTACTTTATGCATTTATCAGCTATCTTTGCTTTATACATTTTCTGGTGGAGTCTTTGGGTTTTTTATGTATAGAATCATATCATTTGCAAATAAGGGAGTTTTGACTTCTTTCTTTCCCTTTTGTATCTCTTTAATCTCCATCTCTTGTCTTATTGCTTTAGCTAAGACAAATTAACAAGAATGGAGAAAGCCTTGTCTTGTTCTTACTTTTAATGAAAATGCATCTGTTTTATTTTTACCCTCCACTCAGGATGATCTTGGCCAAGGACCTCTTGTATCTTGCCTTCATTGTATTGTATATATGGGTACTACATGCTTATATTATGTGCATGGAACCCAGAAGATGGTGTCAGATTCTGGACAGTTGTTACCTGCCATATAGGGTCTGGGAACTGAACACAGGTCCTATGAAAGAGCCTGCTCTTAACAGCGAACACCTCCTAGCACCTGGCTGGGTTTTTCAGTTGCTGTTTTAATCTTTTTGCTTCTGAGAAATCTTTTTAACTTCATTTTTTATCACCTCTTAGTTTAACTTAGTTTAGTTTAGGTCATATGAACTAAGAAGCTGATCTATTCCAAGTTTTCAATTTGGTAGAATATAGTGATTTTTTTTAAAGTATGTCCTTATGACCCTCTGAGTTCATTGTTATTTCTTAGAATGTATCCTTTACAATCTCTAATTTTATTCATTTGGGTCTTCCCTGTCTTTTGGTTCACTTGGCTGAAGATTTGTCAGTCTTATTTATCATTTCAAAAAATCAACTGTTACCTTCATTGATTCTTTGTGTTGTAATTTTCATTTCTAGTTCATTAATTTCTTCTCTGATCTTGATTCTCTATCTCACCTAGCACTTGCGTTTTTAATGCTTTATTAGTACAATATGTGGTATTATTACCTGAGCCAATACTCTATAGCTGGCTAGATTAAAAGCACTAGGGAAGAAACTAACACATTATTCTTGTAAATGAACATAATATTAAACTGTTATCAAAAGTTTTTCTTTATGTCCATTCACTAGTGCATCTCTCAGTCTTCATCAGGGGAGCTTCTTTTTGCAGTAGATGGTAGGTAATGTAGAGACCTGCAACTGGTTTGCATACAGAGACTAAGAGACTAGAATGTTGAGCTCTAAATAGGACATCTATATTCCCATCTTCTTCCCCTAAGGCTCAGGGACCATCACAGAAAAATGTTCTGAAAGATTGTAAGAGCTGCAGGGAGTCGACAGTCAAACAGGATTTGCTAGACTTGACAGGGCTGCTGTGCTCAAGAGCTCACAGTGGCTGTAATTGTGTGCATAAGACCTGCACAAGACCAAACCAGATGAAATCTGAGCATGAGGAGGAGAGTGTCATGACCTTCCACCCCTGTTTGAGGAGCTGTTGTCAATTGATGGCTGCTGGGGAGGAAGAGTCAGTTTTCCTCAGGAATGCAGCCACTTAGAGCATAACCAAGCTCTAGTATATGATCCTATTCCCATGCCCAAACCAGCAATATGAAGTGTAATCAGAGGGTTTAAAACAAGAGCAAATGAGTTGGCAGGAAAAAGTGGGTGATGAGGAGAGGGGAGGCGTTGGAGGAGACGGTATGGGTGTGGATTTGCTCAAGACATTATACTCATGTATGTAATTCTCCAGCAATAAATACAGTTTAAAGACAATGTTTGGTGGCTTTCAGGGTTTTTTTTTTAAGACATGATTGATTAGTGTGAGACTGGCAGAGGTCCTTCTCTGCAAGGTCTGCTCTCTCAGCAGGAGTGAGCTTCCACTGGCGCTTCCCAAACACACCCCCGTCTTCACTGAGAAGTCTAATAACTGACTCTGTAAGCGAGCGCAGTGCGCTTGTTGCACTTCACCTAGACATGAATGGGATATAGTCAACTGTAAGAACTTCTCTTCTAATTTCTGAACATACAGACAACTCCTCTGTGTTTGATACTGATCGTAGTGATTTTCTTTTTCATATCTATTATGTTATTCCAGAGTTACCATCATATTTTCCTGTTTGCGTTTTAGGATTCAGAATACTGGACTGTTGCAGAGTTAGACAAAGGCTGTATCTTTTGTGCACAGTCATAAAAAAAAAATATGGTCAGTCAAGGCGTGGGCCTGGAGTGCAGTCTCTGTTAAATCCCTTTCTGGGAATCTATGGAAAATATTCAACTTATCTGTATAGAGTTGTTCTGGTCACGTGTAAGTCCAAACAACCTACCCCAGAGTGTACTTCAGTATCAAAGATATCTGTAAAGATAAGGAGAGAGTGCAGCAGCCTTCCTGGTGGCCATCCCAGTCTACCAGTGACAGTTCTGTATTGTCTTTTGCAGAATCTTCTCATATGTAGAAACATGCTTTTCACATAGGTCTGACATGTCATATATGGATAGTCTCTATTTTAATGACGCCGCATTTACCTTATTCCCTCATTGATCATGGGGGAATGTCTAGATGGTTCTGCATGCTCTGAACTTACTCCAGCGTTGGCCTTTGCACACACACACACACACACACACACACACACACGTGTCCTTCCACTAATCTCCACATCGGATGGTCCCTTCTGCAATTCCAAACCTTTGAATATTGAGTTCTTTCACGTTTCTATCACTTTGAATTGAAGATCTTGTTTAGCCCTTTCTAGTTAGCCTGAGAATTGCGTTTACCTCTACGGTGGTTTGAGTAAGAATGGCCTTCATAGGCTCCCGTACCTGCGTGCTGAGAAAGTGGCACTGTTTGAAAGGATAAAGAGATGTAGCCTTGTTGGGGAGGAGTGTGTCACTGGGATGGGCTTTGAGGTTACAAGAGCCCAAGCCAGCCCACTCTCTTTCTCTCCCTGCTGTCTTCAAATCTGAATGTAGAAGAACTCTCAGCTACCATATCTGTCTGCGTGCTGTTATGAAGACAAAGTACTAAACTTCTGAAACTGTAAGCCAGCTCCAATTAAATGCTTTCTTTTTTTTTTTTTTTTGAGAGTTGCCACGGTCATGGTGTCTCTTCATAGCAATACAACATTGACTAAGACAACCTCCTACTCAGAGCAAGAGATATTTCTGCCATTGGAGGCAATCCTAACTGAAGCCCACATAGGTGATTCATTTCTGTGTCCTTTTACATTGACCGTGAATTGTGCTGCATATGTCTAGTGACTTCAAACAAAATTGTTTTCTTCCAGAACAGTCTTTGCCTCAAATCTACATTGCTTAATAATTAATTTACCTCGAGGTGCTGCATGCCCATCAATGGAATGGATCAATAAGGTCCTGCTTTCTCTGACCTTCCTTTTTGACAGCTTCCTCCTCCTCAGTCCTGTTTTGTATATTAACAGTGTCCATTCTTCAAAGGTGGGAATGCCCATCTGAAAGTTTGATCTACTCAAAGAGGATCCCTGCAGCCTGCCCATCCCTCCCTGAGTTCAACCAGGACCTTCCACATGCCAGACAATGAGAAAACCTCAGGGCAATTGGACACAGGACCAGTACATGCCATCATGGGGCTGATGGTTTACTGCAGGAACCTGACTTTAATTAATAGAGGTGAGTGAGTAGAAACACACACACACACACACACATCCCTGTGCTATGCTAAGCAGCTCTTGCCTTTAGTGCAAAGATCCTGGAACCACACTACCTGTGCTTGTGTCCTGACTGGCACTTATATACTGAGCAGTTTGGGAAAGTCTCTGTACCTAATTTTTTGCACCTCTGGCAATTGTTAACTATCATAATAACAATTTCTAGAGAAATATATATTGAACCCTATAACGTGCAATTTCTCACATCTCATCTTATTTACGTTTACTTTGTTAAGATTCCCAGAAAGAAACTCTGTATTGGAAAGTACAGAGGGAAGAAAAATTAAAAGGCTTTTTTTCCCCCTTTGAACTTATTTTGAGTTTTTGAAACCCATTTTGAGACCCATGAAGTTTGGATGTAGTTTAAAACTTCTCTTTATAAAGCATGACTTTCTCTCTAGTCCTTGCTCCTCTTTATTGGCACAAGGCCCCAGACGGTAATGTTTACCTGTGGGCTAAATGCTTCAAGCAAATCAGTATTTTTTTTATACGGCATGCCATAATTCCTTAGCTTGAGATGCACATACAAAAGCAAAAACCTCAGTGAGAAAAACTTGCTTCTGAACTCACTAAGGGCTACCCAAGCACACTCTCGTAAAGTATATACATGGGATTTTGTTTCGAGCGTCATTGAGCTGTGAGAGGGGAAAATGTGCATAACCTGCTGCTGTGGAACTGCTCTTTAAGAAGAATATTGATTTTGTCAGAGGCCACAGGCAGCTGGCAACACTTCCTTCAGTGAGCGTTTTGATGGCAACTGTTTTAAAAGAGCATCCGAAGCACAAAGAGGTGAAAAAGAGCAATTTCATCTAATTCTTTTATTGAGTGCCTGCTTTATACATTCTGTTTGGTGAACGTAGAGCATGCTCTGTGTGTGTGAGAGAGAGAGAGGCAGATAGACAGAGAGACAGAGACAGAAGGAAGAGGAAGGAGAGAGAGAGACAGAGACAGAGAGGGACAAAGAGACTTCATGAGTATTACCCAGGGAAGCAGATCTTTGAAGGCATTACTCTCTGAATGTAGTTGGACCATGAAACAATATTTCCCTTTATCTCTCTTTGTCATTGTTAATTGGGATAAATTGCCAGATTTCCCGGCGGCAGTGTGTCTAATTTAATAACCTGAGAGGCTGGTACTTGAAAATATAATGAAATGTACTAATACGATGGCAGTTTCATAATTACTGATACAAAACATTGTAACGAATCTGCTGATTAGAAAGGCTTACAAAGTGCAAAATTCAGCATGATGAGAACCTCAGCTGTATTTGCATAAATAATTAGAATTATCAATCATAAATATTTTTAACTATTGGCTGGTGGGCAATGCTTTGATATGAAGTATATTTATTTGGGAAAATAATATCAGCCAATAACTTGATGTTTATTTCTGACTTCTGCAGGACATGCACAGAACAAGCTGAGTGACAGTCTCTCTTTCTTTTTGTGCAGAGGTGTTCCCATCATTCAGTCTTCCTTAGTAGCCTGAGACCATCCTAATAGGGTTGTCATTATTTTGTAAATATGGCTGAAGCCAACATTTCGACAATGTTTGGATGATCCAAGCTCTTCTAATACTTTCTCCTTTTTCACTGTTTGTTTTGTGTATGTGTGTGTGTGTGTGTGTGTGTGTGTGTGTGTGTGTGTGTCTTTGTGTGGGGGAGGGCTGCCTGTGTCATTGTGTTTGTGTAGAGGTCAGAGGAAACCTGTGGAAGTCCACTAATTCCTTTCACCATCCGAACTTGGGAAATTGAACTCAGGTCACCAGACTTAGTGACAGGTGCCTTTATGCACTGAGCCATCTCACTGGCCTTGGTATTTTCTTTATTTAAAAAAAAAATGTAGTACCAGTAAGATAGCTTGGCAGATAAAGCTGCTTACCACAAAACCTGATGACTTGAGCTCAATTCCTATTGACCTCTGACCTCTACATGCCTCTGCATGGCCTGTGTGCATGCGCACACACAGAGAGAGGGAGGGAGGGAGACAGAGAATAAATACATAAATTTAGAATAAATGTGGGTAGCAGTATGGAATAATGGTTTTTCTTATATGAATGAAATTCCAGTTTTACCTAGTTACTGACCCCAGAGAAATAAGAAGTTCAGCAGGTGATTTAGCCTTGGGATCTCAGTTTTGTTTTGTTTTTTAATCTGAGAATCCAGTTACATTTACTATGAGCATTAAGTAAGATGCCACCAAAAGAGGGCCACCTGCCTATGGTGAGCATCAATAATATGCCAAGGCAGTGGATTACATTCAAGTGTCTTTGATTTTATGAGAAGCACAGCAGCCCGTGCACATGAGTCATGGTTTGGCATGGTGACTCAGATCTTGGGTGCTTGTCAGACAAGACTGAGCTTGAATGCAGGCTCTTATACAGGTGAGTTTTTGACTCTGGGGAGACTGCTTAATCTCTTGGGTCCTTTTTTTATGCTCTGTAAAATGGAGATGATAGCTTAGCTTCTGAAGGGATAGATGGCAAAGTTTAACTAGTTGAAGCATATGGTTGTAGGGGAATTTTAATTTAGAACATGACTGCTCTGGCAAGAGATCACATCCAAAGACCTTCTAGGTCTGTGTGATCTGGCTGGAATACAAACATACCTTTATCCCAAGAGACAGAGGCAAGTAAATCTGAGTTCAAGGCCTGCCTGGTATAGAACAAGTTTCAGGTAAAGAAAAGCTTAGGTCCAGGCATGGTGGTACATGTCTTTAATTCTAAATGTTGAAGGTATAGTTAGTTTGTGGAAGGATGCACCCGCGTTTGAAGTGATGTCTAATTGAGTGGCAGAAACAGTGACAAATGAGAGAAAGACTTGTCAGAATAAGACACACTCAACTCAATGCATAGAGAGAGAGAAAGAGAGGGAGGGAAGGAGGAGAAAGGAAGCAGTTTTACTGGGAGACTCTGGCAGAGAGAAAACAAGCTAGACACAGGTGAAGACTGAAGGAGCCAGAGAATGAGAAGGAGCCGGAAGATTCGAGCAGATTGCTGGGATTAGTTTGAGGCCAAACAGAGAAATTCAGGGCCAAGAGAGAAGCCAGATTGAATAAGTTAGCTGGAAGAGGAGTTTGAGCCAGAACCTCTGATTGATCAGGCAGCCCAGAGCTCAGTACAAGAAAGGGTGAATTTATTAAGCAGTAAGTCTCAGAGGCTGAAAACCTTCTAGGCCCAGGTTAGATTGTTCAGAGGCTAGAAGCTTCCAGGACTAGGCCTAGGTTAGTAGACAGAGGGAATTATCATCTAAGACAACTGAAGCAGGAGAATAAAAGTTCCTTTCCTGCAGCGAGGTACTTATTTTTCCCTGTGTCCTTTTATACTTTAGGTATGTTCTGTTAGAATTTACATTCCCTAATCAGGTCCTTTAGCTCATTGTTTGTGACAGTCAGATTTCTGCTACCGTCACAAAATTCTTGAGAATCAATGTAAAAAAAGAAAGGAACGTTTCATTTTGGCTTCAGAGTTTTCTTTCAGTCTGATTAGATGGTTCTCCTGTTCTTGGGCCCTGGATGTTGGGGTGGTGGGGAGGGGTAGCGGAGCAGGTGACCAAGTGGAGATACTCACCTCACCTGGCTCTGTTTGGGAAACAATAAGGAAGGGTAAGGGGCCAGGGTCCTGATCCAAGAGCTCACCTCAGTGATCCAACCTCCTTCCATCAGGTTCTGCCTTAGATGGTCTGCCACCTCTCGGTAGTGCTACGGGCTACTGACTAGCCCTTCAACAGATTAGAAACTTGACAGGGTCTCAAGATCTGAACGACAGCACCGTCCCATCCTTCTTCCACTGAACTTAAGACAAAATATGATTTTTTTGTTTTTAAGAATTGGGTGCTTTTATAGATACTTAACTAATAATTTAATGAAAAGATTTTGATCCTAGTGTATGTCTCTTCTAGATTTGGGATCTGAAAATTACAAGAAGAATAAAATTAAAATGGGGTTGTTTGTGGGAACTCAGTCCACAACTCCAGTGTCTCAGCAAAGAGCAAGGATCTTATTTGGGACCCAGTCAGGGTCCCGTGCTACGTCTTTCATTGACAGTGAGTGGGTCAGTCTTCCACTGGCCTTGTGAAGTAAGCCAAACTCGGCAGTGGGGTGGCCAGAGAAGAGGCCTTTTGGCTCCTTTCATATGTGCTCTGAGTTAGTTGAACGTAGCTGCAGGGGGTGTGATTTTGACTTTTGGAGATTCATTTGACTAAGCGACACTTTAAAAAAAACTGTTACTTTGATATGGAAGGGCTCGAGAACATTATGCAACTTGTCAGTTCTAGTGGTTTCATACATCTGCTTCCCATTTTCCTATTAGCACTTTAAAAATCATGTTACTCGTTTGACCTCCGTTCATTTAAAGCCCATTACCCCAGCTGAACCTTCAGGCCACTTCTTGGGGAGCAGTGCCTCTGGGTTCTGCCATCGTCTCCTCTAGTTGCCCGGGTGGCTCCCTTGGCAATTTGCTAGTAATTTAAAATGTTCTTGCAGGGCTGCTGAATTTAAGCTAGCTCTCTGCTTGTTTTAAAAAAATACTGGCTGGCATTGAAATGGTTTGTTTGGAATGTTCTCCACATTAAAGAGAGAAATGAAGTGCCCTGGTTGGATGGCACAGCCTGGAACTTTATGCCCACATTGCTGAGCTGTGATTATAAAACAGCACATTGGTAATGTGCTAAACTCTATACATACATTAAAAACTGTAAGGATCATAATAACTTCATGAAGAAGATATTATCATCATCATAGAAAAGTAAAATAACTCATCTAGTGTCTCACAAGCTAGTTTCTATGAATTAGTAAGCTTTAGCTATCTCCTACTTGGCAGGTTTAAAAATAAACTACATGGTTGTACATTTTCAGATATGAACACACTTGCAATCTAATATACCATATTTATGTGGTGTAAGATCTGACTTTCATTAAATTAATTCACACTCCAATCCAGTGGAATGTCATGGCTATCCTGTAAAGTTTGGCTGTCATTGTGTGAAAGCTTTGAATTTGGGGCTGGCTTCCTTGTGGGTTTTTTGCTGATGCATCCATCTGTGTGCAGCGGTTGCAGCCTGGCTCAGAGCCCTCTGCGATGAAATGTGGGGCCACCACTGGCTATTAAGTATGTTTTGTGATTCTGTACTAAAGAATAGTCCCTTTCTTTCCATTGTTATATCTAAAAGCTTCCGGGAAGTCTGAAGTCTTTATTTCTTCCCAGGAGTACCTTCAGACCAACACAGAGAAAAAAAGAATTCATTAGACATTGTTTTCCAGCCTTTCCAACTAGGAAGTAAAGAGAACAGGTGAGTTCAAGTGATGTCAAGTATCAATGCTGGTTTGATTTTCATCCCAGCACAATTACTACTATCATAATACTGCCAGCATTTAACATCTCCTTGACTCACAACTCCAGGCAGTAGGTAAGAGTGGCAGGTATTCACAGGGACACAGGGTAATAGAACATCATGAAAGCACTGTCGTCAACGATACCAAGTTCACTTGTGCTCTCCAAGGGCGTCTTCCTATTTATCTTCTTTGATCTCATTGCATCTTATAAGCAGCATTAAATCATTATCATACAGAAGAAAGGATGTCAATCACAAATAAATACAGCTGTCCCTCCCTACCCATGGGTTCTGCATACTTGGATCAACTATCCATGGACTGAAAATAATCAGAAAAATGCACCTGTATCAAATACATACATTTATGCTACTATCACTAGATAATGTGGTATAACAATTACATCATAGTAGATAATAAAAATCACCCAAGATGATTCACAGTACATAGGAGGATTTGTGGAGCCATCTTAATAGGAGACCCAGGGTCTGTGGAGCCTCGTGTCCACAGGGAATCCCCGAGCCAGCGGGCTGTGCTGAAGGAAGACTGCAGCTCATACTGTCTTCCTCCTGCTGCTACATGACTATACTTAATAGAGAGGGATTTTTTTTTTTGGACTTTAAAAAAACTTGTTACTTGTTAATCATTTGCATATCTGCAAACAGCCTCAATATTTTTGACAAAGAATTAGATACATTTTCAACACAAAGCTCTTTCATCTTAATAAACTTACTGTGTAAGCAAAAAAACAAAACAAAACAACAACAGAAAACCTCTAAAGGTGGAAGGCACACACAGACTAGCCAACCGGCAATTGGTTCATATATGATATGTTCCCCAGTTTCCTTCTTGTGATAATTTATTTTTCTATATTTGCTTTTTAGAATGTTCATCAAATAGATGATTTTTAAATATATCATTGTATAGCCGTTTTTATGCTTAAAAAATCCTAGCCCCCTTTAAACGCAATTTAAAAAATTTTTATGGTAGTTCAGCTAAGTGTCCAGATTCAAACTAATATACAAAAGTGAATAATGATGCAAAAAAATGAATAAAAAATATATTGGAGCTGGTAGCAGACTAATTTTGCTTAAGTTCTTGCTGAAACCTTCACAGGGTACAGCTTCACAGTTGTCAAGATCTTTACAAAAAGAAACTCTAAAACTTTAATGAAGGCCTAAAGCCCTTGAAAAACAACATGGCCAGTGCTCTACTAGAAAATTCATTGCTGTTGATGCTGATATGAAAACGTACTTCAAACCATATTAGATCGACTCAGCAATGGGAGGGAATTAACACCTTAGCTATAGTCCTCTGTGTCTGGTTTCACATGGCATGTGTAATGTTGTAGTTAACTCTGCAGCACTTTTGTGTGTAGGAGTATGTGGAGGTCAAACAATCAGATGCACCTGGATGAAAGCCTCAAACATACAGTATTTTGTTGCTTCATCTTCTGGATTCATGGTTATACTGTGTGGCTAATGACACTCATCTCTTTGAATAGCTCTCTAGGTAATACATGGAAGGCTTCATAGTGTTTCATGTTCAAAGATTTGGGAAGTGGGAAATCCCAAGTGTTTAATGATACACTTAAGATTTTAAAATATATTAAAACTGTCACAGAATTGTCAGACCTAAAGAAAATATTATGTGACTCTTATAAATATAGGGAAATGAATGTAATAATTGTCCTGTGTCCACAATCCACTGTATGTTTATTGTTATAAATTTGTACTGTATGTTGATTGTTATAAATTTGCCTTATAAAATTGTTATAAAATTGTCAATCTTTCCTGGGTTTGGACTCATCTCAGCAATAAGGCCAGTATGTCTATACTTTAGTCAAATGCAGAATGAAATCAGTTGTTTTGTTTTATTGTTAATATGCAATGCCAGGCAGGTAAGCTCTAACAGCAAAATGTACCTGGTAATAAATAAATAAATAAATAAATAAATAGTTACAGGAGGAAATTTAGAAGTTTTAGAATAAAGGTAATAATCATTGATATTCTGTTGTCTTTCTATGTTCTTCTTGTCATTAAATATACATTTGAGTTTTAAAATTGTTAAGCAACAGCAGTAAAATTTCAACAAGATCTCAGCCAAATTTATTAAAAGTTCTATTTTATAAAATGATTTCAAAGGTGTATCTGCAAGAACAGATAATGGGAACAGTTTTTCAAAAATTTAAAAATAAATTTAAGTATTTTTGCTGCCTGCTGTACATTAAACATTGAGAGGAGAGAGACAGAGACAGGGAGGGAAACTAAGAGACAGAGAAAAGCAAGCAGGAGGAAGCCAGGCCAGGCTATAAATCCCTAAAGCCTGTCCCAAGTGAAGTACTTCCGCCAGCAAGGCTCTACCTCCTAAAAGTTCCAGAACTTTCCCTATTGTCACCACCAATGTGTCAAAGTGTTTCAACACTTGAGACTGTGGAGGACATTTCTTATTCAAACCAAACAATGTGCTTCACTTTATTTTTAAGCGACAATACTAACTTTTAATCTTCCTGGGAGCTTGCAAGCCTACAGTTACAAGACTTTTCTTGCAGTAAATCCATTTTAGAAAGATGACTTTTATTTCATTTCTGGTTTTCTCATGTTGAAACGTGATATGCCTGGGACCATTCCTCTCTCTTGCCAATAAAATACACATAAAAGAAGTTTTTCATATTTTGTAGGGAGTTTGTAGAATCTCATCATGGTCCTTGGGTTCCCAAGCTGGCTTACCTCATTTCTTGGGTTTCATTTCTCCTTTATATGCTGTAGGCACTCACAGGTGTCCTCTTCATGATTCAATTTAATGTAGAAAGGATTCTACTCACTTACATTTTTGAGGCTTCCCAATTCAGCCTGACAGGGTTTGTGTAACTCTAACTCTTACCAAATAACTGAAGATTCGTGCAAAGTCACTGACACTCTGAAAACGGAGGGATTGTCCTGACACCACTTAAGAACCCTTAGGAAGAAGAACTGGTCCTCTAGAATTCTCTAGTGATCTTGTTTAATTGTGCCATGCAACTTGGATGTGATGGAAGATCTATTATGAACAATGACATTTGTCTATTCTCCTCGAAATAGCAATTCTTGGTGTGTGGTACGCAGGTGATAGTGATTCCAGTAATACCAGAAAATTCAAGAAATAATTCTCGACGTAAAAATTAACTATGACTTACAATGAATAAGAATGTCAGGCTGCTTCTAGTTTGAAGATGATGGAGGAGGTTGATGCAATTAGCGTTAAAGAATAATCAGTGATCGGATAATCGGCACTAATGAATCTAACACGCAGACATCCCAGGAGTCTGTGGTGTGGAAATGCACCTTGGCTGTGAACATAAGGCTTACATGAGACTGTCTCTTTCTTCTTCTTCTCCAGCTACTGATGAGAGGTCTCACTTGCTAATCATGCCTTTGTCTATTTTTAAACTCTAAGAATGTGCTGTGCGGAGAGGAATATTTTTCTTCTTCACATTCTTGCAATAAGCTTTATTGATGCACCAATCTTGCCTTTCTCTAAATTTCCATTGTGTTATAAGAATAGCTAGTTGTCAGCATTCTGCCATAGGCAGACAGATTCTTGCCGCACCTCTTACTGATTTTCTAATTAGCTATTGATACATATTGAGGAAATTTGATAGTTGCATCTGACTTAAAGAACAGGGAGTGTGTATTTGAAAAAAAAAGTGAGTTTTTTTAAAGGAATAAGTAGACTTAAATTTTATTTTACTTTTAATTAAAATACAATTACATGCTTTTCCCTTTCCCCCTCCTCCCTCTTAATCCTGTTATATCTTTTATCAAACCTGTGGCCTCTTTACGTTTAAGTATATATGACCAATGAGGGGGTTCCCTCTCTCCTCCTCTCCGCTATCGGCATGTCAACTGGGGTTGCCATTGCTTAGAGATTTGCTAGGAAACCATATTATTAAGATTTCATGGGTGTAGATCCATTCATTTCTTTTTTTAATTTTAATTTGTTGTTTTTTCTTCACCATTCATTCATTATAGATATCCCAGTTGAAGCCCCCTCCCTCAACTCCCTCAATTCCATCCTCCCTCTCTCGTCCCCACGTCCCCTTCCCCTAATCCACTGAAAGGGGGAATTCTCCACTATTGCCATCTGCCCATAGTTTGTTAAATCTCATCAGGACAGCCTGGATTCCCTTCTTCCATGGCCTGGTAAGGCCACATCATCAGGGGCGAGTGATCAAAGAGCAGTCGACTGAGTTCATGACAGAGGCAGCCCTGACTCATTTCTGTAAGACACAGCCTTACAGCAGATGCCCTGACTTTCACTTCCAACTCTCTTCCATGACATTCTCTGAGCTGTAAGTATAGGGGTTGGATTGCAGATGAGGAGTGAACAATACGTATATCTGCGAGTATACGTATTTAGAATACAGTTAGGAATTACTACTAGTTTAGGAACGTGGCAGTCGTAGGTTCTCCTCTGAGAGCTATGACCTCACAGGTAGCTGACTAGGTACCAAGCGTGGTTTCCCTCCTATTGAAATCCCCTGAGTCCTCTGACCAACAAGAGGTTTCCCATGTCTGGTACTGGGGGGTTTGTTAGGTAGTCTATGTCTCTTGAAGGAAGTCTTATCACCCAGGTGGGTATAATTTCATTTAATCTCTTTCTCTGTATGTGTGTACTATTTTATATTTAGATGAATATAAAATTAAAAGTGTGTGCTCTTTTATTATTAGGTGAATAAAAATACAGTTCCCATGGGTTTTTGAATAAATAAATTGTTAAAGAGAATAAATGCAATCATGGCATTTCTTCATGTGTGTACAGAGTTTATGGTATAATTCACTTATTAACAAGCTTTTATAATGCTAGAGATAATTTGGTTACAAAGTCTGTGGAAATTCATTCATGTATTCTGAAAATAAAGCAGGTCAAGGGGACTTCACAACATGCTATCCAGTGAGAAGAAGGGAGCAAGGATTTGTTAACGCATGACAATGTAGGAGTTTTCCCTTTTGCTGTTCCAAATTCTGAGTCACAGTGGGTGGGACTGGAATAATATTAGTAAATGTCTTCTCACAGGAGTGGAACTTTTAAACATGATTCTCCAATATCAATAACTCTACACCCTTTCTTTCTCTCTATACAAAGCAAACAGGCAAAAACCAAACGCGAAACACATACACACACAGGTGCATTCACTACTCAGCTCATTGATACAATCTATCTGAAGATGACATGGCTGGAATCCAAGGTAAGAGTTTAGTTTTCAGAGCACGTTTGGCCCCTGAACAAGACCTTAAAAACAACAGGCAGCAGAAGTGCCAGTTGGAGCTGATCCTTGACATGGTCACCATCAATCATTTCACATATAACCTCAGAAACTTCTGAATCACACATTTTCCATGAAAATCAGAGTGGATTTAAGGAGAGATGGCACAGCCTGAGCCAGTCAGTGTAACTCCCTCAGTGAGCTGGGGATTCTGGAATGCAGTGAAAAAGTCCACAGCAGCTTTGCCTCTTTTACAAAGTCCTTTCTAGAAAAGGCCCATTCTCCATTAAATGTTTTTCTTTACATCCAAGACTGATTTTTCTCCCATTTGCTAATGCTCATCAATGAAACTCTTATCTACAATTGTTTATTGAAAATAGTACAGGATTGAGAACCCATCACTTTTACTTATTTATACCAAATACACAACACCTATAGAAAATACACATGTACGTGTGCTCACACACACAAATCAAAGCATATCAAAACAGAAAAACAAAAAACCAACAAAGAGAGGAAGACAGGAAGAGACCACAAGGGACTGTATGACAGTTCAACAAAAACAAGCAGTAAAAGGTAAACACTTCACTATTAATAAGTAGTTTGCATTTAAATTATCCAATGAAAAGACACTGAATGGCAGAAGGGGCATAAACAATACATTAAAAATACTTGTAACAAAGCAAGGTCCTAATAATTGACCTTACAGGATAAAGGGGGAGGAGGGTGTAGACACAAAACATAATGACGTGTGTGGAAACGACACTAAAAATTAAAAGAAATTAGCTTTACATATAAGGACACCTACAAACTTAAAGTGAAAGGAAGAAAAATATGCGTGTGAATAGATGTATAGAAGGAATATGATATCAGAGATTTAAAGCAAAAACTTACCAGAAGCGAAGAATGTTTTACCATGAAACAGTATCAGTCCATTGGAAAACAGAACCGATATAATTGCCTCGGATGCCGAATGACCTAAAATATAGAAAAAACCTGGGCAGAATTGAAGGGATGGTGAAACAGTAGCAACATGACAGCACTGTGTCCTAGATGTTCTAACGTTCCAGTCAATATCAGCAAGGTGGTTCTTACAGAGGGACACACCAGTGTCTCTTGGACACCCTCCAGAAACCATCAGAACCAACACGGAGCAGCCTCCTGACACAGAAAGGCTGATTGCTGTACGCTGTAAAATTGGGAACATATTGGTCAACTCTCCTAGTCTTAACTTGAGCCCCCTCCCCCTTTTCAGGATACCTGCTGGAACCCAGGGCTTCATGCATGCTAGAAGCAGTCTATCACTGAGCTATACGCCAAGTCCTTTAACTTGATGTTAAAGATGCAATTTTTAGATCATATCTTCTTAAATAGCAAAGACAAAAAGATAAGCTAAATGGTTTTATTACCACCAGGAAGGGCTACAGTTAATTGACAGCTGGACCTCTAGGTATCTAATTACCATTAGAATCTACTACGGCTGCAATCAATTACTCCTTAGCCAAGGCGATTATTTTTAGCAGAGACTCTATGCTGTTTAATTGGCTTCTACTTCATAAGTTTATAAAGGTCAAGTCAAGGACTTGCAGAACAGTTAATTTTACAACTAAAGTGCATTAGCATGTTCGATAGGAAGTTACATTTCTCACAGCTGATAACATCTGTTTTAAAAAGTATCCAATAGAAACAATCCTAACCAACTCTCTAAAAAACAAACAAACAAACAAAACAACAACAAAAAACCAACCAAAACAAAAACAACATATGGGGCCTTGTGTGCTTTATATGTGAAAACAAATACCAAAATGTTTCCTCCATAGAAATCCTTCATCCTCCCCCCCCCTTCACTCCCACCCCTCAACTTTAACATTTTTGCTCTGCCAGCTACAAAGATGGATGGCCTTTGGGCAAAGAGCCTTTTTAGATTCTTAGGTTTTTCAAAATCAAAGCATGAAAGTCCTCCTATTCCTCCACTTTCCAACCCCAAAGAAGTGCATTTTATTCTCTTAAAGTTAAAAAACAAAAACAAAACAAAACAAAGCAAAAAACTAAAACAACGTACTTTCCTAGGTTTACAACACTTAACCATGTAAAATAGTACAGAGGAATCTAAAATAGTCCATCCCCTGTTCTAGACAGACTAAACTTTGTCTGGGATAAAACTGGGTTATTTACAATTGTAGGGCATTATTCTGAGCTCTGGGGGAACAGATTCTTTTTCTTTTCTTTTTTTTTTAATTAGTTTGTCTTGAAGTCCCAAATTTCAGATGCTAAGTAACAAGCTGTATGAATTTTCTTTGGTGTTTTCTGTGTCAATATGAGAAGTCCTGTTCTCTTCGTGAAAATTTAAAGGCTCTTCTATGTATGTCTTCTTTCCATGAGTAACTGATAATGTATTTATCTTCAAGCTACTGTACACCAGTATCTTATGATGTTTATCTGTTTTGTATATGTAGCCTATGTTCCAGTGAGATCAGATACAAATTGATTGTTCATTTCTAGAAGATACACAATGGCATAATACTATGTAAGATGCAATTTTGTGTACTTGGCTTGAGGCAGAGCCATTAGCCAACCGGTAAAAGAGTGGGAAGCCTGGGTTCACTGACCAGTGTCTTTAGTTGCTAACTGAGTGACTTTGGGTAAATTAATTCCTCATGTTCTTTTATTTAATTAATTGATGGTTCTGGGGGGGAAAGGCTAGTAGAATATTTCTTATGGTTTGCTGTGAGCACTACACGTAAACTAGAGTATGTTGTGACACGTGAACTTCTTTACACACTAGATTTTCTGTCTTTGTCTCTCTCTCTGACTCTCCCTTCCTCCCTTTCCCTTCTTTCTGTTTTCCTTCCTTCTTCCATCTGTCCTTTCTCCTCATCACTTTCCATTTCTCTGTCTCCCTCCCTCCCTTCATCTCTTTCTCTCTCCCTCTCCTGCCTTTCCCCTGTCTCCCTTCTCTTTTCCTCTTTCTGATGATATAAACTATTTTTCAAAGACTATAGATATTTATCTTTTATGGTACCTTTTCAGAGCATGCCCTATCATCTGACTCATGTTCCTGGCTGTAATAAATTCTGACCCTTAAGCTTTTCTTTTCAGATACTCTTTAAAGTATCTGGACCGTTTACAACTGCTTTAAAAATCTCATAGTTGTATGATGATTTTACAAATAAAATATTTAAAATAAAAATATATAACAAAGTAGTAAAATCTGTCCAAATTTTTAATTTAAAAAATGATGTACCCCTTAGTATATAAGAAGAAAAAAAGAAGAACTCACTTCTTTTACTCCTCCTCCCCAACTCTTTGACATAAGAGTTCAGAGTAAGAGTGAGTGATCATGGCAAAACAGAAAACAGGACCTCAGCTGACCCTGAGAGCCAGGTGGGTGGGTCTTGAGTTTTCTCAGCCATAGAACTGTGAGAAAAAAAAAAAAAGGCATCCAGTCTTTCCTCTATTATATATCTGTGAGTGCTATTTTTTCATGTTATGCCAAAAGCAAAACTGTTGGGCAGACATGTTTATGCACAGAACTTGTTCTCCGGTGTGTATGAGTACCTTAAAATAAAATTGAAACAAGCACAAAAAAAGTTTGGATTGTGATAAATAATATCTACTTTGAAAACTGCGATTCCTCACACTTCAAAAGATAATACCATTTTCACATAAATTCCCCTAAATCCAATAAATTCTCCTTTCCTCTATATTTAAATATAAACATTTTATATCATGACAGAGCATCCATAAACCCAATGCCTGTACTAATCAATTTTTGATCATTAATGTCTTGCAATACTTGTTTTATCACATCCCTTCTTATGAATTCAATCTATCTTTCTGGGTTTCTTGATGCATTTCAAAGCAAGTTGTTGTAGAATGTAACCATTGTAAAAACATTTATTTTTGGATCTCCTGTTTTGTACTGAGCTAGTCTAGATTCTGGGGATACAAATATGAAAAAAGGAGCTTACTGACAAACAAATGCCTGTCAATTGACCCATTAGTCTAGTGCCTGTTAGACTATGCCTTTTTGAATTTTTTAATTTTATTTTTTATATTAATCACAGGTTATGTACTTTGTAGCCCAGCTGTAGCCCGTTCCCTCATTCCCTCCCAATCCCATTCTCCCTCCCCCTTTCCAAGTCCACTGATAGGGGAGGACCTCCTCCCTTTCCATCTGACGTTAGCTTATCAGGTCTCTTTAGGACTGGCTGCAATGTCCTCTTCTGTGGCCTAGCAAGGCTGCTCCTCCCTCCCGGAGGGGGCAGGGGAGAAAGGTCGAAGAGCCAGCCATTGAGTTCATGTCAGAAATAGTCCCTGTTCCCCTTACTAGAGTACCCAGTTGGATACTGAGCTACCATGGGCTATATCCAAGCAGGGGTTCTAGGTTATATCCATACCTTTAATTGTACATCACACCTTAAACTCAACACTTTTTGTCTAAGTTATTAACGGTACTATAAAATTAAGTTAGAAAACCTTGTCATGTCAGGGCTGGGGAGATGACTCAGTGGGTAGGATGCTTGCTGAGCAAGCATGCAGACCTGATTTGAATCTTTAGCATTTACATAAAAAATCATGTGTGTGTGGCAGGACATGTATGTAACCCCAGCACTAGACAGCTGGGATCGGGGAATCCTGGGGTCATCAATCTCATCAGTCCATGAGCTCTAGGCTAAGTGAGAGGCTGTCTCAAAAAAATAATATGGGCAATAATAAAGGAAGATGCCTGTAACAGACCTCTAGCCTTTACATGAGCATGATGGGTGCCCACACCTGGTGTGCACCAACAAACACACAGTATTCCAAAGGTGAAACTCTGTTCTCTGAAGTCACTGATAAAAGTTGTCTTTATACTGCAGAGCTTTCTCCACCTTTGGCACAATGCTCTCCGACATGTGAGTGCTATCCGTAGCTGCTGGTTACCGGTACAATCCCAGAGCGTCGAGAACTACCAGATGTGTTGATTCTAGCCTCAGCTGCGAGGACCAGCCCCTTCTGAGTCTAAGCTAGAGCTGTCTGCTAGTGGAGTGGATGCCAGCAGGAAGCCGAGCCTGCTGGCTGCATGTGCCTCCCCACTGAAAGCTGCTGGGCGCTGTGGTGTTTATACATGAGATCTTACAGACAGGAGCAGAAGACCCTGTGTTTGTTCGTCATAAGCCCTCTTATTTCAGACCATCCGTGTTTTCTGACGGCAAGTTATTTTCTGTGAGAACACTGATAGTTTATGAATAGAGGATGAACAAAAGAATGCCTGTTTGGAAAGATTAGGGGGTGATTTTTTTTTAATATAAAACTGAAAAGTGAAGCAAATCTGGTCAGAAAACTAGCAACTGTACTTGCGACAAACATTTTCACCAATCTCTGCTATATACAGACGTGTATTGAAAACTTACTAGAAGGATCCACAAAGACTGAAGAAGCAAGAAGCTGTAGTGTGGGTTTTTCTAAATGTAGGGTATGAAATAAAGATTAAGCAAAAGTAATTGACTAGAAAGTTGAGCTACTGTAAAAACAGAGCAGAGCAAAATTAATATGCAAGCAACCAAAGCAGTGTAATAGGAAACAAGATGGGGAACGCAGAAAACCTGTGGGAGTTTCTGAGGTGGCCGTGGTGGAGCATCAGCCTAGTGAGTGTGAGGCCCTGGATTTGACTCATCCAGTACCAGAGTGGAAAGATAAACATTTATGATGCAATTCCCTGCATTTATGGCTCGGTTCCCAGGATACTGAGAAAATTTTAGCGAATGTGTTTCAGAATTTTATCACTGAGGACTGAGAAGCGAAGCAGCTGCCATCTTGGCTGCACATGTCTATACTAGGCAAGCAGCCTACCCTTTCCCTGTAAAGGCAAAGTGTGGGCTAAAAAGCCACGGGCAGCATCCAGCCAGCTACAGGTGCTGGTCATATCGGTAGGGATATGAGCATCATGTATTTGCAAAATGTCTAGTAGAAATCTTTTATCCAAAGTTTGCGATGAAGTATAAATTGATTTGAAAAGGCGTAGACCCCTTGATGGGAAAATAATCATCAATAGGTTGTTCAGAAGGGAGAGTTATCCATGTGGTTAGCAAAATAGGGAAAGATTTCAATGTTATTAATGATCAGGGGAATGAAAAATTACCCTTAGCAATATAGAACTGATGAACATCAAAACGGTGACATAGACTGGTAAAACATCTGAAGCAACTTGGCTAGTCATATGTTCCTGATTAGGAAAACTGTTTGGCAGTTTAAACAAACACATACTTCATGGGACTATGCATAGTTTATGGAAATTCACTGAGCTGTGTACTTGGGATTTCTTTCTTGTTGTATCTTGAATTTACTTAGAATAGAAGATGAGATGTGTTTTCACTTGATCATGAAATACTTAGCTCTTTAAACTCTGTGGAGAAATATTCTATCATTCCTCAGGAAATCTGCGTGCACCAAGTGAGAATATGAAAAAAATAAGTAAGAATGTCATGAATTTTGATAGAGATATGTTTCCCATGGAGCTGATCAATTTTGAGTGTTCACATTTCCTGCTTATTTTAATATTTGATTTCTTTGAATCTCATGACCCAGATTAAGTAATTCGATCCTGACAGCAAAATGAAGACAGCCACCTGATCCAATCTTGCTTCCTTTTTTTCCTTTGATCTTCCTTTCAATATTTATCTCTCCTTTGATATTTTTGTTCTCTCAGGGACTTTCTGGTTTTTCCATTGATAGCCAAGGTTTTATTGTGACAGCTCTTATAGTGAATGGTTGAGGCGGGGTTGGTCTGTGGGAAGAGAATTAGGCTGTAGTTTGAAGGAAGTTGTGTTTTTTTTTCCCTTGGGTGAAACAAGTAGCTTAATTAGTTCTGGCTGTAGGTCATCTTTGTATTTCCCTTGAGGACAGTGGACACTGGGAGAAGCTAAGTCATCTATGTGCCAGAGTAAAGCCAGGGTGACCATCACATTGAGGATTGTAGCAGCATGCTTGTTCTATGAAGATGAGTTTGTTTGATATAATTAATAATACAACTTCCCACAGACACATTTCCAAGCATGCTTTTTTTAGCTGTTTTTTAAGGGTCTAACGTTTTTAATACAGGCAGAGCTCACATAATATATACTACATAGCAAGACTCTATTCAAATAACTTGGGAGTAGGCCCTTTGCCTATGTACACATTTGAGGTTGTGTTTCCTTTGAAATGAAAGGTCTGTTGCTACCCATTTGATCTTCATAAACCTCAGTGTACGTTTGAACTGCTTGTTAAAGTGTAATGTGCTCTGTGGCCCCTCACACCGTTCATTACCCTTCTCAACATCCTTTCTCTGGAATTCCCTCTTTTGTTTATCCCTAACAGAATACCAGATGAATGCGTGCCCCAGCCATTCATCTATTAATTTATTTATTCATAGCTTATCAAAAATTGATTGGTAGCTTACTCTGTGCCAGGAATAGTGCAAGCTGCTGCAGATAATTGGAATTAGATCACAGTCTTGGGTTCCTGAAAGGCCTGAGTCCAGCAACAGAGGCCAATAGATAAATACTGAAATGAAGTGAGCTCAGGTCTGTGATACAAGAACCTATCCAGAAAGTAAAGTGCTAAGAGCAAGACTTCAGCTTGGATCTCTAAGCGGAGAAGGTCAGGGGGATGCCATGGTCAGGGGGATGGGGGAGAGGAGGCAGGAGGATGGGGCAGTAAGGCCGTGTTTGCATATTTGCCGAGGTGACTCCCTTGTGTTGGATTTGGCAAAGGACATATTTACCTGTTATAGTAGGTGGCAAGCCCAGGGTCATAGTACGGCATCCCCGTAGGCATTAACATAATGAGGAATTGAGTTGCTTGTTATAGACAGATTACAAAGGATGGGAAAGGGGGTAAGGCCAATAACAACAGCCAGTACTATATGTATAAAAGGCTCGGAAACTGCCACTGTTTTTTTTTTTTCCATAACTCTTTTTATTGTCCCAACAACCTGTTATCGCTGTTGCTATTATTTTCTTTTCCCAGACAGAAACTGAGGAGCTGCAACTTTTATAGTTACCAGTATGTGGTAACTGGTGATATTGGTGTTTAAATTCCTATTCACTATTACATTTCAGAAAGAATATATATATATATATATATATATATATATATATATTAGAGGCTCTGTGCCCATGAATTTGAGCTTAACTCTCTATATAACAGAGAGCTTTCTGAGACTTGTAAGAAGGATAGTGTAATAATAAATAGCATGTGTTAGCAAAATGAACTCAACATCCACAGGGAGACGCCATATTATGAGGCCATTTTAGAGCAAGGAGATAAGCTCTTTGCCCCATCTCTTGTTTCAAAATTAACTTAATGAGACTTAGGTACAACAGATACTACATGAAAGATGTTTATTGGATGAGATGGAGAGGAGAGGGAAGGAGAGCGACATGGTGGTGTTATACCCAAATCTCACGGACCCCAAAGACCACCAAGGAGCCGATTCTGATACAAACGCAGTAGGGTATTTTATTATAAGCTCAAGCCCAGGTCCACACTGTCACCAACACCGTGGTGTAGAGTGTAGAGCCTCAAGCTCAGGGGGAGGAGGGTTTTTATTGGTTTACAGCAAGGTTTGGGAAATTACAGCTTGGCAGTTACACATTTGGGTGACATCAAGGGCAAGCTTGTTACAAGGTGATTGTGGCTAACCAACATGGAGAGAGCTATCTATAGACCTCAGGAATGTTAATAATTTCTGAGTCTTGAATGTTCTGCTATAATGTTGATGGGCTGCCCAGCACAGATGCTCCACCCTTAGATAAGATACCCTCCCATTCTTGTGGTCACCTCCAGGCTATTCCTTGGGTAAGAAATTTTATAGTATTCTTCCTGGAATTGGTGACTTTGGGAGGGGGGGAGGTCAGGCCTGGTTCTCTCAATATCATATATATTACATGTATGTGTTGCATATATATAGCAAACATATGCAAGCAAAACACACATACACATAAAAAAAACAAGACAAAAACACAGAGGGAATGGAAAGCAGAGGAAGGCAGTATAGGAAGAATGGTGGATATTTGATACATTTCTGATGGTTTTGTGTGGTAGATTACAATGGCAAAATTCGAGGTTAGTAGTCTATGAATATTTTATCCCAGCTTTAGGCTAGCTGTTGGGCTGAAGAGGGTTTAAATTATGCTCTTGGAATTTTTTTTCATTCAGTTAAGTGGAAAGTTATGTGATTTAACTGTTGTCTGATCCAGGAATATAATTGACATTTTCTTACAGAAATGATGATGAGAAAGAATGTTGATTGCCTGTCTTTATTTTATGCACTCAAGCATGCATAGTTGCTTGAGGGCAATTTATGTAGCAGGGGTCAAGGCTTAGATACCTTAGGTAGGTCTATATTACTGTAAGGATTAAATTTTCCAAAGATTCTAAAGTCAATATGGTCAGATAACTAATGTAGGCTTTGATATTTTAAAACCTACTTTATTTAGGGTTCTTAAACGCCTCTACTTCCCTTCCAACCCACAGACCTTAGGCAGTAGAGAGAGAAGCTTACTAAGGATGAGAAGCATGAACCTCTTTAAACATCACCTTGGGGCTATTCTGCTCTTCATCATCAGGATACCAGCAGTCCAGCCAAACAGCAAATGAGCAAACACAGCACAAAGCAGCAGCAGCATGATTCAGCAGAAGCAGCAAGGAAGAGTTCTCTAAGAGAGCAGCAAAACAAAGCGAAGTGAAGCAATGCAAAGTCTTGTGATGCAAAGTGATTTCTCTCTGTCAGTGTGGTCCTATTTACACCATCTCAGAGTCCATACCAAAATGTCACCAGCTGGCAAAAACCATGCCCCCTTCAGGAGGCAGCTTCTTTTTGACAAGGATCACATGCCTTCTCACAAGGCTGTTTATCAGCTGACAAAGATCAGACACCTCTCAGGAAGCTGCTATCAGCTATGGACAAAGCATTTCTGCATCCCACACTTGGGACTACAACAGAAATACATCCAACACAATACAACCCAAACTTCCACTAGAAACTACCAAGAGTTCTAGTTCATAGAGCATGACCAAGTAAATTCTAGTCTTGAAAAATCATAAAGCAAGTGTAACTAAATGGGCTACCTCAGCCATAACTTATACAAACATGCAGAAAGTTTGGTTTGAGCACAGTGGACTCCCAGCATGACGGAGAAAGCCAGACACCAATGGGTCTGCGTTAGCTAATATAATATATTGGCATGTCTGACATAAATTCTTTTAAGTTCTTTGTGATGACTTTTTTTGGACAACCAGTATCTTTTTAAAGTCCACTTTAATTATAATTTTAAAAAGAAATATAGTTACTTCAAAGCTGACATTTTAAAAATTGAAAAAGAAATAAAAAATATTTATTTATATTTATGGGAATATATTAATGGTCTCGATGGCTCAGAACCCTTATTTTTCTCCTGGTAGCTGAACAAAATAGCCAGAAACCAGCTATGTACACAAAAAGTAGAGTAGCTTTTAACCTATAATTAATCTGGGCATGTAAACCAAAAGGCAATTCCAGGAAGGCAGTAAGAGTCACAGCTACCCAGAATCTGCCCGTTTACACCTCTCTGGAAATGATAAATGTACGATGTGTTTTGTGTGGAAAGAACCTGCTCTTCCTCCTCACTTGTGGTATAAAGTGCTGGCCCCCAAAACTCAGATTTACCACTTCATCAAGCAAAGCACATAAACAAAACAAAAACGGCATATAGATTGGAATACGTTTCCAAACATAGAACAAAAGATCGTAATTCTGAAGAAGCTATTTAATGCTATTTTTATTTGGTTTATTGGGATACTATTTCGTTGAATAAGGAACAAATAATGCCAGTGTGCTTATAGTTATTCCTCACTTGGGCATTCGGTCAACTTCCTGAGACACATTCACCCTCAGGAAGGCATCAAGCACTTTTACACACAACTGGACAGAAGAGTCCAGCAGCCTCAGGCCAGGTTTCTGCAGAAGCAAAGATGTGAAGAAGAGCGTGAGGATCGTTTCCATGTAACCTCATGTCGGCTCTCTGCTAACTCACAATACTCTGGCTTAGAAAAACAATTACCAAGAAAATTCAAGCCAGTTACCAAAGGCACTAGAGTCGTGCAGAAGAGAGTTACATGGCGGGTTCACAAATCACGCCAGGCGACCGGTTCCACGTGGGAGGTTTATTAAGGGGAAGGGGTCGCAGACACCGTCTCTTGACCAGGCAGGAGAAAAAGAGAGATAGAGGAGAAGCTCTGAGTTCTCTTATACCGCGACCCAGAGCATGAGCAGGTTTCCGGTGATCAGTGGGTGGTCTGGTGGCCTCACAGATGCCAGATAACCAGTTTGTCAGGTCCCTTGGGGCTGGCCCTAGAGATGCCTGCTAATGGATCCCAACAAAAGGAAAGGTCAGGCATACTTTAATAGGATATTTGGGAGAAAAATCTAGGATTTAGTGTATTAGAGGTAAAGGAGGAAAGTTTGACTCTCTGTTGAGAATTTACTTAATGAATTTAACATCCATTTATGATAAAATATTGAACATTTTAAAATTATAGAACAAGTCACTATATAATTTAAATAATTATATGGTACAATTGTAACAAACTATGTAGAGATCAATAGAATATTTGAAGTATGATGCAAATGAATTGCAACTCCGTGATATCATTGAAGTGTGTTTTATTTTTGCTACTTTGCTGTTGTTTTACCAGGCTTCAGAGCTGTGCTTCATAAAGGAGCGAAGTACTTAGTAGCGGCCCCCCTCCCCCGTAGCTTGTTCTGCCCCTCCTCAGTGTCAGATTTTTCATTTGTAATCTGAAGACGATCTTTAGAATGGTTTTGGGTTTACAGAAGAATCGAATCTCAGCTACAGAGACTTTCTGCGTACCGTCTACCCCCATACTTCCCCAGCTCCTCTTACCAGCAGCTTCTCCAGAGCGTTTATGACCAGTGAGCCCACACCGACACAGCTTCACCCAAAACCTATTGTGCATAGAGGGGTGCACCCTGGATGGTATGATTCTGAGCTGGGAGAGATGTCTAATGACTGTGATAATATTATGCAGAGTATTTTTTTATTTTTTGCTCACTCTCTTCATACTCCCACGTCACTAGTCTCTGTAAAGTGCTGCTGGGAATGCTGTCTAACTAGAGCCATAATTAACCCTTTCAGGCTGGCACCTTTCTCTTAGTAGCAAGTACTTTTGTTTCTCCTGTATCTTTCAATCCAGAACTCATTTTGTTTGTTTGTTTTAGCCGTGTATAAATAGCACCCTCTCTGATGTACCATAGTCCATTTGTCCTTTCATTTACTAAAAAGTTTCTTCTTTGCTTCTAAGTAGAAACGAAACCTCTGTGTGTATATTACCTGTGGCTATACATTTTGAAGCTCTTTGTAAATACTGACAGGTACAATTACTGAAGGGCGTGGTCAGAGTGTTTCCTTTCATGCGCTGTCACTGAAATTTCTTCTAAAGTGACTGTAACATTTTGCACACACCAGTAGTGTCCAAGAGTTCCAGTTGCTCCACAGACTTACCATCTTCTGTCAATGTCAGTGTTCTGAATGAGTTTGAACATTTTAATAGGGAAGTCAAGATATACTCCTCCTTCTCAATTTAGTTTGTATTTCCTTTCTAAAATATGGAGTGGAGTCCTTTTTCACGGGTGAGGCTGTCTGTTATTTTCTTAGGGAAATATCTAATGACGTCTTTAGGACTTACTTTGCTTGTTTTCTTGCTGCTAAGTTTCATGGTAACTTTGTGTGTTTAGATAACAGTCTTTTTCCAAATAGTTTTCTCCAGTTCGCAGCTCACCTCTTCAGTCTCTTGACAGGCTTTTGATGACTTTTTAGACCAGCAAACAAAGGGACCTTCCCAAGCACATCACCGTGACCTGACTTTAGAGAAGTGGGTGGTGCACTCTACTACCGGGGATGCCTTTTGACTACAGGGAGATGCTTTGTGACTTTTAGGTTACAAAAGAAAAACAAACAAACAAACAAACACAGAAACAACCAATCATCCAAACAAACCAGAATTTATGTAAATAGTATACGTTTAAACATAATTCAGTATGCTTGGATGCTATCATTTGTGGGAATTTTTCTTCCTATCAACGGCATTGCTGTTTTCAAAAGATTTGCTCTATTTTTGCTTGAGTATTTGTGTGCATGTGTATGTGTTATGTGTGCGTGTGTGGATATGTGTGTGATGTATGTGGTTCTGTTCATATCTCTGTGTGTATGTTTGTGTGTCAGTGCGTGTATATATATATATATGTGTGTGTGTGTGTATGTGTGTAGGGGGGTATATGTATGTGAGTGTAGGTACCTGTAGAGGCCATACAATGGTGTTGGATCTGTGGAGCTAGAGATACAGGCAGTTGTCTGCTGCTGTTAGTACCAAAGTGGTCCTCTGGAAAAGTGCTTAATTACTGAGCTATCTTTCCAGCCCAATGTGGTTATTTTGAATTGTTCATTTTTCTTGTTAAATTGACTTACAATTGTTTATAAATATGAATTTTATTTTTTACATATTTTATCAATTAAGTCTAAGTATTTTATTTAGCTACTATTAAATTATTGTAGCGATTCTGTGTCAAGGGGAAAAGCTTTCTTCTGAATAGAGGCATTGGTGATAAATAATCAGATGTGTCAATGAGTAAACATTCTGACTTTGTCACAGTGATTGATGTTTTAGGTAATATAGCAAAAGTTAAAAAAAATAGAAAACTGGATGCAGTGGTACATGTCTTTAATCCCAGCACTCAGGAAGGCAGAGGCAGGTGGGTCACTGTGAGTTCAAGGCCAGCCTGGTCTACAAAGCAAGTCTAGGACATCCAGGGCTACACAGAGAAACCCTGTCTTAAAAAACCAAAAGAAAAAAAAATGAGAAAAGAAAGAAAAAAGAAAAAAAATCATGATTGCTTTTAAGTGTTAGATTCTTTTTTACATTTAGAAAACATAAGACTCAAATGAAAACAGTGCTATTTATGATAATAATGTGATCACACAGAGGTAAGAATTAGCATACATTATGTTGATGGAGACATTATAGTATGCTATCATACAAAAGTATTGGATGATGATAAATGCACCTGGAAACGTCAAACAGTCACCTACTGCGGAGTTTCTGAAGGGAGAGAGTGCTGCAGATGGTAAGGCAGAGAAGGCTTTTCTTAGGGTTTTAGTGGGAAAAGATACCAGTCACGTATGATAGAAAAGGATCTCATCTACAAAACTGTGAGCTAATAAACTTTTGTCAAATCCCTGATAAAATTGTTTGTATAGCAATAAGGGAGTCATAAAACAAAGACCCCAGGGGAAAAAAATACCTTTCAATTAAAAGGGTTTGAGTTGATTTAAAATGCTGAGTTTGTAGCGCTTTGTTACATAGCAGTAGAAAAGCAATATACTGGGAGTGTTAGAAAAAAAAATACCACTCAATTGAGTACCCCTAGGAGATGTTGTGTTGCCTGAGTCAGCCAGATTTCTGATACAAAAGAAGAAAAGAACTTCAGATAAAAGATATGAATGGAAGAAATGGCTGCTGGTGTGCAAGAGGGTGGTAGGTAACTAGGAATTGTGGAATGCTGGGTCAGACTGAGAAATAGCCAAAGGGGCTTGAAATTTCAGTACTCTTAGAAGGGACAGGAGTGAAATGTATAATGAGATGTATCTTGAGCATGATGCAACTAGACCAGGATCTGGAAGCTGTGTCCCTTCTGTCATTTCTGATGGTAGCAAGACTTCTACAGGAAGTTCTCTAGGGCCACTACTGCTCTCTTGGTGTCCAGCAATTTGTTAGTTATTTTGGGACAAGCACTGCAGTAGGAAAACAGTTATATCATTAAGAGCGGAAGGTTGGGGGTAGTCCCTTTCTTATAGATTCCCCATAGATATGTTTGATCTGTGAACCCCCCCATTCCCATTCCCCAGCTTCATGTTCCCCAGGATACGTATGAATGCAGAAAAACAAACAAACAAAAACTTAAAATGGTAGAGGTTTTATGTGTTTTGTGGGTTTTTATTTTTGTAGCTCAACTATATCGTTCTCAAGTGTCAACTTTGTAGATGACATTGTCATGTTTAAATGTCCAAAGAACATATTGGTAGGATGTGGAGAAATCCTATAGACACCAACCCCAGTGATGTTTAAAAAGCAGAGAAAATAACATCCCCAGGTTACTCTTCTAACCCCTCCCTTGGTGACTGCTGTTGACATCATATTTAGTGCAGAAAAACTGATACTATCTTCCCAAAGACTAAGATAGAGGTGGGGTATCTGCTTTTGCTGTCTCCATTCAGTATTGTTTTCGTGAAAGCACCCAGGACAGCTGGATATGAAGTTAAAGCTGAAAAAATGTTGTGCTGACAAGAAGTAAATGTATATATTTTAAAAATTCTAGAGAGGCCCTGTCCCAAGCCCTAAACTATTGGAGCAGATCAAGAAGTGTGGCATATCATGGTCTCCCTATACAGTAGCTATGAGGACTCCAGAAGTGATCTTTAAAGAAAATGTTAAAATTGTTTGAATACAGGAATGAGATGCTACTCTCCTATTGTGATACAACACCATGAACAAAGCAGCGTAGTAAAGAAAATGCTTAACTTAGACTTTTGGTTTCAGAAGGTCAGAGTCCGTTGTGGCAGAGCAAAGGTACGGTGTTAGGAACAGCTGGCAGCTTACATCTTGGTACAGCACACACAGGCAGAGAAAGAGACCCGCTAGCACTGGTGCTGCGGGCTTTTGTAACTCAAAGCTCACATCTATTCCAACAAGGCCACACCTCCAAGTCTTTCCCAAACAGTTCCACCAAGAACTGGGAACCAAGTATTCAAATACATGAGCTTATGGGGGCCATTCTCATTCAAGCTATTATATAAGCTATAGATTAATTAAATGAAAATAAGCCATGCATGAAATATTATATAATGTGACCTTGTAACTCTGTTTATATGCAATTTCCAGAATAAGCAACCACACAGAGGAAAAGAAGGGTAGAGGTCTGTAGGAACTAGAGGGACAGAGCATGAGGAGTCTGTTAGTGGGCACGATGGACAATAGCCAATGAATGAAAGGCCCACTGATCTATACGCTCAAAAATGATGACGTTTTAAATGTAATTGTATTCATTTATTCACTTTACATCCCAAATGCAGGCCCCTCTCTCAGATCCTCCTGTCTTCCTGGTCCCATTCTCCCACCATCTTCTCCCTCCCCCCCGCTTCCAGAAAATGGGAGTCCCCTCCATATCACCCTACCCCCAGCACATCAAGTCACATCAGGACTGAGCACATCCTCTTCCACTGAGGGCAAGGCAGCCCTGCTAGGTTGAAGTGACCCAAAAGCAGGCAGCAGAGTTCATGTAGAGACAGCCCCTGCTCCACTTGCTAGGGGACCCACATGAAGACCAGGCTGCCCATCAGTTACGTATGTGTAGGGGGCCTAGGTTCAGACCATGCATGATCTTTAGTTGGTGCTTCAGTCTCTGCCAGCCCCCATGAGCCTAGGTTAGTTGACTCTCTTGATCTTCTTATGGAGTTCCTGTCCCCTCCAGGTTTGCCTATCCTTCCCCTGACTCTTCTACAAGACTCCCTTAGCTCCACCTAATGTTTGGCAGTGAGTGTCAGCATCTGTTTCAATCCACTGCTGAGTGGAGCCTCTCAGAGTTATGCTAAGCTCCTGTCTGCAAGCATAACAGAGAATCATTAATAATGTCAGGGGTTGGCTCTCACCCATGGGTGGGTCTCAGGTTGGGCCAATCATTCTTTGGCCATTCCCTCAATCTCTGTTCAATCTTTATTATTATTAACAGGGATTCTCTGTGTAGCCTTGGCTGTCCCAAATTTGCTTTGTAGACCAGGCTGGCCTTGCAGTCACAGAGACCCACCTGCCTCTGCCTCCGTGACTGCTGAGATCATAGGCATGCACTACTCCACCTAGCCTCTGTTCCATCTTTTATCCCTGCTCTTCTTGTAGGCAGGGAAAATTTTGGGTTGAAGGTCTTGTAGGTGGGTTGGTGTCCCTTTTCCTCCACTGGAAGTCCTGCCTGGCTAGAAGGTGGCCACTTCAGTCTCCATGTCCGCCTCTGCTAGGAGTCTCAGCTGGACTCCCCCTCATATCCTCCCTGCTGCAGGTCTCCAGCTTGTCTCAGAGATAAGCCCCCTTCAGTTTCTCTTCTCTCTCCCAGGCCCCTCACCTCCTCCCCCTTCTCACTCCCCACATCTGATCCCCACCCTCATTACCTATAGCATCTCCTACCCAGTTCTCTCTCTCTTCATCTGCTTCTACTCTCTAGTAGCCATATAGTACAGGATAACCATACTACAATCCACAGACCCCAAAGAAGCTAAGTAACAAGGAAGGCCCAGAAGAGGTTGCTTGAATCTCACTCAGAAGGGGAAGAAATGGTGACTTTTATAGCACGGGAATTGCATCTGAAATATACATCCTCAGTGAAACCCAGGTATTTCGTGATGTAGTGAGAAATCATGGTTTGTATTGTGGCAAGCCCCAGCGTGTGGGAGGCTGGAGTTACCACAAGCAAGGGGACCTGACAAAGCTTTGGGGACTCAGATATGATGGCTCAAATTCAGCCTTGAAGGTGCTTTTGTATACCCCTTCCACATCTCTCTTTACTGTATCTCTATTTGTTCTAACTAGGAAGGTTTCCAGTCCTTAACTGCAGTCAGACAAATGAGCACAGTGCAGGCTCCTCCTGCTAACACGCCCCCTCCCAGCTCCAAGGGCAGGCATTCTCCTGCATCCTGTGCCAGCATTGCCCCCTACAGCCTGCTCTTGCAGGGCTGTGTTTTCCTACCTCCTGCTGTCACTCTTGACTAAATTCTTTGTCATTTCTCTGCCTACTCATTTTTAAAGCCTGCATTTAGAGTCAGTTCCTGGAGACCCCTTGGGGTGCCTGCCGTCCTTTCTACACTTGGGCGCGGCTTCCTCTGAGCATACTGTCTTTGAAATACTGTTTGTACAGCAACACTAGATATATAGATTAAGTCTGAGAACACCTTAGGGACAGAAGTTCTTCCTGCTGTTCTTGGTCCCTTCTTAGCAAAGCCTGATCCATTTTGGGCCTTCAGTGCTTACTTTCTAGAACTATACTTAGGACTGTGAGCATTCCTATGAGCTTGTGTGAATTATCACAGATAGACTAAAGAGCACCGCAAGAAAGCAAACTAAAATCCCAGAATATCTATTAAAGAAGAGCCAATGAGTGTGGGTTCTATTTGTAGGTCTAGTATAAAGAATATCTTTTTAAATTTTAGTTCCTTCTAGAGTGCCTTAAAATCTTATTACAGTGATGAATGCTTTCTACCAGTCAATAAATATTGTAAAATTGGGTCAAACATTTTAATCTAGGTACTCAAATGGCATTTTCTAATATTTTAAGAAGATCTAAGGTTAAAAGTTTGTGGCACACACCTGTAATCCCACTACTCAGGCATGAATCTCTGTGCGTTTAAAGCCAGCCTGGTCTAAGTTGTAAGTTACAAGCCAGGCAGGGAAACACAGTGAGATTTGGTCTCAAAGCAATTCGTGTGATTCAATAACGGCACACATACCTAAAGAAATTTTGGATATCAAGGTGATTGTAGTTAAAACCATTGGTGTATATGTGAAAATTTCTGAATAATATATATGTATAAATATTTATATGTATCTATAAATGTATGTATATATCTAAAATATATGTATATATGATATATATGTGAGAATTGCTGAGTAATATATGCATATATGCATAAATATTTATAAATATGTATATATGTAATATTTATATGTATTCTGTAAAATATATATACCATATATATTTTACATTATATATATATATATGGTATATATATAAATTGCTGAGGGTAAAGAATGTTCAAAAGAATGTTCTTTTCACATTCAAAAAAGTAATTATGATAGCATGATGCTTATATTAACTAGCATGTTTTAGCCGTCCCACAATGGAAACACACCACAGAACATCGTGACATATGCCATAAATCAATACAATTCTGATCATCAGTTAAATAAAGATATTATTGATTAAAGAGGCTATCATCAGACCTAGTTAATATTAGGTGACCTTAAGTTCAACAAACATAAAACATGCTGAAGATGTTTTTCCTATTGACAATAAGATGTGTTTCACTGATGAAATAAATCCATGATAAATAGACTTTTAAAAAAAGATCCATAGAGAGGAAGTGGTCAGAGCACACATAGCATTGCATTGCAATTTTTAAGAGAAGTGAGTTTGGAAGAAATATGACATAGGATTTTTGAGTGTGCATTCATTTAATGTCTATGGGGATGTACGCAAATTCTGAGGGAATGTGGGAAGTCAGGAATACTCAGCTCATTTTTTTTTGATGCACTTAACAAATTCAGTGCCAATTCATTCTATAATTCCACAGAATCAGGATCCACGGGGTTGGAAGAATGCATGTGGTTCATTTCTTATGGCTTCCTGCATAGGATAGTACTAAGTCATTACCAAATCAGCATCTGACATATATGCTATGCTCATGTTCCATGTGAAAATAACCATTATTGCCTTTTGTTACCACCAAACAATGTATATTAATTACTTGGGAGAAATCAATATTTGAGGATAAGCAGAACATAGCCTGTAATTCTAGACAGAATAAGCACAGATGATATTATTAAAACTATAGCATCTACAGCCAGCCCTGAGGAGACCTGATAGTCTAGGGTCAGATAGAAGGGGAGACGGTCCTCCCCTCTCACGGGACTAGGGAAGGAGCATGGGGGGAGATGTGTGAGGGTGAGTGGGACTGGGAGGCGATGGAGAGGGCTACAGCCAGGAAACAACGTGGTAATAAATGCATAATAAATGGTAATAAATACATAAAATAATAAACTATAAAAATCATAAAATTATAGCATCTATATTTCCGTATAATTTCCTAAATATATATGTACATATATTTTAAGTATATGTATTTTTTATAAAATGTATGTTGAATAAAACATTTTCTACTTTAAAATATATGAGAAACTATCCATGTTAATATTTTTGTAATTTCATAGTGTTCCTTTATGCACATGAACTATAATCTATTTAATTAATCCCCTATTGCTTGACATTTAATTTTTTCCAATTTTTCAAAAGTGCAAGCAACATGATAATGAACAGAATTGCAATTAAATCTTTCCACACTTTTTTTCATATTCCAAGGATACACTTACCAAATTGAAATTATGAAGTCAAATAGCATGGTTATTTTTAAAACCTTCAATATATATTAGCAAGTTGCCCTTCTAAAAGTTTCTGTCATTTATACTCTTCCTCCTATTTGAATGCTTTCTCTCTTAATTTTCACCCACACTAATGAAAACGTTGAAAGCATCTTTGCATATTTGGCTAACAACAAAAAAGTGTTTCCTAACTTGTGAGTCATTAAGACTCTCATTCTTACATCATGTTCACGTGTTCTTTGGCCTTAATTTGCCATGTGGGCATTGTCAAGGAGTATGTTTGCCAATGGTTTGTGTCTCGTGGCTGTTTCCTTTATTATCAGTGTATAATAGTACAGATATAAATATTTATATTATAAGCATATACATAGTACAGATTTGATAGCTACTTGAATGTATTTGGGGGAACACCCTTCATTTCTTTGATACATCTTTACTGGTATTTATTTGTGGAGGAGAGTGACAGGTGGTGATATGACCATTTCTATTTCTCGGATATTAGTCAATTGTCACATCACCATAATTAAAGGAGTAATCTCATTTGTACTTTCTGAAGTTAAAAGGTGATTCCAGTTGTTGAGAAGCTTGCTTGTGCTGTGAGAACAAACTGATCTAAGTGATTAAGACCTTTGTGGGGATATAAGGAGATGCAAATGCTCTAGGTCAAACCTTGAGTCCCTTATAAAAATGAAAAGTGGCATAAAGTTATCATTTGGCTGTCAGCATGACCCTCTGAGAGAACCACCTGGTCACCATCACACTATCTTCAGACCTAGAATTTCTTGGAAAGCTCTGAGAAAAATCCTGGAGTGTGAAGGACAACAGGAAAACACTTTCTGTCTTTCCCCTAAGTGAAAAAGAATATTGAAAATGTTCCCTGTTTTACAATCTATGTGGTTTCATAAAGTGATCTTCTATGATGAAAGCAGTCAAAGTCTCAGCATGGATGAGAAATGGGCTCTTGAAGTCTACCCCTGGGGTTGGGGGGCAACGGGCAATTGGAGGCTCCTGGGATGGGGAGTCAGTTTTTTCCAAGAATGTGGTCCCTGAGAGACTCTGCGTTCTCTTGGAGGTGCTTCTGTACCCATGCACCTACAGTCAACACTCAGTATGAGTAGTCTTTCTATCCCTGATTTTTGTTCAGGAATCCTATTAAGAAAGGATGTTGTGCTTTATCAAAGGCCTTTTATAAATCTACTTAATATGGCTATGTGATTTCTGACTATGGTACATTATATTGAAATTATGTACATATGCTGGACCATCCTTGTGTCTCTAGAATGCAAAAATATCGACACTTTTTCCTGTGTTCTTGACTTCAGTTTGTAAGTGTTTTATTGGCAATTTTTGCATCTATGTTCATTCAGGAAATTAGTCTGTTGTGTTCTTTGTTGTTGCCTCTCTATCCAGTTTTGGTATTGGGGTAATACTGACTTCATACAATAAGTTTAGTAGCATGCTTCCCCTGTCTGTTTTAGGGACAGGTTAAAAGGAATTGCTGACAATTATTATTTAAGTGTCTGGTAGAATCTAGCAGTAATTTACTGGATTTTTAACATTGAGAAACTTTTTATTACTGCTTAAATAACATTGTTTGATGTTTTATTGTACTTGTTTAGACTTGTCTTGTGTTCTCAAAAATGATCTATTTTGAAGAAAATTCACGTAGTGATAAGAAAAACATATATTAGGGCTTTTGCTGAAATAGCATGCAACTATCTATTAAGTCCATTTGCTCTATAATATTATTTAACTTTGATATTTCTTTGTTAGTTTTTGTTTGGTATGGGTTATCTGTCTATTAGTGAGAGTTGGGCATTGAAGTCACCCACTATTGTTTTGAGGCCAATGTATACATTAATTTTTTATACATTAATTTTTTCTGTGACAATGCATGCACTAATATTTGGCACGCATGCTCTTAATTGTATATTCCCTGATCTTCCTTTTATGAGTAATTTTGGCTTAATACCTGCTTTCCCAGTATAAATATAGTTACACCTATTTGCTTTTGAGTTCTACTTGCTTAGAATATCTTTTTTCTATCCTTTCACTCTATAGCTATATCTGTCTATGTCAAGTTAGCATGGGTCAAAGCTTTAAAATCTAATCTGCTAGTTTCTATATTTTGGCCAAGAAAATTAAAAACATTAAACTCAGAGTTATCATCAAAGGATATATATTAATTCCTACCATTTGTTGTTCTGTAATCTTCATTTGGCATGCACTTACCTAGTGTCCTGACACAATTTATTCCTTTATATTGAACTGATTTTTAACATTCATTTGAGATGTGTGTTTTACTCTTTTTAAAAAATGGTAAATGTACTATCATCTTTCCCTTTCCCTCTCTCCCCTCCAGCCCCTCCTACGTATCCTGCCCCTTGGTCTTTCTTTCCTTTAGCCTCATGAACTTGATTATTGTTCTCTTCCAAATGTCATAATCTTTCATGAATTTTCTGCAGTGCTAGATTAGCAATCATGAATTCCTTAGTATTTGTTCATAGTGGTTTTTTTTTTCTTTCTCAATCAATTATGAGGGATTGCCTTGCTGAATACAGTAATCTGGGTTGACAATTACTATCTTTTTAGCTTAAACTACATCATTGTATACCTTCCTAGCCTTTAGAGTTTTTCTTGAGAAATCTGCTAATATTCTCCTGGGTTTTTCTTTAAATGTAACTTCATGCTTACAGCTTAGAGCTTTTGAGTCTTTTCTTTGTTTGCATACTTATTTTCTATTTTGTTTGTTTTTCAAGACAGGGTTTCTCTGTGTATCCCTGGCTGTCCTAGAACTTGTTCTGTAAACCAGGCTGGCCTTGAACTCACGGAGGTCCACTTTCCTCTGCCTTCTGGGTGCTTGGATTAAAGTGCTACCACTGCCTCGTTTAATGTCTTAAATGTAATGTAATGCCATGGGAAGATTCTTTTCTGGTCTTGACAGTTTAGTGTCTGAAACCTTCCTAGTTTGTCATATCTTTCTATATATTTGGGAACTTTCTGCTCTATTTTATTGAATGTGTCTTCTGTGTCTTTAGCTTGTACCCTTCTCCACTGTTCTATGTTTGTGATTCATAAATTTGGTCTATTAGTGACTTTCCAAAGATCTAACATATTCTCTTTATACTTTATCATGTTAATATTTTTTGAATGCTCTAACTCACGTCTTAGCTTCAGACCCTAATATTCTGTCTTCCACTTGATCCATGCTATTGGTGAGATTTTCCACTGAACTTTCTACTTGACTTTTTGAGCTTCCTATTTCCAAAAATTTGTTTTGACTTTTTTCTTTGTATTTCTCTGTCTATGGAGTTACCTTAAACATCCTATATTGTCTTTGTTTCTATATCTGTGGTGTTTCTTTATTGGCACCTGTACATATAAGAAAAAGTCATTGGTTGGATTTTTAATAACTATATCATTTCAGTTGAAATATTTTCAAATTCTAGTTGAGCAGGATTGTTGGAACTTTGAGGTCATATAATTTGCCCTGCTGTACTAGAGGGGTAGCCTTGCTTGTGCTAGGGCACAGTGGTTCTGAAACTTTGTTCCCCATGTATGCCTTAGCCACTTCTTTCCCCTCTGCCCCCTTTGGTAGTTAGGTTCCCTAGTTTGGTGTTGATATGGGGAAGTGAGGACATGTGGAACTCTCTGTGGTTCTTACTCAAAGGTTTTTGTTTTTGTTTTCCTCCCATGCCAGAGAGATTCTGTAGGCCAGTTCTGAGTACAACTGTCAGACACTTGCTCTGGATTCCCAGAGTAAGATATGTGGGGAGGACTGATGACTGCAAAGCCACCTAATTTCGGCTGTAGTGGAGATCTTTTCACAACAGCTTCTTGGCACTGTTCTGGAGGGATGCTGGGAGAAACAAAAGACTTTTTTTCTTGGCACCCACAGTCGATGCAGACCCCTGGCTTCCTGTGTGGTTGAACTATAAAACTGCTCAGTGATGGATGAATCCACTGTTAATTGTGTTTTCTGAGTCTCCATAGATTCGCTTCATCTCTTTGATGTTCTGTATGTCTTTGGTCTCTTGACATATAGCCTTCCTTCTGCTCTCTGAGTTGTCTGGAACTGAGGGCCTGGTGTCTATTTCATGAGGATCTATGTGCTTAGGTTTGGTTTTCATTCTCTGCAGTTGCATTCATTCTGCATGTGAAGCTGGATGCCCCATACCAGATTCTCCCTTGTTTTGTTCCACATTCTAATATTTTGTTTCCATTCCTTTGGCACTGGAGTTTTAGTGCTTGCACTCTATACCCCATCTCCAAGTACAGTCACACTCTCCATACCCCAACCATTTCCCTGTGAGTCTATCCATAGACACATAGATGTCATTCATAGAATTACTTATCTTATTTCATGATTTTTCATAAAACTCAGCACTTAATTAGCATCTTCTAAAAGGAGAAAGAGCTTCATGCTGAGGGAAGAAGCCCAGTTCTTTGTAATATTGTTTTTCCTTTGGAGATATTTCCAGGAAAACATAGAGAATAAAACACACTATATGCATTCAAATGTAAAGTGTGAATCTTTCTGCAGTCATCTGACCCCAGCAATATATATGGCTGAACCAGTGCTTCAAATAAGGAAACTGTAGCCTATACTGTCCAGTCAATCCTCCCTCTATACTTTTCACTACCCATAGACTCCTAATTAGTCTCTTCTTTAAATTATAGCATGATCTAATCACCTCCAATAGTACTATCTCTTAGTATTATCAAATTGAGGCCTAGAGTTTCAGCATATGAATTCTAGGAGAATACACATCTTATATGTAGCTCTATTATACACAAACCGTGTGGCTCTGGTGCTTCTCTTCTTCCTGTCTTGGTTAATTCACCTGTAAAGTTAGGATTAGCATATTACCTATTTCATGTGCATTGGAATGATTAGGTTTTGATGCATAGGAAGGTCTTAGAAGATTGCAAGAGAAGTAGCCAGTGTAAGCATCATCATCATCATCATCATTGTCATCAATTTTCTTGAACATAAACTGATTCATACTATGTTGCACTGTTGTTGGGCTTTATCATCTTATTAAAGACAATCATAGATATGAAAACAGGAGTGTTTTACAAAGAGAGAAACCTAGTAAATTCTATAACCTTGATTCAAATCTAGACTATCATCATCTTGCTGTTTTCACAGAGGGAGTTCATCTTTACTTTGGAAATATTTTTTGTCATTTTATCATTCTGCTGTATTGGGCTTGTAATTGACTTAGGGCATGTTCCACCTTTGTGTTTATTCTGAAGAAGCTTAAATATTACATACATTGCCTCTTTCTCAAACATTGGATAAAATATTTCTTATAAAATTATTTGGGCTCCAACATTCTTTTGGGTGAAATTTTACTGAAGCTTATTTTTCCTCTTAGAACCAGAGTAGAGTTTTGATTTGCATAATGGAAGCATCATTTGCCGTATGTATGGCATTGAGAAGGGAGGGGATTGGAGAAAAGGCCACGAATAAGTCATTGGTAAGATCACCATTAGATAAGGCTTACCATTGAAGGAGAGTAGAGAAGGTTCAAGGGCATGTGGAATGAATGAAGCTACCAAGAAAGCTACTTTTAATTCACTGCTGACAAGGTATTTCTTGTGGGCCAGTGATCGTAGCCCCCTCAAATAAGGGTTTAAAATTTGCTTTTAAGAGTAGCTGAATTGAATTGAGGAGGAAGCCTTTGCTCACAAACAAAACATACTGAAAGCAGATTCCTAGAGCTCCTTGACTGAGAAATTTGGAAGTCCTTTTGTTTGTCCTTCCATATGAAGAGAGAATTGTTATACATAGTGTTGAGAACAGTCTTTCCCTGCAATGAAGGTGAAGCAGGCTTCAGCAATCCTTGAACGATCAAGCCTCAGCACCCAATCATTCAGTGGGAAAGGAGAACCTCATAGCCATGAGGCAAAGATGAGATAAAGCCATGTTCAGCACAGATCACAAACAGTTCACTTTCCCTGTATCTCATTATGCTGAGTAGCTATTGTCAAAATTCAAACATCAATAACAGCAAATCAAAGTCTTTTAAAATACCGGGTCCAATCTGCCTATGTATTACACTCATAGCCATCTCCACTCTCCACGGACCCCATTCCTGGGTTGGCCGTGTCCAGTTATGACTTTTTCCTTCACTGCCCTTTGCACAGGCAGTTTCCCATGCCTGGAATGACCCCTCCTACTTCTTTGCGTCTACTTGGCATGTACTTACTTTTCCCCCAGTGCTTGGTTTCAGCACTGTATTACCAGTGAGAGGTTTCCTAGGCCAAAATTGCTTTCATGTTTTGCTGGGGGTTCCTAGCATTCAGGCCCACTCTTTTCTGCAGAGTGATCTTTCTCCAAGCTGCAGCCACAATGTATTTATTTTTACATCTTCCCTTAGTGGCAATAAACAGTGAACAGCAGATAGCAGATGCTCATAGGTGCTAGCTGTGTGAGCATGAAATAATCCCCCGCTAAAGGTGGCAGTTGTGCACATCTGCTGCAGGGTGGGAACAAAAAGCCTTTCCAGAGCAGCTCTTGACAGCAAACTTTCTATTTCCCACTGTTGATGGAAGCTCCCACTGTATGTTCTCCATGTTTTCTTGTGGTGTCCTTCACTTCTCTGGCTCTTTCATTCCTTCCTCCCCTTCTTCCATAGGATCTCTGCATCTGTTTCCCTCAGTTACTTGCCCTCCCTACAATATGGGCGGAGCTAAAGATAAAGCAGAAATTGAGGGAATGGTCAACTAATGACCGGCCCATCTTGAGACTCATGTCATGAGACAGAGCACGCCCCTCACACTATTAATGATATTGTGCTAAACTTGCAGATGGGTGCTTAACATAACTGTCATCTGAGAGGCCCGCTGTGTGTGTTCTTACAACTGCCATCTGGAGGCCACAGCAAGAACCCTTGTGATCTGAAAGTCTGCAGATGAGATAGAGACTGTGGAACCTTCCAGAGGCCTTCACAATGAAACCTAGTTTAAATCTGAGCAGCAGTGACCCTTTAGGGAAAGAGAGTTTTATCTTTGTACTAAGAAATGAAGAGAGCTGGGCATGGAATACAGGCCTAAAATCCCAGCCTGTGGGAGGCTAGGCAGGGGATTGCATTGAGTTGGAGACCATCCTGGCTTAGGTAGCAAGACACTGTCTGAGAGAGGGGGGCAGGGAGAGAAGAAAAAGAGGAAGAGGGGGTGGATCAGTACACTGGCTCAGTAGATAAAGGGGTTTGCCACAGAAGCCTGATGGCCTGGACGTGGTCACTGGACCCCACTTCAGAAGGAGTGACTCCCAAAAGTTGTCCTCTAAACAGTGCGCATATGCCCCAGCATGCATGCATGTGTGTGTGCACATAATAAATCAAACGAAAACTCTTAAAAAGAAAGGAGGCAGGCAGCATTTCTTGATGTGTTATAATCAGACACACATTTTTTTTTCAAACCAGAAGATCCAAGCCATTTGCCAAAGTTGAAAAAACAAAACAAAACCAGACATCAAAAAAGAAAAAAAAAAGCAGGGCTTTGATATTATTTGTTATCTTGTTTATAACAAGCTGACATTGTGTTATCTGTAATGCTCTGGGATTTCTTGTCTTTGTGATATGTTTTAGGGAGCTAACAAGGCTTTTTATGACTTTCTTGATCTAGATGTTTAATGTATCTGACATTTATAAAGTATATCCCATGTGCTGGAAACAATGGGCATGTATTTTATAGAAACTATTTGGTATTAAAATAAAAAAAGCCACTCCTTTTCCTGGGAGTCCCTGTGACTAGAATGTCTGTCACTTTCCAATTTCAGAGAAAACTGGAGAATTTTTATCATGACATGTTAAATAAATTTGGAGGTGGCATGAAGGTCTTTAACAAGTATTTGGGAACACGGCATGCTAGTTTATTAAGGGAACGATGAATACAAATACTGGCCATAGAAGAGTTTAAGTATCCAGTGTGGAATTTATTTCAGTGTTTCCACACTTTTCTTCTTTCTGCTGTTGTCAAATGTTAAGATACCCAAGAAAAGTAGGAATTCTAAAAAGTTGATACTTAAAGCTGATCTGGAGATTACAAAGACAACTCTGCTTCCATCTGCCTTGACTGGATAGCGGGCACGGTGAGGACGTGATGTGTGTTTGCTTTGATGCCATGTCCATTCTTTCTAACTCAATGATTCTTGGTCTTTGCTAAATCTTCCAGGGGTGCCAAAGAGGAAGAGAAGACAATATTGCCCTTGGGAAGCCAGGCGTTTCAGAAAATGGATAAGACCAGGCAAGAACAGGGAACCAAGTGGTTCAAGAGGGGTATGTGGTACTAATTGAGTTAGTGAGGTGAGGAAAAGAATGCATGGCACATAGGAACAACCATGGAATTCGCTGTGGAGGTGGCGGCATACGAAGTGGTCATGGCTAAGTCAGGCAATACTTGTGGAAGAAGTTGAAAGAAGGCTCAGTTGGTAAAGTACTTGCCACTCAAGCGTGAGGACCAGGCATGTCTGCATGTGCCTGTAGTCCCAGCACTGGGGAATGGAAACAAGAGACTGGCTAGAGTGTGGTGTGTGACTAGCCTTACCAAATCAGTGACCACCAGGCTCAGTGGCAGATCATCTCACAAAAGTAAGATGGTGAATGATAGAGGGAGGCACTTGACCTTTAACCCTCACAGGCATACGCGCACACACACATGCACATATCCATGTACACCCCATAGAGTCTCACTTTTCTACCATCATTCTTGTCACTACTATAATTATGAGCCATTTTGGTTTTGTTTTTTGAAGAGTGGGGAGTATGTTTAGAGGGTAGTGGTGTAGACACCATTGTTTTCTGTGTGGTGGGAATCTTGTAGGGCTTCACTCAGTCTTAGCAAAAATTCCAAGAAGTGAATTCTGCTTCAGGGCAGAGCAGAGTGTTTCAACAATGCATCGGTGCTACTCTGCTTGTAACCTATAGGTTTATAGTGCTTGAGCTCATATTCAGTGGCATAAGCAGTTGGCAGGGAATAGGGAGACACTGTCACAGCTGTCCAGATGAAGTGCCGTGACTACATAGTGGGCAAAACCTGAAGACTCTGGCAGCTTTCCCAGACCTGAAACCAAAAACATATCCATCAAAGTGAAAAACTGGGAAGTTGGATTTCTTCCACACTAAAAAACCCTCTGATCTGCAAGTCCCTGTGCTGAGGATAAAGAACAAAGCAGCGCAGTAGGAGAAAAATCTGAGTGAATCACATAGTCGACAGTGAACCACAGTCTAGAACCAATACAAGTCAAAAGAAGGTAAAAGACACAAATGGATAGATGTTGGCTGAAGAAGATCTGTAGATGACAAAATAGCACAGGATGTCTGCCATCACTCTCCCTCATAGAAATGCAAGCTCATTCCATGCTGAGGTTCTATCACATAGCTTTCAGGATGTCAACTGCAAAAAAGAGTTAACAGCACCAAATGCTGTTGAGGATACAGAGAAATGGACCATATACATCCATCACTGCAGGGATGCTAACTTATCTGTTCTGTCTAGAAACCAAGTGGGCAGGAGATTAGATAGATGGATGGATGGATGGATGGATGGCTAGATGGCTAGATAGATAGAGAAATAGGCAGACAGTTATATGGAATCGCCATAGCAATTGGACCCTTGGGCAATTGTCTAATGAAAATTTATACTCACATAAACTTGCATATGACTGTCTATAACAATTTTATTAGTAGTAACAGCCCCAAGCCAGAAGTGGCTTAGATAAATGACTTCATATTTGAATCGTTCTACAGACTGTAGTATTTCCATATCATAGCATAGGACTTAACAGAGAAAAAGGAACTAATGATTGATAGCTGCAACATGGAATCTTCTTGTTGACGATCTTAGATGGATCTCCATGGAGCATTGCAAGCTTGAAAGGCCAGGACTGGTTGACTCCATTTACATAACACTGTGATATGACAATGTTTTAGAACTGGAAAGACCACTGGTGAGGGTGCTTAGGGAAGGAGGTGACGCTGCAAGGGGCAACATGAAGGGTACTTGTGCTGATAAAACTATTCAGTGTCTTGACAGTGTGGGTAAACATTAAACCTATATGTGTGGTAAAATACAGAAATCCAAAAGGTATGCATACACGAGGACAAACCAAACTATATGATCCAGACAGGATTGGTGGGCATCATTGCCTAGATGTGACATTGCACTGTCACTTTGGAAAATGTCACTAGGGGGATGTTGGTTAAAACATCTACAGAATTTCTTCATATTATTTTATGCTTTCCTTTAAACTTGTAAAGGTGTTAAAATATAAAATTAAAATATAAAATTAAGTATACTAAAGCTTCTTGAAAAGTAGATGTTTTCACAGTCTAGGTCTAAATGTAAAGACATCCTTCCACATTCCAAATGCATTGCATTGGCCTGGCCGTGGGGTGAAGGTAGACTAATGAAGACTGACCTTCCTTCCTGTGATTCTAGTGTGCATTGATTGTGTGACCTAAGAAAGGGCTCTTTGCCTCATTGAGACTGCTTCCTAGTCTGTAACAATCAAGATAGGTTGTCTTTAAGTGTACAACTGTCATACTCCCAGGCGGTAAGTCACCTGGACAAAACAGCTAAGAGGAAGAAAGATGAATTTTGGTGCACAGTTTCATAGGTGTCAGTGCTTCATGCCATGCGGTCAAGATGGAGCCTCATAGACCCCATAGAGAGAGAAAGAACTACAACTGTGCTAGGTCCCTTCCCCTGTCCTCCCACACTTCTTCATAGATGCACTCACTATTTAGCTCCAGGGGGGTTTTGCCCTCATAACCCTCCTGTCTCAGTGTCCTGTACTTTAAAATCAATTCAGGTTCTTGTCTCCTTTTCCATATGTGCACTCACTATGTAGCTACCTTTAGTGCGGGCTTTCTCACACTTTATTAATTCTTGAGAGGCCCTCAAAAACATACTTCTCATATACTTTCCAAAAACCCTAAATGCTTCTCAGTCTAATCAAATTGACAGCAAGGGTGAACCATCACAAGGCCACCCCTTGTCAACCTGATCTAAAAGCACATCTCAGTCAGCCAAGGCATCCATCTCATAGTGCAAAAGGCATCCAGTCAATCTCCAAGAATCCTCAGTCTTTAACAGTTCCAAGCAGTGTCATGTGCCCTCTGAGATGTAAGGCAGATCCTTAACTGTGAGCTCCTGAAGTTCAAAAAGAAGAAAAGAAGAAAAGAAAGGAAGGAAGGGAGGAAGGAAAGAAGGAAGGAAGAAAAAGAAAGAAGAAAGTTAAATACTGCCAAGTTACAATAACACAGAGTAAGCACTCAGATTCTAAAAGCCACAAATAGGGACATAAAAGGAGGGATGAGACCAAAACCCAGCAAGTGCTCTATCTTCCAGATCTATGTCTTACTAACTCCTCCTAATAATGAAAATAGGGGAAGTTAGTAAGACTTGGGGAGAACAAGAGCTCCACAAAGACCAAATAGATCAGGGCACAGGGTTTTTTTACGAGACAGTTTCTCCAACCAAGGACCATGTATGGATATAACCTAGAACCCCCACTCAGATGTGGCCCATGGTAGCTCAGTATCCAACTGGAGACCCTAGTAAGGAGAACAGGGACTATTTCTGTCATGAACTCAATGGCTGGCTCTTTGACCCTCCCCCCCCCCACCACATGTCTGGGAGTAACAGCCTAGCTAGATCCCAGAAGAGGACGTTGTAGCTAGCCCTGAAGAGACAAGATAAACTAGGGTCGGATGGAAGGGGAGGAGGTCCTCCCCCATCAGTGGACTTGGAGGGGGGCAGGGAGGAGATGAGGGAGGGATGGGAAGAGTGGGAGGGAATGGGGGGGCTATGCCTGGAATACAAAGTACCTAACCTGTGATTAATATAAAAATAAATAAATTACATTAAAAAAAGATCTATGTCTAGCATCTGGGGCTTTGTCCTTAGCTCGATGCCACTAGAAGATAGCAGAATCTTTAAGAGAAGGGGCCTAATGGGAATTTTTCTAATCAACAGAAGTGTTTTTTTTTCCCAAAAGCTGATAATGGAGAGACTAACTTTTTCTCTACTGTCTTTAAATATTTTCTAGTGTAGGTTAATTTATGGATCCTCAGTTCTGTTGCATTGATCCATATATCTGCTTTGTGCCACCAGGAACAGTTTTTATTACTTTAACTTACTAGTGCATTCTGATGTCAGCAAGTGGGATGAGTCTAGCATTTTTGTTGTTGTTGTTTAAAACCATAGTAAGTTGGTTTTAAGAACCAACAACATCTCATATATTCCAACCTGTGGATCATTTGCTGTGATTCAAAATTTGGTGGTGGTTCTCATTTTTCTATGAAAACTAAATTTATATAGTTTGAAATATATAAATATTTCTACTTACATCATTCCTAGAAATGATCATATGTCTTTCTGATATTTCCATTACCTTTCTAGAAGCGATCACCACTCCGCCTTTTTCCCAGCATAGATTAGCATTATCTTTCTTAGAAAAGGCTTTACTTAACATGATCTCTATAGGATCATTCATTTTGTTGCATGTTAGTAGTTCATTTTTTTTACTGCTAAGTACTAGTCATAATTTGTTAGTATTATTTTGATCACTCTGAAGCTATTTTAACATTTCTGCTATTGTGAACAAATTGATATATTTTCATACCGACATTTTGTGTGTCCTGGTTTCCTTTCCCATTGTGTGATAAAATCCTGATAAAAGCAATGTAAGGAAGGAAGGCTGTGTTTTTATCATGGATCAAGGTCCAGTGAGTGCATTGTGGGAGTGCATCACAGACTGAAGTGAAGGGGACAGGTACTTGGAGCAACTGTTCCCATCACATTCACAGTCAGGAGGAAGAGCATTAAACACATCGTCACTCCTAGCCTTTTCCGGGAACAGTGGTACCTCTAGTGGGTGCCTCTTCCCCCTGATTAATGTAATGGAGGTAATCTCCCTCAGACATGCCCAGAGGCCAGTTTCACAGGCAATCCCAGTTTCTGTCAAGTTGAAAATGAACACTAACAGTCACAATCTGCATTTTTTTTCATTTTTTTAAGATCAGTATAACAGCATAAGCTAGGTGTATTGGTGCATGGCTTTAATCCCAGAACTTTACATAGTGAACTGAGTGCCACAGCAGCCAGAGATCTTGTCTCAAAATCCCAACACCAAAGTAAATAAATAATTAATGAAAAAGCAAAAGAAAAGAAAGAAAGGAAAAGAACAAAGTATCAATGCCTTATAAAACCAAAATTTTTTCTACACTTTTGATTATTCTATATCTTTGCAAATCTCTGGTCTTTAAACTTTCCATTTATATATGTGTGTAATATATATATATATATATATGCATACTGTATATATATATATATATATATATACAGTCTAGTATACATAATGTTTTTACTTTTCCCAATGGGGAAATGCCTAACATGTCACTACAATGTATAATACTATGGGTTATGTTTTCAAAGCCCTTTATGAGATGGGGAAGTTCTCTTTTATCCTCAGTTTGCTTGAAATTCTCATCTTTTATCTTTGTCAAGTGTTCTTCTGATCTACTAATATTACCACATTCCATATATCTGGAACATTATTTTGAATGAAAATGTTTGTGTAGAATTAGTATTTCTCTGTTAAATGTTTGATAAAATTCAACTGTGAAGCCTCTGGGACTTGAAATTTTAGTCAGGAGAATACAATTTATTTTATAGACACAGGTCTCAAAATTCCATATTTGTGTCTCTTTGGCAGGCATCTTTTTTCCTTTCTTGATATTTTAAAAATTGCATCCAAGTTAACATATTTGCTGGCAAATTGTCCAGAATTCATATGTTAATTCTTTAATTGTATAAGAGCTATAATGTATGTTTTCTTATTTCTTTATAGATAATAATTGCTAGTGTCTCTTTGGATCAGCTTAGCTAAAGGACTTTTATTAGTTTTTCAACAAATCATGCTTTTTTTTTTGTATGATTTTCTGTTATTTATTTTCTGCTTTATTGACCTCTACTGTTTATGGTTTATTTCTTCTAATTTTCTGAGTTTAACTTGTCTTTTTGTTCTGTCTTCTTAAAGTAAAAATGTAAGCTCATTACCCTTACATTGTTACGTAAATAAAATTTAAAGCACTATGCTTGCTTCCTCCCTCCTTCCCTCTTCCCTTCTTTCCTTCTTCCTCCTTCCCATTCTCCTGTTCTTTGTGTGGAATAAACATATGTATTTCTGTGCATTCACTTATGTGTGAGTGTGTGGAAGCCATATGTCAGGAACTTTTAACTATTGCTCTCCACCTTCCTTATGAAGCTCGACTCTGTCACTGAGCCTGTTTCAGCTAGACTGGCTGACCAGCAAGGTCCTGAGTTCCTCTTGTCTCCGGTTCTGGTGTTAAAGCCGGTGATGTCATACTGGGGATTAGCTACGCTTTGGGGGGTTGCAAACGCAGGTCTTCATGCTTGTGCAGCAAGCAGGTGACCTGCTGAGCTCTCTCCCACCCCCAGGCCCATGAAGATTTTCTTTTCGCTCTTTCCTCATATATTAGGTCCTCCCTCACTAGTGTCATGCCTTAGCAATCCCAGCAGCATCTTTACCTTGCCTGAATGGCAAGCTCTGCGCTGTCAGCTCTGCAGGACTAGTTTGTCACGTCCCCGCACCCAATGCTGCGGTCTGGTTAGTGCCTCAAGGCAAACCAGACAGTCACAGCACGGCCCTCACAGGTTTGCTTCCTTTCCTTTCTCACAGGGGGCGTGGCCTCTCCTCTGCAGTTTAGTAATTACTGGTTGGTTTTGTCTGGGTTTGCTGTGTCAGCTGGAGGGAACGGAAGGAACGTAGTCGCTTAATTTTCTTATAAGATGTGACAAACACGCACAGAAGTAACTTTAGGGAGGAAGGAAATGTTTTGATTGCAGATTCGGGAGATTTCCATTTCATGGTAGAGAGGGGATAGAGCTCTTTACACCATCACAGGCAACCAGAAAGCTGAACACAGGACTGGAAATGGGGATGGGCCCTACATCTGTCATGTAGACTTGTGCCCCTAAGGTTCCCAAATCTCCTTCATCTTGGGACAAGGAGTCCAAGCACATGAGCCATTAGAGAACATTTCACACCCAACTGAAGACCGAAGCATAGGACAACCTGTCAGTTTTAAGCAGAAATCTTCCAAGTGTGTTCAAGAGAAAGAGATGTGTGTATTCAATACTTCATTTGTTTGTACTTTTCAAGATCATATTCTGTTTTTCACTATGTGTGTATGTATATATAGCTGAATGCGGATGTGTGTGCATGCATTTAGGAGGACAGAAAAGGGTGTTGGATCTTCTGGAGCTGGAGTTGAGGGTGGTCATGAGCTGTGAGCCATCCAATGTTGGTGCTAGGACCAAATTCTTAACTGCTGAGTCATCTGTCCCGCCCCAACCCTGACCCCTGCACCACCACCTCCACCTTGATGTCTTGAGTTCCTAGGCAGTCACAGAAGCTAAAAGCAATTCATGTTCCAATCTTCCTTACGTATTTTCCCGCTGGAATACATTTCAGCTCAGTTGTCCAATTGTTACATAATCCCAAACCCAGAAGTGCTTTTTCTCCAAGTTGGGAAAAATTGATTCATATTTAGAAAGTATTTACAAACTCTTCCTTTTAAACATGCGCACCTATTATTTTAACTTTGGTATTCCTGTAACGCATATAAAAGGATGCTTCTCTTATCTCCTATGACCTTTGAGTATGTCCCACTGACACAAGGATCTGTAATTTCAAGTCATTAAAATTCTATTTCTTTAAGGAATGAAGAAATGAATAAGTACTTAAAGATGTGAGTTCAATTCCCAAGCCCCCACTTTAGGTGACTCACAACTATATGTAACACCAGCTCCAGGGACTCTAATCTAATGCCCTCTTGTGGCCTGGGTAGGCACCTGTACATCATACCTCACACACACACCCCAATACATAAATAAATCAGTAAAACAAATCTGTTAAAAACCCATATTCTAGTTGCTACATTTCCAGAAGGCACCCTACAAGCTTCTGAAGGAGAGAATCAACCAACAGCCATACCCAGATATGATAGCACAACAACCACCAGCATGGCTCAGTGACCCTAAGGGTACCATAACTGCAAAAAATACTTTGCAGTAACCAGTAGCTCTCTAATTGGAGTTAAGACCTACTCAATAAGAAGGAAGTCATGCTTGGTTCAAGAAACCTAGCCAACTACCTAGAGCTAGTGAAATAACGGATCTTGCAGAAGAACCCACAACCACTACTTTACGAGAATCACGCCATCCTTAACTGCATTCTGAATACTGATCCTCATACCCATAGAGAAGCTTAACTGCATTCTGAATACTGATCCTCATACCCATAGAGAAGCATACTCTCACGTCTCATCAAGGAAGCATCTTTTTGCAACAGATGGAGACCATTACAGAAAACACAAGCAATCAAAATGTGAAGTTAGGGAGCTCAGCCCCAATTACCACATCTACAACTCCTGCATCCAAGCTCAGGGCTCATTTTGGTTGAGCAGGCAAAAAGACTGTAAGCTCTCCCATGAGGTCAGGGAGTTTGCTGTGAAACTGTGTCTCCTATACATGTCAGAAGCTACCTCTGTGGAGACTTAATAGTATGTCTTCCTAAACATGACTTGAACAAGTCAACAGCAATAGAACATCATGAAGTGGATGGGGAAAAGTTCATGAGGCCTCAACCCTACAAAGAACTATAGAAAAACGAGGAATGCCGAGAGCTAGAGAAATAGTGTTCCCCAGGGAAGAGGCACACCAGTTGGCTATCTAATATCAAATGGTCAACCCTGAAAACATGCGCGTATACTATATGTACATATAGTATATGAATATATGTATATACTATGCATATATAAATATTATATATAATTACTATATATGTAATAAACAACAATTGAAGAAAAGACCATGAACTTGAAAGAGAGGAAAGTAGGGGAGGGGGGGACATGGAAAAGTTTGAAAAGAGAGATTGGAAGGGAAGGAATGGTGCAGTTACATTATAATCTCAAAAAATAAAATAAAATTAGTTCTTAAAAATCTCGGAGAACATTATGCAGTAAGAGCCAGAGGAGCATAAGTTTTCTGTGACATTGTGTCTCCTGCGAATGTCAGAAAGGTTTTTGAAATCTCATCAACATAGCTGCCTAAACACTAATAACACCAGGCACATGCCAGCACAGAAGTGGGAAAGTTTTCAGGGCCTCAACTCTAGGCAGAGAATTATGGGCAACCGAGGCATGTTGAGAGAGGGAGACATGATCTTCCGGTGGACACTATCATCCGTTTTCTAAGACCAATGTGAGGAGTTAGAGGGAAGAAAAGGAAGGAAACAAATGATGTCATGCTTTCAAAAATAAATTACTATGACGGAAGGAAAGTACCTGAGGGTTGCTAAGAAGCCCGTGAGGGAATGTCTCCAAATACTTCTGCTGTGTGAGAAAGCAGGAGAATATTTTGTCTTTTATAAACATATTCAAGAGTGGTGATACCTATCAATTATCTCTTATCAGGAAAGCTTGGAACCAAAATGTTTTTTAAGATTTTTAAGATTTTATGATTTTTTTTAAGAAAATGGACTTTACTAGTTCAATAACCATGTTCCATAAATTGTAAATGGGAAACATATCTATCACTCTTAGATAAAATCAAGTCAAATACTAGCACACATGTTAAGTCTTTTGAGGGAAAACAGAACAATTCAGGGATTCCTTCCAAGTGAACAGTTCACAGTTTCAGTGGGTGTGGGTATCGACCGGCATACCTTGGATAGCAGAACAGTCAAGACAGAGTTCACGCCGGTAGGCTCAAACCTCCTTGACTTCAGCTTTTTGAAATATCCTGAAAATTGTTGCCAGACAGCACTGAATAAGGATAAATCACAAGTTCTTGGTTGCTTTCATTTATAGGAGGGAGCCAGGTACCCATGAGACAAAAATAATCCAAGTATGTTTGAGGCACAAATGAAACCAGATATCTACATAGCAATAAACTAGAAATGATTTAGGAATAGATTTTTTAAGTGCAAAATCCATCTCACCCCAGAGACTCAATGTCAGGTGCCAGAGAAAATAGCCTGGAATGAGAGATGTCTACGGGGTAGATGCCAGGGAGGCATCATTGTTGGCCATGAGTGGAAAAGACATGAGTAGGCATTCTGGTGGAACCTCCATCTTAAAAGTCAGAGAAAACTTGGATAACTGCATTTTTAGCACTGAGTGGGGTTCTATCTGCAATCAAAAAATCCAGATAGAGTTCTGATTTCACAACTGACTCCCAGAAAGAAAGCAGTATTTGTGCATCAGATTTGACAGTCTGCAGTTCTGATGAGGTCACGTTAGGGTCGCTATCAAAAAAGACAAGAAACTCCTTCTTTGATAATGGAAGGCAGGATGAGTCTTATCTCCAGGTATGACTTGGAAGGTCCCAAATGGCTCAGGTCCCAGGCAGTGGTGGGATCTTGATTCTCGTTTATCGGCAGAGGTGTCGACAGAGGCTGCCTTGACACTGCCTGTCTGTTATAATTGCTGACTTTCCAGGATGCGTCTCCCTTCCTGAAACTAGAGGAAGCCGAGCCTGAAATACGAGACTCTTATTTATTTAGAAGTGAAGGAACAGCTGCCTTGCTTCTGGCACTTAGGTAAGAAAAAAAAATACTATGGGAGGAGGGTATTGAGAATTATGTGGGGGTCACTAGGAGAGAAATGTTCCCAATAGGTCCTTGCCTCTGTTATGTGTACCTCTTCCCAGCCTTCCTTCTCCAGAACCATGACTCAAGTGATCTTAAGCCTCACTGAGTCACGAGTTAAATAATTAATCTACAGTAATTCCTAAGAGTGTTGTGACAGCCTAAAATGAAGACATTCCATTTATTTATTTATTTATTTATTTATTTATTTATTTATTTATTTGCATTTTTTTTTTTATTTTGGGCATGCGGCAGTGCAGGAGTGCACATTGCCGTGGAGGTGGCCGGACAATTTATGGTAGTAGGTTCTTTCTTTTCACCCTGTGGATCTTGGCAATCAAGCTCAGGTCTGCCAAGTGCCTTTACCCACTGAGGCATCTTGCTGGCCCTGAAACACGATTTGATTCAGTGTATTTTCAGAAGCAGTGGGCATAGTTAATAGTGATGTCAAGAGGGTTTTTTTGAGAACATTTAGTACACAGACTGATGGTAATAGCATAAAGGGTTGCTGGGGACTCTGGGTGTGAGCTATTTGTATGTGGCCTTTTAGGAAAAGCCTCAGCGATTACATTTGTATATAAAACCGCAGTGGAGGTGCGCAGAAGCCCTGTATGTGAGAACTAAGTGTGGGCCAGACTGTAAAGATGGAGCTATGTAGATAGGCTGATGTGTTTTATTTGTTTGTTTTCCTTTTTTTAAAAAAAAGGATTTGTTTTTTTAAACTTTTTATTGGTTCTTTGTGGGTTTCCCATCATGCACCCCAGTCCTGCTCATCTTCCTGTCCCCTCATATTCACCTTTTGCCCTTGCAATGTCCCCCCGCCCAAGAAAAACCACACACACACAGAAACAAACAAAACAAAGTATAGAAAACATCTCATTGTGGAAGCTGTGGTGTGTCGCAGTGTGTCTCACAGTACATCCCTCTGTCCACACAGCTTCACTCGCAAATGTTCATTGCAATGAGTCAGCAGACTGGTTTAAGAGCTCTGGTTTCTGTGATAACCATCAGTATTGGATCCTCACCAGGCCTCCTCCCCATTATCCCTTTGTCCTGTGTCATGGATAATCTGCAGCTTTAGATCAGCAGAACCTGTCATTTCATACACCCCAGCCATTCACAGATGGTATAGCTTTTGGGGTGGGCCAACTCTGAGCTCTGGATCTTGGCCTGGGTGGTAGCTGCGCTGGTCAGCTTGTTGGCACTCCCTTATCTGCAGTAGCAGGGCAAGCCCTCCAACTCTGCCCTGGCTAGGCCACCCAATGCCACCGGTGGCAAGAGGTAGGACCAGCAGTCTTCTCATCTATCAAGGCTGACTAACCTGCATCCAGCACCTCCAGAGCCAGCTCCATTGTGCTGTTCTCTCAAGGCACAGGGCCCACTCTCCCAACTGCTGCTGCTGGTGAAAGGCAGGGACAGTTCACCTGCCAGTTTCTAGTTTTCTAAGAGCAAGGCTCATATAATATCAGTGGGTTTAAAATTGTTGTCCTTTGTGTAGCTACCAGTCCATCTTGATTACTCTGCTGTGAGCATTTGAATAGAGCGTGTTGTACTGTCTTCTAATATTTGGGATATTCTCTAAACATCAGGTGGTTATACTGTAAAGGATCTTATTCTACTTTCTCTGTAAGCTATTGAGAAAGAAGAGTCAGAATCACAACTCTAGCTGTATTTATGTGCCCTTTACACTTCTTTGATTCACAGAAGTTGGATTCCATTGAGTGTTGTCAAGTTGTACTTCAGATAATGACTCAAGAAAGCAAAAGCAAGCGTTCCAGTTTCTGTGGACCGCTTTTCAACTTTTTTCCTCTTACGGGAATTTACATCCTTCCGTCAATACCAACTGGAGCATGGCTGGCCTATGTTCCCTTGAAATGGGTGTTTATTATAGTAACTGTATTCTGTAATCCATGTTTCCTGCTTTACATGTGCATAAAAACATCTGCATTCTACTGAAATATTTATGGATGAAATGACATGATACCTGTAATTAGTTTCAAAATGTACAATCTACTCACACACACACATGCACACACACACATCACAGTTGTACATAGCAAAACTTATGTTTTAGTAAAATCTTAATAAAACGTAAGTTTTGTTATTGGAAGTCTTTATACTAATCTACTTTATGTGTGTTTTAAATAGTTTATAATAAAAGAAAAAATTATATATGTTTGAAAAGGTCATGAAAATACAAATATCATGAGCTGTGAACAAAAAAAAATTGCATTGATAGTGATTGCTAACCATTGATTATCAATGGATAACCATTGGTAGGCAGATTGACCTCTGCTAGTCATCTAATGTGCACAGTGCAACATTTTGGAACAGCATGGAAAGGACCCATTACAACTGCAGAAGCGACACCAGAGAGCTACACTGGCTGAGTAGCAGAACCTGGAGATCCTTAGAGATGGGGTCTTAATGCATTCAACTGGCAGCTCTTAGACTACCTTGACATAGTTGTCTGTTCTCCCATCCAACTACCCAACACTAGCAAGCACATAGCTTCCACTTTAAAAAGTTCTCTCAAAGTGAAAAGTGACTTACATCATACAATAAGGTAGCAATAAAGAAAATGCAGTCAATAAAATATTGTTTCAACTTATTTAGTCATATAAAAGGAGTTAATATAATGCCTTAGTGATGATATGTGGAATGGACATTGTCACAGCCTCTGTGGAGGGCAATCTGGTAAGATGCTTCAAAAGATAAATGTGTGTATTCTTGGATATCGTTCTAGGAAATTAACCTTTGCATATTTTCATAAATGACCAAAATAATGAATTTCTAAAACATTACCATTAAATCACTTTTTGTAGTAGGAAATGCTGAAAACCACAAAAATACCTATCTTTAGTCTATCGGCAATTGGGGATATCACACAGTTGAAATTACAAAAATAGTTTTTTAATTGAAAAGAATTCTTTTAAAGATTTATTTATTTATTATTTAGATGAGCACTCTGTCTGCATGTACAACTGCATGCCAGAAGATGGCATTAGATCCCAGTATAGATGGTTGTGAGCCACCGTGTGGTTGTTGGGAATTGAACTCAGGATCTCTGAAAGGACAGACAATGTTCCAAATCTCCAGCCCCTGAAAAAAAAGTTTAATGGGGCATTCATTGGACCATGCATCATTTGGTTTAAAAATCTATATTTACACAGTTGAGTTCCTATAGCCGTAAAGTGGGAAAATGGACATCATGTAAAAGAGTCTAAGCCAGACACAGAAAAATAATCATAGTCATCATAGGCAGAATCTAGATTTAGAAAAAAAAAAACCATCATATATGAAAAATGAAAGGAGAAGGTAGACAACTATGTGGGGAAGAGGAGGATCTAAAGAAAGGAGAGACAAGCGCAAATGATGTTTATTTTTTAAAGACAAATGCTGCATGTGTTCTCTTCTATGCAGGGTTTCAGCGTAAATACATGTGACCGTAGTAGCATGTGTAGTGTTTTTTAATCCTGTAGCCCTTCAGCCGCTGGGTTGCCAGGGGATAATAATCGTTTTCTTTCACCATTCTTACAGCTTCATGGTGGCACTGGTGGCGGTGGTGATAGTTTTTGGAAAGAGGTCCTGCTTTCTAGACCAGATTGGCCTTGAATTTGTGGTAACCCCTATTCCCCAGCTCCCTAAATGTTGGGATTACGGACATGCACCATCATTACTGGACACTTCTATTTCTTTTGTTCGTTTGTTTTCAAACCAAACCAGAGTCTCTGATAACCTTTTTATTCTCTTGTGGGAGAAACTACCCTTTGGTTCCCTGATAAGGTGGTCATTCTCCCAAACCAGCTCAGGTCATTGATTGCACGACACTTTGTAACAGTTTGTGTCTGCCCACGAATCATATACAAAGAGAGAATGTGCTTAAATGAACCCTTCAGAGAAGAAAACTCTTCACAAAGAATCTATTGATGCAACAATCTGGTGTGTGTCCACTTATAGTCCCCTGCCTTGCCTGGGCTGTGTGGTCTCTGCCAATCTTGGAAAAGAGTGGAGTTAAAATCTATTCCTGGTATAGTTTGAAACTGATCAATTATTTCTTCCCTGAAGTAACTTGCTGAAGACATGTATTCAGGCCAGTCTGTAAATAGCACAGTAGACCTGAAGCAAAGTACACAACCTCTTTTTGGATCAAGCAGTTTTTTAGTGTTCTTGTTTAGCAGCAGCAAAAATAATATGACAGGTAAGCTTTCCTGTGTGGCAAGTACCTAAGACTTTCTCCAATGGTTCATGTGGAAAAAAAAAAAAACTTTCCTCGTGAGTCACAGATGTAGTAACTGAGTCCCATAGCTTACATACATAATACGTGCATACATGTATACATGAGGTTGCAGGTCTGTAGGCACAAAGTCGGCTCATGGAGAGGGTAAAATCTGCTTCCAGGCACCCAAAGCACGTGGGACAGAAGGAGAATTTGCTCAGTGATACTTCAGTATCGGACATCCTACCAACTCCCTTTCAGTGGCTTAGGTCAAGAAACTGGCAGGCAACCCTTCTCATTTCTCCTGTTCTTACCTATTCCTGTGGGCGGGCTTACACATTCTGTTCACACTAAGCTAAAAGCCTCAATAGTTTTCCTTCTTTCAGTTTCTACCCACTATTTAGACCAGTGTTTCTCAGGCTAGGCATCCCTAGCATGTCAGGGTAGAGAGCCCTTGTCGTGGGGGCTCTTCTGCGTCCTTCAGTCTGCTGAGCCTCATCCTTGACTTCCACTTACTAGATGCTAACAGCATCCTACCCTGACTGGTGGTAGCTCAGTGTCATCAGATATTACCAAATATGGGGAACAACATTACCCCTAGCTGAGAATCATTCTTTTAGAGATCTTTTTGAGATTGCTGTAGGTTTTTATCCTTTGCACATAAGGAGAAAAATGAAAGCATAGCCAGTGAATTGTAGCCTGCTGCTTCTGTGCATCATTTATCGGCCCAAGCACTGGAGTTTGTGAGCTGATGGACGAAGGGTACATTAATCGGGAATCACACTTTGACCTACAGGGTGATTTTGTTTCAGATTAAGCTTGAAGACATGTGGGAAAGGCCTGCCTTCTTCAATCTGGGCTTTTATAGAACAGGGAAGTCAAGAGAGGAAGGAATGGCTCCCCCCGCCCCCGGGGCTCTTAACTGCTAGAACTTTCTTGATCACATAGAACTGACCCTACTTAACTATTGCCTATAGGCATGACACTATTTCTCTTAGTAGTAACTAATATCACCAAGTTAGAGCTCTTATATAAGATGGTCCCTTGAGCTCCCTGGTAGGTTTCCCTGTCCTAAACGGTTAGCCCTAAACACATGCACATATGGGTGGCACTAATTGGATTCAGTATATTGTACACACACACACACACACACACACACACACTACACACATAAACACACCGATTATAGAAGAGAAGGTCATGAGTTCAAGAGGCGGTGGGGTAACATGGGAAGGGCTGGAGGAGGGGGAGAGATGGGTAACTGATGTAAACATTTCCTCTTTTTTTTTTGTCCTTTATTCATTTTCTTCTTTGTCCAATAGCTGTTCTGAGCACCTCCAATATAAATTCTGGGCAGGCAGCAACTTCACAGAGTCTTTATATTAGGGGGAATTATGGGTTTTTTCTCAGCTTCCTTTTTAAAGTCACCTTTGCATTATTGTATTTAAGATCAAAATAATTTTAATACAACTGTTATTAGCACTTTGGTTTGATTGTGGAGTTTTTTGTTGTTGTGTTGTTTTGTTTTGCAGGCATTGTGAAATTCTTTTGATCCTTGTTTACATGCTTCTGTTTTTAAACAACACTGAATCATCAGCTTATTTCCCCATTACAATTGATAAATACCCCTGAAGATGCGTAAGAGAATGTCATTTGCCCAGTGCATCCTCCACCATGGAACATTTAAATAGTTTTAATTTTAGTCTATTAAGAAGGATTAAAAAAATTTTTTTGCTATCGAAATTAGTAACATTTGCATATTGTAGATAAAAATGTCCTTGGGCCCAAGCTTTTGGTGGTTCCATTCACATTAGTCCCTGAGCACCGAGCTAGTGTGCTTCTTGCTCTGTTACACACAGCCTAGCTGCTGTCCAAAACCCAGGTTCTGCTCTGTGAGCTGTTCTGACTCCATACAGCCGTGATCAGGTGTGGTATTTCATTGAAAAATTGTAAAAAAAAAAAAAAAAGATGTCAATGGATTTTTAAAAGCTGTTTACTGTCTCCATTTTTCCCCCTATGCCAGGATATTATTTGAGTTTCATTTTTCTCTACTGGTGTGAAATCAAAGGAGGATTTTGTTAGCATATCAAGAATGTTAAATCTTGGAAAATACTGCTTTGCATCATCTCTGCACCATCAGGACACCTACCGTGGCCAGAGCAGTTAGAACCATTCATAGGTGGCCATTCCAACCCCTCTACTCCTTCCTGCTGCCTTGAAGCTCGGTGTGAAACAGAGAGTCTGCTTTGGCTGGTGACTGCAAGCAAGAAATGCCTTTTTTCGGTAGAAGGCTGCATAAAGCTATTGCGGGAGTCACCATATTCCTTTTGGATTCATCCACACTCTCAGGCCCTCTCTTGTCTGGAAAGCTCTGTGAGAACATCACAAAGCAAAATAATACAGTGACCTGTGGGAGGTGTGTAGATAAGGTGAGAAGTAGATGCTGCAAGCCTCCAAACCAGAGATGCTACATGACCAGGCCTGCCTGCCAGCACCAGGCCCGTACCCCCCAGAGACGCTATTGTCAAGTTCAGGGCCATTTTTAACATCTACAGCCTTCCTTGCAGTGCCTTCCTTGCAAAGTAGGCACCTTTTCCAACAGGGGAAGATTTGCGTGGTCCTTATGTTGAATCCATTCAATTCTGAGCAACAAAGTGGGTAACAGCACCGTGCCATCTGCCAGCTCAAATTATTTTTGTCATCATAGATTAAAAATTCTGTTTTAATATTCAGCAGGAAAATGACTTAATGCTGGTTGGCTTCAGGCGACTTTTAAAAAATTGCTTCTCTTTTGCAACAGGCCCATAAAAAAGTAATAAGAATCGAACATTTATTGACCATTAATTGTATGTCAGGGTCTGTGCCAAGCGCCTCACTGGCATAGCATCCAGTCTTTCTTCTCAAAAGACGATGAAGTCAATAGGAAGCTGTCTCCAGTTTGAGGTGAAGAAACTGAGGCTCAGTCACTTCATGCTATTGCTATAAAAAATACCATGCAACTTAGAGGAAAAAAGAGATTATTTGGCTTACACTACCAGCTTATAGTCCATCACTGAGGAAAGTGAGGACAGGAGCTCAAACAGGAACCTGGTGTAGAAACCAGAGAGAAATGCCCTTGCTGGCTTGCTCTTGGTCTCATATTTAAGGTAGTTGTTTGAATGAAGGGTCCGCTGTAGTCTCGGGAATTTGAATACTTGATCACATTTCCTGTAGAGACACTCTGAGGTTACAGAGTCTCCTGCCATCTGACTTAGCTGTTTCTGTTTCCTGCTTGTGGTTTGACATGTGAGATCTCAGCGACCATTCCAGTCACCATGCCTTCCTGTTGTCGTGTTTCCCCGCCATGACAGTGATGCGCTCTTACTCCTCCGGAACTGTAAGCTCCTAATAAACTCATCCTTTTTCAACTTGCCTGAGTCATGGTGTTTTATAATAGCAATAAAAAAGCCACTAATACACTTAGGTAGCTTTTTGATGTAGTACAGGACCATTTGTCCAGGGAATTAATGCTCCCCACAGTAGGCTGGTCCTTTCTATGTCAATTAACAATCAAGGCAGTTTCTCTCAGACATTTCCACAGGCCAATCAGATGGAGACAGCCCTTCAAATCGAGACTCATTTCTTAGGTAACTCTAGGCTATCTGTCAAGTAGATAGCTGAAGCTGGCTAGGGTAGACACTGTGGCTCTCCTCAGGCTTTCTTTGTCTAGGATTCTATATTGGTCTATTTGGATTCTGCTGGGCTGGCATTCTTTGCTGATGTTGTCTTTCATTCTTGACTGTCTTTGCCATAAGTGGCATCAAGATTTTCATCTGATGTTCATAGGATTTTGTCAAACCAACTACTGTCTAACAAATACCATTCAGATACTAGAGACAAATATCAGTAAAATCGACCTTTTCCCTCAAGAAGCCACCAGTACAGCAGTGCTGGTTCACAAATACAAAATGAGCTACAGATGCAAGGTACACTGGACGCTCATATACACATGTATGTTAAGTGTCAAAAGTGATGGGGGAGTTAATTCGAATTCTATGCTTCATTAACACAATACTTCTAAAATGTTATCACTTAAACATGAGACGAGCATAGGAAATGAAAGTATTTTACATTTGTACTATGCTGCTGAAATCTGAATCGTTTCGTTTTTACACATATCAGCATATGAACATCTAGATCAGCCACAGGCTAGTAGAGCCATTGTCCTAGGTAGCAGGTAGCTGTTGCATTGCTCAGCACATGTCTGATTGGAAAGAGCAAGGCATGGACTGGTTGCTTCAAGATTAGAAAAAAAGGGTGAGGTGGAATATATCCAGAGCAGTCTGGAAGTCTAGCAAAGGGACACCAAATTCAAGCTGGAGCTCCAACGAGGCTTGCAGGGCAAGATGGCTCTGCTGGGCACAGACAGAGAGGGAACTGACTATGAAGGGCATTGTAGGGAAAAAACATCGTTGGCGAGCTTTTCTTGTGTGATCATCTGCAGGTTCATGGTGTCCTCTTGTGTACCCTGGACAAGGAAAATGGCATCACCCTTGCAATTAGGCACCTGTGGCCAAGGTTGCTGTTGCTTTTCGATTCTCATCTTCCTTCTAGGAGAATCCTAATGTTGTTAAAATCTGCATCTTCTATCCAACCACCCCCCAAAAAGGCAATTGAAGTTGCTGGGTAGTTTTGGGGAAGCTTCCATAACAGGGATTAACTTGGACAGGAAGTAGTACTCATCTGTTGTCCCTTCCTTCCAGCTTCTTATTGCATGGGAGAAAAAGATGATGAGAGCAGTAGCTACGTCGTGACTGACAGCACCACACTCTGTGGATTGAGGCTGCACTGAGGACATCTGGGGAGAAAGACTCACATCATCTTTGTCTATTGAACAAAGTTCTAGCCCTGAGCTACTTAACACCAGGGCCTGTTACATATGAAAAAAAAATCCAATTATTAACGCGTTTCAGCCACTCTTGTTTTATGTTATATACGCACAAGCCTAATTCTAGCTGCTGGCAGGGGTAACTGAGACTACAGAAGGATTTAACTGAGAATCTGGGAAAAAAAAATAATTAAGCCACTAGATAAAATTACAGAGCAGCGGTTCTCAACCAGGGGTCACGACCCCTTTGGAAGTTGAATGATCCTTTCAGAGGAGTCACTTAAAACCATCAGAAAATACAGATACTTCCATTACGATTCATGACAGTAGCAAAGTCACAGTTATGAAGTAGCAGCAAAAAATAATTTTATGGCTGGGGGTCAACACAACATGAGGAACATGTATGAAAACAGTTGCAGCTTTAGGGAGGGTGACAACACTGCTGTTGTAGGAAGGGCACTGTTAGAAACAGAGCCGAGAGCTCATGGCTCTGGCCTCAATGTAGCCGTTGCTCTGCTTTAGGCTGCCCTCTCACCCACTGCTGCACATTCTCGAGGCAGCTGTCAGGCTTGACAGTAGCTATGATTGTTGACATTCTGTACGGGCCATCTCAGGTGCAGTGGTGCGTGGTGATCATTCTATTCCACCTTCTACTCGGACAGAGTCCTTTCGCCCTGGTAATTTGTGAAGAGGCCTGTAAGCAATAGGGGAAAGAGAGGCTTTGTCTCTTGTTCTCTCTTTAGCCTATCCCAGGGCCAGTGTTCCATCTTCAGGGACCTCTGGTTTGTCACGGCTGGGCATGGGGAAGGCTCAGCCAGGCGCTTCTCATGTGTGGGTCCTGGGCTGCACAGGCACCTGGCTCCTCCCCCGTCTCCTTCCTGCTGTTTGCCTCCTGGCTGTGGCACCCCTCATTTAGCATCTGTAGCAGAGGTGCTGATCCTCAAATCTGTCAAGTTGTGCAACTTGTCAGCGGCTCTACAGAGGGCTCACTGGGAAGGGAGGTTGCTGACTCAAGGCTGTTTGATTTTCACACCAGCTGCAGATACTACTCAACCGCAAGATCCGTCCTGCTTCCAAGTTGGCCGAATCAATCAGTGGCTTATTGAACAACCTCAGTAACCTTCAGAGCTACTATTCGTTCTGCCCTTGTTGCCAGGGGTGGGCTGAGCCAAGTCAAATGCCCAGGCTGCCGGCCTCCATGCTTCCAGGTGTAGCCAGCCTGCAGCCTTGGCAGATGGACTGGGCTTGCTTCTGACTAACCAGAAGTCAGCCCTCAAGGGAAGCTCTTTGAGTTCTCAATAGCTGCCTTGGACTATGTCGTCTCGAAGGCAGGGCTGGGCACACCTTGGAAGTAAGGTCTGTGTAATAAATACCATAGGTTCTGCAGTCCTTGCTTCTCTGTTATTCTTTCCCGGCTCTGCCACAGCAGCGTGATGGGAGCATAGACATTAGTAAGCAAATGTTCTGTATTCCCAGGAAGCATTACCTAGAGACACTGACATGTGGATTTCATATGGTTTTAATCTGTGGCAAAATACGTTTGTTTCAATTTTTCTAACCATGTAAAATGTAGAAGCAAGTTATTCTTAGCTCATACGCTGTGCAGACATAGGCACCCGGGCTGGATTTGGTCCAAAGGCTGCTTTTCACCAACCTGGTGATTAAGAGCATGGTGTTTGTTTTTGCCTTGCATGTGTGTTTAAATCCTGGGGCTGTTGCTAATTGGCTGTGTAAGTTATCATCATCCCCTCGATCTTGCTAAGCTTCGGTCTCCTCATTTGCATGTACGACACAGGATGGCTCCATGATTAACGAGCTAACAGATATGAAGTAGATGGCCCAACATTCTCTGAGGGTCCACTGAGGGCCCACTGTAGACCCAGTATTGGACTTGACACTATGAGAGATTCTCATGTTTTTGGTTGTGAGCCTAGCCTTTAATGGCTGAGCCATCTCTCCAGCCCACGAGAGATTCTTAAGTGAACCAGACCTGTACAGGACTTGGGAGACTATCAAGGGTGGGGAGGGGTGGCCTTATGCCTCAGTCATCGTCGCACTCAAGGGGCTGACACAGTCTGGGAGGGAGACACAGCAGAGGCAGTTTGTCATATCCCTGTCACAGTGGTGCTTCCTGGGGTTTGGGAATGCTGTGAGGTTTAGCTCAGAGAGAGAGAGAGAGAGACAGAGCACAGAGCTGCTGAGGTATGCCACAGAGAGGTCATGCTGGCTCTTTTGTTGATTTCCACAGCTCACAGCTGCACAGTGACATTGGAAGTTCAGCGTTCTAGTTACCTTTGCCAGCGCCCCGGGCTCTTTCCTCAGCTCCCAGGCCCTGAGATGTCACCGTGGTACAGCTTTGCTTTACTCTGGAAGGGAGCCCAGCCAAGCTGAGTGTTTGTCCAAAAAAAAAAAAAAAAAGAGTCATGCCATTGATGTTTCCTGTTAAATGGAAAGCCTTTTAACAAAGCCCGTGCACTCTCTTGATAAGCCGTTTGTAGACAAAGTTGGGGGACATGGTAATTTATGGTTTCACTTGCTTATGTTCTATTAACTTCCACTTAAGACACAGTGCTACTTTTACAAATCTGGGGTGTGGGTACTCGTTCTACCCCATCTGCCCACCGATTGGATACCTAACCGAGCTCGTCACCTGGAGACTTCCTGTAATAATTTTTGTCTTATGTTAAAGATTTTTCAATTTTGAGACAAGGTATGTCTTACTATGTAGCCCTCACTGGCCTGGAACTAACTATGTAGTTCACTAGGCTGTCCTCAATCTCAGAGAGCCCCCTGCCTCTGCCGACTGAGGGCTGGGGTTACAGGTATGAGTCACCATGCCCAGCAAGTTACAGATTTTTCTTTTTCAAACGCAGCCCTTAAAGATCAAAGATAACAGTATGACATGCCACAAATTACTGAAACATATTGGACAAATATTTTAATGGCGTGTAGCATTCTAAATCATTCTCTTTTACATAATGAATGAACTACAGAAAATACATTTGAAACCGTCACAGAAAAAGAGAGGGTACTAAGAGCCCAACCCTTCTCTAGGAAGAACTCACACAAATCTTTCACATTCCCACTGTCCTCTTTGTTTCCAGAGCTCTTCCTGAATCTGCCTCACCACACTGCTGAGACCCTACACTGTTCCAGGGCCAAGTTGACCTCTCAAGCTCTGGGATCGGAGGGGTTTATGACAATCACAGAGCTGCCTCTGCCTTTGACAGCATGACTCAGGTTCAGCTTTGAAAGCAGTGATCTTTCCGTTCTCTTTCTCTGCAAACTCTTTAGGAAAGTCCTTTATTCTAACACTGAAATGCTCAGTGCTGGTACCTTGGGAATTACTTCATTTTTGAAATGTTTCAGTTTCTTTCTGTGGTAGTGACGCTTGATATGCCCTCTGCTGTGATGGCAGGGAGGACTTTTGAGCTTATTCTAGAATTTTTGAAGTTTGAAAGGAATTTCCAGGTCGGGTACGGTATGAAAAGCTCGGCTGCGCTGGACTGATGTGTGACGCAATTCCAAGGAACGCTATTCTCTTCATAGCCCCTGTGAGCGTTGTAGGCTGGAGTAAAGTACTGTGCAAACTGCCTGGGAAGATACAGCAGACCTGGACCAGTGGTGAGGCTTCCTTTGAGGCTGTGCTGTACTCTCCACTTGACGTTGCCTGGAGTAGTTTTGGTGCCCTTCAAGAGTTCGTGTTTAGAAAGTAGGTGCTTCACTTTGAGGGTGGCAGAGATGGTGGGACACTTCTGAGGCTGGCCTCGGAGTAGGTCACAAGCTGCTACCTAGTGCTGCTGCCCTTTAATACAGCTCCTCATGTTGTGATGACCCCACACACACCTTAAAATTTTTTTTGTTGCTACTACACAACTGTAATTTTGCTAAAGCTATGAATCATAATGTAAGCGTCTGAGATGTAGCCATAATGTGAGCATCTTCAGGAGATCTGATATGCAGCCCCTGCGAAAGGGTTGGTCTAAGCAGAAAGGGATCACGACCCCCACATGTATAGAACCACCGCTGTAGGGTAATTAGCTTTTGGTGGCCATACCCTTGGAGAGCATTAAGCGATTCTTGTGGTGTCCCTGTTAGTTCTTATGACCCTGCACTGTTCTAGGAGCACAACACTGGCCTCTGCCCTCTGTCTTCTCATCTCACCATGGGATTTCTTTGTGAATATTCATTTCATGCAGTGTCTACCATCAGAGCTGATCAGAAGCTGGACAGTAGGGCTCTTTGGTCCTGAATTTTCAGCCTCCAAGCCTATGAGTTAAATAAGTCATTTGGAGGGCAGGATATGTGATCTAGCCTCAAGCATTTTGTTTTAGCAATGACAAACATATTAACATTCATGAAAAAGAGGAAGGGAAAAAAGGAGAAGAAAGAGTAGATGGAAGGGAAGATATAAAGGAATAGCTGTACCTCATATAGAATCTTCTGTGCTAGTTTCTTGTCCAAGAATTTTATATATACTAACTCCTCTAGTTATGAAATGGGAGGCCTTTGCTTATTCACTGAGGCGTGATTGCGTCCTGCAGTAAGCCCACCACTGTCCTGTACAATGGTGAAACAAGCCAGAAACAGCTGTCCTTCCCTCATGCAAGTCAAAGCCTAATGAATTTTGATGACACCAGTCAAAAAGCCAACTGTGATATGCAGTCTCAGGACGGAAGCGGAATGAATACAAGGCGAACAGCTGAAATCGCAGCCCAGCCTCCTGAAAACCCACACAAGCTTCCAACCACAGTCAACGTGTCGCCGTGCGGTTGGCTGCTGCTAGCTTTAAGTTTCTTCAGAAACCTCAGATCTCAGCTCCTTGACAATGGAGAAGCAGACCTCATTTCCAGCATTGGGATCCTTAGCTCCTGCTGCTGAAGACTTTTCTGCAGACCCGCCCCCCTTCCTGTCTGCCTGCCTTTCCACCCTTGACTCCTTGCAGCCCAAGCTGGTGATGTGCACAGCCTCCATGTCTGTGAACCCAACGTACCCTACAGCTCCTTGTGGGTTTATATAAGGCAAGCCCCCCCCCCTCTCTCCTTCTCTCTTCCTCCTTCCCATCTCCTAGAGGGAGGTAGCTTCATGTCTAATTTTGTTTGTAGCCCCCTCCACAGTCCCCACTCCCGTGCCCAGCGCACACAGCAGGTGAGCAATAAATACGTTTGAATAAGGAGCTGCAGCTGACTCACCGCCAGAACTCTTGGCCCTTGGATCAGTTGTTCTGTGGCAAGCAGCCTTTCAAGGAAAGCTGGCTGTCTTGGCTTTCTTCCACGGAGCTGGTATGAATTTCAATGCTAGACCTTCAAAGAAAAAAACTCAGGAAGAAAATCTACTTTGGATAATTGTGTGTGTGTGTGTGTGGGGAAGCCCCAGTAGATGGGACCTGTAGGAACCCTTGGATAATTTTGCAAAATTTAAGCTAATACAATACCTAGTGGTTACTATATGGCACACATGCATGTCTTGTGCATGTAGATGTGTGTCTGCACGTCTGCGTGTAAATATATATATCCGCCACAATCTATGACATAGGTATCATCGCATCCACTTTATAAAAAACAAAAGTGGAGGCCAGTAATCTGTCCCAGATCACACAGCCAGGTTGGAGTATGAGCATGCGCACTTGTGTTATATATCTGTGTGTAAACCACAGTCAAGCCATTTTAAAGTGTAACATTAAATGTAAGTTCAGTGCTCCAGTGACTTAACAGTGATCAATCATGGCATGCAATTGATAGGCTTCTGGGTTTTAAGGACACTGAGAGTTTAGCTCAAGAATATTTTAAAAATAAATTCCTGGCAAAACTTGGCCAGCCTAGAGTAATAGATAGATAACTACTGTCCAGAGTTATCCCCAAAGAGGGACCATCTGCAGCTACTCTCAGAGGGCCTTTCATTGTCTTCAGTCGCTGACACCTGTGATCAAAAGCGCTTGCCTGCTTCATTTCTCTGGTGGGAGCTGAAGCCATGTCCCTGTTGGTTTTGCTACGTTTTCGTTTTGTCGTTGCGGCCTTTCTTCTCTCCCATCCTTCTTTGGCAGTCAGGTAACTTATCAGGGAGTTAGAACCATCCCCTCGAGGGGCATCTATGTCTCAGCATTTCCCACTTCCTGAAATCTGGTGCCGGAATGAACGCGGGCCTGCTTTTGCTCTGAGCAGGCTGTCTCTGTTCTCCACGGTGTCATTCCACCCAGTTATGTGGCTCCATAAATGTGCAAATACTGCTTTAAGGAGCACCTGGCCTGTGCGTGTCTGCTTCTGACCCTAGTTGAGACTGGCAGCAGGGGCCCTCCCTCGCCCTGCCTCATGGTTGTTCTTTTGTGTTTTAGTTCCTCCATGCTCCTTTCCCGAGCCTCCCCCTCTTCGCTTTGGTTCCTGGGCAGCTGCTACTGTGAAGACAGCGCGGCTACCCATCTGCTTCCAGCATATGGGACCAAGGCTGTTGCTTCCAAAGTCCTCTTGTTTGCTGTTCAGAGCAGGGTGGGTTATTGTGTGGAAGTGAGGCAAAAAAAAAAAAAATTGGAGCATGCTCTATATAGTCTTTAGTGTAGATGGAGGCAAATGATCAGCCTGTCTCTCCACCTACCCATTCATCCATCTATCCATGCACCTCTCCACCCACCCATCCACACATCCATCTACCCATCCACCCACCCATCCACACATCCATCTACCCATCCACCCACCCATCCACACATCCACCTATCTGCCCACCCATCCTGTCCTAACTTCTACCACAAAGATATTGAGCTTTTCCATACACCTATATAATAAAATATGAATAAAGTTCAAAGTTGAATAAAATATAGAAACCACAGAAGGCTGGTGCCAGGAGGAAGTTAAAACACAAATCTACATTTTGAAGGACACATAAATAGTATTATGAACCCTTGGCACATGCACTCTCCCTCATGACAATACAATGGAACAAAACAAAACAGAAATCCATAAAAAAGCAAACCAAAAAAATCCATAAATAAATATAACCTTTAATTAAAATATTAAGTGGTAAGCAACATATTTGGGTTTAGTTTTCCTGCCTTTGTGTAATGGAGGAAAAAACAGGTGGCTGTCAACCAGAGGAAATAATTGAGCTATTGTTAAGTCCATTAATTGTTGAATCTGCAGATTGTATACCATAGGAGATTTTAGGTCAGTTTTTTTAGGGAGGCTGATCACTCTGTAATGGTATATGCCATACTCCTGATTTCTATAGAACATTCCTGGTTATACTGGGGAAGAAGAGAGGTAGATAGTCACCCTCCTAGCTGAAATCTTACTGAGGATCGGTCAACATGGTCACATGATAAGTTGTTTGGGGTTGATCGTGGCCAGTTGGCCAGGAGTTATCTCGTAGCTTTAGAGTTGAAGCTCTGTTAATGAGTACACAAACTGACTAGATAAAGTCATTGGGAAGAAACTCGACAACTCTACAAGTTACCCACATGTAAGGAAATGCTTAGCTAGAATTTGTCTTGGCTTTTGTGATTTCTTGCTGCTTGGGAGTGGACAAGAAGACCCTGATGGCTTCAGACTTACTGAGTTTTATAATAGGACTTGAGTATAGGAAAGGCACAGACTCAGATGCCCCCACGGGGCTGCAGGAAGGGCATGGATGTGCATGTAAAGGGCTGGTTACAAATAATAGTAAGTATGGACAACCAGCATGGCAGGACATGTTAGACCCTTCCAAAGATGGGGTTCGCTGCTTCCCTCAGATGGACTGAGCTGACACAGGAAATGAATCTCGTGTGTGCCATGTCATTCACATGATTTTAGGCAGAACCTCACAGTTCCTATGAGAGCATTCTAGGTTTTGAAACACAAGATGGTCAAGGTCTGCCTCATAGACAGAATTTAACTTTCACCCAGCGAGTAACCTGTGTACATGAAGGAGAAAGCTAAAAAGAAGTGAACAAGGTAAGACCATGGTCTTATCCAATTATTATAAATACATTTCAGTGAGAAATATAAAGGTGCATTTGGGGCTCTGAGGAATGGAGACAAAGTTTGTTTCTTGAGCAGGATGGGGATGCTTCTAACCAGTGTTATTGTTAAATCCACATTGGAGAATGGAACTAGTTCTTAAACATCAAATGGAAAAACTAAAAAGCAGGTACTTCTTTTTTTTAAAGATTTGTTTATTATGTGTACATTGTCTGCCTGCATATATACCTGCATGCCAGAAGAGGGAACGGACGGTTGTAAGCCACCATGCAGTTGGTGGGAATTGAACTTAGGACCTCTAGAAAAACAGCCAGTGCTCTTAACCTCTGAGTCATCTCTCCATCCTTGGTACTTCTTATCTGAACTAGTGTTTTATGTGACTTGAAATACCTTGTCTTCTAGGTTCAAAATTCCTTCTTCATTGCAGTAGATACAGGGTCTCTTAGTTGAATTTAGGGTTTTTATTTTTTGTCTCATTTGTTTATGGATAAAGAATAAAGAAAAACTCCAGGGAGCAATTTCAAGCTACCTGTTATGCAGAGTGTTCACTCAGCAAAATAAAATGCCTCAAGCATTGTGTAGCAAAGGTGCAGGTTGATGTTGAGATTTTTTTTTTAAATCTTTGTATTTGATTGCTATGGCTTCTCTGAAGTTAGCTGTTTGGATTGTAGGGACCATGACACTGGAAGTCGTAAAATGTTGATTTCGATGGTCGGGTGTCATTTTGAAAAACCTGCCTCTAATGGACTTGGAAGCGTGCCTCCGTGCCACCTGTTTGTTCACCTGCACTGTCCCACTTTCAGGGATGCACAGAGAATCCACAGGAGGCCATGACTACTAACTGAATAATGGCACATGCTGCCGCATAAACAAATTCGTCCCTCTGAGAATATCTGTTAAATGCACCAGAAGGTGCATTCTGGCTTTACTTAGTGAACTGAGGTACCATTTGTCTTTCTACAAGTCATTTTCAGACGAAATGCAGTCTTGATCCTAGTGGTGTGAACAAAGAACAAGAAGGGCCCCTCTGTGTCAAGCACAAAGAGATGAGGGTTGTAGAGCTCAGACTCTCTCCTATAAAGGGAAAGGAAGGCATCATACAGATTTTTTAAGTATTTGATGTGTGTGAAACACAAATTGTCAGTGAAAAGCAAATCCAAAGAAAGCAAAAAATAGTATCAGCAAGTCAGGATAATTAGCAGTGAATCAAAAAACAAATTTAAATTGGGAAATATCTGTACGAGTCAATACTATCTTCAGCAAGAGTTCAGGTCCCTGCTTGCTTCCTACTAAGATGCTCACCAGGCTGTGAAGATAGTAGTAGAACATGTCTCCAACTCTACAAGATGGAAGTCCAGTTGTTTTGAAGGAAGTTTTGTTGGAGAGCTGACAGAGGTACACATACTCCCTGTGGTCCTGCTGAGTGTTTTGCACTAACATTTTGGTTGTATAAAACAGTGTTAGGTGAATGATATATAAGTCATGGAGTCCAGGTTTGGCTGTTATTGAATGGAAGGCTTTGGTGACAGACCAAAATAATGCTTTCAAATCTTTAGAGCTCCTAAGTTCCAGCTTGTATGACGATTGCTTTCAAAGAATGCTGACAAGTCCTTTCTAAAAGGAGACAAAAACACTAAGGGAAAAAATTGCCTTGAAGTTAGGTGACACTGTCTGTTTTTCTAGTTTTCTCATGTATACCAAAGGAAAATGTAATGTCTTACAATGATGCTGTTTTTCCTATGCATTTAGGGAATGTGTTTTGAATTTAAGTCATTGGCTCCATTAAGCAATCTCACTTGTGTTACGATTAAGAAGGACCTCATGTAGAATTTCATTCAGCAGCATAAAGCCTTTGTGTGTATAAGTTTGTGTTCATTTTTCTATCCGTCTTTGATTCCAACTCTTCATGGCTTTCTCTGGAAAGCCATATACACAGCATAGGAAATACCTTAAAATTTGCCTTGTATTTACTTAACTGTGAGAGTCAGGGTGAAGAAAGAACAGGGACTATTTTATATCAATATTATATTTCTGTTCATTAAGAACAAAGACAACCAGAAATATGTGGAGTTATTAAAAGGTTCAAATAACGACTAGATACTGAATAGATTTAAAAGACATGATGAATCAGTGATAACTTAGTTTGGTCTCACTGATTTTTGTCAATGTGCTGGATAGTTTTATGTCAACTTGGCACAGGCTGAAGTCACTTGAGAGGAGAAACCTCAATCAAGAAAATATTTCCTTAAGATCAGGATGTAGGCAAGCCTGTAGGGCATTTTCTTAAGTGGTGATTGATGGGGGCCCATCCCATTGTGAATGGTGCCATCCCTGGGCTGGTGGCCCAAGGTTCTATTAAAACAAATAAAAACAAACAAACAAAACAGGCTGAACAAGACATGAGGAACAAGCTAGTAAACAGCATCCTTCCCTGACCTCTACATCAACTTTTGCCTTCAAGTTCCTTCCCTGCTTGAGCTTCTGTCCTGGATTCCTTCACTGATGAACAGTAATACAGACGTGTAAGGCAGATAAGACCTTTCCTATTCAAGTTGCGTTGTTCATGGTGTTTCATCACAGCAATAGTAGCCCTATCTAGGGTAATCAACTATGATTAATTAACCTCTCTCTCACTTAAGGAGTGACCGAACCAAAATTTAGAACACCTCTGATTAGGCGAGAAACAACCTCCTAATTCTAAAATATTGTTTAGAGAAAAACGGACTTAGTCATGGTGTGGGAATGGAAATTTAACCAGAGAGCAATAAAAGGGTGAGGGTAGGAAGAAAGGGAGAAAAAAGAGGAGGAAGGGAATAAGGGGAGGAAAGGACAAGGAGGAGAAGAACACAGGAACAAGAAGAAGAGGAAGAAGAGGAAGGAGGAGAAAGCAAAGAGAGGAAGAAAAGAGAAACGTTCCATGAATTCATTTTCTCAAGCATACAATGTATTGGATGCTTACTAAATGCCCCATATTGCTTGAAGCATTAGGAATGAGTGGAGAACAATTGTTGTATCCCCATTGAAATCTTTTTGTCTTGTTATATATTGGGAAAAACAGAAAAATAAAATATCAGTAACCATCATACTGTCAGTTGTGTGTGTTCTGCTATGATTTGGGGACATGTGGCCAGGACAGCTGAGTCTGTCAGACAGGTATTACCCTTTCCTGGCACAGAAAGATGCTGGGATCTTGGTAAACAAACTCTCTCCGTATTGAAAGCCACACAGACCGTATCGCTGGTAAATAGAAGCTATTTAAGAGAAGCAAGCAAACAAAAACAGACCCCTTCAATCTGGTCTTGCAGAGGAAAGAACAGAAAGGAATGTGCCTGAGAAGTCTGCATCAATCCATGTTTATAACTGCTAAAATTGAAAGCCAGTGCCTTGTCAGGGAGACGCTTACACCTGAGAATCAGAGAGAAACAACTGGATGTCCCTATAACGCTGCACCACAATGCCCTTGGTTGAGACCTACATGACAGGAAACCACACCTATGTATCTGTGGAAGAAAGAGCAGAAGGGCTGCTTCACAGGACAGTCCCAGCAGGTCATCTGCTTCAGAGAGGGTGTCGGTAGCTGTGCCTTTGAACATTCTCATTTTTCTTGAACCTGCACCTCCAGGGTCCTCCCCCTCCTTCCCTACTCTGTGCATTGTCCTTAGACTTCTGGGAAAAACCTACCAGGCACACCTTTACTGCAGACGGGCAGGTCACAGCCATGCCATCCCACCGCTTCCATCCTGAGCCATGAGGTGCAAAGGTCAACATCCCTCTCTACTTGCCTAAGCTTTAAACAGCTGGCCATTCTTCCCTCCCAGGAAGAGACTGCTTCTGTGGAACTGCCTGCAGAGGGTCGCAGCCTCTGGACATAAGATGCCTGCAGATCTGAAGGCTCTTTCATCCAAAATAATAGCCTCCTTTCCAGAATGTTCTTCCATTGTGCTAGATTTAGAGAGTCTCTCTCTTCTTTTAACCCAAAGTCCCACCATTCAGCTTGGAGGACTGGAGAAGCAAGGATAATGGATTAAGGTCCCCTTTTAGAGATTCCCTGAAGCTCTTCCTTGAGAATCCAAGGGGAGAAATCAATAATTAAGGTAAATAAAAGGGTTTTATGTTTTAATTTTTTGCATTGTGGAAACACTGTGTTATTTTGTTTTATATATTTATTTAACCACTAAGAAAAATGTGTGGGTGAGTTGCAAAGGCCTTCACCAAGTTCAGTCAACCCAGGCCATACCTCAAGCTTGTCAAACAAAAGACTCTGATTCCCACTTTATCAAATATGGATACTGTGACAGGACAGTAAAATGTTGTGACTACTGTGTACATTGTGAACTGGATTCTGTCTGCTCAGATTCATATGGTAAAGTCCTAACCCCCCAGTGTAGCTGTGTAGCCACCTGCATTTCTTAGAGTACGAAAGTAATGAAAGGTAAATGAGGTGGCTGGGTAGAGTCTTCATAATGAAAGATTGATGTCTGTATAGCAAGACACGCAGGAGAGCCAGCTTGCTCTCTGCCCTGAAAGCAAACAGCAGGTCAGGACCTTTTCAAGGAACTCAGACTGATTGGGTTCTTGATCTTGTACTTTCCAAACGCCTAACCTAGAAGAAACACAAATTTCTATTGTTTAATCTTCCTAATCTGTGACTTTTGTTATGGAAGCTGTCAACCTGACACAGACTAGAGTCATTTGGGAAGAGGGAACTTCAGATGAGAAAAGGCCTCCACCAGGTTGGCCTTTGGGCAAGCCTGGATGGCATTTACTTAATTGATGATTGATATTCGAGGGCCTGGCCCCTGGTTGTTAAGCCACAGGGAGCAAGCCAATAAGCAGCACTCCTCCATGGCCTCTGTATTAGTTCTTGCCTCCAGATTTCTACCCTGCTTGGGGAGGAAAGGGTCTATTTCATGTTGCTGCTTATAATCACCTTTGGTCAAGGTGGTCTATCATTGTGATAGATATCTAACTAAAATAGAAGCTTAAGCAAACTATGACAATATTGGTAGTGGAGTATCATTTTTAAGACAGGCATGGTGGTATATGTCCAGCACTCAGGAAGGTAAGGAATGAGGATTTTTGCGAGTTCAAGGCCAACCTTGTCTATAAAAGGAGTCTCAGGCCAGACAGAGCTACAAGTGAACCTATCTCAAAAATAGGGAAAAAGAGTGACTTTTAAAAAGAGTAGCAAAAGTGTACCCAGATTAGCCACTTTGCTGACTATGTAGACATTGTGTGGCTGCTGGCAAAACACTGCATTCAGAGCCTCTTGGAGGTTCTCATCTACATTCTCCTTTGGAGACAATCAGTGATTGTTTCATAGATCAGCTACACAACTTTAATAATTATGAAAGCTAATCTCACCCAACCAAAAAATAGTACTTTTCAACTGGCCACACCCCCTAGTCTCCGAATTAAGCAACCGCTGTTTGTGGATGAACTAAAAACTCAACTTTTCCTCAAAGGACGGAGACCGGTGACTGTAGAGAATATTCTAAAGACTGTTTGTTGAACAAATTAATTTGCCACAGGCTTTGAAAGCCCAAACAATGGAAATGCCCAGGACTCAAAGACCTCACAGATGGGTGACAAGAGCTGCTGGCAGCCTCTGAGAACCCAGAGTTTGCTGGAGAGGTGCCAGAAGAGTCGAGCGGGGTAAATATTGCCTGATATCTTTTTGAGGGAGAAAAAAATGCAAATACAAGAAATTATAATTTACAGACCTAGTAATTTTGATCTCCAGTGGAATTTGATCAGCAAATAATTAGGTCCGGAATTTGAGGGCAAATAGTCAAATATATTAAGATCTGAGCCTCTGCAGTGTCCCTGAGAACAAATTGAAGAAATGGAGCAAAATGGTGGTACGCGTATAGGTGAAGGAGTCCACGTGAAAAGATGTGACGAAGGGAAACGCTGACAATGAAATGCTCAACAACAGCACTGTGTGACACAGTAGAACATAATTCTACTGCTGTAATATGGAGGTAGAAATAAGTGAGTAAAATTCCTCGGAGAGTCACAGAATATTATTAGTGATTCTATTTGTGAGTTTCTTTTTTTTTAATTTTCTTTTTGATATTTTGTTGCTGTTGTTGTTTTGAGACAGGGTTTCACTGTGCAGCCTTGGCTGTCCTGGACTCACTTGGTAGACCAGGGTAGCCTCAAACTCACAGAGCTCTGCCTGCCTCTGCCTCCCAGAGTCCTGGGATTCCCGGCATGTGCTATCATGCCCAGCTTTCTTTTTGATATTTAAAATTGTACGATTAAGCTATAGACAATTTCTTTTCAAAGGTGAAAGAAGTTATCCAAAGGCAAAACACAAGAGATCAAAAGTATTGATTAATGTATTGACTTTATGTGGAGAAAGACACTGTGAAGGGAACGTTTACTATAATGTAGAATTCTTAGAAATGTTGCTACATTCTGTTAACTGAGTTTTGAGAAGTATCTTTTCCCCAGAACCACCAGGGATACCATTAACAGGATGCTGTACCCTGTCATTCTGACAGAGCGGCCCTGTGATAAGGCTTGGGGATCTAATCATCGAGAATTGATTATATTACAGTACATCTATTAACACTGAGGCAAAAGAGACTACCCTGTGACCTTGGAGGTCATTGATAGCATCAAAAATGAAGATAATTGGTTATAAGACAATGCACACTTGTATCAATAATGTATTTATATACACACATGCACATAAAATGTTAGTGATACTTGTTAATTACTTGTTAATATGTGATAGTTGTTTCATTTCCTTTTTTACTAGATTCCTTTTCTCAGTTTTTTTAGACACTTCATTTTTGTTGGTTATTTTAAAATCATTATTTGCAAAAGATAAAGTGCTGATAGAAAGCTTCATAATGCAGATTAATTTTTAACCAAAGAACTATTCTGATTTCGTTAAGAGAGAGAGAGGGAGGGAGAGAGAGAGAGAGAGAGAGAGAGAGAGAGAGAGAGAGAGAGACCCATATGGAAACACCAATAGGGTGAGGGTTTATTCTTTGGGATGGGCCCTTTCAAACTGGGGAAAGAGTTACTGCCCAACGTACCTGGTGTGGTGGTTAATATTGACAGTGTCACAGGAACTAGACTCCTCTAAGAGGCAAACTTCTAAACATATCTTTGAAGTAGTTTTTACACTGCATTCTTTGATGGTTGCGGGGTAGGGAGGATTTATACCCTAATTGTGGTTGGCACCATTCCTAGACAGAATGAAAAGGGAGTCCCAGCTAAAGATCAGCACAGCCATGATTCCTAACTGCACCTTATGTGCCTTTCCCTCATGATGATTATACCCTCAAACTGTAAACCAAAGGGTTTACAGAAGGGTTTCCTTCTTTCAAGTTTATTTTTTGGCAAGTACTCTGTCATAGCCATGAGAAAAGTAACCAGTGAGCGTGGTGATGCTAATCCTCACTCATATTTCCACTGGGCGTGTTCTTGGAGATGGTATTCCTTCCGACAGGGCAGGCAGTAGTTGTGTGTGCCTCCGTGTTGTCTAGCAGGATCTGTTTCGTACCTGCCCCCATGGGCTTGCACTAGCACTTCAAAGGGCTGTGTCATTCATCAAAAACAGCCTCCTAGAGCTCATTAGTCATTCCACCTAATATGCTGATTTCGCATTTCAGATTTATCTGTACAATGTTATCACTGTATTTGAACATCTAAACAATGCTGTCAAGGAGCTTGATTTAGACAGATTTTTAAATTTGACAAGTTCAGTGATACAGTATAAGCCAAGAAGGTGAAATTAGAATGAAGATCTTCACTCCTGGCTGTGATGAGAAATCTGGAGCCTTCTGGAGAGGCAGGGAACCACATTGTTCTCAAGTGCCCCAGAGCACCAAACTACCAGATGATGGCCTAGGTAGAAAACCTTCCCAGATGGTTCTCAACGCTGGTGTTAAGACATAGTGCTGAGGGCACAGGGCAGGTCTCTCACACAGAGGAAGAGAGTACAGAGGGCAAGAGAGCCGAGGCTTATGGGAACGCAAAAGTTGGGTCTGGAATGTGAGGGCTGGTGCTTTACATGACCCAGGAGCACATCGGCACTAGGGACCTGACCACAGGCTATAAGGGGAGAGAGACCTATCAGAAAAGCTGTTTGGTGGAAGGGGTTGAGGTCACAGAGGGTGAAGACCACTAAGCAGGATTCAGGACACACATCTGATGAGGGAGCCGCAGAGATTTTCTGAGGGCAAACATTGGGTTATCAGGAATATTGCCAGTGGGATTTTTTTTCTGCTTTCACTTCTGTACTTTCTCTTGAAATAATAAAATGCATTCTCTTGTACTCACATAGCCTGTTATTTTACCTTTCTTCAGACAGCTAGAGAATACAAAGTGAGAGGGGAAAGAGCCGTGTTGCAATCATAGAGTGAGGTTTTTATATGTATTGTCCTTTACTATCTGCAGGTGCTTCATACTGCTGTGCGTGTGCGAGAGAGAGAGAGAGAGAGAGAGAGAGAGAGGGGGGGGGGGGAGAGAGAGTATGCGCTGAGGGAGTACCCCACCTGAAGAACTGGGATAGCCCAGCCTCTGCCTGTGGCTCACAGTGCTCTCTTGCTTGACATTTCCGAATGCAATTATGTCATAAAAGTGTACATCGCTGTGTCACAACCCAGAATGGGACCCATTTCCACTTTGCCCTTTCTTATCGTGTATGTGTTCAGAAAAAATATGCCATTTTTCTCTCCTAATATTTTCCCAGATGGGATTTTTGTGCACAGTGCAATGGTGAGTTCTGTGGTTTTTAAGATGAAGAAGTGCATCTGCTTATTTTCCTTGTAGATTTTTACTGCATTTTCAAACATGTTGAAATGATGCCAGAGTCAGAAAAATAATATTCAGTGCTCGTCCAGCAGACAGGAGGCATCAGCTTTACAGTCCTTCCAGAGCAGAAAGGATGCCTCACCCTTGGTGAATAAGTTGATTTGGTTTACACCTGTGGACACCCCTGAGCAAGTTGGGTACTGAGGAGTAGGTGATATTCCCCTGCATTGGTGTTCAAGTTAGATCTGCAGATGGCAGCCATCCCCAGCAGTGACACCTGATTTAATCCCGTTACTAAGTTGTCAGGACATGGGCCAGTTTCTATGTCTGTCTATGCCTCGTTGTCCTCACTGAGGACCATTGACTTGTGATGTTTGAGTTTGGTTAGATGCTGTGAAGCACTTGGCACAGTGCCAGGCAATGATGACATTATACTGATGGTGGCTGTGGGTTTACAAGCACTTTTGTTGTTGTTGTTGTTGTTTAAATCTCATCAAGAATGCTACCTTCAACACACACCTGCCATCCCTGGGAGGCAGAGGCAGATGAATCTCTGTGAGTTTGAGGCCAGCCTGGTCTACAAAGTGGGTCCAAGACAGCCACGACTACACAAAGAAACTCTGTCTTTAAAAATAAACAAACAAAAACAAAACAAAATCAAGCAAAAAAAATGCTACCCTCTCTGCCTTCTTCCCCATCATCTCATGACTCTTTTCTGAGTTCTGTTTTCCTTTGAGCTGATAAGGCCCCTTAAAATAGTCCATTCCTTTATGTTTTCTTCTACTTCTCTCTTGATGCTGTAGTGACTGATCTATGTATTCTCTTAGCTTCCATGGTAATAGGGTACCTTGAACACACATCCCATCAAGATCTAGGCATGAACCTATTGTGCACAGCAGGGGTCAGAAGTATGGGTTCTACTTAAAATTATATAGATACACTACAGAGACTCAGACTCCGTTTCCCCATGTCTTACAGTCTCTTTCTACCTCATACAAGTTGTCTGTATTGGTGGAGGTACTGCCTTGTTGGTTGTTTGTCACTCTTTTTCTTCCCTTGCTATTTTATTTTTCAGCAGTAGGGCATGATGCATAACTTCATGAGGACCACTGTTTGCACCAGGCCAGCCTCCAGAGCCACATCGCCTTTAGAGACAAGCTCACACTGGCATGGGTCACTACACTCGCACTGTTTGAAGGAGCCTTTTCAAGGCCAGAATCAAAACCGAGCTTTGAGAGAATTGCCACTTTAACACAAATGTTCACAGCAACACTGTTCAAAATAGCCCCAAACTGGATGCAATTAAAAGGCCTTTCAGCTAATACATGCATAAATCAAATGTGGTATTGCCACACAATAGAACATTATTAATACTTATGTGAATCATAAAGCAGGATAGAATGCTGATATCTGCATTCACTCGAGTGAACCTCAAAAACACACCAAGTAAAAAGAGCCAGCCACAAAAGGTCAGATGATTATTGTATTTATGTGGAACGTCCAGAATATGTAAATCAAAGGAACAGAAAGCACACCAGTGGTTGCCAGAGCTGTGCCCAGTTGGGGAGGGGACAGAAGGACTACCTAGAGGGACAGAGGTTCCTATGGTGTAGTGAGAATGTCTTGGAATGAGATGGAGGTAATGGCTGTACCACATAATGACTGTACTAATGACACCAAATTGTACTCTTGAAAATGGTTAATTTGATGTTATGTGAATTTTACCTCAATAAAAAAAAATTAAGCTTCGCATGCCAGGGACTCCAGAGACAGAATGTACTATGCTTTGTGATACAGAAAAGACGAGGCACTTTATTGCCACATAATGAATAGCTCTCCATGAGGCACTCTACTCTCGTCTGCCCAAGCCCCCCACCATTGGTTCTCCATGCGCTGACATCCTTCTCCTTTGCTAAATATATCTGAATGGTGACTGATTGCTAGCACATTGTGGAACTGTTGTCCAATACTGTTAATTTGCCAGAATGCTAAAAAAAAAATTAAAGCAGCTCATCTTAGAGGCAGGGATACTGGTCATGGGGATCAGCAGTGTTGACATCCAGTCTCATATTTTCCCCCTCTGAAGATTCTGTGATCTTAACCAAAATGCAACTTGCCCAGCATCATACTGTTTGCCCAAGGTATCAACTACGTGAACAATGGTCCTTGAGCTTTGGAACATTACTTTCCTGGGCGGAGTACGACAGAATTTTAAGATAACAGCTCCAATGGCTCTCCATCTGCATCACTCTTCACCATGCCGTAGAGTTGCCCTTCTCTTTTAGAGATTTTTTAGCCCTTAAGTCTGTGCTGGCCTTTTAACAGAGGCAGTGTTCTCTCTGAGTTAGTTCCAGGGACCTCAGCTTCAACAAATCTAGAGTTCTCTGCTGGCATTCCTAAGTCTTGCCTGCTCTATTTGAGGGTACACATGGGAGCAATTGAAGCATGCCAGCCAACAGCCAGCACCAACTTCCAGAGTCAATGCCGCCTTGAAGCTCTATAACTAGTGAACCCTTAGCATCATACAGATAGAGAGACAGATTCAGGGAAGGACAGAAGAGTCACTGCTTGGCCCTGCCATGTAACTGGGGGAACTAACTTTATTTCTAATATTCCTCTGCTCTGTCTTATCATCTCCTTCTTTTTGCCCAAAGACAGAGGAAGAAGCATAAAAGTTATGATAGATAATCTACCACTTGGAAGACGTTGATTTGCCCATGGCTTTCTTTTCTACTTATTGGCCAAGCAAAAAGGGCACAAGGTGAACAAAGCACCAGTGTGTGTGGTGTGTGTGTGTGTGGGGGGGTGGGGAGCAAGACTCAGCCTTTGGAACAACAGTGTCCCTGAGTGGAGAGGAAGGTTCTCCCTCCTGGCTTTGGTTCCCTCCAGTTGATGCTACCATTATGGCGATATGGTTGAGGCGATACGGAAAGAGGGAAGAAATCAGGAAGAAAGGGAGAATAAAAGAGGGAAGATGGAGAGGATGAGAGAAGAAAACAGGACTTCTACATCCCCACAATAGCTGTTCCCTCTCCCTCTGCTAGAGGTGGAGCCAGATGAGTATCGCGGGATTTTGTGCTCTGTGTCATTGGTACCCATTTCTGGAGCATTGAGCCAAGATTGGAGATTATGGGGAGAGGATAAAAGGAGCTCGGTACACTTCCTGTTCTGTTAGATTTTGAATTCAGAACTTCTCGTTGCTTCTGCCTGCTGCTATAAACTTTTTTGAAATCCCTAAGTAGTTATTCCATCCACCACATCAGGTGTGACAGATAGGTTCAGTGAGAATCAGGAGGATGTCAGCTTCTGGCTTAACCCAAGCTGGGTGCTTTTGAAAACCTGTTTCTAGATATCCTGGTTGGTGAAGAGAAGGGGGAAAGGAGAAAAGTAAGACCAGAAATGGTTGCATTTGCCCAAACTAATCCCTCTGACACAGGCCTTGAGGTGTCTAGGGACCTTGCTATGTAAGTCATGGATGGCTAGTAATATGAAGTAAACATGGCCACCAGAGAAAAGAATCAGAGACTGAGAGGAGTTAGGAGGGCTGGAGAGAAGAGCATGTTTCTTCTCTCACCTGAACTGGTATTCAAGATTGTAGGTGAGTGATTGTGTTTGACTTATGACAAGTTTTATTTTCTCCAATTAAAAAAAAATCTTTGAGCTATTGATTACTTCTTCCTGATTTGAGCTTCTTTCATGGATGTGATAACTTTATCCTGGGGAAGTTCTTTCGTTCTGTGGGAACATAGCAGTCATAGTTTGTACATTTCTTGTTATCTATCAGCCATTTTCACCTTATTATCTACTCTTAATTCTGGTTGCAGCTTCTCAAATTGACTCCTCCAGTGCATTATCTCACTAATAATTGTATTATGAAGGTCCTGTGACTTGGTCGACGAGTTTCTTCATCCTCCCAGCGACAACAATGAAGATATTGGACCATGAGATGCCCTCTTTCTGCTTTCCCTGAAGTAGGTTTATCTGCCAGTGAAATAAAATAAGCATCCATCTGCTGGGGTTTACAAAGGTGGTAATTAATCACATGGATGATAATTAATTACATCCCTTTCCCCCTTTGAATTCCAAACCAATTTGGAAGTAGACAAAAATGTCAGCTAGAAAGCACAGTAGCAGTTGTGTTGTATTGCTATTTGGAAAATGGTGCTCAGACCCACAGCCAAATGAAACTTCCTAGTTCTTCCTCTCTCAGACTAAGCTTTACCACCATTTACATCCCAAACAATTAGTCTCCAGGATGATACTAGGGAAGCATCCCTTATATAGGACATCAAGGGTGTGCATTTAAATCAGTGAGGGCAGGCAAGCCCGCCAACAGGCTGTGTAAAGTTCCACTTCCCACTGTCCCAAGTATGAAGAGGGGTGGGGCATGGAAAGGTAAATGGCTACTTACCTGCCTCTCTGAAAATGAAAGCATCAAGCTGTCCCCAATCCCTTTTGTCCTAGACAAAGCAGGGTGACTAGTCACCCTGCCTCCAAATCGATCATAACTCAAAATCGTTTTTAGACTTGTCTGCTTCGATCGAACTGAAGACCATTCTAGAATAAGTCCAGTGAGTCTGTAGAGTTTGGCATTTTTTTCCCCCTAAACCCTCATATTCGTCGCCTAAAAGGGCACTAATACTGATCCCTAAGGAGACATGGTTTAGAGTGACTGACTGATAGTTTGTATTTATACAGAGGCTTGTACAGGCAGGCCCCAAGTTGAGGGCTTTCCGCACACTGTTGCCTTTAACCTTCTTGACAGGTTTTTTTTTTTAATGAAATAAATGCTAATGTTATTGTCCTTTCAGAGATGAGAGAATTATGGCCTCGAAAGGCTAATAGTTTCCTGGTTTTATGCAAATAGCAATGAAAAGGCCAAATTAAGACCTAGTTAGTCTGTCAGAGGAGCATCGGCACAGTCTCAAAAGCTGCTGCCATGGAAAGGTTGGCTGAAAGCACTCTAGGAGAGCAAATCCCTAGAAATAGCAATCAGATGAAAGTACTCTGGTCGCTCAAATAAGTCCCCAATACATTAAATATCACTGCACAATGGTTATGGTCATGAGGTCTGGAGTCTGAGAGCTACTGAAACTCCAGCTGGAGCATCTGTCATACACTCGCCTTGGGAGTGTATTGCGATTGTCCTATGAGGTCTTGGACAGATTGCCTGCCGTGTCTGGCTTTGGTCTCCTTATCTGTGAGAACACTATGGTGATAAGAGCCATACTTAACTTCCTAGAGTTCTCGCCAGTTTGAGATAATTCTGTGAGTTTGAGATGCTTAGTGGATGGCCCCAAATGTGAACTCAACACACTTTAGCAAACTCTATTGTCATTATTCTCTTGGGGAACGATGCCATCCGTTCTCTCTGTTATAATTTCAAATCTTTCTAATCTTAATTTTCTTTCTTTTCTTTTCTTTTTTTTTTCATTCTGCTTCCTTCGTGCAGTTTTAATGAAAACCCTTTTCTTGGCCAGAGCACTGCTGGCTGAGAGCTCCATTTGGAAGCCATCCAGAAAACTGACCCTGCTGGAGCCTACCCCATCTCCCTTCCTTGGAGCTTCTGTTAATTGCCATCTGGCTATTTTTAGTTTCTTCAAGAGTGTGCTGGGTACAAGCAGGGAAAGTCCATCCTGCTGTGGGAGTGGGGTTGTGTGAGCTGTGGGGCTTTAATTTGGAAATGTTTTGACACTTCATTTGTCAGGGCACCAGTTGCTGGAAACTTGTGAGAGTAAGCAGGAGCCGAGAGCTTATTTTTTGTAATCAGCATTCTCAGGGAGGAGAGAATCCCCTGTTGCTGCAGCAGCTTAGAGCATCCAAATGTGAGCTTGGCACAGGCGGAAGGAATTTAGGGATTTGAAGGCTTAACGGGAAGCATAAATAACAAACATGCAAAGCAACCTATTTAGGCTGTCAGCTGATATGCAGATTGGCAGAAGCTGCTCTTTGGCTCTTCTCATGGGAATTTTATTTGGTGTAGGATTAGCATCAGTTTGGTCAAAAATCCTTACTTAGGTCTATTCCCAGCACTAACTTGAAACCCTTCTCTCATTTTAAAACACTGCACAGCCTTTGCTAACCTGGTATACCAATAAGGCTGGCCTTAATCATTTCCGAGAATGGAGGCTGCAGCCTCGGTCTGCCCTGTGGTTCTGTCTGTCAGTTCTTGTTTCTGTCTGGTGCTTCTAACCCTCCACTTCTCAGCTGGCTTGTTGTTTAACCCAGTGGCAACAGACTCTTTGTTCAGAGCTGTGTCAGGGGCTCACAAGTCCTACCAGCAGCTTTGCATTCTCTATCTCATCCCATCTTTGTTTGATACGATGCTGGGCTGTCAGCAGCAGAAAGCAACTCTGTTCATTTAAGGAAGATAAAATACTCTCTTAAAAGGAAACATCAGATAACTTGGACATGTATATACGTATAAACAGGGCACTTTGGAAACTCCAGCTGCATGCTTGGCCTCAGGAAGCTGGGAGTACAACCAGAGCCTCTACCCCTACAGAGCAGCTACTCCACAGTAGTCTTGGCTCTCCACTCTGCAGTTCTGGAACTAGGAGATACCTGTAACCTCGCCAGGGTAAACCCCACACAGTCCCTGTGTCTTCACCCTTTAAGCCCCCTCTCCTCTCCCCTGGCCTCTGCCCTACTACCATCCCACGCAAGGTACCTCTTAACTGCAGAGCCCCATATGCCTGTGCTTCACCTGTGGGAATGTTGGAAAGGAACCTCTGATCTCTTACAGTATGGGGGCAGGGCATTCCCTACGTAGGAAATTCAAAAAGAATGGCAGAGGCTATCTACTGTATGACAGACAAAAACACACAGGTTGTTGGGTGGCTCTTAGAAATGGAGTAACCAGGAGAGCAGAAACGAGGCTCTCTTGCTTCAGAGTAACCCCAAGCAACATGAGCAATGGACAAACTTGAGTCTAACTGCAGGATGATTTGGGAGCCACAGAAAACGATTCCTTATGTGATCCAGGACAATAAAGACCTATAAACTGATGTACTGATAGTTTAGTTATGTGGTCTTTTGGAATGTATTGTGGGCAAAGTACGGTTGCCTGAACTTTTCCTGGGAGATGTGAACAAATACTAACCAAACCAAGAAGGCACCAATAACAAGAATGAGACAATAGTTGCACCAAGGTCCAACATGGAGGACTGACAGGTTTATTGGGCTAGTGGCTGAGGGGCTACTTACAGAAGTATGGGTGAACCCAGATCTGTGACCCCACCAAACATCTCAATCCAGCATAAATGAGAACTTCCCTGTGGCTGCATAGTTTTCTCCATCCCAGTTACGTTTCCATTCTCTATACCTCAAGCGCTTCCGTGTTCCAGAAAACATGCAACTGGGGCAGAATTACATATAGATGGCAGGGATGCCCACGAGGCAGTAGCTGAGGTCTATCTCAACTGAGAGTCTAATGGCCCTCTGCACCCAGGCCCAAGTGTGACAGTCTTTTCTGAACAGTCAGAGCTGCATTGGATAGGATGGCTGATGCTCAGAGAACAATGTTCGGTAAAGGGTGCAGTGATGAAAAGTCACAGTATATACAACATTATATGCTTGCTCTCCTAGCAAACGTGTATGTACACAGGATTCTCCCTTGCTCCTTCACATCTTCTGCAGTCGTAGCTGATAACATCTGCCCACAGGTGAATCACTCCAACCTCTCTCTGTGCAGTCACACGGCACTCCTGTGCCTGTTGGTGTTTCTGTACAAGTTTCTCTCTTCTGGAAGTGGTACCAGCCACGCTGAATTTAAGTCCCAACTGAATCCAACAGGACCATCTCTTAATTCAATGACAGCTGCATGAATTCTATTTACAAGTAAGCTCACCCTTAAGGTTCTAGATAGACACAAATCTCCTGGGAATCTTCAGGAAACTTTTTACAGCACATCACTTTAACATCCCTGCGTTGAGTGTCTGAAATAGAAATGAAGAGGAAGAGGTAGAGAATGAGTGGTTTTGTTTGCTTGCTTGCTGATCTCTGTGGTCCCTTAAGCCCAAAGGCAACGTCCACGTGGATTTGTGATTGTAGATGCAGAGCAGAGGGTCCATCAGCGGGTTCTGCACTTGAACAGATTCTGTTCCTGAAACGGAGAGTAGAGAAAGAGGCCAGGGTCCACAAAAGGAAAGGCTTTCATTTAATGTGGATGCAACAGCCTTCAACGACAGCTGAGAAGAACTGTGAATAAGCACGGGCCTCCACTGGATTTTAGGGTAATTAGGAAAAAAGAAGCTGGGGTCTGGAGGGCATCCTTCAATAGACGGGCTTTAATTAAGATATCTGCACTCACAGCCCATCCCTGCTCCCTCTGACATGGCGACATGTGACCCTGATCTTTTCTCAGTTAATTCTGAATTGGGACAAGAAAACAACTACGTAGTGACTGTGAGAATCTCAGCAACAGTGTGGAGAATCTCAGCACAGCTCTGGCATGCTGCACGTGTAACTGGGGAATTAGTGTCAGAGATCACCGTAACTTCGAAGATGGAGCCTACCCAGGCTGGGAGGCAGGGTAGACTAGGCTGTGCTCTTGCAACAATCTGCCCCTAGATCCCAGGGGTTCCCACCACCAGGGCCTGACTTCCCATTTACATAACCTGCTCATTATGCTTCGAATGGAGAACCATCTTTGTTCCAGCCTCCACGTGAAACATCACTAATTCCGCTTGCAGAGACAAGGGGCTACCACTTCTAACTCTCAGCTCTCCCACCTAGAAGTAGCCCATGTGACTTCTTACTATGTCACACGGGGCCCTTTTAAGTCATACGATCATTTTGAATTTCAGAGAAATTCAATTCTGAAATGCAGTTTTCCCATATGTGCGTGAGAAACACAGAGATGTGTGGCCAATGATCTTAGTGGTTATCACCTCCGGTTTCAGTTTGCAAGCTCACCCAAAGGGGGCCAGTTTGCTAAAATATTAATCTTAAATCCCTACTGTTCACTGGAGTTCAATTATAAAGGAAAGAGGGCACTGAAGAGTTAATACCTCCATTAAATAGTCTTATAGTACTGACTTGCTGAATGTTAATATAGAATACTGTACAATAGCAACTTCCAGTGCCCACGACATTGTGTTTGTTAGTATCTGCTGTTGAAGATGCAAAAGTAAGCACATGCAGATGGGAAGCCACTAAAAGAGAGTTAAGCTAGACAAAATTGCCAACTAACAAGGTCTTCAAAGTGCTGAACTAGGATCCCTCTGTCTAGCTGAGCTCTAATGAACTTGGACCATCCACCCAAACCCTCTTTTCCCTTAATTTCTGAAAACCTGAACTGTGAACAAATTATGCCCCTTTGAGCAGTGACTTGCATTTAGAATTGAGAAATTCCAGGAACCTGGAATACACAGAATCATAAGATGCTATCAACAAACACGGTGACTTTCTAATTGTTCAGTGACTGACGGCATCTTCCTCCATCCTCAAATGGTTCATCTGGGGAAGAGAAATGAGGATGATTTCTCCATCCGTTATCATCCCTGTATTGGCCAGTGTGAGGCACTGTTAACACAGGCATTACCACTTTCTACCCTGTTGGGTGCACAGTGTGAGAGTCAAGTGGGTGCCAGAGTGCTTGCTCCTGCCTCGGCATCAACAAAGAAGACTCATGGCGTGAATGAGACGCACACTGATTCGTGGTGCCTCCCCCCAGCCTGTGTGAGACACCAAGAGAGGCCATGGCAGCAGGCTTCTAGGGCCGCCATTGTTAGAGCAGCAGCTTTGGGAACAGAACCCAGCACCAGGTTTCAAACCATCAGCTCAAGCAATTCCTAGGAACCCTCCGGTGAAACTGCAAGGCATATGCTCCGCTATGTAAAATGAGAGTGATTTATTATCAGCAACGACGCACCAGGTCAGGCCTTCCCTTCCCCTTTCCAGTCTTTGAATCTTTTCTTTCGTCTAGCTTAGCGTTTCTGAAACTCTATCAGTTCCCTTGCCTTCCAGCTCAGCATCAGTTATCACTCATCCCATTCCTGGGAAGATGTAAGTTTCCCAACTACTTTTTCTTCTTGTGCCAATAAAGGTTGCATTCCCAGAGGAGAGTAATCCCGGGTCAAACTGGCTAAAACAGTTCTAAGACAGTGTGACTAAACAGCACTTTTTCTTCATTTCTGGTTTTGTGGGGTTGTTGCTATGACCGGTTTTACTGTAGCCCAAGCTAGCCTCAAACTCAGGATTCTTCGAAGTGGATCCACTGCTATGCCTGGTTCCATGATGTTTTATTCAAGAGGCATCATGTTCAAATATAACTATACCAAGGACATAAGAGACATCTGTTTTTGTATGTTAAAACATACATACAAGAAAGGAGAAAATCTTTCTGAGCAATCCCTCCTAGCAAATTACCCTTCAGATCACATTAAAAAAATCTTTTTTAAAAATTTATTTTTTAATTAATTACAGTTCATTCCTTATGAATCCTTATGACCCCTCCTTCGTCCCCTCCCAATCCCATCCTCCCTCCCTGTTCTTCTCCTATGCTCTTCCCCCAGTCCACCAACAGGGAAAGTTCTCCTCCCCTTCCATCTGACCCTAGCCTATCAGGTCTCATCAGAACTGGATGTATCATCTTCCTTTGTAGCCTGGTAAGGTTGCCCACCTCTCAGGGGGAGGTGATCAAAGAGCCAGCCACTGTTCCCCTTACTAGGGAACACACATGGACAATGAGCTGCTATGGGCTACATCTGTGCAGGGGTACTAGGTTATCTCCGTGCATGGTCCTTGGTTGGAGTATCAGTCTCAGAAAAGACCCCTGAGCCCAGACTTTTTGGTTCTGTTGCTCTCCTTGTGGAGCTCCTGTCCCCTCTAGGTTTTTCTATCTCTCCCTTCTTTCATAAGAATCCCTGCACTCTGCCCAAAGTTTGGCTATGAGTCTCAGCATCTGCTCTGATACCCACTGAGTAGAGTCTTTCAGAGGCCCCCTGTGGTAGGCTTCTGTTCTGTTCCCTGCTTTTTCTATCACCCAAGTTTAAACCCATCATTGGGAACAAGAATGAAACAGCAGTGTTTGCTCCTGGCATGGTTATCCGCACGGAGAATGGAGGATAAACATACAGTAAAATGGAGGTTCTTATTGAAAGAAGGAAGGCAAGGTTGCCGGTGTCGGTGAGGAAGTCAGTGTCTCCTGTCTGTGGTTCTGATCCATGCCACTGTGGGATGCTGATGTGCAGCTACGACAACATCCTGTTGATGACGCAATGGTAATCCTGCTTTGCATACAAAGGAAAACCAAGGCTCTTCCAGTTTTTCTTGCTTTTGCCCCTTCAAGTCTCAGCCATGCTCTTTTAAAACTTCTCTCTCTGAAACCTCATGCTCCTAACGCAAGCACTGGCTTCCATCTGTTTTTCTTAGGTGCCTCGTGGATACTTTCTGAGAGTCCTGCCTAGCCCTGTTTCGTTTGTACAACCTTGGCTTACTTAAATTGTTCACTTTTGCATTTGTTTCAGAATGGCTCCCAGTAGGCTCATATATTTGCGTGCTAGTCCCCAGCTGATGAGCTGTTTGAAAAGATTAGGAAGTGAGACCTTTTTGGAAGTTGTTAAAGGAGGTGTGTTGCTGGGGGTGAGCTTTAAGGTTTCAAAAACTCACCCCAGGCCCAGTTTCTCTCTAGGCCTGCTACCTGTGGATCAGGAAATAAAGCTCTCAGCTGCAACTCCAGCATCAGACCTGCCTGCGTGCCACTATGCCATGATGATAATAAACTAACCGTCTAAATCTGTAAGCAAACTCCTAATTAAATGCCTCCCTGTATAAGTTGCCTTGACCACAGTGTCTCTTCACAGCAATAGAACAGTAACTAAGACAACTCTCCAGGTCACTTCAGTGAGTCTTTCCCTTGACACAGACAATTCCCTCCTTCACGCTCTGTGCCTTTTATGTAATTCTGTCATTGCCACTTTAGCACACTGCTATATTACTTTCTAACAGGCCTCTTCCTACTTGCTTCTTTCCTTCTACCAAATACCCATGCTGGATTCCTCTTCACACTCTCAACGCCTACAAGTGCCTGGTACAATGAGCAATAAGACACACTTAATAGATGTCTGACAAAGGAATCAGTGCTAGAGATTTGGGGCCAAGTGTTGATGTCAGAATCTATTTATGCCTTCTGAAGAGTGGCTAGCCATGGGAAGATAGGGTGAAAGTAGCCAGTACGCCTTGTAGATTCTCCAGTCAGAGAGAATTGTTGTGGAATAATAGGTTAAAAGGTGCATAAAATATGAGAGATACATTTATATGTCCCTTGCCAGAAGACTAGGAGAATGAAAAATAGGTACTCATAAGCATTAATTCTGCATTATTTAAACACGGCCAGCCCTCAGGCTGAAAGGAAGTTTTGCTGCAGAGCGGATAGAGAATTATGAGGAGGTGTTGTGGCAGAATTCTGCCATAACGAAAGTGCTAATTATCTCAACAAGATTTAAGTCCAATCTGCAAAGGCTGCAAAAGGAATCTTCCCAAACCTTTGCAACGCTCAGTTAGAGGTGTGATTGACTGCAGACACCAGCGCAGTTTCCACGGTCTGTTTACTGCCTAGGAGCTGCTCAGCCAACCTGTTGGGTCATAGTTTGCCTACCAGCAGAGCTGGGTGTGGTCTCTGGAGGTACATAACTAACAGTGTTGATGAAGCACATGCAAGAACCCGGGCTGGGTCTAACCTTGGGCTGCCTGGTAGAGGTGACTGCAGATAGAATAAACAATGGCTGGAAGGTGGGCTGGCTGTGAGAAAGGACAGAGTTTAGGAATATGAAGTATGCAATAATGGCAGTTGGAGGATTGCAATTCTGAGCAGCCTTGAAGGTGTGTAAACAAGGAATGATAATAGCAAGTCTTGTGTGAGGAATCAGTTGGGATAATAAGAACTGTTACATGTGAAGGCCGGCCGTCTAGGAAGAGCTGGGGCCAAAAACTAATGAGGCCCATGGTGTGGTGAACTTACAGTATGAAAGAGAACTTAAAATTGAAGGTGACACGACCGGATGAGAGCTTAAGGTTAGAGTAAGATAATTAAACAATCTTAACTCCGCCGTTCATCACGGACATGAGTGATCTCTTCTGATCATCAGGGTCTTTATCTATAATATAGAGAAAAGAAAAGGACGGTGTTCTAGGGCTCTCAGCACCAGTAAAGAAGCCAATGGTTATGAAATGATAGGCAGATGCAGCTTCTGATAAGCTACCTGTAGTTACTCTTTATTTTTAATCTTTTATTTTGGGTATTTGGGTTTCATACTTTCATCATAATTTGGGTAATTCATGTTTTATTTAAACCTGTAAGTAAGATATATCTGAATATACTTGGATGTCCCCGTCCAAAGATTCACAGGCTTTTTTTTTTCTGGACTAGGAAATCAAACAGATATCAAACAAACAAGCAAACAAAAATAAATAAATAAGCAAGCTTTATTTACAAAAAAAATCACAGGACATTTGGCCAATATTATATGGATCAATTGTTGGCTTTTCGTTATTGGTTTTGCAGGGATTTTATACCACTTTCTAATACTATGTGAAAAAAATTGACCATGTTTATAGTAACTGCCTGGATGTCCAGTGGGCAGTTGAAAATGAACTTCCTCTCTAGAGGGACAGGGGATACAAAAGCCAACTAGATTATAAGATAATAATATCATGTCAGTGGCAAAGGAAGGCATCTCTTAAAGAATTCTTTTTGGGGGGGTCTTCAGATATATAT
>CM053762.1:40857241-40873461 GCA_028658305.1 Pachyuromys duprasi | reverse complement strand
AAAGTACCACAATTTCTGTATCCATTCCTCAACTGAGGGACATCTGGGTTGTTTCCAGGTTCTGGCTATTACAAATAAAGCAGCCATGAACATAGTTGAGCAAATGTCCTTGTTGTGTACTTGAGCATCTTTTGGATATATGCCTAAGAGTGGTATAGCTGGGTCTTGAGGAATCACTATTCCTAATTGTCTAAGAAAGTGCCAAAAAAAGACATTAGAGAGAGGGCCCAGTTGTTAAAGAGCACATACTGCTCTTGTAGAAGACCCAAGTTCTGTTTCCAGCACCCAACACAGGCAGCTGCCCGAAACGCCGGCTCCAGGGGATTTGAGGTCCTCTTCTGCCCTCCATGGATACCTATACTCATATACACAAATACATGCACAGATACATACAAATACAAAAAATTAAAGATAAAGATCATCATTTAAAATGTCATTTGAGTAGAGAGAACTATCCTGGTACAAGTTACCTTCTCATGGAGGGAGAACTTTAGGATATTTTTTATGGATCATGAGAATCTGTTCCTTATTTTCAGAAGTGAGGAACCTTTTATTCTTTCAGTTCACCAACAAAAATTTAATGAATGCCTCTACTGGGAACCAGACCCTGTGCTGTGTGTTATCAGTTTGGTATTGGGTATGAAACAGATCTCCCTTTTAGTGGCAAATGCTGCTGGGGGCAAGAGTAGACACTAATTATCTTAGTTTCTTTTTATATTGCTATGACCAGAACCCTGACAAAAGAAACTTAAGGAAGAAAGGATTTATTTGGTCAATAATTCCATCTTATAGTCTGTCATTGCAGAGAAGGCAAAAATGCAAGGAACTTGGAGCAGGTGGTCATGCTACATCTACAGTCAAGAGCGGAGAGCAATGAATTAATGCATTTGTGCTAGTGCTCAGGTCCTGTTTTGTCATTCATTCAATAAATAATTTACTACATAGGGAATGGTTCTACCCATGGTGAATAGATCTTCCCATCCTGGTCATCAAGACAATTCCCCACAAGGAAACCTAATCTTGATTATCTATCATTGAGACTCCCTTCCCAGATATTCTAGATGGTGTCAAGCTGACAACTGAAACTAACCATGACACTAATCAGTCAAACCACTCATCAGCAAAATGCAAATATTATGAATGTTATATATGAAGAATATGAGAAGTTGGAGATAAGAAAGCATAGAACAAGAAACTTTAGCCCAGGAAGGGAACAAAGGCAAGGGAAGGTAGAAAGCCTGAAATCTGAGGATTGAGTTGGTAGATCAGCAGGGACCATTACAAAACACACAGCACACATGAAAGAATAGTTCAGATAAGTTGGATAATGTGGCAATTTCCAAAGATAAAAGGGAGGTCAGGAAATCAACTATCAAGAGGTGTGAAGCACTCCAGCACTAGCAAGGGACGTTTCAGCCTTAGCCTAAAGATGATTACCTAGATACTGAAGGAATAGTCATGGCTGTGTATTCTGGGTCATGAATTCCTTTACTGTTTTCAAAAGGGACAGAGTTGCATTTATTCTGTTCATTTCATGAGCCTCAACAATGCATCAGAATCACAGACCTAGAAATGGTAGCCCAAAGAAGAGCTGTGACTTTTTCAGTAGAGAGGGGCCTGGAAGGAAGAAGGCAGGAGAGTAATCATCTGATCTCACTGTCCTCATTTCCTCTGACCTTCTGTTATCGTTTTGCTTGGATGATCCCAAACAGAGTCAGATGGCAAGGAAGCCCAAAGGTACAGTTCAGGAAAATCATACTCCCGGTGGACATCAGGATAATGGAGAATGAAGGGAAGGTCTAAGGATAAAACAGAAAATATCCAGCATAGTAGGTATTGTATAAGTGATATAAAATTGACTGTAGGAGAATAGCAGAAAGTGGGGGTCAGGGCAAGCCAAAAAAGGAAACAGCATAGACTACGGATCTGTGACAGGAACTAGCATGTGACCTCCCAAGTGGGCTTTTTTGTTATTGAGCTTTGGTTGGGATCAGCAAAGTGAAATGACAATAGAAAGTTGGGGACAAGGATTTGAAGATGGAGACTTCACTTTGTCTGAAGAGTGACCATATTCAGACCATAGTTAAAGAGGAAGAATAGAGGGTTCGTCTGTAAAGAATACTTTTTGCTCTTTCAGATGACCTGGGTTTGAGTTCCAGCACTACACAGTGGCTCACAACTATCTGAAGCTCCAGTCCCAGGATATCGGAAACCCTCTTCCGATTTCAGAGGCCCCAGGCAGGAATGTGGTACATGGATATACATGGTGGCAAAAACATTTATACATATAAAATAAAATTTAGCTTAATTTAACATAAAATAAGAAGGACAGAGACCATGAAGGGAAAATGAATGGAAAGGGAGAGAGGGGTCTGTGAAGTAGTTTGGAGGTCAAGGTACAAGCAAAGGTGAGGTTCAGAGGACAAGAAATGTTGAGCAAAACAGCTCAAGGTAAAGATCTTAGAAAAGAGAAGAGCACCTGAGCTCACCAAGAGAATCCTAAATTCATCTCTTAACTGACTTCTGAAGTGAGGGTATTCATACAGTCATCATGGCTGATGTAAGACATATGACTTTTCCAGAGATATCTGAGATGCTGGATTCAGGAGATCACCATTTTAGGGTCTTCCCCTTTCATTTATTTAGTCAATAATCATTTATTAATGGTTTTTCAATTTTCTACTGTGCTTGGCATGACCAAGGCTGAGAGATAAATTTTATGGCCCGTATTTGGGGAGAACACGGGCGAAGCAGGAGATAGAAGCATGCAAGAAATGCTTGCAGTAGCCTGTGACGTGGATATCACATGTCTTCAACGCAGAGAACTGGGTACCAAGAGCCTGAGAGCCTTGCTGAGACTGGTGAGAGAATAAGAAAACATGTTCCCAAGCTACATCTCAGAGAATGCGTTTTCCAGGTAGAAAATTGAGCAAAGGCATGTCACAGAAGGGAAATAAGTGATAGGTGTATTCCAATTACTAAAAAATAAGCCAGCTGTATGTTTCCATTGTCTATCATAATGAAATGCATTTCTTGTACATCCCATCTCTAGTGCTTTCTGAGCAACCAACCCAGAGAGGCATATTCCTTTCCTCATGAATAGATGGAGTCCACAGCGCTGCATGAGAAACAGAAAGCAGGGTGCTCCCAACTTTTAGGTTCCCTTTTTAGTTTCTTGGATTATACAGATTAAACACACAAATCTAAAGATTTGATGACAAAACCTGCGTATGAGTAGGAACATGCTGTATTTATTTTTCTGGGACTGGGTTACCTCACTATCTGCTCATCTTAATTTGGAACTATGATAAATCAAAGACACATTTGATACAGCTAACCTATCCAAATCACAGCACAGCGAGGCAAACACCATGTGACTGGAAGCTGAGGCTTACCTTAGATGCTCAATGATCCATGGCAGTACACTATTACACATCACTAGTGCAGAGAACATTCAGACTTCAGAACTGCTAGTAGAGTTTCTGCAGAAAGCATATCCTTCCCACATCTCTATAATTTCAGAAATTCTTCAAAGGACCCATCGTAAGGCAGAAACTGCCTGCCTTTGAAGCATATGCTCTACCCTTAGCCGGAAGTGACCCATCACATTTCCCATATACTCTTGGCAGAGGTGTCCCTGTGCATGTACAGGCACAAGAGTGTGGGACTGTTGTCCTGGAGGGACCGCTGCTTCTGAACAACTCTATTTACATGAACATTTGGTTTCTGTTAGCTGCCACTGACTCAAGAAACTTCACAAGGTATAACTAGAATCAGAAAAGGGGGTCGAATTCTTGAGGCATGGGAAGAGAATAATATAGAAAAGGCTAAAAAGATCATTCAATTGCTTGGCATAGCAAAACAGCTCAAAGTGGCCTTCTCAACCTTCCGCAGGTACATAAGGCCATCAGAGATGTGATAAAGATCAGAAGTTCATCTCCGCTGCCTTTTTCTCTCATCTTTTGCCACACAAAAAGAGAACTTAGGGAGCTGGTTTGGCAGTTAAGAGCACTTTCTGCTCTTGCAGAGGGTCTTAACCTCTGTTCCTAGCACCTATGTCAATGGATCACAATTGCCTGCAACTCTAGTTTTAGGAGATATGATACCCTCTTCTGGCCTCCACAAACACTTGTAGTCATGTTTGTGCACAAGTGCATACAAACACATTCATTAATAAAAAACGATCTTAAAATAGAACCATAGCAGTCACTGAATTCTCATCCAAGTACTGTAACTCACTTATCACATTACATATTGGGAAAGATTCATTTTTTTTCCATAAGATGCATACAAAGCTGTATTTTGTCTATTCCAAGGAGACACAGAGATCAAACAAATTGTACAGGAGCATCCTTTGGAGCTGTAAACTTCTCTGCAGATACGAAGAAAAGATTTTCTTGCTTTCTGTTGCTTCTGCCTGAGGGGGATATTTTTTTCCCAGGGCATCAAAATATAATTTAACATCTGCCAATGTCCTCAAATATAACCAATTCTGTGAAATTCTACCAATGGTAGAATAACAAATGAGCTCAATATAATTTTCTGTGAGAACAAAGAGATATAATTAGAGGACACTCAGTAGCTTCCTGAGGTGCTCCGAGGGAAAGTGTAATGGAATTATCTGTGTTGCCGTCTTCTCTTCAGAACTCTTGCAAATCCCATCTGGAAGGTGTTCAGGCAGAATGTGTCCAAATAGTCTAGATATTTTCTTTTCATGTTACTTTTCCACCATAGAGTGTCTGCTCAGCCCCATGGCACTTTCCCCAAAGTTGCGTGCCTGGGTACATAAGGCAACATGCTCTGCATTTCTTAACCCCTACCTTCTTGTCCTATAACTAAAAAGTCGCCTGTTTACCTTAAAAACACACATACAAGCAGGAAGCAGGAGGGATTATCTGAATCATGCAAATCATCAGATTGTTTTCCAAAGCCTCTGCTTCTTTTCGAAACAGTCATGTAACTAGAGGTATGTTAACTCAATTTATTGAGGAAATTGCTGTAGTCTGTGTGATGGTTTCTTTGCTTGACAACTTGATAGGATCCTGAATCTCTCTCTGGAGACAAATCTCTGGGTGGATCTGTGAGGAATTTCCTTGACTAGATTAGTTGATAAGCAGAGACCTGGGCTTAGAGTGAATAAGACCATTTATCAGCTGGCAGGTGGGGCGGGGCACATAAAATGTGAAAGGCAGTGAGCATAGATTTCTGCTACCTGATGGCTGATGGCCTGTTGACAGCTGCCTCCTGCTTCTGCTGCCATATCTTCCCCACCACAATGAACTGCATCCTTCAACTGTGAGCCTTTGCCGGGCATTTGTCACAACAACAAGAGAGGTAACAAATACAGCGTATATATAGTTTTTGTGTTTCTTGGTGAAATGTGGTCAGGGGATGTTAATGTGCCATCCTACCAAATGGACCAATTTGGCAAAAGCTTTACTTTGTCACTCACCTATTTTTTTGCTTTCTGTTTTCTCTCCATGTTCTGTTTCCACCTCTCCTCTGAGAGCTAGATATTTCTTTGCTTTATTCTGGATGATGGATGATCAAAACAAACAAACAAACAAACAAACAAACAAACATCCCCAAACATTAGAAAATACTGTTCTAAGTTGTTCTTCCTGACACCTCAATAAATTAGAGGGAGGACTGCATGTATGTGTTTCTGAGTCATCTGTCAACAGAGCATTCATTGTAGCCTGGTATATTTGCCATTCTTTCTTGAGAACTTAGCCTCTAAGGTGAGTTGAAGAGGTTCTTCGTTCTTGTAATTATGGTGCTTCTCTCTTTGATGAGATGGACTTTTCTCCCCACCTGAGTGCCCTCTACTTCCTGTATTGTGAGAGCCACATCTGCTCTCCCAGTGGAGATGATGTCTTGCCTGGGAAGAAGGAAGAGAAGAGAACATTGGTTGGTATTTCTTCAAGTTTAGACAGCCTGACAGCCAATTTTGGAGTCTGGGTGACATTTCAAATTGGTAATGCTCCTAATTACTCAGGCCCTAGGAAACCATATGGAATGCAGCCACCACTCTAGAATTAACACAAGCGAGCACTGTGAACCCATTAGTGACAGCATGTCCTCCTGGAGTAATGGCACCGTGTCTGTATCAGCACAGTGTGATACCGCAGTTAGTGTGCCCGTGTCTGTCTGTGTGTGAGCGTGTGTGCGTGTCTACACGCCAAGTTCAGTGTCTGATTCAAAGCTAATACCCAAAGAGATTAAGAATGAAAGTCACCAAAGAAACAGAAGTAAAGTGAGTTAAAATTTCACTGAACAAACCATACTCTAAGCTTCATCTTCCCAAGCACTGGGGAGAAGAGACCTAACATCCATGGTCCACGCTGGTCCTCTCAATGCACAGATCCAGGTGCAGGCCTCCTGGTCCAGAGAATGACAGCTCTCCTTCCATGAGCTCTGGGTTTAAATGCAGAAAATAGAGGAAAGTTTCTGGCAGCTCTCTTTCTTCCTTAGGGCCTGCCTCCTCCTACGGGGATGTATCCAACTCTGTGTAGAGAGCCTGGTTCAAAACCGCATGCTCTGCTTTGCAATTCTTTAAGATCTTCTTACCAGGGATTGTTCAACATCTGTAATTCTACACACTGTTGTGGAAGATTCACATTCACTCATGCTGGAGAACAAACTCCTCCTCTTATTGGCCCTAAGCATTCCTGAGAGCAAACCTTGCCACAAAGAGACTAACATGATAATAGCGGCAATTTGTGGAGCACATGTTTGTTTGTTTTTTAAATTCATGTTTTATATGTTACACTATTAAGTTCCCACACTCAACCTTTGAGCATGGCTATTATCAACCTCATTTAATGTGCAAGAAAAACAAATCTAAGAAATTCTTAACTCTAGCCAGGTAGAACCTTTACCAAGAATCGATGCCAGTACACTTTAATTAAATCTGACCTCTGTGCTCAAAGCTGCCCTTGGGCCAAGAGCCAAGCACCTGTTTGTATTTTCACTCATTATGTTTTCCCCCCTTCTTGGTTGTTCGGGATGTTGGCTGTGGATCAGGAATACTGTTAGTTTTTGTCATGCTGGAGGTAGGAAAGTTAGTGCACTGGGAGCCAGCTCAGTGGCACAGTGTGATGAGGGAAGTGGTTGTGTTTAAAGTCAGATTTTAACTTGTTTTTATATGCTTTAGCATCCTAAATGATGGGCCCTGCTGCCAGGTTATTTAGAATAGTATGTGTTTTAGGTAGTATCTTTTCTTATTTCCTATTGGAATATTGCTGCTGTTAGTGCCCAACATCCCTGTAGTGGTTGATATAAAACAATTGTTCTTTAAATTAAAAAAAACACTTAATTTAAAAATTAAAATAGAGCATGACTTCTCCCTTCCCATCTGCCTTGCGGTAGGTAGCGTGGAACAGGGGATGAGTTTATGCTTACCTCTAATGACCCAGCATGTGAAGAATCAGATGTCACTGGATCTAGATTCATCTTCATCCCCTTAGGTACTGTCCTGACTGTAGCTACCACTCACTCTTAATCTCACTGTTGTATATTCGATGGGCTGGGGTTATCATTTATGAACGTTCCATAAATTAAGCTATGGATCAACCAGATTTAGCTTTTTCACCCAACATACCTTAGGGATCATCTTTGTTGATCCTATTGTTATTTACTGTTCATTTTTAAACTTGTTTCTTGCTTAAGTTTGAAAGCCGCTGTTTAGACACTGTACGTGTTGCAGAGCACACTTTGCCCGACATGCCTCACACTGATGCTCTCCCACACTGTGGGAAGGCTCTGATGGCTCCCACTGTAAAGGTCTTTACATGAAAGTTCTTGAAGAGCAGACATTGCATCTGTGCTGTAGTTTCTCGGGCATGTGCCTGGGAATTATGTTGTTGGCTCTTAGGGCATGCAGGTCTTTTGCCTTTGCTAGATAATGCCATTTCTCCCCTGTATGTATATAACATTTTGCTCTCTAGCAATGCGTGAGGGCATGATTGCTTTATACCTTTGTTGCACTTTAGTGCTGTAACCTTGTCATTTCTACCAACCTGGTGCTTATGACATACCACGTAATGTCTTAATTTGCATTTGTACTTACTGATGACTATGCTTCTTGGCTTTTGTGCTCTGTTTTCTGCAAGGTGCTTCTTCACAGAGTTTTGTAAATTTTTCATATGAAGAAATTCTAATTCATCTATAGGGATGAATTTTATAGTCTCTGTTAACCTAGGTGAGTTATAACCTCTTCTCCCAGTATGTACTTGACATTCACTCCTCTTAATGGTCTTCTAAAACATAATAAGAGACACAACCTTGTATAGAGAGGGCATCTTGCATGAAAAACTGCTCTGCTTGGATCTTAAAATGTGTCCTTAAGGATGAGTGGTTGGAATCTCAGGTAATGCTCATGTTTTTACATCTATGTTCAGCTGTGTCCTTCAGAGCTGTTGCTGGGTAGTGTAGGAGAGATAATAAGGATTAATATCCATTCCTAACCGGAAATTTCCATTCTAATAAGGAACTGAGCTTATGCATTTACTATCCGCAATAGCCCCTCCCCAGAGCACAGTGTAAATAATTTAGGCATTTTCTGTTTTTCCTACAGCTTGCTTTCTCATTTAAAGCGTGGTGAGGACAGTATAGTTTTCTTTAAACTTAAAACTTGAGCAGCCTTGTTTGTAGCATTTTAAGAAAAAAGGAAAACAATTAGCTGAAGATATTCTTGCATTTCCAGTCCATAACCTGGTCTCCAGCTACAGCACAGACGCCCAGTAATCACCAGTGCTTCCCAGGGGCCGTTCTCAAACCCTCAGTGTGATCAACGTCTGCAGTAAATTCTCATTTTACTTTAGCACATTAGCGGTCTGGTCAACCTTTGTCAGGTGAACCCACACTTGGTGGTTTTTCACTCAGTGTGGCTGCCACATGATGGTAAGAGCCTCGGGCAAGAAGGTAATACAGAAAGCAAGACAGGGAAAACAAAATTCTAAAATACTTTGTTTAGAAATAGCTTCAACTTCCAGATAAGCTTCAAAGCAAAAACACAACTTAAAGACTACTCCAACTACTGTAGTTGGTTCACCTGTTTTTGCTGACCCCCATGACCCCCTTTGTTCTCTCTTACCATAACTGCACACACATGAAGATCTGTATAGACTCATATAAGTATGTGAATATGTCCATGCATATAATTCCTATAAACACCTATGTATATTCACACGCACACAGACAAACTTATATAAACATGAAAAAACATACATACCTGTTTTCTGTGGGTCAGTTACACACATCATAGCCTTTGTCTAAATAGCTGAGTGTGATTTTTCCTAAGTGTAAAGCTCTTCTTTTGTATAAACTAAAGAAGAATTAAATTCAAAGGCCAGAAAGGTTGCTGGCCAGCGATGTATGTGCTGAGTCTTTCCGTGCTGAGGCTTATTCACGCAGTTGGTAGAGATCCCAGCAGGAATGGAGTGGCACTGCCCTGAGTATTGAGGTGAGAAGGAACTGTGCTTAGTTGCCTCCTCCTTGTATAATATGTCCAGGGAGGCTTAATTTTCATAGCACTAAAACTAATATTCAGGGGAAGGTTGTAGGGGGAGGGGACTGGCCAAGATGCACAGCCAGAGAGGGAACTTCTAATGCCCTGCAGAACATCCGGGTAACTAGGGTTGATACACATGCATCGCATATGTCAAAGTTGGTAGAAGAGTAGATGGTGAGCGTTCCTGACATATGGAAATGACACATTTGACATGATGGATGAACCGGTGACCCAGATCTAATCATTGTGCAGTATCCACGTGCATTGACCTAGCTCCCCATACTCCCTCCATACCTGTGCATGATGGCGAGTCGACTTAGAAATGCAGTTAAAATTAACACACTTAGCAAAGAAAATAACCCCGCCAAGTCATATTCTATCACACCCCAAAGTGACATGGCTTGTGGAGGACCCTGGTGTTGTGACATTTTTTTCCCAGTGTATAGTTGGGGCGAGCTGGAGACAAGGACAGCTCTCAGGATGCTGTCAGGACTGTAGGGAGTCCTTGAAACCCTTGATAGCCAGTCTGTTCTGTCCCCAGGGCTTTCCCTGCATGTGGTCTAAACACAGGCTGGTTAAAAATGTATTCTGGGCTAAGGATGCCTAGAATCTTCTCAAAGGATGGGTTAGAAAGAGGCCGAGTCTTCCCGCTGTGTGATCAGACCTGTTTCCTGCGGGCTGGGTTCCTTTGCCCCAGGAGGGTGAGCGGTGCCTGTTCGTGGTCTCTGCTGCTTCTACCAACTCTTGTCTGCCTGGTTGGTGGGTGGCAAAATGTGATTGTGAACAGCACAAAAAAATGATTTTGCCTCTTAAGAATAGGCTGATGCAGGAGCCCAGCACACAGAGCGTGGTGCTCCTTCCGACCTTTTCATTATTTGGTAATTGAACCAGCAGACATTTAATTCTTTCCTCTGGAGTCTTCATTAAATCGCCCAGAAAAGATAAAATTGCAACAAGAAAGAAAAATGTACAAATTTAACTACCATTGCTCATGCCTGGATTCTTCCTCACATACCAGGCTTCTGGGCTTTAAGTAAACAGATTATTTTCAAATTGCATGCAATTCAATATCAGCTGTAATTACTGGCTCAGCCTGATTCTGTAAGGGTTGGTCCTCAGTAGGCAGTGATGTGAATGACTACTGTTGAGGGCAAATGTATTGAGTTGAGCCAGTTTTGGGGTGGCCATGAACTGAGGTGCACCTATACATTCTGGATCCCATGTGGTATTTCTGGGTCAGAAAAGGAGACCATCCTAATCAAGGGACAAGCCAGCACTAAAGACAGATTTGAAGAGTATGAACCTGCCCACCTCATGCTGGCAAATATCTTTTTTTTAATCTTTTTCATTTTCTTCTTCCTTCTTTTCTTTAGTATGGATCCTTCCAGAGCATATGAGCCAAATGCAGAAGGAAGGGCATGAATCAAATTTATATAGTCAACAAAGGGGCTATTGTTTCATTTAAAATTGAAGTCGGATAGACGTCATACCTTTGTCTGAAGATGAATACCCTGAAGGTCTAGCAGGAAGATGACCAACTGGGGACCAAATATTCAATCCTATGAACCTTTGTGGGCCAGTCTCATTCAAACACAACAGTTTGCATGTGGGGTGCGGCACTGAGCAAGCTTTTAGGGATTGGATCACAGTATAGATTTGTACGCAGGGAGTTTAGCAGGGAAAACTTTTACCTGAGGCGAAGTGAAGACATCCAGGTGGGCTTGGGATAAGGGAAAAGTTAAGCTGCTATAAAGTTGCATTAAAGGGCTGAGCCAGAGCCACAGGGAATGTTTAAGATGGCTGGCCCTGGTTTATGAGTTGCCCCACATAGCGGTAGATGACCTCTTATTACACACTTTTATCATCGTGTCCTCAGAAGGGATGTAAATAAGTAAGGTGATCCCCTCAGGATGAAAGCAACCCCTATGTAGAGCATGACTCAGCTGAGGACCATCATCTTCCTTTATCCTAAGCTGCTGGAGGGCGAGCGGTTCCATCCTGACAGAAAGGCTTCTGTGGTCCACCACAGTATATGCCGTCAGACCATAATCCAGGATTCCAGTTTGGGGCTACAAAAAGAAAGCTGATGGTAGATGCACGTGATGTTAAATCAAAAGTGGGACTCCACATGATGAATAAATGGATGAATGCTAAGAGCTTAATAGAAGTTACAGGATAGCATGGATCCGTTTTTTTATGAGCCAAAGCTTTTAGAAACTGAGTGTGTTCTATATGTTGTGTTTCTCATGGGAACATACAGCACATACAAGACACATTCCTTCTTTCTCTCAGCTTGTAATACAAGTTGGCTGACAAAAAAATGATGCTCTTCATACAAGACCATACGTGGCAAATGCACACACATGACAGAGCTGGGGTTTCTAGAAGAATTCCTTTGGGTTGGACTGGTTAAGGCAAAACTTAGGGAAGAAATGTGACAGGAATTGGTGGCTGAAGGATCAGAATCAGTAGAGTTTTTACTCTGCATCTTTTCACATCCTACTTCCACCAAAAAAGATTTTAAAATTCTCTTAGGTTCCCATAGGATTTCCCCATCTTAAATATGTTGATTATCTTTTCATATATACTTTAAAAGCCAATTATTGGAAAGTCACTTCTAATTTTTGATCCTGAATACTAAAAATGCACACCCTCTGAGATTTTTCTACATGAATTTATCCTGACTTCACCTCTCTGAGTTCAGGTTTTTCTCCAATAACTTCAGTGTCTCCAGTTGCTAGCTTCTATTTCTTCCTCACTCTCCCACGGACACCAAATGCATGAGTCACAGAATTCTGTCCAGCCTGTCAACACTTTTCATTTTTGTGCTGACAACAGAGTTAAAGGGTGGCAATAAGGAACCTGTTAAGGAAACAATACTAAGCATTTGCATAGCTGGAGTTTTAGAATCTAGAAAGCTAGATTTAGGAAGGTCCTAGAGCAAATAATAGAACACAGGCCCACATTCCAGAGCCTCAGGACTACCACCAGAGAGCAAGATTGTATGGGTATATGTTGTATGGGAATATATTCCTACACCTATTCTCCTTCACATGCAACACAGAAGGGTTTTGGTTTCCTGTTGATGCTATTATAAAAAAAAATAAACTAGAGAAATGATGAAGGGCTTAGAACAGTACAGATACATTGCTTTATTGTCTGGAAGTCACAAATATAATTCAGGTTTTGAAGGGCTAACTTGAAGTGCTGTGTTCTTCCTAGGGGCTTTAGGTAAGGATCCATCTCTGTCTTCAGAGGCTTTGAGATGCATTTCCCTGCCTGTCTCTTAGAAGGACACTTGTGGTCACGATGGATTGCACTGCGATTGTGAACCCATGTGGATTACATAATCCAGAGTATTTTTCCCCCTTCAAGATTCTTAACATATTACATCTGAAAGCCACCAGGCAGAAACATTCAGTGGGTAGATTGTAGACATCTTTCAGAAGGAGATACCTAACCTTTATCTTCATTGTGATCTTCGCCAGTGAAGTGACAGATAATAATAGTCCCCATAAGAGTATTTTGAATTTGGTGAGAAAAATCCACATAAATAGTGTCATGGTACCTGGCACTCTCCAGCTACTGTTACTGTCATGATGGCCACCATCAGTACTAATGTAGGGGTGTGTGTCACTGGAGCTGAGCAAAGTTGAATAAGGTTTTACCAAAATGACTTTTTAAGATGTCCCAAGGACAGCATCTGAAGAGTGAGTAAGCCTGCCTCTCTGAACCCCCAAGTCAGAGCCTTTGACCTGTGTGAGGGTTTCTACATTAACTCCCTAGGCTTCTGGAGAACAAGATCACCTTTAAACCAGGCCTGTCTTCCCTGATTGATGGGAGGCCTTAGAGAAGGAGTGTGTCCTGACTCACAGTGGTATTTCCTCTTCTTGTGCTCTGAATGCTTTCCAGGTCCACGATGGAACTGAATGGCCACTGTATTAATGTGAGGTCAGGTCGGAGACCCCTTTTGGGAAGCGAGGAACCCTGAGGAGGATGCAGGCACGAAGTCCAGCCTAGAGCCGCGGCTTGAAGACACTAGCTTCACGCATGCCCTTCTGCTCCTCCGATAAAGGAGGACAGTGCTCTTTCTGTACCTCGTGGGAAGAAAACGGACCATCATGGTGCCATCCCCGAGCAATAGGCTTGTTCCAGACCTTAGCGAAGGGCTTCTGGATCTGGAATTTCTCAGACTCCATGACTGTAGGAGGTAAATTTTTTATTCTTATAAATGTCCAGCACAGAGTAAGATAACTCTGCTGCAGCGTGTGCCATCTTAGTAGTAAAATCTTACTTCTTGTGGGTCTGTTTTCAGGTTACCTTGCAGCTCCGGGAATCTACTCTCATTAGCTGCCACCTTCGTTCTCCCAGCCTCTCTTTTTCACCGTCTTCTTGGAGATTCTCCTCCACCTGCTACTTTGCTGCTAAAAGTCCCTATTTGAGGGAGAGAATTTGAGGAGAGAAACAACCTGTTTGGGAGATGGGCTTGGTTAATCTGAAGCATAATAGCTGCCCGTTTTAGGGCAGTTGTGATCAGACCCCACATGTCCTCAGCAAGAGAGCAAAGACAGTAGGACACACTGTCATTTCAATTCACCAGACAAAGACCACATCACAGAGCTCTCGCCAGGCCTGAAACCAAATTGTGTGTGGGTGGTTGATTGCTCGCTGCTAACAGCTTCTTGGAACCCCTTTGCCCTAGCACCGAATGCGTGAATCCCCAGATTTACCTCCCTGAGACATACATGGGCGGGGGTTGGGGGTTTGGGGGGAGGGCTGGGGTCTCACTGGGAGGGAGGGACCAGAAAAGCAAGATCAGTGAGTTCAGTATCAACCAGGCTCCTCAAGAGCAGACAAATAGCGTCGGAAGAGCAAAATCAGCTTAGTCAACAGGTCACTTCTCTGCACAAAGCGAAGCAATTGCTCTGAGCCTGACTTTCTCTAGAACCAATGACCCCGCCTTTGCCCTGGGCTAATGGCTTGGCCTTCGTGTAGCCTCAGATTGGCGGCCAATCTTCCTCTTTCATCTCCTGGAGTCCAGGAAATGATCAGTGGCCTTGCACCTGGGTTACTTTTTAATGATCTGAAAGACCACAAGGAGCCGGCTTTTCTTTTGTGCGGGTCCTCATTCAGCAACCTAATAGCTATCCGAAGAGAGATTTTCTTGAAAAGGAAAACCGCCTGTTCCTCTTGGGCGCCTCTGATTAAACTCTCCCACTGCGTGTATTACCGGTCATCCAGCCTGCGTGAGGCCGGCCGACTGCTGGGGAGTCTTGGTGTCTGCACTCTGGCTTTCCTGCCAACAAGCCGTGAAATGATGGATGAGTGAGGACCGAGTAACCAAGAAGTGGCTGGGGCCCAGGGCTTCCTGTGGCAGGGCTGGAGGGGGAACCGTGTTTTTCTGTAGATTGCCCTGCTTGTATTCGGGTCACGGTAAAGCCAACGCCACCCTACCACACTGGGACAGAGACCTACTCCCCATCTCCCCAGCCCAGGAACAGACAGACCCTACTTACAGCAACCAAAGTTAGAAGGAAGCAAAATAACTGTTCTCTGGCTTTCCTGCCTCTTAAAAAAGAAATAAACCATTAAAATGTCTGTAATGCAGAGTATTTTTAAAAAAAAGGCAACTTTGTAAAGGCTGCAGGGCAGGTAAGCATTGATGGCAGCAATAGTCAGCCCTATGTAAGTACAAAGGCAAGCCTGGGCTGTGTAGCCCAAGCAGTGATTTGGGGCTGTTCTGTCATAGAATTTCCTTAAGACTTTCTAGGTAAATAGCTATGTGCACACTTTATGTTTGTTAGGAACAGGCCAAAGGTACAGTATGAGAGTCTACCTCACACCCAAAGATAGCTAGCATCTGTCAGACTGACAGCTAGTAAGTAGGCAGGTGGTGATCCACTGAGCCCTCCCACTACTGGCAGAAATGGAAAATGGAAAGATAGAACTTTCAGTAACACTCAGGCAGCTTCTGGAAGCTCAGCATAAGTTTTCCCCAAGACCCACAAACTCCACAATGTTCAGTAAGAAAAGGAAATATATAGCCAGACAAAGATTTGTACCTGAGTTCTAGGAAACAACCCAGACAGCCCTCAGCAAATGCAATCATAAGGCATCTAGACACCAGAATGTTGTTAAGCCATAACAGTGAATGAACTACTTATATACACAACAGTACCAAGAAATCTTTGACCTGTTGTGCAAACAGACAAGGCTAGATGCTGAAGAACAGCTACCATTTGTGTGTGCTTTAGTTTCTTTCTGTTGCTGTGATAGAACACCACAACCAAGGCAATCTGTCAAAGACAGGGTTTATCTGGGCTCACAGTTCCAAGTGCTCAGAGTCCATGATGATGGAGGAGAGGCATAGCAACCAGAACAGGAAGCTGAGTGCTCACACCTTGAGCCACAACCACATAGCAGAGAAAACAAACTGAGCATTGACAGGGCTTGAAGCTCTCAAATCCTACCCTCAGTGACATAATTTCTCCAGCAAGGTTGTACCAAACAGTGCAGCCAGGTGTTCAAATGTCTGAGACTATGAGGGACAGGAGACATTTCTTATTCAAACCTCCACAATATGCTTTAGTGTAAAATTATAAATAAAGCAAAACTATTCTAGTGTGAATTCTTGAGGCCGGGGCATGGAGTGGATCAGCTGCAAAATCATGAAGGATAGTTAGGGGTGATGGATAGTTTCTATATC
>CM053762.1:40847076-40857141 GCA_028658305.1 Pachyuromys duprasi | reverse complement strand
GCAGCAGCAGCAGCAGAAGAAGAAGAAATGAAAGCCTAAAAAGTGGAACTTGATGACCTGCTTTAAAGATCTAGTGTGACAAGTTTCTTGACATTTGACAATGACAGCTGCTGCAGCTAGAAGCAAACCTTCTGATATGTACATTCAAATGGAAGAAACCCAAAATGTGTTGAGCCAAACAAATCATAATACTCAATTCGAAACCCAGCCATCATCACACAGCAGCATCCTTGAGATGCAGCTGATAAATTTGCTTCCCCTGAGACCAGTCAGCAGAGCTTACAAACTAATCCTAAACCATTGCGTTCTTTGCTTCCCCCCTCCTCCCAGAAGCAGCTTAAATTTTTAAAAAATTCTTCTTTTGGAAGACTTTTGGAACAAGCTAAAAAAAAAAACTTATGTTACCAAGTTTAAAAATTCTTGCAGATATGAGCTTCTTTTTAATATCTTCAGCAACAAAATCACATAATGAAATACCCCAAAGAAGCACTTTGAAAATGTTCTTTCCGCGGCAAGACTCCCTTTTGAAAGATAGCTCTTCTCTCGTTCATCACTAAAAGTCATCATTATCTTAGAGGAGAAAAATTAAGTTTATTCTTTCTAAAATACCTCCTGAGTAGAATAGCTCTGACAGCTACTTGTCATCACAGGAAATTTTAGCAAATTTTAAGTCTGTCTCGAACGAGAAAGTCCCAAGATCAGTCTGTAAGTGAAGAAGCTCTTGTAAATCCTCCATGGTGAAGAAACCAGGAAAGGCTCGCAGCTGAGCAGATTCTCAAGGACAAACCCAGGCCATTACAGCTACTGTAAGCAGTGTGTTAGCACTTAAAGGAGGTAATTTTTTTTATTATTGTAAAATACACACAACACAAATTTTGCTGTCTTTACCCTATGTAAGCACACAGTTTGGCACTAAGTACATTCATGTTATCATACAACCATTATCTTCATACATTCTGGAACTCTTTTCCACCTGCAAAGTGGAAACTCTATACGTGTTAAATAACAGTTCCCCATCTCTGCTGGCCTGCAGTGCTAGCAGCCACCATTCTACTATTTCTGTCTCTGTAATTTCGTTTTTATTGATGCTTCCTATAATGAAATGCACAATATTTGGCTCCTTGTGATTGATCGATAGATCAATTGATTGATTACACATAGCACGATGGCCTTAAGGTGCATTCATTTTGTAGCAAGTGCCACACTCCCTTATTAATACTTCTTGTTTACCACATTTTGCTTATTTATTCATATGTTGGTGGACACTTGAACTATGTCTCAGACCATGTTGCGCTATATTAAAGAAATGCATAAGCCAGGTAATTTTTATATTATTTATTTATTGATAATTGCATACATGTATATAATGTTGCTTGATCATATTTAACCACACTTCCTCCTCCATCTCCTCACTTTCATGTTCTAGTTTTTTGTTATAAATCACTGAATCCATGCAGTGGTGCTTATGTGTATAGGGCTATCCATTGGTATTTGGGCAACCTGCAAGGGTCCACATCCCCAAAGAAGAAAAAAGAACTTTCCTTATGGGAGAGACCATCAACTGCCAATATCTCTTCAGCTAGGGGTGGGAGTTGACAAACCAAGTTGTGATGTTGACTGACTTGATCTTTGTAACTCCTGAGCAGGTAACCCCAGTGTGTGTGAGCTCATGAGTGCAACAGCCCTGACACATCTGGAAGACAGCATTTCACAGCACTCTTCATCATCCACTGGTTTCTACGATCTTTCTGCCCCTTTGTTTGTGAGATTTCCTGAGCCTTGTTTGAGAGCTGATGTCAACATCTCATTTAGGGTGGAGGACACACTTCAGTCACTTGTTCTCAGCACTTTGACTAAATATGAGTTTCTGCTTTAACTGCTACCCATTGCAAAAAGAAGTTTCACTGGCCAAGGCTGAGAGTAGTACAAGTCTATAAGTATCAAAATAATCATTTAGAAGGCAGTTTGACAACATGTCCATTTAGCAAAATAACAGAAATAGGTTCTCCCCCTAGCATAAGGTTATGGGACAAAATTAAATAAAGATGATTAGACGTACGACAGAACTTCTATGAAGTGGTTTATTAGGTGGATATGAAGAGAGGGAGAGAAGGGAGAGCAGGACATGATGGGGAGAAAGAAAGGGGGGGAAAGAAAGAGAGAGAGGGCATCCTGATAGAGAAAGGGGAGAAGGCCAAGAAAAGAGAGACCAATGAGCCCAAGAGAGAAAGAACCAAGGGAGAGACCACGTGTCAGGTTGTCCCTTTACCACGCCTTCCAGGTCTGGCCACCTGGCCGGTGACACATGATGATATTGTAAGTTGCTAGGCAACACAGGAGCAGGTTTTGTTCCAAAATCTGAACACCTAGGGCCTCCCCAGACTTGCCTTTTGAACAGATTGACAGTATCAGGCCTTGAATCCAATCAGACAACAGTTGGTTCTTTCCACAAGAACTGGTAAGTAAATCTTGCAGAGTAGGTAGGTCGATCCAGTGTTGAGTAAAACTGTTGATGTCTTTTTTTTTTCCTCAGCAGTTTGCATATCTTCTGTGACTGTGAAAGCCAAGAGAGAGTTTCCTGATCACTTCTCGATTGATCTCTCTATGTCTTCAACAATGGGATCTAACCATACAGTTACAAGGGGCAACCATGAGCATTGGAGGAGAGAGAGGAGCATTGCCTGATAACTCGTAGGGGGCAGGGGTATCCCATGGCTGCCACTGAGATCTTCATTCAATTATTCGTGTCCTCTGGGAGAAGCATTGTCTACCCATGCAGGGTACCTCTCCTTAAATAACTTATTTCAATGGTATATTTTTAGATTAGCTTACAAAGAAGTGGGTTTCCAGAAGGATTTTTCATACACCTTTAGTTTTAGTTAATATAGCTCCCTGTCAGCTTCTAGTGGTTTGAGTAAGAATAGCCGGCATAGGCTCCTATATTTGAATGTTTAGTCACCAGGAAGTACTGCTGAAAGAAGGATTAGAAGGATTAGGAGGTGTGGCCTTGTTGGAGGAAGTGTGTTGCTGGGGGTGGGTTTTAAAAGCCTACCAGACCCAGTGTCTCTCTTTCTCTGCCTGCTGTCTATGGATCAGGATGGAAAGCTCTCAGCTACTGTTCCAGTGGCATGTCTGTCTGCTTCATGCATGATATCATGAACTAACCCTCTAAAGCTGTAAACAAGCCCTCAGTTAAATGCTTTCTTTTTATAAAAGCTGCCTTGGTCGTGCTGTCTCCTCATTGCAAAAGAAAGTAACTAAGGCACCGCTACCCCTGCCCCCAAGGTAAATCTTTAGTCACTAATATTCTTATTCCTTTTCTTAGTTAGGGTTTCTGTCGCTGTGAAGAGATGCCATTGACCATGGCAACTATTATGAAAGAAAACATTTTATTAGAGCTGGCTTACAGTTCATAGGTTTAGTCTATTATCGTCGTGGTGGGAAGCATGGTGACACCACAGGCATAGTGCTGAAGAGGTACCTGAGAGTTTTATATCTCAGCAGACAAGCAGGAAGAGAGAGGCGCTGGGCCTGCCTTGAATATCTGAAAGCCAAAGCCCACCCCCCAGTGAAGCACTTCCTCCGACAAGGCCACACCTCTTAACAATGTCCCTCCTTGTAAGCCTGGGGGGGGGATCATTCAAGCTATCACACCCCTCTACTTTATTAGCACCTGCATTCTACCTTCCCCTCCCCTCGTTAAGGAAGATTAAGTATATTTTAAAAACAGACATTCCTTTCTCATATTTTTAAGTACTGAGAATTTCAAACTCAAGTAGCTGGCATGTTTGGGAGCCTGGTAAGGCCTGAATCCTCCAGAAAAGACATCACCCTTATATGATAAAGGTTGGAGGAACAGCTTACCTAATGCTTCTTTAAGCCCCTTCTGTAGAGCTTTTAATTCCACCCATGAAAGAGGAAACTTCATGACTTAATAACCTCTTAATACTACCACACTGGTAACATCCTAGCCAGGGTGTGTGTTCCAATAGTGTCGGGTTCTATCTACATTTAACTATTGCAGGTTGAATATTCCATATTTAAGATGCTTAGAAGCAAAACTGTTTCTGATTTCAGAATTTTTTTTTCTGATTTACATAGACTTGACGGGTTGAATATATGTAACCTGAAACTCTGGAATCAGAAATGCTTCAAAATTCCAAACTTGCAGGACTGTAAGAATGTTTTGTATTTCGAAGATTTTGAATGTTTTGGATTTTGAATATTCTCCTGTATGTCTGTCTGTGCACCATATGCATGCCTGCTGCCTGCACAGGTCAGAAGAGGGCATCAGATCCCCTGGAAATAGAGTTATGGACAATACCATGCAGGTTCTGGGGAAGTCAGGCCCGGGTCTTCTGCAAGAACAACCTGTGCTCTTAGCTGTGGTGTCATCTCTCCATCTGCCAGACATGAGTTTTTAGGTTGTATATTCTCAGCTTTCGTCAGTAATGCTGCTGTAAACACAGGGGCATGATCTATTTGAGATATAGCTTTCAAAGTTTTGGAGTATGTTCTCTGAAGCGGAATTGCTACATCACATGGCACTTCCATCTTTAGTATTCTAAGGACCTGACATACTGCTTTCTGCTACAGCTGTACCACTCCCATTCCATCAACTGTGCACAAGGATTTACATTTACTGTAGCCTCACAACAGTTGTTATTTTCTAAGTTGTGTTTTTTCCTGGCTTGTGAGTTGATGTTTTTGAGACAAGATATCAAGCCCGTCAGGATGGCCTCAAACTCAATATGTACCCTCCTCCCAAGTGCTGAGATCACAGACAAGTGCATTTTATTTCTTTTGGTACCATCCATCATTATGGTGTGAGATGTTTCTTTTTATCTTAATTTGGATTTCTTTAATGATTCACTGATAGAAAGCATGTTTATATGCTTATTGGCCATTCATTGAACATTTCTTGGAAGAAATGTTTCTTCAAGTTCCTTGTTTTTTTAATTTGTTCAGTAGTTCTAATAGTCTTTGTAGAAATACACACTTTTTTCTATAATATAAGATGATATTTTCCAGGGCTGTAGTGATGGCTGAGCAATTAAGAGTGTTTATTACTGGGACAGAGAAAGTCTTATAATCCTCTTATCTCTGTAGAGGTGGTCAGACCACTCCTACATTCATTTCAATTTTAGTTGTTGAGGACTCTTTCTATTTTTCCTTAGTTTGTTAAAATTTATCAATTTTATCAATGTTTTCCAAAATCCAACTTCTTGCTATTTCCATTTTTTAAAATCTTTTTCCTACTCACTCATTTATGTCTGCTCTCTGCACTATTTCTGTCCGTTGGGTAGATTTACATTTTGTTTGTTTGTTTTCTGGTTCTTCATCATTAAGCTGTTGAGTTGACACCTTCCTTGTTTCATGCAAGTGTTTGCAGCTGTAAATGTATCCTTAGAGTTCTTTTTTAATTATTTTGTAAGTTTGGGCATGTTGAGTTCTTTTTAATTTGTTAGTGTTTTTGCAGTTTTCCTGTTATTTCTTATTTTGATCTTTTGGTAATTTAAGAGAATGATGTCTTCTTCTGTATTCCTCTTGTTGATTTCTATCCCATTGTGTTGGGTAAAGCGAATTTGTACTATTTCTCTCTCCTTAATGTGTTATCTTTAATTTATTATCTAGTATATGGAATACACTGGAGCATACCTCATGTGTACTTAAGAGTTGTGGATATTCTGTTCTTGGATAAACTATCCTGTATATTTAAGTTCATTAAATTTAACTGATTAGTTGTATTGTTCAACCTGTACGTTATTCAAAAGTAAGTTGTTAAATTATTCAACTAGGGTTGTATAAATAACTATTTTTTTCCTTCAAATCTGACCATTCTGACTACACACACACACATATATGTATATGTATATATATATATATATATATATGTATATACTTTTAACATCTGTGATGGTGTACAAATGTTTAAAATTATTATTTCTTTTTTCTGATGAATTCTTTATTAATAAGAAGCCATTTTTCTCTTTTATAGCTTTTATTTAACATATATTTGTCTGATATTAAAAGCAACATTTTACTCTCTTTTGCTACCATTGACATGGAGTAATTCCATATCTTCATTTTTAACTACTTGTATTGAGAAATCAAAAGTGAGTCTTCTATATACAGTATATAAGGGGATCATATCTTTTTTAAAAACAATACTATGCTTATATCTTTTGACTGTAGGATGTAACCCATTTACATTTATAGTTATTATGGGTCAGAAGAGACTAATAGTCATCTATGTGCTTTTCTATGTGAAGTATACTTTTTCTATACTCTTTCTATTTCCTACAAAGCTCTTGTTCTGTATTTAACTAAATTATTGATAGTGAAACACTTAAATTTATTTTTCATTCCCTTTTGTATATGTTATATAGCTAATTATCTTTGTGGTTACCATGGAGAGCATGTATGACATCTAAAGTTATGACAATCTAATTTGAATTTATACCATCTGAACTTCAATAATGTACCAAACCTCTGTTCATTCCCAGTTCTCACTCTACCTCTTTCAGTAATTACTGTCATGATTCACTTGTTAATTGACTTGACTGAGGTAGTAACTTCATGATGTATATGTATATCAAATCATCATCATATTGTATACCATAAATACTAATTCTATTTGCATCTACACAGAGGGATTGAATTCTTGCATTTGTCATAAATACCAACAATTTTAATGCATTATTCTTTTAAATTATGTAGGCAATCAAAGTGAAGTCATACAGCATAATTTTAACAGTACTAGATTTTAGAAATATCCATATATTTACATATACTGAGATATTTTGTCTTCATACAACTTTGAGTTACCATCTGGTGTCTTTTTATTTCAACTTGTCAGTCTCAGTTGAGAATTTCTTGTAGCAGACAAAGGTACAGCAGTAATGAATTTCCTCGAATTTTGTTTATCTGAGGACATCTTGATTTTCTTTGACTTTTGAAGGGCAATTTTTTTGAGCATAGGACTCTTTCTTAAATGTTTGTTTGATTGTTGTGTGTGTGTGTGTGTGATTTAGTGTTTTGCCTATATATATATGTGTGTACCATATATGTTCCTGGTGCTTGCAGATGTCAGAAGATCCCCTGGAATTGTAATTACAGAGAACAATGAACTACCACAGAGGTGCTGACAACTGAACTCACTTCTTCTGCAAGAGCAAAAAGTGCTCTGAACTGCTAAGTCATTTCTCTGTTCCTGACTTTTTTTTTTCTTTCAGCACATTGAATATGTCCACCAGCTTCTGGCCTCTAAAATCCCTGATGAGGCTTCTGATTATAATGTCACTGAGGGTTCTTTGTAGGCAAATCATAGCCCTTGAGTCTATTTGAAAAAAAAAAAATCCCAGGGACATTATTTTGATGAGGCTTCCAATCTGAAGAAGCTCTTTTCTTTGGATCCCTGTATTTTTCTCTGTTTTATTTTTATTAATGGCACTGTTATACCTAATACATTTCAAATTAATAACTCACCTATTAGTTGCCCACTTAAAGCCCAGTGGTTCTGAATTTGTGGTGATTTGGAAAAACAGTTTGATTTCATGATGTCCACCTTCTAGTCACTATTGTCCCAGGAGGGGGAATGCCATGGATGGTTTGGTCTGGATTCCTGTCCACTGCTATGGGCAGGGTCAGGGAAGGCAGCCATCACGCACATCACAATAGATTAGAATAGGAGAATAAGAGCTTACCAGAACTTTCCAGAGAAAACAGATTTTGCACAGATGAACTCGACAGTGAGAACGCATGCCTACTTCACTCTAAATAAGATAAAGTGTTTGGAAGCCTTTTGTAAACTGCAATCCATTGTCCAAATGCTAATTGCTGCTATTATTCCTTCCTGTTAAATAAAGAGTCACATTATCTACTAGAGTAAATTAATGCTGGTAGCAAGGCACTATTGTTCCACTCTTCAGCACATAAAAGTAAAGATGCAGTAAATAGGCAAGAGGTCACCCAGTTTAGCACTGAACCCAGAAGTTCTGCTTCTTACTTAGAAATGAGAATGTATCTATATGAAAACAACCATCCTGCCACAATGGGGAAAACTGCAATTTGGATTTTCTGAGTGCAGTTATGTCCCTGGCTTTATGCTAGGGGACATTCTAGAAGAATAAGGTACAAGCCCTCTCATGGAGAAATGTTCTATTCCAACAAGGCCCTGACAGTTCCAAAAATGTAAATTAACTCAAGGAAGGTTCAAGACAAATTGACTAGATTTTTCACTTTTTTCCCCGATGCCTTGACAGCCTATTTCTCATGCTTACTGAATGATCTTTAATTCACATGCTTAAGGCAGTGTGTTCTGGATTGCAGTTGTGCACAGTTTGTTTGAAAGGGCTTATAAGGCAAGGCCAAAGGCAGGAGGCACACTGCCATGATATCTTGATAAATAGATCCCTGGGGAAAGAGATGCCCATGTAATGAAGTCAGAAAAGAAATCAACCCCCCCCCCCTTCCCAGGAAGCCAGCAGCTTTCAGGTCCAAGCACAGCCAAAATACTTCTAAAAAGATCTAGGTGAAAGAGGAGACAGTTGTCTCCTCAATTTACATGCATGCACAGACATGTGTGAACAGAAGTTCCCAAAATGGAAAGGCACCTTCAAGTACCTTCTACAAGGCTGATTACCTAATTAGAATGTTAGTGAATGTCAAGAGTTTAGAGTGTTGCAAGTCCAGAGCCAGTTTTTTTTTTTTTGAGCTCTTTTTAGCTTTTTTATTAGTCATTTGTTGCCCTCCTTTGTACCTGACCTAAGAGCTTGTGGCCACTGGGGAAGTCATTTGGTATGTACTCAGAGGTTTTCATTTGGAAAACAGGTTGGCTTCCATCAACCCCAAAGCTAAGAATGTCAATCAGATAGCATCTGAGGCCTGTGTCCTAATTAAGGTTACTCTTTCTGTGAGGAAATACCATGACCAAAAGCAAAGTTGGGGAGGAAAGGCTCTATTTGGTGCACTTTCTGATCAAAGTCCATCACTGAAGGAAGTCAGGACAGGAACTCAAGCAGGGCAGGAACCTGGAGGTAGGAGCTGAGACAGAGGAGTGCTGCTTACTGGATTACCCCAATGGCTTGCTCAGCTTGCTTTCTTGTAGAACTGAGGACCACCTGCTCAGGGATGACACCACCCACAATGAGCTGTACTTGCTCCTCTCAATCACTAATTAAGAAAATGCTTTACAGGATCGCCTACAGCCTAATATAAAAGGATTTTCTCAATCAAGATTTCTTCCTCTCAGATAACTACAGATTGTGTCAAGTTGACACAAAACTAGCTAGCACAGTCTATAACTGAGCTTACTTACCCATCTCTTCCGTGTTTCCACAGATGTAGTTGAAACATTTTTATTATTTATGACCGTCTTTTTTTCTGTTGCTACAAAAACTTCATGAGACTACTTCCACATTAGAATGTGGAATCTAGAGTAGCATTTGTTTGTGCTTCTAGACTATGGTCACTCATATATGACTTTAGAATCAACTATCTCTGTGAAAGCTTGAATTGTGTTTTTGTGTTGCCACATGCACATGCATGTATGTGCACACAGTTTGTTGATCGCTCTTGGGAATCCTCCTCCTGCTTCCAGCTCCTCTTTTTCCTAGAAAAACAGGGAAGGAGAAATAATTGTGACTCTCCATGTTGGGTCATTTTATGTCAAATTGACACAGGCTAAAATCATCTAAGAAGGAGTCTCAATTAAGAAATGCTTCTGTAAGATAGCACTGTAGGCAAGCCCATAGGGCATTCTCTTAATTAGTAATTAATGGAGGAGGGCTCAGACCATTGTTGGCAATGATACTCTGGGCTGGTATTCCTGGATTCTCTAAGTAAGCAGACTGAGTACGCCATGGGGAACAATCCAGTAAGCAGTACCTCTCTGTGGCCTCTGCATCAGCTCCTGCCTCCTGTTTCCTGCCTTGTTTGAGTTTCTGTCCTGACTTCCTTCAAGGATAGGCTACAATGAGGAAGTATAAGCCGAATACACTCTTTCTTTCCCAACTTGCTTTTGGGTCATGGTGCTTCATTGCATCAATAGACACCCTAACTAAG
>CM053762.1:40836877-40846976 GCA_028658305.1 Pachyuromys duprasi | reverse complement strand
CTGTCTGTCTGTCTGTCTATCTATCTATCTATCTATCTATCTATCTATCTATCTATCATAAATGTGTGGATGTAGGGGCAGGAAAGGGTTTTTTTTTTTCTGCAATCATAATTCTATTGTGACACAGGCCTGGAACTTAATTTTGTTTAGCAAAAGTGGCATGATGATAACATGAGTCCATTCTCTGTGATGCATGCACACACACCAGTCAGTGCATGTGAAAATCAGAAGTCAAAACCTACAGGAGTCAGTTCTCTTCTTCTACCATGTAGGTCCAGGGCACTGAATGCAGATTGTCAAAGTTGGCAGCAAGTGCCTTTTGTTGGCTGAATCATCCTGATTGCCCTTAGTGATGAATTTAAATTAGTTAGACAAGAGTTGATTTTTGAAGTCCTTCATTATAGTATCCCTTTCCATGTTGGGCCCTCTCCTGCATGTGTGCAGGAAAATTCGGTGTGGCTCAGTACCTTTTTCAAAATCCCCTTTATGATAAAAAGTCTTAGTGGTGCACACATGTAATCCCAACACTCTGGGAGGCAGAGGCAGGCAGATCTCTGTGAGTCCAGGCCAGCCTGGTCTACAAAGTGAGTCCAAGACAGCCAAGGCTACACAGAGAAACCCTGTCTCAAACAAAAATACAAACAAACAAACAGAAAACAAAAACAAAAGAACAGGTATAGGAGCTATACCTAAACATAATAAAAGCAATTTACAGCCCGCCTATATCTAACATCAAATTAAATGCAGAGAAACTCAAAGCAGATCCACTAAGATAAAAAACAAGACAAGGCTGTCTACTCTGTCCACAATCTATTCAATATAGCACTTGAAGTTCTAGCTAGAGCAGTAAGACAACTAAAGGGGATCAAGGAAATACAAACTGGATTTGAATTCCAGCTTCACTGTTTATTGGCTTGCTGGCTGCTTCTGCTTCCAAGGGTTACTTAAGAGAGTACCATAAACTGAGTGGCTGCATTGGAAATTTAGTGAAACAGTTCAGTGTGCATTCTGGGAATTGGCAAGGACAGTTTCTTCTAAGGACAGGAAAAGAGAATTGCTTCCCCACCCCCCACCCCCTTCCACTCTGGGTGCTTTGCTGGAGTCTTTGGTGTCTTTGGCTTATGCTGCATTACATACATAACTGCCTTCATCTTTACCTGATATGCTCCTTGTGAACACACCTGCTTCTCAACGTGTCCTTTTTATAAGGACTTTAGTCATATTAGACTAGAAGTCCGCTTACTCAGTAGAACCTCATGATAGCATCTGCAGTCATTCTACTTCCAAATAAGGTGACATTTGTAGGTCCTAGAGGTATTTATCAACATGCTAATTTTGAGGGGCCACAGCTAACTTCTAACAGTGGTAAATTACCTAGTTCCAACTTACACATTAATAAAATAGAATAACAGCACAGCCCACTGTATGAGACTGTTGTACACCGAAATGAATTAATTTAGCCCAGGCACAGAATCAGGACCCAGCCCAGATCAGTCAGAACTTCCAGTATCTTGTGCTTTGTGCCTGTGTCTCTCTCCCTCATTAACCTGTTGTGGGTGGAGATTGTGCATGGTCAAATACACAATGGTATTTTATCACATATGATACAAAATATAACAATGTTCTTTCTTAGCTATAATCTTTGAACTGGTTGATTAAACTATCTCTAAAGCAGAGTGATACTGGGACTGGAATTGAAAGTCTGCCTGCATTTGTGAGATAGTGTGTTTGGGTAGATTATGCTTTCTCATCCCATTCATAAAGTTAGATCCCAGAGGCTCTCTCTGCAAGGAATTTGAAACCTCTCCTTTTTTTTCGTCTCTCCCCAAGGTTTCCTGCTTTATGAGAAAGCCTGAGGATTTTGTATTCTGCATACAAATGCTTTTGTCTTGAGCTGTGCAGGAAGCATCCAGCCTGAGCAGCTTACCTTGAGTTCCTGGCTTCATTGAATGCCATGGTCCTGCAGTTCTCAACTCAGTTGTGATATGATCTGTGCAAGGCAGGAAAATAGATGGAAGCACACTGTGCTATTGCCCCTTGGAGGCCTGAGTGGGCCAATAACAATCTTTAAATCTGGGTGCACGATTAAATAACATGCTTTGGGTGACTTCAAATATATTTTATTCAAGAGAGATACTGTTTTAACCTCTGCAACTTTACATGACTCCTGAGTTAATAGAAAGTTTTTCTCTTCTTTGCTTGAAAATTACGTGGAATGGAGCCCAGTAGAGATTAATACAACAGCATGAGAGCTCCTCAGATGGTCCAAATAGCAGCTAATGATTGAAAAGGAGGCTTAATTATTCTGCAGAAGGAATGGACTCGGGAACCATGTGCAATGGCTCATTCAAAGTGTGCGAGGCACAGTCTGGTTCTTGTTGCAGCTTGGATCTACCTCTTGTTCCAGCCATAACTGAGGTCATCTCTGAGAGGAGTCCAAGTGGCCAGACGAGAAAATCCTTGCACAGAGCACAGTGGATTAAGCATCTAGCTTTGGTAGAGTTACTCTCTGCTTTGTTGAGATCAATAGGTCTCATGATTTTCCAACATCTTCCTCTTTTGTTCAACAAAATTGTTGATGTGTGACTATTATCTTTGAAGTCCATTCTCTTCTCTAACAAGAACAGTTTCTATACTTCTTGACCCTGAGTCTTCTCTCTCTAGACTAGCTTCTTTCACTCGAAGTTTCTGACAACCACCTGTTAATGACTTGCTTGAAGCTCAGTGTCAAGTTCTCTGTGCTCTTTATAGAACTGTCTCAAATGGAATTAGAAACTTAAGAGACCCCAAACCTGCTATAGGAGTGCCTTTTGAAACACAGAGTAGCTGTGGTTGACTCATGTCTGTGTTCTGAGAGACATCTTATTCACTCAGGATAGAAGTCTTTGCAGACGTAAGATCAAATGATGATTCCCATCATTGTGCCTGTGAGTCTTTGTTTAAGTTAGGAATAAAATATCAAGAGAAGTATGACCAGGGACAAGGGTCCTTGGTAGGAGACAGAAACATGTGTGTGGCCTGAAATATGTCAGCCAGCCTCTCAGTCCTGTGCAGATGCTCTGAAGTGGTACCCAGCTAAGTGGCTGGTGATGCAAGCGTGCGAGTTAGTGTGTGGTTTGGGTTCATTTTAGGAGAAAGTGCTGTAAGGATTGAGGGGTCTGGGTTGCTTGGCCCAACACATGTTTAAATATTCTCCAAAGCAGGAGAGAACACGGGTAAGGAAGAAGTTCTGAAACCACCAGTCTACTTTGTAAATCAGTGTATGACAGAAAGATAACAGAGAAGGTGAGCATACACCCAGACCCCTCTCCTGGGGACCTATGATTCAAAAGACTTATAGCAAACATGTTTTGTTCAGAACTAGTTTCTGATCAGAGCCCTGTTGTCTGGCGTGCTTGTTGTTTTGTTGAGTCCCAGTTCTGTTCACATGATGAAGGAGCTTCGTGTGAATGCAGCCTTCTCTTCAGATCTGTTGGCCATCATGAATATTTCATGTGCTGGTAGCACTGCATGCTTGACCACTTGGAAATGGAATGTTTATGTTGCTGTTCAGGACTTGCTTTCTTAACTAACTAAAAAAAAACAAAATTCTCAGTGTTTTGAAAGGTGGAATGTGTTGAACAAATTTGAAGTGTGGGTGATATGTGTATGTGGTGTGTTAGTGTCTGTGGTGTGTGTATGATTGTGTGTACAGTGAGTGTGAGAGAGATGGGGAGGGTGTGTGTATATGTGTGTGCATGGTGTGTATTGTGTGGCATGGTGTGTGTGTGGTATGGGTGTGTGTGCAATATGTGTGATGTGATGTGTGTATGTCTGTGTGTGTATGTATGCAGTGTGTTTGATATGACAAATTGTATATATGAGTGTGTGATATATATATATATATGTGTGTGTGTGTGTGTGTGTGTGGTGTGCAGTTGTGTGTGTGTGGTGTATGTATGTCTGTGGTGTGTGTGTGCACAGTGTGTATACAGTGTGTGTGATGTGGTATGTGTGGTGTAGTAGGGTGCATGTTCTTCCTCCCGGCCCCAAGCTCCCAGAAAAATGACTCATATATTTACAAATACCTAAGCCAAATAGCTAGGGTATTCTCTCACTAACTCATAACTTTTATACTAGTCTACATTCTGCAACATGCCTGGTTACCCCTGCTCAGGTATCACGCATCCCTACTCCTCATATCTTTCCAGACGAATCTTCCCTCACTCCTGGCTCTATACCAGAATCCTCTCTGCCTGCTGGTGTCCCACCTTCTTTTCTACCCTTTCCTATAGGCCATAGGTTTTTTTTTTAATTGACAAGCAATGCATCCACACAATGTACAAAATATTCTCTCTATAGTATAGTAAAGAATAGTATAGAATAATATAGTATAGTATAAAATAGTATAGTAAAGTATGTGTGTGTACATTTAACTGAACATCTTTGGCTTTTGAAGTATTCTTAATAAGAACCTTAACAAGAACAAGAAGAACCTAGAAAGAGGAAAGAAACCTCAGACTGACATGTTTGTATTACCCCGTTGAATGTGTCAGTCCTTGGACTGCCATGGCTACACTCTGTGGCATTCCATTTATTGGCCCTATGTCTTTGTGGAACGTCTTACAAATTGAAGTTCCAGATATTTTCAGATTACAGATTAGACACAAGGCCAGGGATGGGGTCATAAACTGAGCTTCGTGTTGGAAGATAAACTCTTTGAAAAGGTAAACATCTGAGACTAGTAAAACCTGGGAGAGATTTTATTTTGATACAACATTTGGTGGAAATAAAATCAAGTCAAATCAATTTCTTTTAAAATGGTCACACTCTTACTTTGACAAAATTCATAGACTCTTTAATTCCTTTGAAAATAATTCCTCATTTCAACGCATTCAATAACCAATTTTCATATATTTCCTTTATAACTTTTAAATAGGGAACATCAATACATAATGTAATAATCACCTAAAAGCTCCAATTCCAACTAAATCTTTGGTGGAATTTAAAAAATTACTTTTACCACTGAAAAAAATCTCAATTGAGATTTTTTTTTCTTTATTGGTTCACTACTGTAAAGAAATGAAAAACCCTGATGGAATTCAATAATGTGAAGTTCAGTTTTCTGTCTGTGTGGTAGAGATAATTGTAAAAGTAACTTTTATTCTCCTGATTTAATTGTCATCTTGGAGGCTTTCTGACTCCATCTGCTAACCTAGGTCTAGTCCTGGAAGCTTCTAACCTCCATACAATCTAATCTAGGCCTAGAATGCTTTCAGCCTCTGAGATGTACTGCTGAATAAGCTCACTCTTTCTAGCTGTTTCTAAATTCTGGCTGGCTGATTCAACTCAGCTGTTCTGGCTCAACCCAAGCTGATTGATTCAATCTGGCTTCTGACTGCATTGCTCTGCTTAGCCTCATACTAACTTTGGTAATGTGTTCTAATATTTTAGCTCCTTTTCGTTCTCTGACTCATTCTGTCTTTATCTGTGTCTAGCTTGTTCTTTGTCTGGAACCTTTCTCTGTACGACTGTCTTGGTAAAATTGCTTTCTCTATCTGCACTGTTCTCTTCAGTCCTCTTTCTACTCTGTTATGGTGAGAGTTGGGCATCCTATCTCTGGCTCATTTCATCAAATCTTTTTCCTGCCTCTCACTTAGACATCACTTTCAAACATGGATGCTTCCTTCTACAAACTAACTCTTCTGTCATTGTCTGAGATTAAAGGTATGTACTAAAGGCATGTCTGCATTCCAGCCAGATCACACAGACTTAGAAGATCTTTGGATGTGATCATATCAGCCATGTTGCTAGATTAAAATTCCTCTACAGATAATTCCAATACTTCTCTCTGTGTTATGGGGTAGGGGTAGACTAGAGGTAGCAAAGACATTTGGCAGAAACTAGAAATCTAAAGCTATCACCGACTTTATTAAAATCCAAAGCTCCCAAAATACAATCATGAATCCCATTTATATTTCTTTTTTACACAATTACATGATATTGATCTATCTTCCCAGAAGAAAAAAAAATCAGAAATAAATTCTTTATTTATATATTAATACTTGGCTTTTCTTTAAAACCTGTAATTGTGCTGGGGACTAACAGCCTTGAGCACCCTGAAGGTGACTCTAGGATGAAAAACAATTCCTAGTGATGAAATTGGCCTGTTGGTATGAAAGTGAACATGTTCCCAAGAAACCGCAAGTAACCAACTGTGCAGAGCAAAAGAATAGCAATGGGTCTTCAGACTATGAGGTTCTGTTAAGTCTATCATAACTGCCAGGTGCCCTAGGGCTGAAAAGACTTCAAGATGTATCTGTTAGTTTAGTTCAATGTAACGAAAAACTTAAGTCAGTGTCCTACAAAGTTGTTTTATCTCTGGTAAAAAGAAGTCGGAAGGAATGAGCTGAGGACAGTGAAGCTCAACAACAATGTTCTTAGAGCCAGCCCTAAGCTCCGTGCATCTCCCTCCTATGCTAACTTGGTCCATGGCTAACAAGAGAAGGTTACCTCAGGCTCTTCTGGTGCTAGTGTTTAATCAACAAATCTTCATTTTAGGCAACAGGATTGAGAAAGAGAAGCTCAAAAGTCATTCTCCAGAGCTGTTTCTCCCCCTTAAGGAAAACTTTTGGGAAGGTTTCCAAGCAATTTGTGCTTACATCTCTCCTAGAGGCAATAATTTAGCCACACTTTGTGGCGAGAGATGCTAGGGAATGTAACACTTTAGTTGGCATATTTTTTTTTTGCCTCAAATAATACAGCCATCTATTTATAAGATAAAAGACAGGAATGGATGTTGGATTGGCACGTAGCAGGTGCCACATAAGATATTTGTTTGGAGCGTTTTGAGAAAAGAGTAGAAAGCAGAATGCATGGTCAGGGAGAATTCCTACCTGGTGGCCTGACCAGCTCTACCTCCAGCCTGTTGGAAAAGTGAACACTGGTCCCTCAACCACCACCACAGGAAAATGGGGGTGAGGGCAGCTACTGTATGCCTGCTGTTTCCTAAGCAACAGACAATCACTCTACACGAATTATGTTCTTACGTCACAGAGCAACCCATGAAGTAAAAGCTAATGTTGCTCCTATTTTACATGCAAAGGACTGGAAGCTGTGAGGGTGTTTAACCAACATTTTTAGGAGATAAAGGGGCAAAACCCTGACCTTAGGCCTTCAGTGTCAGAAGCAAGTACTCTTAACTGCAACACCGCCTACTATTTTAAACACACATACGTACAGGCAGACATGAACCCAGAAGGGAAAAGGACAAAGTCATGAAAAGGGGTGAGAATAAAGTGAATCCCTGAAACAAAGTTTCAAAATTAGTTATTAAAGTCTTAAAAAAAAAATAAAAGAAAAGAAAGCTGGCAAGATAGAACTCTAGGTTAGGGCACTTGCCACCAGGCCTGACAAACCTGAGTAAAATGCTTAAGACCCTCATGGTGGAAAAAAAAAAAAAAACAACTCCTTCAAGTTGTCCTCTGGTATCCATACACATGTTATGGCATTGTGCACCCATGCACACATCACAAACCACACATGCATACAAACACAACTAAATGTAATATTAACAATCTGATAAGAATACATTTGAAGGCCATGAAAATAAAAATTTTAAATGTAAAACCCAATTTTTAAGGATGTAAAATCATGACACGCCCTTCAAGTATGAAAAAGATATGTATCAAACAGTTTACTCAACTCATTAGTCAATGCACCTGTAAGTTAAACAATTCAAAGGGAAACTTTAAAAACTGTGCATATATAGACAAGGAGGACGGCCGGAAGGAGATCCCAAGGTGATTGGAGAGTGGTGCAGCCATGTAGTCGCAGACGATGGCATACCACCTCTACAGTCTTTTCTCATTTCTAGCAAGATTCCTTATATCATGACCATCTCACCTTAGAGACTACACAGGGCATTCCTGAGAATGTGTTAGGTGAGACCCTCAGTAACCTTTCAGTGCACGCTGTAAAGTCTAAAGTCTTCATAATTAAAAAACAGTTTCCTGTTGTACTTAAATCACTTTCTTCCTGTCGCCAGACCTAGCAGCATTCAGGAAGGCATATGACACAACTCAGAAATTCCTTTTGTATACTTGCATGCCACCTACCCACTACAAGAGGCGAACAGAGGGTGAAGGGCAAAGAACTGGCCTTTTCACTTTGAATGTGTTGAAAGTAACTTTCCAAACTGGGATGGGAAACTGAATTTTTTTTCTGCTTCTGTTTTCCATTGTGTGTGTGTGTGCGCGTGTGTGGCATATGTGTGCACGTACATCTTAGTGTGTGCCGGTGTACCTATGTGGAGGTATGTATATGTGTTTTGAGAGTGGTTCAGAGGCCTGAGGTCGATGCTGTGAATCATCCTCGATGACTCTTCTACCTTATGTACTGGGACAGATATCTCCATAAGAACTGGGGCTCACCAATATGGCTAGTCTTGCTAGCCAGCCTGCTTTGTGGACCTCCTGTTTCTGCCATCTGAGGCTAGGATTATAGGTAGGCTACCATGTTCAGTGGTTCTCTGGGAATCCAAACTCCAGTTCTCAAAGCAGGTTAGAACAGATGCTTTAACTGCTGAGCCATCTCCTCGTCTCCTAGAAAACTGAATTCTAACGGCTGCCGTGACTCCCCTAGGGAGAGAATTAGCAGACAGGTATTAGATGCCTTCAAGATGCCAGATGCGCTGCTAGGTGGACAAAGTAGATGGAGCATCTACTGCCAGATACTTCAACAGAAAAGGGCAAATACTGCTTCCCAGTGAAGGGCAAATAAACTGGCCAATATCTCATACAAACAAATAAACAAAAATAAAAGAGGAAAGAAAGAAACAGAAAATGTGTGCCCATACATGCACACACATTGCTTCTGTAGATAGTGTTTTCTTATTAGGGCTACTTTATCAGGTGGTCAAATGCCCTCTCCAAGCCTACAAAGCTTGCCCGCCTCTTTGATGTTGTCCCCCTCCAGTCGTGGAGTGATTTGGAACATCATCATAGGAAAAGCATTATGCGTGTTCACACTGGTATTATTCATTATTCGCTGGTAGCCCAACTGTGGTCTTGGCAGCTTTTCCTTCATAAAAGCTTCATATGACTTCCTCCTGCCACCTGGGAGCGCCTGTGGTGATCAAGGGGTCCCTGCTTGCTCAGTACAGAGACGCTTTCTAAATGTCTCAGAGTCTGTCCTTAAAGCAGGACAAAGACACGTAGGAAGAAAACATAGCTGTCTTGGTCTCTCCTTCCTGCTTCTGCTCCCTCTCCTGTGCTTCCATTTCTCACGTTTCCTGCCTGTGGTCCTCAGATCTCTGCTGGCTAGCTGTGTTTGTGAAGTTTCTGTCGGTGTTTGTTTGTTTTATTGTTTCATTTTTGCAGGCACATCTCTGGCTGACTGCAGGGTCCATTTTCTCTTTCTGAACAACAGATTTCCAATGGCCCTGTTCTCTGGACATACCAAGCATAGAGAGGTCAAGAGGGGTACTGTGCAGTGCTGAGAAGTCACTTTGGTGAGAAACACAGTACAGGTTTGTTCTTGGGGAGGACCGAGAAAGAGGAACAACATCCCCCATGTGTTGGTTTGAATGCATTAAGATAAACTTGGTCACCAATCATGCATCTGTGTCACATTAAGGAAAATGATAAAGAACTTCCCCTTGGTATCATTTGACCAAGAGAGAGCTCAGGTTTGAATTTTCTGTTCCTCTCTCCCTGTGGCCTTCACCATCCTGCCTGTACAGTTGTATGAGTCTGAATCTGTGTTTTCCCGAATGCCATCTTGTGACTCTGACCCCGTGTTGTTGCCGCTCTGTGTGTGTATGTAACAAGTCTTTACTTCCTCTTTTATGAATAGTGCAGAAAGCATTAACCAGAGAAGGAATGAGAGATGCATAACAGAATCTTTAACAGGGTTTCACAGGAATGTAGTCAATGACTCCAACTGACCCCAACTGAACCAGATAATAAACAATATTACAAAAATCATGAAATTCGCAAGCAAATGGTGGGACCTGGAAACGATCATACTGAGTGAGGTATCCCAAAAGCAGAAAGAAACATATGGTATATACTCACTTATATAAACCTATAGGATAGGAAGTTCAAGCTGAAATCTACGC
>CM053762.1:40736709-40836377 GCA_028658305.1 Pachyuromys duprasi | reverse complement strand
GCTGACTCTTTGACCCTCCCCCATACAAGCCGGGGAGTGACAGACTGGCTAGATCCCAGGGGAGGACATTGCAGCCAGCCCTGAGGAGACAGGATGAGCTGGGGTTGGATGGAAGGGGAGGAGGTCCTCCCCTGTTGGTGGACTTGGAGGGGGCGGGGAGGAGGGAGATGAGGGAGGGAGTGGGAGGGTGGGAGGGAATAAGGGAGGGGGCTACGCCTGGGATGCAAAGTACCTAACCTGTGATTGATATAAAAATAAATAAATTAAAAAAAAAAGAAAGTTTCGGTCATGCTAGGCAAGTACATTGCCACTGAACTATCCATCAGTCCCTCCAGGAAAGGTATTCTTTTTCTGTGCATTTTTTTTGTTAATTCATTTTATTAATTTTTATTTTTTTATATTAATCACAGGTTGTTTACTTTGTATCCCAGCCATAGCCCCCTCCTTCATTCCCTCCCAATCCCCCTTCCCTCCCTCATCTCCTCCCTGCCCCTTTCCAAGTCCACTGCTAGGGGAATTGCTCCTCCACTTCCATCTGACACTAGCTTATCCGGTATCTTCAGGACTGGCTGCCATGTCCTCCCCTGTGGCCTAGCAAGGCTGTTCCTCCCCTGGGGGTAAGGGGTAGGTAAAGGAGCCAGTCATTGAGTTCATGTCAGAAATAGTCTCTGTTCCCCTTACTAGGGAAACCCACTTGGATACTGAGCTGCCATGGCTACATCCAAGCAGGGGTTCTATGTTATATCTATACATGGTCCTTGGTTGGAGAAACAGTCTCATAGAGAACCCCCGTGCCCTGATGTATTTTGTCCTTGTGGAGCTCCTGTCCTTTCCTGGACATATTAACTCCCCCTTTTATGGTATGATTCCCCGCACTCTGTTGAAGGTTTGGTTATGCTTCTGCATATCTGCTTTGATACACTGCTAGTTAGAGTCTTTCAGAGGCCCTTTGCTGTAGGCTCCTATCCTGTTACTTGTTTTCTCCTACTTCCCATGTCCATACAATTTGTCTTTCTAAGTGAGGATTGATCATCTCACTCCTGGTCCTCTTTCTTGTTTATCTTCTTTAGGAGCACATATTTTAGTATGTTTATACTATCTCATAGGTCTATATAAGTGAGTATATACCATGTGGGTCTTTCTGCTTCTGGGATACCTCACTCAGGATGATCCTCTCTAGATCCCACCATTTGCCTGCAAATTTCATGATTTCCTTGTTTTTAATTGTTGAGTAGTATTCCATTGTGTAAAAGTACCACAATTTCTGTATCCATTCCTCTGTTGATGGACATCTGGGTTGTTTCCAGTTTCTGGCTATTATGAAAAAGCTGCTACAAACATGATTGAGGAAATGTCCTTGTTGTGTACTTGAGCTTCTTTTGGATATATGCCTAGGAGTGTTATAGCTGGATCTTGCGGAAGCACTATTTGTAATCATCTGAGAACGCGTCAGATTGATTTCCAAAGTGGTTGTACAAGTTTACATTCCCACCAGCAATGGAGGAAGGTTTCCCTTTCTCCACATCCTCTCCAGCATGTGTTGTCGCTTGAGTTTTTAACCTTTTCCATTCTGACAGGTGTAAGGTGAAATCTCAGGGTCGTTTTGATTTGCATCTCTCTGATGACTAAGGACATTGAGGATCTCTTTAGGTGTTTCTCTGCCATTCTATATTCCTCTACAGAGAATCCTCTGTTTAGCTCTGCACCCCATTTTTAATTGGATTGCTTGATTTTTAATTTATTGCTTTTTAATTTCTTTAGTTCTTTATATATTCTGGATATCAGCCCTCTGTCAGATATAGGGTTGGTGAAGATCCTTTCCCAGTCTGTAGGCTGTCATTTTGTTCTGATGACAATGTCTTTTGCTTTACGGAAGCTTTTCAGTTTCATGAGGTCCCATTTATCGATTGTTGCTCTTAGAGCCTGTACTATTGGTGTTCTGTTCAGGAAGTTGTATCCTGTGCCAATGAGTTCCAGGCTCTTCCCCACTTTTTCTTCTAACTGATTTAGAGTATCTGGTTTTATGTTGAAGTCTTTGATCCACTTGGACTTTAGTTTTGTGCAGGATGATAAACATGGATCTATTATCATTTTTCTACATGAAGACATCCAGTTGGACCAGCACCATTTGTTGAAGATGCTGTCTTTTTTCCATTGAATGGTTTTGGCTTCTTTGTCGAAAATCAAGTATTCATAGGTGTTTGGGTTTATTTCTGGGTTTTCTATTCAGTTCCACTGATCCACCTTTCTGTTTCTATGCCAATACCATACCATTTTTATTACTGTTGCTCTGTAGTACAACTTGATATCAGGAATGGAGATACTTCCAGATGATCTGTTGTTGTACAGGATCGTTTTGGAAATTCTGGGTTTTTTTGTTTCTCCATATGAAGTTGAAAATTTTTCTTTCGAGGTCTGTAAGGAATTGTATTGGTATTTGGATGGGAATTGCATTGAATCTGTAGAATGCTTTTGGTAGGATGGCCATTTTTACTATTTTAATCCTACTATGTTAATCCATGAGCACGAGAGATCTTTGCATCTTCTGATATCTTCTTCAATTTCTTTCTTCAGAGACTTGAAGTTTTTTTCAAACAGGTCTTTCACCTGCTTGGTTAAAGTCACCACAAGCTACTTTATGTTATTAGTGGCTATTGTGAAGGCTGTTGTTTCCCTGATTTCTTTCTCGGCCTTTTTGTCTTTGTATACAGGAGGGCTTCTGATTTTTTGAGTTGATTTTGTATACAGCCACTTTGCTGAAGGTATTTATCAGCTGAAGGAGTTGTCTGGTTGAATTTTGGGGGTCACTCAGATATACTATCATGTCATCTGCGAATAGTGAAACTTTGACCTCTTCCTTTCTGATTTGTATCCCTTCGATCTCCTTTACTTGTTTTATTGCTTTAGCTAGGATTTCAAGTACTATGTACTATGTTGAATAGATATGGAGAGAGTAGGCAGCCTTGCCTTGTCCCTGATTTAAGTTTCTCTCCATTGAGTTTGATGTTGGCTATAGACTTGCTGTAAATTGTTTTACTATGTTTAGGTATGTGCCTTGTATTCCTCATCTCTCCAAGACTTTAAACATGAATGGATGTTGGACTTTGTCAAATGCTTTTTCAGCATCTAAGGAGATGATCATGTGGTTTTTCTCCTTCAGTTTGTTTATATGGTGGATTACATTGACAGATTTCCGTATATTGAACCATCCTTGTATGCCTGGGATGACGCCTACTTGGTCATGGTGAATGATATCTTTTATGTGTTCTTGGATTTGGTTTGCAAGTATTTTATTAAGTATTTTTGTATCAATGTTCATAAGAGAGATAGGTCTGAAGTTCTCTTTTTTTTGTTGGATCTTTGTGTGGTTTAGGTATCAAGGTGGCTTCATAGAATGACTTTGGTAAAGTTCCTTCTGTTTCTATTTTGTGGAATAGTTTGAAGAGAATTGGAATTAACACTTCTTTGAAGATCTGGTAGAATTCTGCACTGAACTCATCTGTCCCAGGCCCTTTTTTTGGAAGGGAGGCTATTGATGACTGCTTCAATTTCCTTGGGGGATATAGGGCTATTCAATCTTTCTACCGGAGCTTGACTTAATTTTGGTAGATGGAATCTATCAAGAAAATTGTCCATTTCTTTTAGATTTTCAAATTTCATGGCATATCGGCTTTTGTAGTATGACCTAATGATTGTTTGTATTTCCTCAGTATCTGTAGTTAAGTCCCCCTTTTCATTTCTGATTTTGCTAATTTGAATAGTTTCTCTCTGCCTTTTAGTTAGTTTGGCTAAGGGTTTGTCTATCTTGTTGATTTTCTTAAAGAACCAACTCTTGGTTTCATTGATTCTTTGAATAGTTATGTTTCTAATTGATTGATTTCAGCCCTGAGTTTGATTATATCCAGCTGTCTGGCCCTCTTTGGTGTATCTGCTTTTTTTCCCCCTAGGGCTTTCAGTTGGGCCATTAAGTTGCTTGTATGAGATGTTAAAAATTTCTTCTTGAATGCACTTAGTGCTATGAATTTTCCTCTGAGCACTGCTTTCATTGTGTCCCATAAATTTGGGTATGTTGCACCTTCATTTTCATTGAATCCTAGGAAGTCTTTAATTTCTTTATTTCTTCCTAAACCCAGCTGTCATTGAGTAGCAAGTTGTTCAGTTTCCATGTGTGTGTAGGCTTTATGTTATTTCTATTGTTGTTGAGGTCCACCTTTAGTCCATGGTGGTCAGATGGAATGCAGGGGATTATTTCAATTTTCTTGTATCTGCTGAGGCTTGCTTTGTGACCAACTATATGGTCTATTTTGGAGAAGGTTCCATGAGGTGCTGAAAGGAAGGTATACTCTTTTGTGTTTGGGTGAAAAGTTCTGTAGACATCTATTAGGTTCATTTAAATTAGGGCCTCTATAAGTGCCTTTATTTCCCTATTTGGCTTCTGTCTAGAGGATCTGTCCTTTGATTAGAGTGGGGTGTTAATGTCTCCCATTTTAAGGTATTGGGATGGATGTGTGATTTAAGCTTTAATAATGTTTCCTTTACGAATGTAGGAGCTCTTGTATTTGGGGCATAGATGTTCAGAACTGTGATGTCCTCTTGGTAGATTTTTCCTTTGATGAGAATGTAGTGCCCCTCCTCATCTTTTTTGATTAATTTTGGTTAAAAGTCTATTTTATTAGATATTAGGAAAGCTACCCCAGCTTGTCTTCTGGGTCCATTTGCTTGAAACACATTTTTCCAGCCCTTTACTCTAAGGTAGTGTTTATCTTTGTTGCAGAGGGTGTTTCTTGGATGCAGCAGAATGTTGGATCCTGTTTCTACAACCATTTTGTTAGTCTTTGTCTTTTTATTGGAGAGTTGAGTCCATTGATGTTGATAGATAATAGTGACCAATGAACATTAGTTCCTTTTATTATAGATTTGGTGGTCTTACTGTGATTCATTGCTTGTTTTCTTTTTATTTATTTATTTTTATATCAATCACAGGTTAGGTACTTTGCATCACAGGCATAGCCCCCTCCCTCATATCCTCCCACTCTCTCCATCCCTCCTTTATCTCCTCCCTGCTCCCTCCAAGTCCACTGATGGGGGAGGACCTCCTCCCCTTCCATCTGACCCTAGCTTATCAGGTCTCTTCAGGGCTGGCTATAATGTCCTCTTCTGGGGTCTAGCAAGGCTGCTCCTCCCTCGGGGGGCAGGGGGGAAAGGTTGAAGAGCCAGTCAGTGAGTTCATGTCAGAAATAGTCCCTGTTCCCCTTACTAGGGTACCCAGTTAGATACTGAGCTACCATGGGCTATATCCGAGCAGGGGTTCTAGGTTATATCCATACATAGTCCTTGGTTGGAGAAACAGTCTCATAAAAGACCCCTGTGCCCTGCTCTATTTGGTCTTTGTGGAGCTCTTGTCCTCACCAAGTCTTACTAACTCCCCCTTCTTTCATATGATTCCCTGCACTCTGCCAAAGGTTTGGTTGTGAGTTTTAATATCTGCTTTGATACATTGCTAGGTAGAGTCTTTCAGAGGCCCTCTGTGGTAGGCTCCTGTCCTGTTGCTTGTTTTCTCCTACATTCATTGTCCATCCCATTTGTCTAAGTGAGGGTTGATCATCTTACCCTGCTTGTTTTCTTTTAATTTTTGTAGGGACATTATCTGTATCCTATGTTTTCTTGGGTACAGTTGTTTTCTTTGGATTGGAGTTTTCCTTCTAGTATGTAGGGCTGGTTTGCTATGTAGAAATTGCTTAAATTTAGTTTTATCATGGAATATTCTGTTTTCTCCATCTATGTTGATTGAAAGCTTTGCTGGGTATAGTAGTCTTGGTTGGCATCTGTGGTCCAGTCAGCATGACATCTGCCCAGGTCTGGTGTGATTCTGATAGGTCTACCTTCATATGTTACTTGGCCTTTCAGGAAAGGTATTCTTAATTTTATATCAATTTATTTTATTATATGACTACAAAATCTATGTTATTCTGTTATTTATTTTTTTATAACTGTCTTGTTTCCCCTGGAGTCATTTGTTCTGTTTATTCTTTTTTTAAACTTTCTCTTCGGTGTGATATATAATATTTTTTAATTTTTGCATTACCATAGTAAACATGGTTAATTCAGTTTCATTGTATGTAGTACCATACAGAAAGAAATTCAAAAACATCTAATTCAAGTAACAGAAAATTTTGTCATTTGTTTGGTTAAGTCAGATATAGTCATGTGACTTTCTTCTTTGAAATCTAATGATCCTTGGCTGCTGTTTCTTAGTTGAAGCATGATAAGCATAGTACAGAATAGTGTGAGCCTACAAACCTAGCAGGTCTCTTTCTTAAAAAGAGGTGACCAGTTTCTTTGCCCAAACAGAAAAGATGCACTGGCAGGTGAGTTTCCAGCAAAGCACGTGGACATACAGCCTAAGTTGGGTGGTACTAGCTCATAGTCCCACCCCTAACTCACAGGACTAGAAACTAGAACTAAAACCTATCCCAATTTGTCTCTATTTAACACTCCTAGCATCAGCCTCCACTCTCTGGTTTTCATTCCAGCATCTCACCAAAAACAATGCTAAGAATTCCAGCGAGGGGACAAAACCCAGTGATGTCAGACTCCCACATTTTACATGTGCAAGAGAGAAGACAGAGTTTGAGGAGCCCAGGATGGCAGCCTTTTGAGCTGGTTTTTGTTTGTTTGTTTGTTTGTTTGTTTTTTACTTTGGCTTTTGCTGACCCCAAGATTTTCTTTTTTCCAGAAGTTCCACTTCATTTAGAGAATTTTTATTAGGCCTATTTACAAATTATGATTTCTGTGTTTCATTTTTTCATCAATCCAATATGTTTCTCTCTTTTTCTTCTCCAGTACAAGCCAATGTTTTTGTCTTAATGGCTCTTTTCAATGTATGTGCATGGTAAGGTTTCCTTCTCATTAATGGAATTTCATTTATTTCTGTAGGTTCTCACAAAAGAGAGAGGCATGGTATTCACTTGGATCCTGAGAAAAGAATCAAAGAAACTATGAGTACATGACTATACAAATGGACTTCCAAAAACATTTTGTGATGAAAGTATTATTTATTTCTTAAGTCAATATACCAAGAGGTAATTTACTAAGGATAAGGACTATTAGATTGCCATAATTAATTAAATACAATAGGCTGAAGCAATTAATACAGAAGCCAACCCCTTAAATGAATATGTGCTTGTATATGCACATAAACTATACAGATACATGAAAACACATAGCTGTCTGAAGAGTACATACAATATGAGTAGTAGGATTCTAGATTTTTTTAAATTTCTTATCTGCATCTTCTAATTATCTGATGTAAAATTATACTATCTATGCAGCAAGAAAAATAAGGTAGTATTTTTAGACGCTTTCTGGAAATATGCTGCTTATATCGCTTTCCTAACTCTGCATTTATACAGTTTAGTCTTCCTGCCCTAGGTTATCTTTCCAGACATTAGTGGAAAAAATTCTTTCAGATAACATCATTTGTTTTGTGGGAGCAAATTGAAGAAATCTTCCTTTCTGAGGCCATAGATTGTGAATCAATGGTTCCTTAGTTGATGTTCTGTTGCTGTGAAGAGACGCCATGACCGCGACCACTCATACGAAAGGAAACATTTAATGGGGGCGGGCTTACAGTTTCAGAGCTTTAGTCTGTTGTTATCATGGCAGGGAGAATGTTGGCACACTGGCAGACATGGTGCTGGAGGGGCAGCTGAGAATTCTGTATCCAGATGAGCAGGCAGCAGGAAGAGAGACACTCTGGGCTTGGAATGGGCTTTATGAAACTCCAAAGCCCACCCTCAGTGACACGGTTCCTCCAACAAGGCCGTATTTTCAAAGAGTGCCATTCCCTGGTGACCAGTTATTCAAATCTATGAGCCTATGGAGGCCATCCTTGTTCAAACTGCCACAAATGGGAAACATGCTTCTCCATGAAAGGATGCTGGACAGCCACCTTCTATGAAAAGGGGGAAGAGGCTAAAATCAAATGGCGAGTTTCTCAATGTGTAGCTTAGGAAAGAAACAAACTTTTCAGCGACCATTAGCCAATCCCCGTCCTCCATGTTTTAATCTGTCCAGACCATTTTTCCTTACAGTCAACTGCTTGCTCCCTCCCCCCATCTCAGGGTTCTGTAATGAAATAGCTTGTCTCTAGCCACTAGGATACAGATCGACTGCAGACAGCTCGGCATGGTATAAGGGCTGGCCAGGCCAAAGTGATGTGGCCTGTCTCTTTCTTCTTTAATGAACTTGGCCTTTTGGCCTTCGTTCTCTTGTTCACATAACAATGTCTCATTACTTACAGTCTTGGAAGCCTTTCCCAGAGCTGGCCTTCGAGAAGGTGTGAAAGCCCTTAGGGTCTCCTTGCTCATTTTGACATTTTTCCCCTACAGAATCTCTCTCCTTCTTTATAATCACTACACACAATCAAGACAAGCATTACAGCCATTTCTTTTCATTCGTGGGTTTTGCTTTTCAAGGTTTCAGTGACTCATTGTCACCGGATGTCTAAAAATATTAAAAGGAAAATTTCAGAAATTAACAATTCATAAGTTTTGGCTTGTGGACCTTTCTGCAGAGCCTGGTGAAATCTACAGCTACCTAGGCCCGCTCTGCGCAAGATGGGGCTCATCCCTCGGCCTAGGATAACCATCTGCTCTCACTGAGTCCTCATCTCAGTTTTCAGCTCAACTATGCTAGTGCTGAAGGGCTTAGGTCCCAGTGGTCCCTCCATAGTAGCCTGACAGTGCATTGCAAATGCCTACGTTTCATCTCCTTTCACACCGCTACAGCACAGTATCTCAAGAGAAAAACAAAACAAAACAAACAAGCAACTTTGTAACTTTGTAACAGATCTCCTATTTTTGTTTAATTATCATCTACTGTTTATTCATTGCACTGTTGTTTAATTTGTTTTACATGTTTCATTTGTGCGCTGTGCATGTATGTGAGCACACACGCAAGCCATGGTGCCCAGGCGGAGAGGAAAGGACAAGCTGCAGGAGTAGATTCTCTCAGTCCGCTGTGTGGATTCTGTCAATCAAACTCAAGCTCATCAAGCTTGGCAGTTGCCTTCAGAGCCATCTCAACAGGTTGCTGTGAATACGTTATGTGCCTTGCTTATAAATGACTCTTTTCCTGAGCGTATTTGTGTATAGAAAGTGTACATAAAGTCAGCATTATCCCGAGGTTCAGGCACTGACCCCACTGAGGGTCTTGGATCCACTGAGGGATGAATGTAAATCTAATACTGTTCTTGTGCTTGCTGAATCAGTGCATGTATTTGTATTAAGCAGTTTGAATAACAAAATTCTTATGAAGCCTAAATAATAGCTTTAAAAAATGTATTTGAGTGATCAACATTGAGTTTCTCTATAACAGTGTCCTTCCTAAAGGAACATCTCACAGTTTAGAAGTATTTTGAGTTGTCACAATGCCATCAAGGGTTGAAGAGTGGCCTCTAGTGGGTTATAGGCAGGGACACTTCCTAACAGTCTTCAATTACAGAATAGTCCCTGTATGCAGTCCTGAATGCCAACAGTGTGAGACTCAGACCTTGGTTGACACTCTTTCAGGATCCTGATTTTATTGTAAAAAGCAAACTGTGTAAGATGGAATCACAGAGTCTTTTATTTGCATTTCCCTGATGACTAAGGATGTTGAGCATTCCGTAAAGTGCTTCTCCACCATTTGAGAGTCCTCTGTTGAGAATTCTGTTTGGTTCTGTATCCCATTTTTAATTGGATTATTTGGTTTCTTGGTGTTTAATTTCTTGAGTTCTTTACATATTCTGGATATTAGCCCTTTGTCAGATGTAGGATTGGTGAAGATTTTTCCCAATTTATAGACTGCCATTTCATTCTATTGATAGTGCCCTTTGCTTTACAGAAGCTTTTCAGTTTCATGAGGTCCCATTTATTAATTATAGATCTTAGACCCTGAACTGTTAGTGTTCTGTTCAGGAAGTTGTCTCCTGTGCCAAGGAGATCAAGGCTCTTTCCCAGTTTCTTCTCTAGCAGGTTCAGCATATCTCGTTTTATGTTGAGGTCTTTAATCCACTTGAACTTGAGTCTTGTATAGGGTGATGAACATGGATTTATTTACACTTTTTTCCATGTAGACATCCAGTTGGATCAGAGCTGTTTATTAAAGATGCTGTCTTTTTCCATTGTATGGTTTTGGCTCCTTTGTCAAAAATCAGATGTGCATAGTTGTGTGGGTTTATTTCTTCATCTTAGATTCAGTTCCATTGATCAACCAGCCTATTTTTGTGCCATCACATTGCAGTTTTTATTGCTATTGCTCTGTAGTATAATTTGAGGTCAGGTATGGAGATACCTCCAGAAGTTCTATTATTGTATAGGATTATTTTCGGGTTTTTTTTCTATATTAAATTTAGAATTGTTATTTCAAGTTCTGTGAAAAATTATGTTGGTATTATGATTGGGATTGCACTGAATCTATAGATTGCCTTTGGTAAGATGACCTTTTTTACTATGTTCATCCTACTGATCCATGAACATGGGAGATCTTTCCATCTTCTGGTATAGTCTTCAGTTTCTTTCTTCAGAGACTTGAAGTTCTGGTTTTACAGGTCTTTGACTTTCTTGTTTAAAGTAGAAGCACTTAAAGATATGCTCAATGTCCTTAGTCATCAGGGAAATGCAAATTAAAATGACTCTAAGATTCCATCTTATACCTGTCAGAATGGCTAAGATAAAAATATTCACATGCTGGTGAGGATGTGGAGAAAGGGAAACCTTTCTCCATTGCTGGTGGGAGTACAAACTTTTACAGCCATTTTGGAACTCAATCTGGTGCTTTCTCAGTAAACTGGGAATAGCCGTACCTCAAGACCCAGCTACACCACTCCTGGGCATATACCTGAAAGATGTTCCACCACACAAGGACAGTTGCTCAGCTATGTTCATAGCAGCTTTATTCGCAATAGCAAGAAACTGGAAACAACCTAGATGTCCCTCAACTTAAGAATAAATAAAGAAACTGTTGTACATTTGCACAATGGAATACTACTCAGCTATTAAAAACAAAGAAATCATGAAATTTTCAGGCAAATGGATGGATTTAGAAAAGATCATCCTGAGTGAGGTAACAGACCCAGAGAGACACGCATAGAATATACACAGTTATAAGCGGATTTTAGTCATATAGTACAGGATAGACATACCACAATGCACAGACCCCAAGAAGATAAACACAATGGGCATCTTGGGCTTCATGTGGGCCCACTAGTTAGGGGAGTAGGGATATCTCTAACATTGACTATGTCGCCTGATTTTTGATCACTTCCCCCTGATGGGACTTCCCTATCAGACCACAGGGGAGGAAGAGGAACTCAGTCCTCATGTGAATAGATGAGCTGGGGTGTCTGGGTAGGGGGGGCTCCTCTATTCTGAGGAATAGGGATGAAGGGATATAGGAGGGAGGGTGAGACTGGGAGGAGAGAAGGGAGGGCCTATGACCGATATGTGAATTGAATTAATTATTTAAAAAGTTAGCAAAAATAATAAAAAGTAAAAACTGTGACTTGGTAAAACAAAACGCTTTGGAAAGAGTGTGGATGGTAAGTGACAACAGGAATTTGAACTCAGGTCTGATACTGAAGTACACACTCATGACTCCCGCCCACACATCCACTTTCCATCCTTTATCATCATGCAGATATTATCCAACAGATCTTTTTTAAAAATTACAATCTTGGAGCTAGGGAGATGGCTCAGTAGTTAATAGTACTTGATATCGTGCCAGGAGATCCAGATTAAATTTCCAGCATCCACATGTCAACTCACAACTGTCTGTAACACCAATACCAGTACATATGATTCCCTCTCCTGCCCTCTGCACACACCAGGCATGTATTCAGTGCACAGGTATGAATGTAGTGTACAGGCATGCACATGGTGCACAGGCATGCATGCGAAAAAAACACCCACAAACATAGAAATAAAGGTTTTTTTTTTAAAAATCATGTATTTACACAATGTATTTAGAGCATGTGCATTCAATCTTTCTCCAGCTCCCCAGAGACCCATCCCTTTCCCTACTTTATCTGCTTTATGTCTGTCTTTTTTTTTTCTCTTTTTACTTATTAATGTTTTCAAGGGTAAATGGGTTGCTATGGCTTGTCTGAAATTCACCATGTAAATTTGGGTGGCCTTGAACTCACAGAGGTCCATCTGTGTCTGCCTTCCGGCTGCTGTAATTAAAGATGGCCAGAATATAATGTTCTTTCATTGTTGTTATTGATAACTCCTGGAGTCCAATTAGTGCTCTCCATATATGTATGAGTGTGTGGCCATCCACTGGGATGTGAGCATGTGGTCATATTCCCAAAGGACAGTGACTGTTCCTCTCAGTAAGTTATCAACTGCCAATAGCTCTTTTGCCAAGAATGGGGCCCCTGGGCTCCACCCTAGTTATTTTCTGTGACTTTGATTGGCTTGAATTTGTTCCACACAGTGGCTGTGAGGTGATGTGTGTGTGCAGCTATGTCACGTTCGGAAATCATGTCACAGCTCTCTCCTCCTTATTCACCAAGCCTTACATCCTTTCTGCTCCTCTCCTACAGTGTTCCTTGGATGAGGAGATTGATCGACATGACCTGTCCACAGCCGATCACTCACAGTCACTAATTCTTGGTGCTCTGAGTTCCACAGGATGATCTGGCAAGCCTTGTGTGCATGTGTGAAAGCTGAGCCACAAGAGAAGAAAGGACAGGAACAAAGGAGCAGGGCTTCCTTCTACGTGATCTCTGACAACAGTAACAAAAGGGTTCTGGTTTTATTTTCCTGGATTATTTCAAATGATAAGATACATCTCTATGATGAGATTTTAAAACATCAATGGGTAACATGCTTCCATTGAGCTTCTCTTAGCTGAAGATTTAGATCTCATATCTAGGAACCTTGTTTTCCCCGAGGATGTTTGAATTTCATTCTAGGATTATGATTTTATTCCAGACAGTTCTGTACCTCTTTAGCTAGACAGGTATGAATTAATACTGACTTTTTTTTTCTTTACTGGCCTTCTATCCTGTGTGTTCTCAAGAGAAGAATGGTTGATTTTAAAAATTATGTTTACTTTCCATCAAAAGAATATATAGTTTAAAACATCAAATAATAATAAAACTGAGTAAATGAAACTAGTAGCTTCTGCCATACATCCTCCTTTCTTTCAACACTCCCTAAGGGCAACCACTTTGAACTTCATTTACCGCTTTATCTGTATTCTGCCTACATATTCTTGTGTGAAATTATTATATCGACACTCTGTGTTTGAGAGTCTAGCTCTCACGTGTAGCGGCTCCTTCTCTTTGTGCTGTAGGCCCTCTGTGCCCCACCTCTCAACGGACTTACGCTGGTTCACAATCCCTTATCCAAACACCCAGGGCCTGATACTTTTCAAAATTCAAATCTGCAGGATGTCAGAAAGGTAACATGATCATAGACCATGTATTACTTCCCACTCCCAGCAGGGCCTGTGGCGACATCCTATAATGAAACACATTACATTTCTGCAACAAAACATGAATATTGATATCAGGCGGGATAAATAAAGGGTATAAATGTACATGTCAGCTGAGATCAGGGTTCGCCATCAATAGTATTACTGTAGAATTACAAAAATATGTTGATTTCCATAGCTTTTTCTAGCTTCTAGAATTTAGGATGAAGGACCTGCCTCATTATTTGATTAAATCAGCAATGGGTATTGACATTACTATGATGTAATGTATAATATGATGTACATATTATTTAACGCTTAGTTTAGAAGATAATCTATGATCTTGCTTAGTTTGCTTTTCCTGGAGTCAATGCCCTTGCTTTTTTATTATTAGCTTGGTTTTGATATCCTTTGATAAATGGCTTGATAAGTTCCATGCTCCAACAGATCTTATGGATGCTGTGATGGCTAATCTCTATTGTCATCTTGACACACATGGGGAGAGGGACCCTCCACTGAGGAATTTCTGCCATCACATTGGTTTGTGAATGTATTTGTAAGACATCATGTCAATTCCTGATTGATGTAAGAGGACCCTCCTACTGTGGGAAATACTGTCCCTGGATATGTGTGCCTGGGCTGTACAAAAAAGATAGCTGAAAGAGAGTCCAACGAGCATGTTGCAGGATATTTGATCCTTTTGTGAACACTGAGATAGTACACTGTAAAAATCTGTTTCTTGTATAGTTCTTATTTAATCCAAGAACTTTCTGTTTCTTGTACATGGGTGATTATGATGTGGTTCAGCCCTAGCACACACCTTTAATCCTAGACCTTTCTGTACACAGGATTTAATAAATTTAACCCTAGGTCAAGAGGCAGAGCAAGTAAACAGCTGTCAGGGATTGACAGAAAGGAGGGACTTTGAGAGAAGGGTATCGAAGACATCAAGGAGAAGTCGAAAGTGCTTTAGCTCTCTGGCTCTTAAGCTCTTCAGCTCCTTGGCTTCAGCTCTCTACCTCTTGGCCTTGAGCTTTTGACTTTCTCCTCTTCGGCTGTCAGGTGAGCTAGCAGTTTTTTAGCCTTTTCCTTCTGGGACATGAGCTGAGTAGGAAGATGAGCTTGGGTGCTTTCTCTGCCACTCTGAGCTACTAGGTTTTCATCCCAGCATTTAGCTCCTGAGTCTTCATTGGTAAAAATAGAATGGTTGAGATTTTCATTTTTTAAAACAACAGAAGAAAGCTAGTAAGTAGTGTTCCTTCATGGTCTATACTTCATGGTCTATAGTGTTCTTGCCTTGGCTTCCATCACTGATAGATTTTAACCTGTAAGCCAAATAACCTCTTTCCTCCTCAAGTTGCTTTAGGTGATGGTATTTATCAAAGCAACAGGAAGTACACTAGGACACATACGGATCCATGTTGGCTCTGTAGTTAGCTCCCTCCTTGTTCCCCAAGGCAGGGTTGCCACAGATTGACTTTGTATCTTCTTTTGTTTGACTGTCTCCTTCTTGTTTTACAACACTGAGTCAGCAGAAGATGTTTTTAGTAGCTTCTAGACAAAGGGTGCTCAAGAAAATTTGAGGCTTATCCTCTGAAACTTCCCATTCACATAAACAATACACTGACATATGTGACTTTTTGGGTTGCTTGCCTGTTCAATAGCTTCCAGCTTCACTGATTCCTTCTCCTGCCCTCCCCTCCCCCATTTTTGGAGATAGGCTCTTACCTAGCACAACATAGCCTCAGACTATCTATGTAGCCAAGGATGGTTTTGAATTCCTGTTCTTCCTATTTCTACTTCCCAAGTGTTGGGTCTAGAGAAGTGTGCTACTATGTCTAGCTAGAATTCTTCTGCCTTGAAATTGAAAAATCTGTTCAACTATCATTATTACTTTGACACCAACACAGGAGGTTTAAATACAGACCTGTGAATAATATTAGAATTATACTTTGTCACTACCCACCTCTGAAAATGCCTTAAATAAGATCACTTGTGTTTTAAAAGGCACAAAGGCCAACACAAAGCATGAGACACTGATGAATTTCTATGCCCCGCACTTTAATTTTCTGTTTCTTAGCTCAAAGACATTGGCTGTCTCATTTGAATTATTTCTCTTTTATTTTGCTTCCTCATGTGTAAGATAGAGACCTACTCCATATTGTTATGAAGACTAAGTGAGCAAAAACATAGAAGTCCATAGAGATCACATGACAGCCAACATTAACAAGATATTTTTAGCAATTATTATTATTTTTATATCATCTTTGGTTGCTTAGGTCATTCTCAAATAGACTCAATTACAAACATCTCTTTCATAAGTACAATTTAAGAAATGACCCAGAAAGGTTGTCTCTAAAATAATGAGATAAACAATGCCAACATAACTACCTACTCAGAAAGACCAGCCTTCTCTTTCCCATAATGCCTAGAGATGCCAGGAACAGTGCACAGGGGTGACCTTCCCATTAGAGAACAGTCTTGGCTCCTACCACACTAAGAAGAGAGAAGAGGGCCATAGTCTGAGGGTAAAAACAACAGTGTAACAGGATGACAGGAATCGGTTATTTTCAAAGGTAAGCTGTAATCGCACTAGATAAGAGAATTAAATAACCACTAAAAGACAGTGCCCGGAATTCCAAGCAGAGGACATACTGAAGGAAAAGCAACTGAAAGGCCCCTGCACCAGGTCAAATGCCTTACCCAAGACTGCAAGCTTTTATCATCACAGAGCTGTCAGCTTTGCTGCACAGATATTTTTCATATTAAATATTCTGCCTCAAGTTTAGCCTTATTGGAGGAAGAATTCTATTTTATCCATTTCTGTCACAACTGAAATAAAATTAAAGAATGAGAGTAGTCTCAGGGGACCAGATACATGTGCCTTTCAACCAGAAGGTAATGCAGGTCAGTTTCTGGGTGCATGGTCCTCTGCTCACTAGGGATGATATTCCTGACATTCAGCAGCATCCACATGGCCTCTCTTCCTACAACAGCTCTACATGGAACACTACTCAAGAGTCAACTTCTGGTAAGGCTCTCTTCTCCTCCCCTCCTTTGCCTTCAGAGTAAACAAGAGCTTCCTGATTTACTGATATTTTGAGGCCAGATAAAGTAGAGAGCGGGTTGTTTCATACACCGAGGAGATTTAGCAATCTGCCTATATTGCTAGTAACACTGTAACTCCAGAGCATGGCAATCCAAATGGCTCCCTGACACTGCCAAATGTCCCCTCTGAAAATCAGGCCTTAAATTTTAGTACCCACTCCTGTTTGGAAAGCACTATTCATAAACTGCACAGACAAATCAAGTAGCCACCACAAGCATATTAAAGACAAAACCAAAGGGAAACAGAGCTGCTGAAATAATGACGAATTTCTCAGGACCGCCCCTGCCTGCCTTCCACCTTCATCATCTATTCTTTTTACTCCGCTTGTAGCTTCTGTCAGATATGCCTTGTGCGGAGAACACATCAATCAATACACGGCAGCGTAAACGAGTTGATCAAATCTTCCTGGGAGTTTCCCCAAATCCCAAATCAATTTAACTGGCTGTTGGCTTTGGGCCATTCCCTTCACCCCTATGAGACTCTGTTTCTTAGTTTGCCTAATAGAAACTGATATAAAACTCCCGCTAGTTCTAAGCTGCCATGATTTATTGGGTTTCTGTCTCTATAGGAAGCAGAATGGAAATACTGGACTTTTGTGAGGGAGGAAGGAGGCATCATCTCTAGGGGGTGGCACACATGGGGGAGGAAGCAGAAACGGGTGCTGCAGGAAGCAGGGGCTAAATTTTAATGTTTAAGTGTAGCCGGGCCAAACTCAGTCTTCCAACACAGAGATGTCCAACATTGATTTCTGCATTGCCTCCTCTTTTTAATCTTAGTAAATGGACATCAAACAGGAAGAATTTTGGTTTCCTGGATTTAAAAGATCTTGGAGTGTAAGGCTCAAAAGACTAAGATTTTTTTTTCTCTCCAAGTTTTTTATTCTTGTAAAATCTGTCTTTTCTAAAACAGATTCACTATTTTGCTCTACCTTAATTTCTAACATTCCAAGGCCAAATATTTCCAAAGATAAATCGCATCGTGAAGCACCTGTGTATTGGGTGGAGAAGAAAGGCGTAGGGAGGATGCTTGCCCTGCGTATAATCATTGCTCTGTGAACTTACACTGGCCTTAAGTGTGTTCTGCATGTGACCTGAGTGGAATGAAGCAGAAGCTAAAGACTTTTAGACAGCAGAATAGATCAAACCAGGAAACCAGAGACTTGCCATCCAGACAGTTCTTGTGTGACTTCTAGCCATATCATCTGTTGACACTTTACACCCCGATAGCAGTAATGATTACAGTGGATTGGCTAGACCCTCCGCCAATGCATAGCTGTCCTTTACACTGAAAAGGAAAATCAGGACTGGTGAGACTACTCAGGAAGTTAAGGCACTTGCCATAGCTTGGAGAGAACTGATTGATGCAAGTTGAGTCCTCTCAGTCTGATAGATGATAGAGAGATAACAGATAGATAGATAGATATGAAAATGCTTAATAATAAAAGATTAAAATATAAACCCAACCTTGTCAACACTCCCTTTTCTAATCACCCATATCCATGTCTTAAGCCCTTTTTTAGCAAAATTTCTCAAAAGAGCAGTCTATACTCCCTGCTTTTTTCATTTATTTATTTAATCACTTTACAGCCTGATTGCAGCCCCCTCCCTTTTCTCCTCCCAGCACCACCTTCATGCCTTCTCCCCTATTTCACTCTCCCCTTCTCTGAGAAGGAGACCCCCCATGGCCATCAACCCATCCTGGCACATCACATCGAAGCAAGACTAAGCATATCTTCTCCCATTGAGACCAGACAAGCCAGCCCTGCTAGGGGAAAGGGATCCAAAGGCAAACCACAGAGTTAGAGACAGCTAGGGGACCCACATGATGACCAAGCTGCATATCTGCTACATATTTGTAGGTGGCCTCGGTCAAGCCCGTGCATACTCTTGGTTGGTGGTTCAGTCTCTGTGAGTCCCCATGAACCCAGGTTAGTCTACTCTGGAGGTCTTATGGTGTCCTCAACACCTGCAGCTCCTTCCGCCCTTTCTCCCATTCTTCCACAAGACTCCCTGAGCTCCGCCTGCTGTTTTTCCGTGGGTCTCTGCATCTACTTTCAGTTTCTCCTTTTATCCCTTTCTCTGAAGTCATGGTCACCAGTGCCTTGACATTCACACTGGTAAGTCCAGTCATTGCTTTTCACTCAGCTTAACCAACTGGTAGTATTTGAAGTACTTGGTTGCCCCCTGACCCTTCCTTCTTCTCCTGCCTCTGCGGTTGCTTTCTCGAGCACATTTCCCCTGGCTGAAACTTGTCTCCACACTCCTGCTGTTCAAGTGGCTTAAGACACTCTGGAGCTCTTCCCTGCCTGGGTTGGTGAGTTCTTCCCTACGGTAGCTCCAAAACTACCTATATGATAATGAGTTCCCAGTGTCTCTTTCCAACCCAGGTGCACACTAATTTCATACTTCCTCCCGGACATTGTCCGTTACAGAGACTTACATATCCACAGCTGAGTTCCGCAGCCCAGTTCCACATCACTATAATTCTGCACAAAAACCTGCTCTGTTCATAATATTTCTGTGGAAGGGGATGCCAAGTTTATCCTTCAAATCATCCAGGTAAAAAGATTGGAAGGCCCCGTATGCCCTTTATCCAAACATCATTCTACTTCCAAGACATACCTAGAACATGACCTGTCCTCACATGGCTGCTGCTCTCCTTGATCTCAGCAGCAATAGCAGCAGCAGGCCTCGTCTAGATGGCTGCAATACTAACCCCGTGTGTCTTAACATAGTCCAAGCTGGACAGTGGTTCTGCCCACATTGGCTCCTTATTCCCTTTTGATCTCATTCCCTGCCTCCATGATCATTCTACTCTTCAGACATAGTAATGTACTACTTCCTGTACATCTGCCAACTTTTACCTGGAAAAATTTTCCCTCAACATTCAGGTGGTAGTTTCTCTAATCTATAATGTCTTCCTTAAATGGCACCTCTTCATGAAATCCACATGACTGCTGAATTTAAAGCTGCAGTTCATACTCCTTACTTTTCTCATTGCTTTGGCAGGTAAGTGACAAAAGCAACTTAAGGAAACAAGGGGCTACTTGGTTCGCAATTTGAGGGTGTGCATTGTGGTGGGGAAGGCATAGCTGTGGGAGTGTGAGGCAGCTGGTCACATTGCACCCAGTCAGCAAGCAAAGAGAGATGAACACTGGCACTCAGCGGGCTCTCTTCTTTTCACACAGTCTGGAACCCTCGCTCGGGGGACAATGCTGCCCACATTTAGGGTGGGTCTGTCCTTTCTGGAGACACCCACACTGACAAGCCAAGAGGTGTTGCCATGGTGATTCTAAATCAAGCCAAGTTGATGATGAAGGTTAACCATCATACAGCCATTCATTTCCAGCCCTTCTTGTTTGCATTCACTACTTTCCTCCAGCACTTATTACTCTAAGAGGTTATATACTTTTTTTCTTCACTATGATCTATAAGATGTGCCTCCTCAATAGATTGTAAACACTGCATGGGTGGGAGTTATTAAGATCTCATTGATACATCCCAAAGATGTACATGACAGACCTTCAAAATATTCTGAAGTGACTAAAAAGCCAAAAAAGTCAAGCTGATTAATGAATAATTATTTTGAGAATCTTAAAATTACTGGTATTGAGACTTTTATTAATATGCTTTGAGTGTTTTTTTCTATCCTCTTTCTTTAAAAAAGTAGAATCACAACATCATTTTATAGTTTCTTTTCTTTTTTCGACTATACTTGTGGACAGGTTAAAATTCTTTTTCTGCCAGGAGTTTGTTCTGAAACCATCTCAGAATTTGCTGACTTAAGCTCCAAAGTGGAATATTAAATGATTTTGATTTTCTTTGCTGTTTTGAGCCTATAAGCCTTGTCAGAAACAATACTTGGGTGTTTCAGTATTCTACGGAAATAGAATTTTTTTTACTTAATTCTATATCCTAACAACTTATAAGAAATAGCACTGAGGCGAACATCCTTTTACAGTAGTCTTGATGTATGATCTGGTGGTTTCCTTACAATAAACTGTTAAAAGGAAAATTATTGGACCCAAAGGTGTCAAGGAAAAAAAAGCTTATAAAAAGTATTCTGTATTACCAAGCTGCCCTTAGAAAAGTTTTAGCAATTAACACTTCTACCAGCAGGATAAGGCATGCCTGCTTTGTCTTGCCTATAGTGGGATATGCCTTTTAAAATGCCAGTTTGGAGGGGTAGAGTAGCCAGCTTATTTTAATCTGCATTTCTATGATAGCTAGTGCATTTAAATGGTTTCTCTTATAAAGATTTAAAAATCCCTAAAATGTATCATCATCAACCTTTCCGGGCTTCCTTTTACTGATCACCTTCCCGTTATAAAAAGCCTTCTCTATAAGACTCTTGGCACTGCAGACATTTGCTGCTGTGATCTGGAGAACAGGTGGTGAAGGCTTGAAGGATTTCTGCAAGAAGAGACAAAGGGATGTGGAAATACTGGCTGGTGCGGAGTGGTACCCCTCCTCCCAGTGCGTTTGGAGGAGGTTTGAAGGAGTAAGCCGAGATTGAAGAACTGAGAGGCTAAATTAGCCCATCAGACATAATCAGTAACCAGTCCCCACTTTCTCTCAACAGCACTCGGCATAATTGATTCTCTCTTCATTTCCCTTCTGGAGCTCACACCTGGGTTTCCTCCTGCCTCAGTAGCTGCTTCCCAGCCTCCTTTGCTAAAGAATCTTCCTCAAGATCCTCACCTTTAACGCTGGTATGCCTCCATGATTTCTCTCATATATGACTTCTCTTTTCTGTTTTCATCTACTTTCTGACTTCATCTGACTTGTGTCTTGGCTGTAGACACTGTCTGTATGCTAACAACTCAGACAGAACTCCAGCCCAGGCCTTTGCCCAAAACTCCAGACTTGGATGCCCAGCAAGCTGTTGACATGTCTACTTGGATGTCTGCTGTGCATTTCAAACTTAATATGTCCAAATGCAAGCTGCTGGCCCTCCTCAATCACTCCCATTTATCCCAAAAAAAAAACCCCACCAAAACAAACAAAATTAGAACAAACATTACTTCTACTTTAGGATTGCAGCAGCCCCTTAACTTATTTTCTCTTCTTTAGCAATAAGAAAAATAATCTTGATTGCATAAGCCAGATCATAGCTCAGTTCTGTAGAATCTTCTGGTGCCTTCCAAAGTTCTAACAAAGGACGGTAAGACCCGTAGTATTCCAGATCCCATTCTGTTGCCCTCCCTGTCTCATCTTTCCCTTCTTGGTCTCACGTTCTTTTCACTCTGGCCACCCTGGGTTGCGGCCTGTGTTCTCTTGGAGGTACAGTAGGGAAACATCAGCTCACTAGCATTCCCACTGGTTACACAGACACTGCTGGGGGTTTCTTCACACTCCCTTGGTTCTTTGCTCATACACCCCTTAAATCTATATTGGTAAAAGTTAATTAATTAGTTAATTTTTCAAATTTAATTTTTTTTAATTTACTCACTTTATGTCTTGGTCATAGTTCTCTCCCTCATCTCCAGTCCAACTCCCTTCCTCTTTACCCTCTCTTCCTCCTCTAGTCCTCAGAGAGGGGGAACCCTCCACCCCTACCGACTCCAGCCTATCAGATCTCATCAAGACTGCCTGCATCCTTTGTAGAGACTGAGGGGACTATCAGCTATCTCTGAGCAGGTGAGGTAGGTCCTTCCCATACATGGTCCTTGGTTGGTCAGACTCTACAGGCTCCCCTGGGTCAAGATTTGTTGGCTCTGTTGGTCTTCTTGTGGAGTTCCTACCCCCTCCAGGTAATTTTTAAAAACACTATGTTTTTTTTTCCTTCCTGGGAGCTCTTATTACTGTTCCCCACTTTCTCAATAGTACTTAGGACTACCTGCAACATTATGTTTTAAGCCATATTTATTGTCTCCCTCCTCTGATAAGACTACATGTTCCATACAAATGGCTGTTTTAGCTCAAGGGGGTAAACAGGTGCCCGTCACAGGTTTTAGCCCGAAGATGTACATGATAGAAAAGCAAATTAGCTCCTACAAGTTCTTCCCTGACCTCTGTATGCATGCACAAACAATAAATGAATGCATAAATTTTATGAAAAGAGCTATTTTGATTACTGTTGAGCATTTTCTTAGTCCCATCATTCAGTCCAGCTAGCAAAAGTTAACGAATTATTGTTGTCAAAGATAAATGGATTGATTTGTAAAAATCCCTATGTAGTGAAAATATTAAGACTTTTTCATATTCTTTTCAGAATTTCTAGTTAGCACTGTCTCTTTCTGAAAGCTTTTATCATAGGAGAGCTTCAACATTACTATGTAACTAGATCCTCCTGTATTTTCTTTGTTTCATTATTTTCCTTTGTTGTGAAAAAGGTTTCCCCACCCTGAATCTGGAGTTATCGGTCCTACTTCTTTTGTGGTTTTCTGTTTTTCATTTACATTTACAGTTACAGCGAGGACAGAAAAGCACATTCAATTCTAAAGCTTGTCTTATACTGAATGTAATAGATACACAATTTTATCCTTTCTGAATAAGCTACTAACTTACTGTATTCTGTTGTCACATGCAATCACCTACAAAATTAATAATTTCATTGACTGTGGTGCTGGTGATTACCTAGCCCTCAATAAGTAAGTTTCTGAGGTGTTTCTTCTGGGAGCAATTTGCCCCCTGAAGAAACATGATTCCACCTTTAAGCCTTCTTTCTGTAAGGGACATATTCAGCATTAAAGGGAAAAAATGGCTTTGAGTTTACAACAAAGCCTGCAGATATGATTTTGAATAGATGGTCACATTAAAAATAGGTGTGGGATCAATTAAGGAGGACAACTAGTGAGTCTCAGAAAGTTTGAGGATGTGTCTATTTATCCAAAAGAGAGAAAAAAAAGTAGAATGACAAAATTAGCATAACCGGCCCCATAACAAAGCTGACCTGTATTTGTTACCAACAGTGAGACCTGAGCCATGTGAATTTCATCCCTCTGGAATAATGAGGAAGCTCCAGCTTGAGGAAGGAGGCATCTACTTGTGTTTTCCTTCAGTGACAACCCTATGTTTATGGGCCGTGCAACCCAAGTGAGGATTCTTCCAGACACTGTTTATATCAACCCTGATTGGGTATTTAGGGGGTGAGAAAAGGACCATAGGATAATATAAAGGCACTGGCTGTACAGTGACATGGACTTGATCCAAAACTCTGTTTATCACTCACTCTCCAAAAGACATCACTGGATCATTCTAGATCTCTTGGTATCACTATCAGTTCAGGCTTCTTGTCTAACTTGCATAAAGACATCTACATATTTTCCTTTCTCCATCATTTCTTCTGTGTCATGGAAGGCCAGGTCTTTCTGAAGAAAGTTAAGCTCTGAAGAAAGTTATCACATGTGCTATCGGGGACAGAGAATCCTTTCTCCAGAAATTGGACCTTCAATTTAATCATGGTCCAGCAGACTCTAGATCCATTCATCACTTGGATCTGGGAACAGGATCAGTGTCCTGATATTCTCAAGGTGACAGGAGGCACCATACTTCTGCTCACCGTCAGCAATTATCCAGCCTGACTGTCTACCTAATGCACTGTTCTTGATAACACTCCCTAGGATCTATCAACAACCATGATGAGGATGGGTAAAGGTACTTGACTGCCTCACTGTACTTGCTTTGCATGACAGTAATTACACTGCTGTGGACTATAGCCATTAACTCCTGCTGTTTTGCTTTTGATCCTGGGACGTTCCGTTGAAAATATGCCTTTTAGGAGCACAAATCTAATGGTAGAATCACATACCACCATTTGGGGGCTTCTCAAACATGCCACCGTTGTCTCCATTTTACCTTTGTGAAAGGAAGAGTCCCTGGGATTTCTCTGTGACAATAGCCAGGTCAGAAATTCTCAACTTTCCCATAATATATTCACACAAAACTTCTACCTTTCTGGTCTCAGTGCACTCCCCTTCTACTGTTCCATTTTACTGTCCTGCTCAGAGTGAGGGTAATTTTAGCTTCAAGAATATGATCTCCAGTTGTGAAATTGCCTTATTTCTGCAGAGTAAGCTTTGAAGCACCAAGGACTAGAAGTTCCTTTAATTCTGCTAAAGAAGACTTTGGGATTTATGTCTTGATTTATGGATTGAGAGTTAGCTACTCTAGATTATAATTTTGTATTTGCCAAGCTTCCAGTACTGTTAGCAGAGGCTTGTCTGTTCCTCATTCCACATAATTTTTATCTCTCGCTAAAACTTCAGGCAGTCACCATGTAACCTGATATTTCACCTCTCACCTCTGCAGTACCCTAGTTAATCACCAGGAAGAGCAGAGAATGGATCTGTCCAAGAGTTATCAGTCTTCACCCACTACATGTAATGAGAAATCTATCATTATCAAACCAGTGAACAATTCCATCTTGAGGGTCCACGTTTGAGAGCCACACATGATAGCAGTTGTCTAGGCTAGTGTTTTCCAAGAAGCAGGACCTTAGGCAAAATGTGTAGCCTGCCACTTTAAGGATCAAAATCCCGGTGAAACAATGAATAGATAGAAGTAAGGTAAGCAAGGATGGAGAGATGATGTAAAAGCCCCGATGAACTACATTACAGGACAGTTTATACAGAGGCTCGGAGACAAAAAGTTTGATACAGTGGCATTTGTCCCTCATTGGCCAAAGGTTCAAGCCTCAGACACTGACTAGTCTTCACTTCTGAGTTGTTGCACCCTATCACATACCCAGAGAAACAGGGATGCTCCCACACAGGAGGAGAGCAGCATGATTGAGCTGTGGCCCAGAAAGGTTAGATGAGCCTGTACTTTGACCCAACTGAAATAAGACACATGTCCTAGGAATCCAGAGTCAACTAACACTTGGAGGATCTGAGATGACACTGAAAAGGTAAGATACCAAAGCAGCAGCCGAAAGGCATTTTGCAGCTTCCTCTTCATTGTGTACGAGTGGGTAGTAGGCATCTATCAATCTTAAAAGACCGCCTCAGTGATGCCGGAGAACCTGTGGCCAATTGTTCTTCATAACCTTCTGCTTATGGAGGGCCAGGGAATATGAATGTTGGTAGAATTTTGCCACAAGCAATGACCTCTCTCTTCTCAATACCTTGTTGGCCATGATCCCACTGTGAAGCAATATTTTTCTAAGGAAATGCACTCAGTAGAGTGGGCATGCTGCTGGAATCTATTATGAAAATAACGGATAGTTTGTGCCTAGGCTAGTTTAGACTCAGTATTGATATCCTTGTTAACACGTCTTTCTCATAACTCAAGGCTGTTTGATCATTCTCTGAAATATGTTTGAACCTAATAGGCATTGGTTCATAAAAATAGCATGTAGATCAAAGAACAGTTCAAATAAGATTGTGAGAGAATGATTTTTTTTTTAAAGAAGCACACAACACAGAGAAAGAATGTCTTCTGTAGGGGAATTTTAATTCAGAATATGGCTGCTCTGGCAAGAGATCACATCCAAAGTCCTTCTAGGTCTGTGTGATCCAGCTGGAATACAGACATACTTTTAATCCCAGGAGACAGAGGCAAGCAGATCTCTGGGTTCAAGGCCCACCTGGTATACAGCAAATTTCAGGTAAAGAAAACCTTAGGTTCAGACGTGATTGCATTCACCTTTAATCTTAGCACCTAGGAGACAGAGGCATGCAGATCTCTGAGTTCTGTTCAGGTAGTTTTCTTGAGTCAGGGAGTTGAAAGATAGTGCAGTGGAGTTGAACTTGCGGCAGTTCAGTTAGTGAGATTCAGGGGCAGTCTTTACCAGATGAGTTTTACAAAGAGAGGTTGAACAGAAAAGAAGCTAGACACAGGTGAAGACAGAAGGAGCCAGAAGATTAGAACATATTGCCAAAGCTGTAATGAGGCCAAGCAGAGCAATTCAGTCAGAGGCTGAGAGAGAAGCCAGATTGAATCAGTCAGCATGGAGAGGAGATTGAGCCAGAACAGCTGAGTTGAACCAGACAACCAGAATTCAGAAGACGATAGAAAGGGTGAGCTTATTCATCAGTAAGTCTCAGAGGCTGAAAACATTCTAGGCCTAGATTAGATTGTACAGAGGCTAGAAGCTCCAGGACTAGACCTATGCTAGCAGATCGAGGCAGTAAGCCTCCGAGATGACAACTGCATCAAGTGAATAAAGGATACTTTTACCCCTGAAACCAAAGCAACCACATCTGCATCTTCATGGTCCCCTGTCTTTATCTTATTATGGAACCCATCAGCCTAGACCAGTGTTTCTCAACCTGTGGGTCTCCACCCCTTTAGAAGTTACATACCAGATATCCTACATATCAGATGTTTACACTGTGATTCATAACAGTAGCAAAATTACAGTTATGAAGTATTAACGAAAGAATACTTCATAAGGAACATAAGGAACTCACCATGAGGAAGGTTGAGAACTTCCTGAAGGACACAGCATCCGGAAGGTAGAGAACCACTGGTGTAGGCTCTCCTTTGAGCTATTTCTACTGTGTTGCTAGTTATATATAACACTCTTAAATCTTGATTGTGCACTTAAAATAAGACTGTATTTCTGTATCAATCTTTTTCTGGAAACTGTCAAACTCTGTGATTGTCCCACAATGTTCTACCTCTGGACACATTCATACCCAAATCTGTGGGATCAAGGTACAATATCTCAGTGTCCAGGCCTTCAGACAGAATTGCTAAGTCTGGGAGATATCCACTGCACTGTCTCCTGGTCTGATACACACTGGGGCAGAAGCACGTGGTTTGATCTTCACCAGAAAGCTACAGCATAGCCCTTTCTAGAGCTAAGTTTATAGCACAGAGTCTAGACCATTTATTCTTGATTTCTAATAAAGGAGTTCTGGGCTTTAAATGACAAAAAGCCAATGAGAAACAGCGTAGGAAAAAATTTTTCTGAATCAAGTGTTTAAAGAATTCAGGATGAATTCAGCTCTCAGATACCAATGGATCCAAGGCAAAGACATTCATGTTGGGTTCTGGACTCTAGCTCTAGCTTGGGTCTGTTCTTCAGTAGACTTTACCAGAAACACATACTCTGTTGACTCATGATAGCTTTATGTCCACAACTCTTTTGCAAAAGTTTGAACCAAAGTAATCAGCTTGGTTCTCACTGGGTCAGATGCTTGACCCTGAGTCATTCTCAAAGACCAAAGTGAGTAAATGTGAAACATGATAAGCCAGAATCAAGACCACCCAACTCACAAGACTTCCAAATGGGGAAGTGATGATTCACCCACAGAAAATCCTGAATCCCACCATACTTTTACCCTGAGTCCCAACATACCAATCCTGACCAACCCACTTTTCCCTCTGATATGACCTCCATAGGGCAGCGACTCATTGTCTAGTTATATCTTGACATGTCTCTAAATTAATGACTTGCTTTACTGAATCAGTTTCCCCTGCTTCTTATAAAAAGAGGCACTCCCTGGTGCTATTTTCCTTTTGAGAGCACATGCATTCTCTTGTCTTCCTCTTCCTTATTTAAAAAAGAAACCTCACATCTGCAAGTATAAAATATACAACCACGAAAAATAAAAAGTATAATTCATATTGTTGAGCTGATGCTTAAGTGGATAAAACCAGATAGTTAATAACAAATGCAGTAGCATACCCGGATACTGATACATAAAATTATATCAGATCAAAAATCACAGTAAAATGTTCCTTCAACCTGTCATTATGGCTATTATATGTATATACACACATACATACATACGTACATACATATATATATATATATATATATATACACATATATATGGGAGACAGTACAGTAAGTGATGTTTGAGAATATGGAACTCTTACACAGTGTTGGTAGGAAAGGTGCCTCTGCTTAAGAAAGAGTGCAGAGAGCTGGCAAGGTGGCCCATTGGGAAAAGGCTTGTGGCTAAGCCTAACAAACTGAGTACAATTCCTGGAACCCATGTGGTGGGTTTGCCATCTAAACAAACCCTCACAACCCCTCTATACAATACTGTACCTGTATGCAGAAACAATACATCACATGCTTACCTTTCTAGAATTTTGTTGTGTTTGTTTTATTTTGTCTTCAAGACGGTCTTGCTGTGCAACCATACTGGGTGTCATGTTGAGTGTTTTTAACATGCCATTTTAAAAAAGTAGAATAACCCACGGTAGAATTTTACTTATTTAAAAAAAATGTCAAAAGTAAGCAAGCCTCCAGTCCTGCTATCCTTGGAACGTGTGAACCAACGAATTCAGCTGCAGCTTGTCCCTAGACCTGCCTTCTACCACGCATGCCTTGTGTCCTTTCCTTTTAGTCTCTGTTTTCTAGTTCTTGGAATGACATATGTCTCTTGTCAGGTAAATGCACCTTGGTTGAATCTGGCAGAGCTTATCAGGCTTGCAGCTTGCTTACCTCTCGAACAGCCTCTCCCCTCACCTCTCTCCTCCCCTTCCTGCTCATCTTCTTTTCTTTCACCTTTTCTTTACTTCATCTACCTGCCTTCCTTCTATTTTTCTGTCTCTCTGTTGTCTCTGTCTCTATCCGTCTCTCTCTCCTCTCTTTCTCTCTCTCTCTCTTGTCTCTCTCTCTCCCTCCCTTCTTTCCTCCCTCTCTGTCTTCCTTCTTTAAAAATGAAAAGTTTCCTAATGAGATAAGCTGGTGGGTGGGTTTTTAGAGTACGGTAAACTTACAATGAGGTTTTTTAATCTAAGTAAAACATGTAAGTTTTGGTATGCAAGACCTAGTTCCTGTTAGCAAGAGAACAGGGTGCCAATATGCACAGGGACAAGGAGAAGCTCGGGGTACACTATTTTCATCCTGGACATCGGTGGAGGGAGGTGGGGGAGGATAAGGGAAAACAAGCAACCAAGGTAAGGTAAAGAGAGACATCAAGAATGTGATGGAGACCAGGGAGGGAGGGATACAAACTGAGCTGTGTGCACAGAGTGATGAGAATATGAACAGACATGGGCTGATTCCTTCTCTGCATGCTGGCTGCATGTGCAGCTAGCCAATCCGGGTGGAGCATCCCCACCCAAACTCCAAAAGATCTCAAAATTCAACAGTTTGATTTCCAATGTGATGCTGCAAATATAAGAAGTAAGGTCAAAATGAAGCTACACTAAAGATACTGAATAAAATTCCTTTCAGTCCTGCATTTAAGGTAGCCATGAAACTTCTTATTTACATTTGAGTCCCATCTCCAGGATATCTTAGGTGTATGCAAATACACTAAAGAGAAGAAAAAAATGAAGCCCTTCTGACCCCAGTCATTCTGAGTTAAAGAGACTAAACATGAGGTAAAATAATTTATTTTTGGGGACTGCGTTGATAAGCCCTTCCAGATGCTGTGTGCACAGACATGGCGATGGGAGCTGAGAAGAACCTCTCAGATGCACAGTGCTGAGAGCTGCAAGTGTGAACTGAGGAAAAGAACACAGATACAGACTCTCCGTATGTGCTCATAAAGGGGCCATAAGCTAACTTAGGAAAACAAAACCAACATATGAAGAAAACAATGGAAAGTTTCCCTCCCTTCAGAGTCAACAGATGAGCTCCCCGGTCCATCCCCCACCCACAGTGACTCTTAAGAGACCCAGCCAGAGCCAGCTCCCATCTGCTTTCATTATTTTATGATGCAGTACAGGAAGATACTTGAAATTTCTAAGAACTAGAAATATGAAATGTGGTCCAGCCAGGATATTTTTTTGAAACCCAGGCAGTAGGCTTTCTGCCCACAGCTCTCCCATCTGCCCCAGGAATGGTGCCCATTTGTACCACACTGATTGTGGCTGCGGGGTTTTAATTGGTACTGAACACACAAAGCAAATGGCACAGAGGCAGCTCTTCTGAGAGCTGAGGTTGGGTCCAGCCGTAGAGAAGGGCTTTTGCCTCAGCCACTGTGAGTGGAAGGCTGACTCGATCCTGGGTGTTTTCTCCTTTACCCACTCGGCCAGGCTTCTGGACCAGCTGACTCAAGTAGTATCCACCTTATCTGAGCCTTAGAAACACCGGGTGAGCTTTGGAGGCCAGCAGGTGCTAGGTGCACCCTCAAATCAAAACAATCACGGACCAGGATCACAGCATTAGTGCTTTTAAAATAGCTTCCCTCACTTGCTTGCTCTTTCCTCCCACCCCTTTTTCTTCTCCTGTTCCCTCTACTCTCTCTTCCTCTCACTTCTTCTCCCATTAGACTTTTGTGACAGTGGCTGTTTCCTCCTAAGTATCTCTATCCTGCTTCTAAATACGAAAATATCGCCTAAGCCCACATGTTCTGTTTTAAAGCATTTTTTCCTGGGGCCATGGGGGACTTGTTTTTGATCCATACATTTAGAGAATGATGTGCAATACTATTCATCTGAACAATGCCTAACTTCTTTCTGGCTCTCGGCAGAACAGGGAGGTTAGGAGATGATTAAGGAAGCTGGAGAAGCCCAGACAGATGACTTCCTGTTCCCGCATTATTGTAATGAGAAAATGTGCCCATGCATAAGGCCATGTAGGATTCTGGGTCCTCCAACTCATTCACTGACTAACACATTCATTAAATAAGTAATTACAGATCAAATGAAAACAACAGAAACTCTCCCTTGCTCCCAAGTCAACAGATGAGCTTTCGGATCCATCCCCAATCCACAGTGCATCTTAGCAGACCCAGTCAGATGCCAGCCCTGCTCTGATTTCACTAGTTTGTGACAAATTTTCATGGACCATGCTAAGTGCCAACTGTACACTAATGAATAAGAAAACACTTCTTTTAATAAAAGGGGGGAAATGTAAATGTTCAACTATTATAGAATTTATTTTGAATTCTTAATGGAAACCTTTAAGCCAAATCTTCAAGATGAAATGGGAATCAACAGAACAAAGAGAGCTCTACACAGAGTAAGAAACAGCCATTCCTCACGGGTGAGGAATGGAACACACGATGCTAGAATCTGTCCGTCATTCAGGGGATCACTCACGGCCAGCTCACTACTGTGTTCCTGTGAGTAGGAGATACCAGTCCTGCTGCTTGGGAGGGCACGTGAGGCTGGAACTCCTTGTTCAAACTTGCTTTGACTGATCCATTCACTAAAAGCTGATAGTGCTTTGATCTTCTTCTGTTTCTTCTCATTTCTGTTTTCTTTCTTCCCTGCAGATTAATGAGGTGGGATTTGGTGCAGGATGGGAAGATGGGAATTGATTCATTGAGTGGACATCTGGTCCACAGAAGCACAGTACACACACACACACACACACACACACACGAGGGACACAGATAAGGGATAAAGATTTTCCATCTATACAGGCAAGTCCCCAAGTCTTTGTGAAGCTGGCCCTAGAAATTGGAACTTGTAACAACTTCCACGCTAAGAAGAACATGCCAGAGTTACTGTGGGAATCACTTCCTAGTCCCCAGCGCTGATGCCATCCTGAGGACAGGGGTCATTATTATACAGTCATAGAAAAGGTCAAGCATCACAGTGCTAGCCTCTGCTAGCTTATTTATCCCTGAGAAGTTCTGTAGAGAGTTTATAACTATTTCAACTACAGAGATAAGGAGTAGAATTGAGCTCAAGTGGCTTTTTTAGTCATACTATGACAGCGACACAGCTGGAATCACAGCTACTTTTCACCTACACCATTGACCACCTCTAAATATTCAGGACTGTTAGCCATGCTGATACCAAACTCCTGCCAGATACCATGCATGGTCTCTGCTGCAGCAGGTCCATAGTGGTAAGGGAATAGCCAGGAATGTTCTGGTATGTGCTTGACATCTGGAGTTTTGAGTTTAGGTGGGAGGTTAGGCAATGGGTGAAGCCATGATTCACAATATTTGTCACTTGCTATAGTTCAGATGTCAGTGACCATGCAATCAGGAAAAAGTGTGTCCAGGGGTTCTGATGAGCTGATAGGAGCCACCTTCAGCTCTCCATCAAATATAGCTTCCACTCAGTCATGATCTGCTGCCTGCTGCTGGGCACCAACAGCCAAGGCCGTTGTGCAGACATGGGCCAGTTTCCATGGGAAGGTGGAAAAGGTAAGTCTGTTTTCTAAGACATCACAGGTGTCAAGAGGCTTTGGAGATCTGGGTTGGCATAGTGAAAGGCCACGTACATTTTCTTTCAGCACTTGGATGTTATGAATGAAGCAGGAAGAGACTTGCTGGGCAAGAAGAAAACCCAGGTGGGAGCCTTGCCCCTTCCCTGAGCCTGATGAGAATGTCTTATCATTTCCATGAGTCTGAGGCACTGGGTAACTTGACATGGCCCAGCTCAAGACAACAATTTATGTTCACTCAGGGATTCCTCTGCTCCCCACAATCATGGGAGAGGAAAAAGAGCTTCTTGGAACATTTTTTTTCTAAACCTTATAACTCAAACCTCTCAACATAAAAGATAAATGGCATAGAGAACTACTACTCAAAACAAGTACATTAACTTTCAGTAGGTAGTTTCTACTTCTCTCATTACCTTCATCTGCCCAGATACACGGTCAACTCAATCACCACACAGTAATTCACATCCTTCCATTGATCCTAGTAGATCAAAGACTGGTAGGAAATGAAACATTGTGTAGTAGCTTAGGGGGAGCTTTGCTGTTCATCAGTCTAGGGTTTCAAACCTGGCCTCATATTATTGTGTGATATTGGGTAACTCTGTCTCATCCAAAAGCTTCAAATGAATGGAAAGACTCCAAATCAAACTGGCCTGAACTGAAATGTAATGACTGTCCCACAAAGACTGCAAAACCTAGAGATACAATGTGCCTTTGACGACTGTTGCAAGGGTTCAAGGTCACCTGGATCTGACTTTTGGTCCTCAGCTCTTAAATCTGCACCCTCTGATTTGATCCTGTTCCTTTACTGTATTGTAGCAAGATAGCTATAGAAGCTCCAGCTTCCATGTGACAGGTACCATGAGAGACTAGGTTTTCCTATTAACTTATGCAAAAGGCTCAGAGTTAATACAAATAGAGCCTGGTTGTTCAACCTGGATCATATGCCCATCCATTAACCAATAACTGCCTTCAGGAGAGAATTAATGTTCTAGTTGGCCTAACTGAAAAAGCAAATGCTATACCCAAGTAAAAGGCTTAGGAAGCACAAAGCACTTCATGCTTGTCACATGTAGGAAGTACTCAATAAATGTCAGCACTTATTGATGCTATCCCCAGCTATGTTCACACTTTCTGCACCCTCGCATGTGGACTTGAAATTGCAGAGAGAAAGCTAGGCTGCGTACTCGCTTGAGTGCTACCGTCACGGCAGACATGTCACATCTTCGACTTCTTTCCCTTGTCAAAGGCACTTTTGACATTAGGGTCTTGATGGCTCAGACAGTCAACTCCTCAGTGAACAGATGCAGAGGTAGAATAGTGACACAAATAAGTGTCATTCTTGTTTTCAAAGACCCACTCTCCACATCTCTCACTCCCCAGGAATTCAGACCTTGAGGAGAAATGTTTCCACATGAGCTGAACTATTGAGGAATCATGCCATCCCACCAGGTGCACTCATGGCAAAAAAATGAAGACAATGATGTTTCTTTAGTAGGACTGCTTGAAATGCCGAGTGACAAAAAAAAAAAGATATGACAATACTTCTGTCACTAGATACTGTTCCATGCTTTTAGATAATAACTCAATCATCATCACAACCATATATAAATTGTACTTCTGGTATCTTCATTTGACAGATGACAAAAATGAGGCAGAGGGGGATGAAAATTTGCATGAGTGCATAAAAATAATACATGTGTTAAAGTTAAGATCTGAACGTTTCAGAGGGCTCCTGAATCTGGGCTTCTAGCCTTCCAGTTCCAACCTCTAAAAGATGAGCATGTCTGTGAATGCACCCAGGACCATGAATTCCTAGCAAGAACAACAGGAAGAAGGTTTTGAGTGTCTGCTTTGTAACGGCACCAGGCACTAAATGCATTGTAGACACTAGCTTATTTCTAAGAGAAGAATCAGTAATTATTCCTCTTTCTCTCCACTTGAAGACACTAAGATGAGGTCTCCTGCTTTGTCTTGGTTCCAGTCTCAGAGATGATGATACGAATCTTCTTTGATCTTTCTCTAGTGTTTTGCCCTTTTGTGCTTGAGAAAAATCAATATTTGCATTTTTTCTGGGAAATAAGCTTTAGCCTCAGCCAGATCATAATTTGTCTAGAGCTACATAGGAAGCAATGGGCTAACTGGAAAAACATCCATCATCTTGAGAACAAGATAGACATGGTATTTCCTGTATCAGTTAGGATAGGTGCCAGCCTTCTACAGTAACAAAAAGCAACCTTAGTGGTGTATGACACCACGGAAGCTTTCTCCCTCCATTTTCTGCACACCACCTTTAGCTCAATCAGGTTCAGCCCAGTATTTGACAGTGACACTGGCTTCAATTCGAACAAAGCTGGTCTTTAAAAAGTGTGCATAGGCAGGTTCTGGGTAGGATAAGTCACTTTTGCTTACACTTAACTGGCCAGAGCAAAGCCTATACCTGAGGACAAGTGAGCCACGCAATCCAGTCCAGTCCAGCACATAAGAGTGCTGGCATTTAACAGCAGTACCAGCACTAGCTCTGAGGTTGACCTCAGCTGGCCATTTTCACTGTTCAAGGCTACCTCCTGACTTCTAGGGAAGGTTTTGAAATTTATGCCTATGTTAGCCTTCCAGGAAGATCATTCATTCACGAATGTGTTGATAAACAAGCGCTTATTGAGATTCTACTGTGTTTCAGGGACAGATACAAAAGTCATTTGTTCAAGTCGGTATCTTGACTGGACTTACAGTCTTCCAAGAGGACTGAAAAACAAAAATTTCAAACCAATCAATGGAATGTGCCAAACACCATAGAAAAGTCTAGAAATGTTATGATTTCTGAAAGAAAGAGGAACCAAACCTTTGGGAGCACCATGAGGGCCAATCCTCCACATGTCCCTAGGAACGCCTCTAGACTATTAGTCCATGTGGCTCCAGAAGTGGGCTAGCAGTAACACCTTTCAGTTGTGAACTGATTTAAAGCTTACACAGTCCTATCTAGTGCATTTTCTCTGTCTAGCAGGCACATGCACACGCACACACACATAGGGTAAGAAGAACGATCCTCTTTATGTTCCAGATGGCACAGCCTGACCTCATCTGGCATTCTGGTTTGGTGTGGCCTTTGTTAGGTCTTTATTGAATCCCTCATCTTCCTAGCCCAGTGCACTCAATACTTGCATTTGTAACGACAATTTAACAATTCTTAAGAATTAATTTAAGTAAGCACAGCATTTATTTTTCAAGACAATAAGCATTGATTTTTTTAAAGTACATTTTATATTGTTATAGTCTCGGGTGAAATAAAAGCAAGATGGTTTTCCATGGTGTAGTATCAAGTTTGATTCAGATCCATAAAACCTCTTAGGCTGGTAACCGCATTGAGAACAAGAAGGCTGAAAGAGAGTCTGCGTTCCCTGAGCCCCCTTGGTCCCTCCGAGGATGTACCAGGTGGAATCTTCATGCCTGGTTATCCATCCTCTTATGTCAGTAATTGCTTGAATTATTCCATTCCCTATGGTCCTTGCCAACCCAGCATCCTTCTCTCATGATCAGGCAGGCATGTCTTACCAACCTTAATTGCAGATACAGCAACTTCTGCATCTGTGTTCTCCTTCCTTCTTCTGCAAGAGTTTTTTCAGGGAAAATAGAAGTAAGGCACCTACAAGTTGACTGTCCATTTGATATTCCTTGTATGGGCAATACCACTCTCATGGCTCTTTTCTCCCAAACTGATATTTCTCCCTGACTTCCTAACTCTTTGCCCAGGTTTTCTCAAGTATCTCAACTAGAAGAGATTTTTATCTGGATCCTGTACCCATGTGAATATTAACATCTGGCTTTATCATTGTCTGACTAGATTAAAACACTTGAAGTCTAATAAAGTTGGTGGACAGGGGGTCAAGGGAGGAGGAATCCGTAGAAGCCTTTTCCAGGGTGACAATCAGAAAAGAAAATGATACACATCATAATCCATTAAGTATATTTGTTCAAGGACTGAATATATAAGTCTATCTCAGTAATATTCCACATATTGAATTTGTTTCTACAAAGATAAGAAAGATGAACTGGAAGAGATTTTTCCCCCAATGGAAAAGTTTCTTTGTAATAGATAAGATGGACTTTTAAAAATGTAGACAATTTGTATCTTCTAGATCGGTAAAATTGGATAGAAAGGCGACTTATAATACCCAACAGTCTCATTGCACAATCTTTTGTTCAAATCCTAACATCAGAATTGAACCTCTAGGCCTTCCTCCTGTGTTTAACTTGACCTTTGTTTCTCAGAAGCCATTGCCTGGCCCCGGGCTAAGTGAGTACCGTGTTAGAAGCTCAGAAACATGATCTCCCTTTTTCCCACGAAATAAAGAGCCCCAATTTAATCACACACAAACAAGGTTGTTCTTACTGGAAGGATGGTAAAACCCATCTGTTCCAACAGTTTATGTTTGCTTCCAGACCCCCCTCACAACCTCCAAAGTGATTGGCATCTAAACCCTAGGCACCTCCCTTGCAACAATGCTCTGATTAAGCAGTTCCTAACTTAACTCTGGTACCAATGGGTTGTCTGGTGAACTTTGATTCAGGAAAACAGGTTAACATGGTGGTTAAGTCAGTTGAAACTTAGCTCTTTAGCTGTCATCTGTGTGATGTCGGGTCAGTCCTTTAATCTTTCTATGCTTCCGTTGCAAGGCTGTTGCATGAATTTAAAGGGATGATGATAGTTATCGATTCTTCATATGTGTGTTTACACTCAATACATAGTAATTGCTCAGTGGAGATGACGTTAAGATAAAACATCACATGAGTCAAAAAAAATTAAACAAAATGAAAATTGTTTATCAGTCTTCATCCCAGTTGGACTCATTCATGTCAGCCTATGAGATAATGGAGCTTTCGACTCTCTTCTTGCTTCCCCACCAAGTAACAGCCCCAATTAAACCTCTAATACATTAGCATAGGTAGGGAACCTTTTCTATGGACACTGATCTTTTCAAGGAAGGGGAGACAATCCAAGGGAAAGTGCTGTTTGTAGCCAATAAGTGGTAAGTAGAGTAAGCACACATGTAATTTTACCAGTTTCTTGGGCATTTGGAGTAGAAGCTGGAGGTTCCATGAGGTGCCACTGCCTTCCTATGGATGGCAAGCATTTGAAAGGCCTGCTCAGCTATCCCCAAAGCACGAGGGATAAATTTTCTCTTTTGCACTAAAAGAAGAGCTGGACAGCATTCTCCACCTGACCATGGGGGAAGACAGAAAATCAGCGTGTCATGGATTAGCAAATGTTTAAAACCACTTGTCCTGATTAGGTTTTGTTTGTTTGTTTGTTTGTTTTTTGTCAACTTGACACAAGCTAGAGTTATCTGGGAGGAGCAATATCAATCAATAAAATACCTTGATCAGATTTCCTGTGGGCAAGGCTCTGGGACATCTTTCTGATGAATGATTGAGATGGGAGGGCCAAGCACACTGCGGGTGGTGTCATGCCTGGACAGGTAGTCCTCGGATGTAGAAGAAAGCAAACCGAGCAAGGCAGCAGAAGAAAAGCAGCGAGCATCCCTCCAGCACGGCCTCTCCTTCAGCTCCTGCCTCCAGGTTCTCGCTGTGGCTTCCCACCATGAGGGACTGTGACTGGGCTGTGCACACCAGATAAACCCCTTCCTCTCCCAGCTCCTTTTGGTTGTGGTCATTATCACGGCAACAAAATTCTAACTGAGACATCATGTTAAGTTTCCTGGATGTATTTACATGGTTAGCCACAAAATTAGTTCAATGAAAGTGATATGTGCTGTTCAGAGGAAACCTTTCTAAGACACTTAAAGGGTATGTCAGAAAGAATTGCCTGTTCCCTGTGGCAGTGTATTTCAAGAGGTCTCTCCAGGAATGCTGTGATTAATGCTGTTTTTTTTTTTTAAATGCCACTCTCTTTCACCTTCTTGAACCTGGCTGTGTGAGTTGGAAAGGAAAGAATAGACAGTAATTCTAGGACACTCTGAGCATTGAAAGCACTCAGTGAAAGGTCATCTCATTCAATGTTCTTGCCTGTGTACCACCCACTCTCCCTTGGGCCAATAATAAACATTTCAGGGATGACCATGTTAGACACCAACCTTTCCGCTTTTAAAATCAGACATAGGAATCAGAAACCATAAAATTGTCCATATAGAGCCCACCACCTTTCTTTCTTCTCTCTGCTCCCACTCAATACAATTCAATCTGTATATTTATGATTTTTCTATGCATGCACATACATATAATGTTGTTCTTGTTTCCACAAGAAGATTCCCTAATGGTCTTCATCTTAATCTTTCACTTAGTGGTAAGTCCTGGATCTAAACCAATAGCCCTGTTTTGTTCTTTTTAATAGATGTATGCAAGACCAAAACATGATACGTCATAATGTCTAAGAAATAGCAAGAACAAAAACAACAACAACAAAAACCCTAGTTCATGCCTTGGCCTAGCATTTGGAAAAGTGGGGCAGGAGGACCACAAGTTCAAGTCCAGGCTAGACTACAAAGCAAGATCCTTGGCAGGACAAAAAGAAAAAGAAAATGTTCATTGGCATTTTGGTTGCTTCCTTTATTTTTGCCATTGAAAATGTCTAGAGTATAGATCTTCAAGCACACACCCTATACAGTGGAATCTCAAATGAGATACCTACACAGGGGAACACTGGCTCAAAGGTCTTGCACCTCTAATGCTCTTACAGAAAGCACTGGTTCTCTCAGATCACAAACAATCTTGCCTTGGGCCTATAACAGATGAACTTGTTCACTCCTCTACCTCTTTACCTAAACTGAATGTTCCAGCCTGTAGGACCTCTGATAAATCCAGAGTTTTCTAAGATCTTTAAAAATCATTTTAAATCCTAAATAGATGTATGTGAGAAGGCAGGTACAGGTATCCATGGAGACCAGAAGGGTCTGACCCCCCTGGATCTGGAGTTACAGCTGGCTCTGAGCCACCTGACATGAATACTGAGCTGGCTGGTCTTATGTCAACTTGATACACAAACAAGAGTCATCTGAGAGAAGGGAACTTAATTAAAAAACTGCCTCCATACAATCTGTCTGTAGGGCATTTTCTTAATTAGTGGTTGATATAGGAGGAGCCAGCCCTCTATGAGTAGTGCCGTCCCCTGGGCTGGTGGTCCTGGGTTCTACAAAAAAGCAGGTGAGCAAGCCAGGAGGATCAAGCCAGGGAGCAGCACCCCTCCATGGGCTCTGCATCAGCTCCTGCCTCCTGGTCCCTGCCCTGTTTGAGTTTCCGTCCTGACTTCCTTTGATGATGAATATGTAATATGTAAATGTAAGCCAAATAAACCCTTTTCTTCTGAACTTGCTTTGCTCACGGTGTTTCATCTCAGCAACAGTCACCCAAACTAAGACGGGTACTGAGAAGTAAACTTGGGTTCTCTAGAAGAATAGAGAGTACTCTATAAGTTTAAAGTAAGTTGGAGTTCATGTTACTTGAGTTTCTAGTCAAAGTCGAAAAGTGTATTTTCATAGGACCTTTTCTTAAGCCACATCCTTCCCTTTTCCTAACACGCAACTCAGTGTCAGCTTTACTAGTCTAAACTTTGAATTTTTCTAGCTGTGAAGTCATCTGGGGCTTTTAAACTGTAGTGACAATTTTGGAATTTTGTTTTCTTTAAAAACAAAACAGAAATGTTCTAAAGAAGATGTTTTTGTTGTAACCGCAGGTGTGGAGATATGGGGCCGCCTCACAGCCTTGTGTTCAAGCAGAGGTGTGCTTTTGCCAGCTGCAGATCGTTTCTGTGACTCTGTAATATTTGAAAATCTGGAGGCTTTTCAGAGGGTGTGCTTTTCCAAGAGGCATGGAAGGCTGTGGGTTGTTGTTGGTCATGCTTTATTAAGTAGTTGTACGCAAAGAAGAAACAATAAGAAGAAATTAGATATCCTGACAGTGAAGATCAAACTTGCTCCAAGGAACTTGACGCCCCTGATCAGCAGGAAGCGGTCTAATGGTAACACCCCTAACTTTATTCCGGGATCTCTTTCTTTTCCTCTCTATCCTTCTTTCTCTCTTGTCTAGTGTTAGGGTGGAAGAAAATGAGTGAAGAAGAGCAAAAAAAAAAAAAGAGCCCATAAAGTATCAAACACTGGTTACACTATATCTTTACTAGAGCTGAGGAATCATCCTGTTGTTGAAATCCTTTTGTGTAGGATGTTATTTTGTCTTTTTTTTTTTTTCCAGAGCTGAGGACCGAACCCAGGGCTAAACCACTGAGCTAAATCCCCAACCCCTGTGGGTGTACGATGTTAATCACCCGTACCAATCCCTAAAGAAATAATGTAATCTTCAAAGTTGCTTCTCTCTACCAAGCTCCATCCATACCTTTGTGATGTGGCCATGACTCAGAGTCTATCCACGTGTGTTTTATTAAGTCCACAATCCTCTATCCAGGCCAGAGAAAATATGCTCTATCCTTAGCCAGCATGCTACCCAGAGGAACTGACCTATCTGGATCCACTCTATAGTCCCCCTCAAAATCCATGCCTACAGCGAAGACAAGGAGACCAGCTGCTGCTGCAGCTTTAACTTCTTGGTGGGAACACCCCAGTTCTCTGGCTGTTATGACTTTCTCGGACCTGAAAGAGTTAAGTTTTTGAAGTGCTGACACAGTGCTATCATTTGGAATAAGATGCTGTTAAGAGGCGGTGAGGAGTCCTCCTCCTGATAGGGGCTCCATTCACTTCCCTCCTGATCCTTTCTTCGCCACGCCACCGTTCACTCTGTATATTATGGTTTCTTATATGTCCTCCCAGATTTTCACTGATGGCATACTTAAAAAGCACTGCAGTCACAAGAATTTGTTCCTTCTTCTTGACTTAAATAGTAACCTCTTTAACCCTTTTCTCCATCTTAATCTTTTAGTTAATAAAACATCACAAGGGCATTTCAGTCTCTGTCCATCAGGGTCCTTCCCTTCCTTCAGTTGTATTTCTGCATCATGTTTTCTCATTAATGTAATTGCATTCTTCACACAGGTCAAGGCTTTGTCACAGTTTTCGATTTTGTGACAAAGTATCTGCTCCCGTTATAGAATCTGGGCCTCCCTGGGCTCTGTAGCCATGTGCGCTTCCCTGCACACTTTTCCATCTGCCTCATTCTAATCTCAACCACTTTTCCAGCCCTTGCACAGATGTTGGTGGCTACAGATGTCTTTCTCCTGGTTTAAAAAAAAAAAAAAAAAAGGGCTCTGGGGTCTGAGGAATCTTTCTGTTCTTCATGCTTTGGGTAGCATCCAGGCAAACAGTAGAAAATGCTGACTCATGCCGTGTTCCTCCTCGAACTTATCATTTTCTTCCTGAAACCAGCTGCTAAATGATGGATTCTAAAAATTAAAATAAGAAGTGCTGTAGAGCAGGAGCCAGAATGCGCCTGCAGTTTGAACTTCATCTTTTCTGCCTTTAGCAAACCTGGGTAACAGCTCTTGGCTTTCAATGTTTACACTGAAATTATATATTATTATTATTATTATAAATTATAATTATTATAATTATAAATTATATATATAATTGGGTAAATTTAAACCATTTTATTTTTGTATTACTTTTATCCAACAAACTTTGAGTTTTATCCATCCATATTGCATATATATATTAACATATAACATATATTAATATATAAAAAGGAACCAAACCATTCATTTACCACTCTGGCTTAGCTCCTGCAGGTACTGAAACTTGTGGTCTCTTTTCTATTTGTCTACATGTGACCCTCCTGAGGAGAGGGACTGAGTCCTGGTCTGTGCTGTGTCTCTGCTCACTTAGCACACTTCAGAGACTCAGCAGCATTGAGCAATGGCAAACAGAATGAAGGGGGTGGTCTAAGAAATCAGCCTGGTACAATTGAAAGAAGCAGCTAAGATGCAATGGTCATACAATACTTTGTAGGAGGAAGCAGGGAAAGCAGGAAGGAGGTTGTTTCTTGTTAGATTGTGAGTCTGAGGTAGTGAGGAGAGCAGGCCTGGAGTCTGCTGTGTCCTGGTTCCATTTAGTCTCTTCTGTATGCTAGTTGGCGCATCATGACCTCAGGTAGGTTAATGAATCTGTTCAGCATTGTAAGTTCCACACTGCAACTTTATGAGCAGCATTTATAATGTTCATCCCACAGGTCTTTAGGAATACTAACAGGAAACCTCCTGTGGCGATGAATGTACAGTGAGATTACAGTAAGTACCTTCCCCCACCTCTCTGTTGTTTAGAATTCTTGTTTTTCTTGATATTTTCTGTAAGTCTTGGCACTTCCTGAATGTCATATATCTCCAGGGTATTTGTTTGTTTGTTTGTTTGTTTGTTTATATTTCTCTTTTTTTCTGGTGAGAGCATATCGTCCCTTTGCACTAGCTTGGATGGGATCCCCTCTCTCTAATTGCCAAATAATCTTTTAAACTCTGAACTCCTAGGAGAAGTCCCTATGCAACCTCGTATGTGTGACAATGCCTGCCCTCTCTTTTCCCACCAGAACCATTTATGACTGTGCTGTTAGCATTTTATTTTTGAGAGCTCCATCACTGTGGGGCTATCATCTCTTTTATTGCTCTGGTGGCAATAAAATAGATCCTATCCTTTTATGAACTTTATGAAATCTGTATCCTGAAAGGTCACAGATGTGATCTCTAACGTATTTTTGATCATCTGTTCCTAGGAGTAAAACCACTTTATGTATATATTCCCCAAGTGAATCAAATTAATCTTTCAATTGTGAGCATGTATGACAACAACAATGATAACAAAAAGTACATAACTAGCACATGTGTATATATCTACACATACATGCATGTCCATGCATAGACAGATCGTCTGTACATGTAGGAATTCATGTTATGTGTTTTATAATACACACAGAATTGGAAATAAGCATGGTGCATTGACAAGACTAAATATAGACAGATTATTGGATCTAACTCAGCTTCTTAGCCTATGCCAATATTTGGAACACATTTTTAAACACTGTAGATCCCTGTGAAGGCCCACTACACCCAGGTTTGGCAAGGGATTCAGTTTAGACAGAATTTGATTAGCTTTGTGGTTTATAAAATTGGAAGAAGTGCTGATCAAAGCATTCAACCCTGAGAAGCTTCAAGAGCTATTCCAGCAGTCTGCATTAAACCGAATCACAGAGAGCTTCAGGCCAGGTCAAGCCCCTGGACAGCTATGCATTCAGTCAGCTACATCAAGGAGAATTATGGGAGGAGACTTTCACACGCAGTCCTAGTGAAGGTGATAGCTTAGCTTCACTTGACTATATTTGCTCTACAGCCTCAGATGCTTTGTGCCCATCACATAGTGGACATCACCCACAGATGTGTCACATGGTTAAGAAGGTAAATATGGTATTACTGAATGAGGCAGCCCGTCTTCTCAAAAACCTGCACAACTAAGTAAAGATAACATAATACCTTGTGTTTGATTAGAACCTCCCAGTCACCTAGAAAATTTAACAGCTATATCATTTCCCTAAATCTGCCATAGTAAGTTGTCACAAGCCAGGTTGCTTAAAAGAACAATAATTTGTCCTTCAGTTCTGGAGGTCTGAAATAAAAGAATGACTAAGGCCGGTTTCCTCCTGAAGCTCAAAACTCGAGAAGAGAAGTTACACTGAGTTTTTCAGGCTCAGGGTATCCCATGATGCTTGGCACTCCCTGTAGCAATACCCCTCATCTCTGCCTGTCTCCACATGACCTTCTTTCCTTGTATCCTTTCCTCATAAGGATGTCTGTCTCTATTGGGTATAACTCAATATGGCTGCATCTGAACTTGGTGAAATGAGCAAAAGTAGGTCATTGTTAAATAAGCAAAACCCATTCACAGTTACCGTAGTTTAAACTGAAATATAAATTCCAGAAAGATACTATGTGATCTTTTATGACAACTGAAATATTAAAAATGAAAGCTAAATATCTTTTACACATCTTCCCTGGGGAAAACTCAAACCCTGTCACAAGTACCGCTCTAATGGCCAATCTTCCTTAATCAATAAATCCTGACGGGCCCAGCTTTGACCAAGCTTCTAGCCACTTCTGTTCCCCCATCCCCACTCTTCCTAATGATCACCCATAAGCCCTTTTAGAATTACTGTATTCTCACAAAAGACTCATCTTCTGTCTGTTATGACCAAGCAGCATCTTATTGAATGTTATCAAAAAGGTTGACATATGAAAGAATGGTTTTTATATTCAATACCGAACTAATGTATACTCTCACTCAAGCCAACTGCTCTGTTTCTATAAACTTCAAAGAGAATGAATGAATCTAACAAAGATCTGGGTTCTTTTTAAGTATACATGTACATAAATATATATATAATGTATAAAATATATATTGTCAAATTACTTCCCCAATAACTACATAAAAGCCAAATGTGATCACGTATCTGTAATCCTAGCAGAGACAGAGACAGGAGATTCCCTGAACAAGCTGGCTAGCTAGACAGCAAGAGATCCTGTCTCAGTACTTAAGAAAAAGTACAACAGAGGTACATACCAGGTACCTTCCTTTGATTATTTGCCCTGCTGCTGCCAGCAAGAACTGAGCCTCTTCTTTAGAGAATATTATATCAACACCTAGTTCCCCTATGGCAGGGGTCTCAACATGTGGGTTGTGACCCCTTTGTGGGTTGACCAACCCTTTTACAGGGTCACATAACAGATAACCTGCATGTCAGATATTTATGTTACAATTCATAACAGTAAAAAAAATACAGCTATTGAAGTAGCAACAAAAATAATTTTATGGTCGGGGGTCACCACAACATGTGGAACACTGTATTAAGAGTTGCAGCATTAAGAAGGTTGAGAACCGCTACTCTACAGCCTACCTTCAAGTGTCACAAATGCAGTGAACTGCTAGATAGAAGAAAATTAAAAACAATACCAACCAAAGAAACATTCTTGGTCTATTAGATGGATTGAAACAGAATCAAGAAACACAATGTTCTTTTATTTGATATGTGCCTATATTTTTCTCTCATTTGTTTGGGCCCAATAAAGTCCATGTCTTGGATTATAGCTTTCAATTAACCTAACATTATATTTAAACATGTTCAAGTCACTATGGGTGAAGATGGGTGTTGTATACAAGGTGCTTGTATGTAGAAAAGATACCTGGTAACCAGGTTAACCCTTAGTATTTAATCTCATCTATGTAAGGCTAAGGATTGGGAAAAGAAGTCATGAAAATGGCACTTTCCTTTGTAGATAGGGAAGTAATTCAGTAAACTTTCAGAGATACATTACAGTGATGAGTATTTGGAACCTTAAATATGCTTATATAGATTAGCATGGAGAGTCTGTCTCTAAGAATATTGAGAGAATGATTTCAGGTCTGACAAAAAGGATGTATCACAAGAACATCCTTTAGAGCATTTTTGTTCAAAAATTACACCTTGTTATAATAAATTACAAGATATTATTATTTATATTATTTATATTTTTTAAAGTACAAGCTATAAAAATTCATACTAGTGCTAAGTAAATAGTAATTTGCCCATAAAATGCCATTGAAATTTTTTAATAATTTATAATTTATCTCATGACATAATACTTGCTTATGTTAAAAAAAAGAAAGCTGTCAAACAGCACTTACACAACCACATCTGTAAACCACATAAACAAAATAGGAAAAGCATCCTATACGTTCAACTGAAAAAATATCCTTATCCAGTAGCATTATGAAATACTTTATTTTTACCACTTTTCACCTTTTCTGCGGTGAATATGTAGTACTTTTATAATTAGGACATATACATTACTCAGAATATCAAAGAAAAACCCTATAAGCATGGCTCTTTCAGATCAGCCATCAAGGATATCCCAGATTACATATTGTTATCAGTCAATTCCTTTCTCTGTAATTGCATGAGCTTTCTTCTGGGGCCCCTTAAACTCAGTCACATCTGTTACTTGTTTACATCCATCTGAGAGTTAGCTCAGCCATGATTAGGAAGGCACTTCAGTGAAGACTATAAAGCATCTGGTTCTTAAAACCCCTTTCTGTCATTATGTTGGAAGAGTGCCCCGCACCAAGCACTTTAATCATCCAGGAGTATCGTTAACTTTGTGGCTTTTAGATCAAGAAATTATAGCCATCATCTGTTCTCACGAATCAACAAGACAGTCAGTGGTCTCTGTCAATATTAATGGCATCTAAGTAAGCAAACAAGAGGACAAGATACCAAAGCGCATTCATGGGATTGCACACAAAGGCCTGTGTGCAGGGCTGACGTGTGAGATGGTGATGTTTCTCTCTTACACAGACAGAGCTATGGTGCTCAGATCATGATACTGGCTAACCAAATGGGCTTCAGGTCTGAGACCCCCAGTTTAAAGCATCTTGATTTAGATAAGATATGATGTATGTGTATAAAAACGCTCAAATGTCCCTGTAGGTAGGTCAAAAGGTTCAGAGTAACGCTGTCTTTTTGATTCAGATATGAACTCAAGTGGTTTATGATCCACAAAACAGAATTTGATACATAGCGATTGCATGTTGAAAGAGTGCTGCAGAGTCCCACAAAGAGAAATGAGTTGAATGGCTTGAAACGTCACTTGGTCTCTCTCTGGTGTTGGTTTCCTCCTCTGCAGGCATGCAGTGTAATGCTGCTCTTTGGCTTTAATTCTCTGAGGAGTGTTTGTGGTGCAGTTATTCTAATACACCCAGGTCACGAATCCCTTTAAATTACGTTTCTGATGGGTTAGAGAGATGTATCCTCAGTGCTTGCTGCTCTTCCAGAGGACCAGAGTTCGGTTCCCAGCACTCAGGGTGGATGGTTCACAGCCACCTATAATTCCAGCCTCTTAGGCATCTGTACACATGCGGCATACGTTCACACAGACACAGATACATACACATCAATTAAAATAATATAAATACAATAAATTACATGTTTGCAATTCATTGAACTGTAGCTGGTGTTGCTGAGGAGTGTTTCTCTTTCGAAGTTCTACACATTGATTGTGATACAAAGAACTTGCAGCACTGAGGTGGACACAACAAATGTGTCCTAGTTACCTCTCTGTTGCCATGACAAACTACCATGACCAAGGCAATTTATAAAAGAATAAAGCATTTAATTTGGGGGTTCACAGCTCCTAATGGTTAGAGTCCATGATCATTATGGCAGGAGCATAGCAACAAGCAGGCATGACATCGTGCTGGGGCAGAAGCTGAGAACATACCTGGGATTGACAGGTAGAAGGGGAAAAGAGTGCTAACTGCAGATGCCATGGGCTTTTGCAACCTCAAGGTTCCACCTCTACCATAACACACCTCCTCCAACAAGGCCATCTCCCAACCATTCCCAAACAACAACACCAAATGGGGACCAAGCATTCGAACATAAGTGCCTCTTGTATGGTTTTGGCTTCTTTGTCAAAAGTCAAGTGTTCGTAGGTGTGTGTGTTTATTTCTGGGTGTTCGATTCAATCCCATTGATCAACCAGTCTGTTTCTATGTCAACACCATGAAGTTTTAATTACTGTTGCTCTGTATTGTAGCTTAAAATCAGGGAAGGGGGTACTTCCAGAAGGTGTTTGTTTGCTTGTTTTGTTTTTATTGTGCAGGATTGTTTTGCTATCTTTGCTTTTCCATATGAAACTGAGAATTGTTCTTTCAAGGTCTGTAAGAAATTGTGTTAGTATTTTGATGGGAATTGTATTGAATCTGTAGATTGCTTTTGTTAAGATGGCCATTTTTACTATCTTCAAAAAATGGTGCTGGCCTAACAGGATATCTATATACAGAAGAATTCAAATAGATCCATATTTGTCACCCTGCACAAAACTCAAGTCCAAGTGGATCAAAGACATCAACATAAAACCAGACACATTAAATCGGTTAGAAGAAAAAGTGGGGATCAGCCTTGAACTCATTGGCACAGGAAACAACTTCCTGGAAAAAATACCAACAGCTCAGCCACTAAGAACAACAATTAATAAACGAAAATGGAAAGCTTCTGTAAGGCAAAGGACAGTATGAATAGAACAAAATGCCAGCGTACAGACTGGAAAAACATCTTCACCAACTTTACATCTGACAGAGGGCTAATATCTAAAATATATAAAGAACTCAAAAAATGTAACACCAACAAACCAAATAACCCAATTAAAAAATGGGGTGCAGAGCTAAACAGAGAATTCTCAACAGAGGAGTCTTGAACAGCTGAGAAGCACTTAAAGAAATGTTCAACATCCTTAGTCATCAGCGAAATGCAAATCAAAATGCCTCTAAGATTCCATCTTACACCCGTCAGAATGGCTAACATCAAAAACTCAAGCGACAGCTCATATTGGTGAGGGTGTGGAGTAAGGTGAACACTCCTCCATTGCTCGTGGGAGTCCACCCTTGTACAACCACTGTAGAAGTCAATCTGGAGGTCTCTCAGAAAACTGGAACTACAGGTACCTCAAGACCCAGCTATACTACTCCTGTATGTATACCCAAAAGGTACTCCACCTTACTGCAAGGACAATGCTCAACTATGTTCATTGTAACTTCTCGTTTCTTGTAATAGCCAGAAACTAGAAACAACCTAGATGTCCCTCAACTGAAGAATAGATACAGAAAATGTGGTACATTTACACAATGGAATACTACTCAGCTTTTAAAAACAAGGAAATCATGAAATTTGTAGGCAAATGGATAGAAGTAGGAAAGATCATCCTGAGTGAGGTAACCTAGACCCAGAAAGACACACTTGGTATGTATGTACTCACTTTTAAGTGGTTATTAGCCATATAGTATAAGATAATCATACTACAATCTACAGACCCAAAGAAGCCAAGGAATGCCCAAGGGAAGATGCTTGAATTTCATTGAGAACAGGAAATACAATAGATATCCGAAGTAAATGGAGGGAGAGAACTGGGTAGGAGAGGGAATGGTGTGGATTATGGGTGTGGGGGGTAGGAATAAGGTGGGCAGAGAGAGGAGTGGGGTGAGGGAAAGGCCAGGGAGAGAGAATAGAAATCAGTGGAGTGGGACTCTGAGACAGTGGAAGCTCCTGGGAGTCTATGGCGGTGACCCTAGCTGAGACTCCAAGTAATAAGTGTTAAGGAGCATGAAGTCAGCACAGCCTGTAGCTAGGTGGGACTCCCAGTGGAGGGAGGGGGACACCAACCCACACATAAAACTTTCAACCCAAAATGTGTCTTGGTCTACAAGAAGCGTAGGGGTAAAGATGAAACTGAGATGAGGGGACGGCAAAGCAGTGACTGGCCCAGCTTGAGACCCACCCCACAGGAGGCGACCGATCTCTGTCACTATTATTGATACTCTGCTCTGCTTGCAGACAGGAGTCTAGCATAACTGTCTTCTGAGAGGCTTCTGGAGACAGAGGCAGAGAGCATTGTGGAAGAGTGGGATGAAGGACAGAGGGAGCCAGAGAGGCCAACAACGTCACCACAAGAAGACCTACAGAATCAACTAACCTAGGCCCCACGGGGGCTCGTGGAGACTGAACCACCAACCAAAAAAACATGTATGCACTGGACCTAGACCCCCTACCCATATGTAGCAGCTGTGCTGCTTATTCCTCATCTGGATCCCCTAACAACAGGAGCAGGGGCTGTCTCTGACTCTGCTGCCTGCCGCTGGGTCACTTTCCCCTAGCTGGGCTGCCTTGCCAGGCCCTAGTGGGAGAGGATGTGCTTAGTCCTGCTGTGACTTGAGGTGCCATGGTGGATTGGTACCACTTGGGGGCCTCCCCTCCTCTAGGAGGAGGAAGAGAGGGGACTGGGAAGAGAGGGTTGTTGGGGTGGAACTGGAAGGAGAGGAGGGAGGGGCTGGAATAGAGCTGTAGAGTGAGTAAGTAAATAAATTAATTAAGAAGAAAAAAAAGAGCCTCTGGGGATATTCTCACTCAAACCACCAAAAAATGTGTTCTTTATGTCTGTTTAAAAACCACAGAGGAAAACAACCCTAAGCAAAACTGTGGGATACTACCACTGTTGCTATTTTTTTTTTTACTAAGAGAAATCTTTCTTTTTTCTTTTTGTCATTCATATTACAATGTCTCTCTAAGACCTTTACTCTGAACATCATATCTCCACCCTTCTTCCATCATCCTTCCTGATACAGTCATGTCATGTCAATTAAATGACGGGCCAAGCCACAGAATAACAGGCTGACCACTTGCTGGCATGCTAACCTGCAAGTCAAGTTAGCCAACCTGCCCAGGCCTTGAATCTGTAATATGAGACAGAAATATTTAGCTTGCCGCGATTTGGAAGGGCTTTCCACAGCATGTCCGTTGTGGCTTCCCTGTGGTATGCAGTACGTGCTGACTTCTTTTCTTCTTCCCTTCTCTTCCTGTTCTCTGTTCTCCAGATCTCTGTAAGGTGAGTGATTTGCAATTCTTTTCAGACAGAAACATCTGGACCTTGAATATTTGGTGGTGACTTTAGAAAACTTACTTCCTGAAGGCAAGAACCACACAAACCAGTAACTTGACTTCTACTTCCTTTCATCTTATGTGGACAAAGCACGTACAGGAAAGCTAGCTAGAGACACCTGAATAGATCCAGCTCTCTGGACAAAGGCATAAACATAGAGGGCAAGAAGAGGTCAGACTGAGCCAGTCAAAGGCCAAGGGTAACTCAGCCACAGCCCAGTCACTTAGGCAGGCTATTGGGGGAGGGACAGGCGCCTTTCTGTCCCTGTTCTCTCACCCAATGGTGACAAATTTAATTTCAGAATAAAAATGCTTGAAACCACGACTCTCTCGAGAATTCTAGATCTTGAAGGTATTTCTTTGCAGTTCTATCTTGATGCTCAGGCTTCAGCAGCCCAGTGGTGACGGGAACCAAATGGCAGAATGTTTGAAAAGTTGGGGTTGGAGTGGCTGCTGAGCTGTTCAACGGTGACACGGTCCTTTTCCTGTCCTCTGTCGAACCCCAGCTTCCTCCTGCAGCAAAGGACGGAAGAATGAGAATGTATGTCTATGTGTCATTTGTGTAGTGTGTATGTTAGTATGTAAGTGTGTGTACATGTGTATAGTATATATGTTTGGTTTGTATATGGTTTGTTATGAATGTATGGTATTTATGGTATATGTAAGCGTGTTGAACATATAGGTGGTGTGTGGTATGGCTATGGTGGATACTCATAGTATGTATTTAGTGTGTATATGTATGTGTGTGTGTATGTGTGTGTGGAATGGTTGTGTAGTGTGATAGGTACAAACCTTCTGGTTTCATAGTCCAGAGAGCCTTATAGTTTGCCTTTTTTTTTTTTTTTTTGGTAGACTACAGAAAGGGAAGTATATTCCAGACAGTGGTGAGCATTTACAAAAGATAAACAGAAAAATATCTCCTGGTTGTAGAACCAGCTATCAATCCTAGCAGGACTGTTTCCAACCACTCCACCAAAGTAAGAAACAGCCAGTGAGTACTGTCTCCTGATAGTCAGCAAGGCAGCAGACCATTCAGTGCAGAAGTGAGATGTCTCAGTACATACAACACTTGACATGTCAGCACGGGGACCAGAGCTCAGCTCCCCAACAACTGCATCAAGCCAAGGGTGGTAGCCTATCTGTGGTCCTAGCAATCAGAGACAGAGACGGGGGATTTCCTGAGCAAGCTGGCTAGCTAGACAGCAAGAGATCCTGTGTTAATACTTCAGATGAAGAACAATAGAGGGACACACCAGATGTCAACCTCTGACCTTCACACAAATGAGCACACAGGCATGTGTATGTGTAGCCATATACATAAACGTTCATGACATACAGATACATATGAAAAAATAAAAAATGGGAATGGGTAAATCAAGGCATTGTTTAAAATGATGCTGGAATTAGTAGACATCAGTAATTACTGAAAAACAATTTCCATCCATGTCTCACAATATCTATAAAAATTAAGTCAAAATGTAAAGGCATAAAAATTCTATACAGCTCCTATCGCCTCCAGGTCTTTCCAGCCCTCCCTTCTTCCATCAGAGTCCCTGCACTCTACCCAAAGTTTGTCTATGCTTTGATACACTGCTGGGTAGATTGTTTCAGAGGCCCTCTGTGGTAGGTTCCTGCCTTGGTCCCTATCTTCTCCAGCTTCTGATGTCTATACTGTTTGCCCTTCTCACTGAGGATTAGGCATCTTCCATAGGGCTGTCCTTGTTGTTTAGCTTCTTTAGAACTATAAATTTTACTATGTTTATCATATATTATATGGCTAATATCCATTTATGAATAGTATGTACCATCGGTGTCTTTTTGCTTTTGGGATACCTCACTCAGGATGATCTTTTCTAGTTCCTTCCATTTGCCTGCAAATTTCATGAGTTCCTTGCTTTTAGTTGCTGAGTAGTATTCCATTGTGTAAATGTACCACAATTTCTGTGTGCATTCCTCAGTTGAGGAGGGGACAGGAGCTCTACAAGGAGACCAACAAAACTAAAAAAAATCTGGGCCCCAGGGGTCCAGAAGTGGGGTACAGAGATCAATGTTCCAAACAAGGACCACATGTGGAGAGGACCTAGACCCCCTGCTTAGATGTAGCCCATAGGTAGCTCAATTTCCATGTGGGTTCCCTAGTAAGGGGAATAGGGACTGTCTCTGACATGAACTCAGTGTCAGGCTCTCTGATCACCTCCCCCTCAAGGAGTGCAGTCTTGCCAGGCCACAGAGGAAAACAACGCATCCAGTCCTAAAGAAATCTGCCAGGCTAGGGTTAGATAGTAGGGGAGGAGGAGGCACAGGGGGAGAAGAGAGAGAGAGAGTGGGACTGGGAGGAAGAGGTGAGGGAGGGGGATACAGCTGGATTACAAAGTGAATAAGTTGTAATAATTAATTTAAAAAAGATAGAAAGAAATTCTATGCAGAACTTAGGAGAAAAAGTCATTGTGCCCCTCATTAGAAAAAGATTTAAAGACTTCATAGGAGTTGTCCCAAAAACTCAATGAAATGAATAAGTCTAAGGTGTCTTATACACAGATGTTATCAAAGCACTTAAAAGGCAAAAGCAGGAAGGCCAAAAGTTCAAGGCCAGCCTGGGCTACATATTAGAACTCTGTCAATCAATTAATTGACTGATATGATAAGGTAAAAGTATACTTAATCAAAATTAAGAGCTGATGACCTTTGAAGACCACATTAGGAGAATAAAAACATAAGTCACACATTGGATGGGGCTATTTGAAAAATCACAAATCTGAAGGAAAAGAAAGGCACATGCAGTGTATAAGAAAAACTCAATGAACAAAAGAAGCAAAATGAGAAAAAAGACAAAAGGGGATGGAGGTCAGCCCGATCAGTCATTAGGGAAATGCAAAGTAAAACCGCAGGATATCCTACAACTGCTAAAACAGAAATGAGTATTAAGCCTGAGCACTGGTGAGGACAGTGAGGACGGGGCCACAGCAAATCGGGAACAGGTGCTTCGGAAAGACTCAGTTTCTTTGTTCCTTCCTTTCCTTTCCCTTTCTTCCTTCCTTTCCTTCCCTTTCCTTCCTTTCCTTTCCCTTCCTTTCCTTCCTTCCTTTCCTTCCTTCCTTCCTTCCTTCCTTCCTTCCTTCCTTCCTTTCCTTTCCCTTCCTTCCTTCCTTTCCTTTCCCTTCCTTCCTTCCTTCCTCCTCTTCCTTCCTTTCTTTCTTTGTTTCTTTCCTTCCTTCCTTCCTTTCCTTCCCTTCCTTCTCTTTCTTTCTTTCTTTCTTTCTTTCTTTCTTTCTTTCTTTCTTTCTTTCTTTCTTTCTTTCTTTCTTTCTTTCTTTCTTTCTTCTCTCTGTAGCCTTGGCTGTCCCCGAAGTGCTTTGTAGACCAGGCCAGCCTTGAGCTGCCTCCCTGAGTGCTGGGATTACAGGCTAGTACCACCACACCTGGCTTCAGGTAGCATATGCCCCAGCAACCTCACACTTCAGAATTACACACATTCAGCTGAATATTTACTGTAGCTTTATTCATTTCACCAAAAACTAGAAGCAGCTAAAATGTCTTCTAAATGGAGACTTAATAAACTGTAATCGATGCACACAACGGAATGATGTTTAAAAATAAAATGTGAAAAAGGAGGGAACGCTGGAGATCATTATATTAAAAGGTCAGAAAGGTAAATGCCACATTGTCTCTCTCATCTGAAGAATCTCTTCTCTCTCTCTCTCTCTCTCTCTCTCTCTCTCTCTCTCACACACACACACACACACACACACACACACACACGTACACACACACACACACATATATAAACTCATTGTGCATTAAAGGAGAAAAGGGACCATAAAGAAGGAACTGGGAACAGAGGAGGGAACAGGGTATATGTTATGAACACAGAAGGATGACTGGGGGGGGGGGGGGATAAGAACAAAGTGTAATTATGGATAGGCATGGAAACATCACAATGAAACCTGTTTCTTTTTATGCTAACCAAAAGTTAATTTAAAACACGTTTCTGTTTAAAGACAGGAATGAAGTGCCGGTGCTTATCATGATGTAGGTGAGTCTGTGATACAATGTACTCAGTGGGAAAAGCCTAAAAATTATCACTAACTGGTTCTATTTTTATATCCTTCTGATAAAAGATGTGCTTGTTACTAGGGCCCCAGGCGCCAGAAAGGAGCCGGATAGGGCAGTTGTGCATATAGAACCTTCCAGAACAACAGTGTGTCTTAGGCAACATGAGCCATTGGCTGGCAAATAGTTAAGTATGTCGCTCTCTGTTCCCCGGGGTCCTAGATTTCAGCTGGGTTCCTGAGGGAGAATGGGTGTTCTGTTTCTCTCAGGGGCAGCTAGAGAGCTTTAGGGCGAGGCTCCAGGGCCCTAGGCTGACGTGTGGGAAAGGTTTTCCAGAGTGTTACAGATTAGCTCTTTTAGAATGAGACAATAGGAGACAAGAGTGGCGGTGGAAGCTCGAGCATTCCGAACCCAACCGCGGATCCCAGAGTGTTACAGCCCTTGGTTAAGCTGCTGTGCTGAGCGGGGCAGAGATGTGGGCAGGAGCCCATGTCTGGCCGGCTTGCAGCCCAGAAGCAGGTTAGGCAAGGCCCGGAGGGTTCCATGAGACGCAGCCAGCGGGGGATGAATGATGAATCTCACACAGTCCTGGTAGAAGGCTGATGGCATCATGAAACATGCAACCCAGGCATTTATTTGAAATTAGGGATTCATAAACCTTTGGGCAGCCGGAGAGATTTCGAGGGTGAATGTGTTTGATTCGCTGGGGTCAGGGGGTCAGGGACACTTGCTTTACATGGAATGCCTCATTTTTCGTGCAGTAGAATGGCCCTATCACAAGAAGGAGAACACAGCACTTAATTACCCTATGGGTGAGGGGGAAATCTCCAAGCACAGATGAAGGTCACTGATTAGCAGGGTAAGGCCTTTCTAGGAATTCATTGATGCTTGCTGGTTGAGTGAGTTTTCTTATCAGGAAAGGATCTAACCTGTAATCTGCCCTGAGGGATATGGGACACTCCTTACAAGACCTGGGGTCACCTACATCAGAGGAGACTTTTAGAACCCCCACTGAGAACAGGGAGTCTATCACCTTAGTCCAATTGCAGATAAATGACTATCCAGAGATGACCGATTCAACTTAGTGTCTTCTAAGACACAGGAAATGAAAGGTCCTTTCAGTGAACAAGAATCTGGATCGTTGGCTCATGTCTGATTCGGCTGTGCATAATCAAACTCACTAAATACAGTGGGCAAAAATAGAGTCACGGCTGCCCATAAAACCTCTAGGGAAGGCACTGGGATGGGGGTTGGGAGGAGAAGAGAATGATAAAAGAGAATACTACAAAGCCGGCCTGCATAGCTTGGGTTAGGGTTGGCACTTCATTTATTCGCTCTCTTTGAGTCCTCCAGCAGGCACAGCCAAGGAGGAAGGGAAAAGGTAGTCAGCAAAGCTCATTAGCATATGAGTTCATAAGCCACTTTGCCTGCGTTTTCAATAGATGTGTGAGGCCTGTTTAATTTTTTTTTTCCCTCTCAAACTATAAACTTTGCATCCTATATTGAGCAAGCTGTTTCTTGGTGCTCCTTGGACTGGTTCCCTAGAGTGTCATACATTTTCTTTAAATCTTTTGTCATTTTATCTTTAGAGTAGCCATCCCCCACTGTGTCTGCCATGGATGTGCTCTGTGTCTCCAGGGGATCCTCAAAATCCTAGACAGCATCAAGCCCCAAAGACTCAGAACCCATCTACAAGTGTGATGGACAGTTTAGTCCCTAATGTGGGCAGGGTAAGAGAGAAACAACAATAGCAATAAAATAGGACAATTGTAACGGGTATTCCCATCAGTATTCCTAGAATGTATCTTCCCTTTCAAAAACAGAATTTTACCTTTCATATTTTCAGACCATAGTATGCCATCATTACTGGGGCAGCCCCCAACAAGACTGAAATGCCAGTGAGTCGGTAAAGGGTGCGGAGATGAACCATTCCTGAAATGGTTTCAGGGAACAGCAGTTGCTTTATTGTACGTAGACAACTACTTATACAGTGGAAACCTGTCAACTGTGATGGGTAGCACAGAACTCGGATTGGACAGTGAATGCTCACACTGCCAGGGTCTCTAAGCACATAAAAGGGATGTGGAGAGCGCAGACTCATCAGCCAGCCAGCTATGGGCTGCTCACATTGCTTCAGTGCTTCCGAATTCAGTGTTCTGACTCCTGGGACTACTCAGGAGCATGGTGCCAGACTCTTTATTTAGAAGTGCAGTGCGCCAGGTAAACTGGCCACCAGGTCATGCCTGCATTTTTCCCCCTACAATCGTAGACCGCAGGTATCGTAAACCAAAGGAGACAGAGCTGTGGCTAGGGCGGACCTACTCTGTTACCACACTCCAAAGCCAACAGCATCGACTTAGCTTCTGAATTGCTTTCAAAGAAATTTAAAACCCATGGGCTGGTAGTGTAGCACATGGAAGCGTGCTTGCCTAATACAAGGCCCTGGGTTTGGTCCTTAGTGCCACCTGAACAGGATGGGGGTGGTGCATGGCTGTGATCCCAGCACTAGGGAGATGCAGGAAGGAGTATCCGAAGTTCAAGGTCAACCTCAGCTTCATAGTGAATTTGAAGTCATCTGACCCTCTCAGAAAAAAATTTAAAAAATAGAAATTTAACCAACCCCCTACCTCATATTTTTATACCTGCCATATTTGACCGACGTCGGAGCATGTTATAGTGGCCTTCTAGCTGAAATTTTAATCTGCTTTTGTCCATGTCTTCTACAAATCAAAAGCTAGCTCTGCCGCAGCATGTTCAGAATTTTCTCTGGTGTTCCTTGATTTGTGTGATAGCCTGGTATGATGTCAGGCGTGTCTTTCACTGGTGGCTGGCTGATGTGTTTCTATGTGCAAGACAAGACACCATGGAGGTGAGGCCTCTCCTTTCTTTCACAACATTTGTTATATGTCACCCATCAAATGGGGATGGTCTCTCCAAAGGCCAAGCTTCTTTCAACTTAAGCAGCCCTTTCACATCACACAGGGCCCCCAGGCATGCTCACTACATCAGAGAACTTAGTAAGCAGCAGAGAAGTGCTTTCACAAGCTCCTCGGTGGTTGAAAACCAGGGTTTTCTCATGTCCATTCTCATGCTTAGCTCATTCTGACCACTCATTTGAACCTGTCTTCCCTCCCCTTGTGTCTACAAAACAATCTCACCAATGTTTCAGCGAGGCCCTGTTTCAGTACACCCTCATCAGTGACCTTTGCCAAATACCCTTCTCACCCACCTTAGACAGATCTTTGTCCCCTCCTTCTTTAGTCCACACAGTAGAGTTACACAGACACCTTTGTTTTCTAGTAGATAGTCTTTATGGATTCAAACAGCATCTGACTTAGTTTTTTATTTCCCCTAATACTTAACAGCATGCTTTAGTCATCACAGGTGCTCAGAAAACATACATGGACTAGATACATTGATCCTGAACTTGAATAACTAGAATTATGAAATATCTAATTATGAATTGGATATTGCTCCATATTCTGTTTTAAGCAGGTACTAGAATCTTAGTGGCAGAAATACAACATGACTGATGCCTGGGCTTCTGCCCACTCATCCTGTAGCTCTTTCCAGCTGAACCTTCATGGGGCCTTCAGTCTTCCCTGGCCACGCCTCTTCAGGAAGGTTTATTAGTCTGTTTGAGTGGACTCAGCAGAGGAAGCCTGAGTTCAATTCCTAAAACCCAAGGTAAGAGCAAAAAGAAACAAAACAAAAATCTGGGTGTGATGGCTCTCACCTGTAATCCCAACGCTTGGAAGGTGGAGATGGTGCCTGAGGAGCAAGAGCCAGGGTTGTGTTCTGGTCTCCACAGGCACAGGCACAATCGTGCACATACACAGAAAGTTTAGGGTTGGGTTCTGCAGGTTCTTCCAGTCTTCCATCTGCTGATCATCTAACACACAAAGAGACCATCGATATTGTAGGGGTCATTTCCAGATACAGTGGATGTTCAGAAACATGAAAAGGAAGATGCCATTACTTTTAGTGTCTAGTATTGAAATAGTGACATTTTCTGCTCACTGTGTACCAGAGGGCTTTCTAAGTGTTAAACACATAGTCACTTCTTTACAGCCCCATGAAGCACGTGCTGTTATTAACCCTATTTAACAGATGAAGAAGTGGGGGCAGCATGGTTCAATCATTTATGACATAGACCTCCAGAGCCATGGTAGTAGGTCAAGCAACTCACTCTAGCATGGACGCATGCTCTACCACAAGCAAACTTTTTGAGAGCAGTGCAGAGATTGACTTATCTGTTCCATTAGCCAGAGTTGAGTCAGTGTTTACATCAAACCAATAATGGACAAGGGATACAAGATTAGAATGAAACCTGTCAATCAATATTTATCTTCAAACTGGAGGTAAGCTCATCTTCCCAAAAATATAAACCCTAAAACAAGCTGAAGGTCAGTTCTAAAGAATAGAAATGGAACCAAGGAAAGGAACTCACTGAGAGTCCAGCTTCACAAATCCCATTTTCTCTGTGACATTATAGTCACCCATGCACGCATCCTTGCCTCCTCCAACTTGCTTGAGAGCATCCCTAAGACAGAAGTAAATACCACCCATCTGCAAATTTCCCATTGGCCCAAGCATAGGACTTTATACATAGAAATTATTCAAGGAATATTTGTTCACTGTAATTGAATCTTCATTCTGAGTCGACTTAATTGGCAAGGTCAACAGTTGACCATGCTCAAGGCAGGCAGATAATGCATTTTCACATAGATCTTATAATCAAATTCGTTCTTAAACACTTCTCTCTTGCTGTGCAAAAATGCATGAAATTGCACATTAACATAGGTCAGTGCAAAAGCCCAAACTTATTAAATTGTTAGTGTCTTGCACTCAGTACCCTTGTACTGTAACTGTACAGTACAATGGAGGTAACTGTAATGTCATGTGTTTACTGAGACTTCACACTTGCACTATATCTGAAGAAACAGTGTGTTCAAAAACATACTTTAAGCAGCCATAGCAAAGCTGGCCTTTGGCACATAGACAAGGCTGGACAAAGTAATTTGCAGGGTTCAGTTCAGAAACATGAAGTGGTTTGGTAAATCAATTGTGGCTTCCCTTAGGTCTATTGTCCCAACCTTCAGGAATAAGCAGCTTCCAAGAGACTATACCTACATGCCAACTGAATATATGGTAACAGCACCAACCCCTACTGGCTCAGTATGGCATTGTCTTGTTGTCCTGTGGTGCAAAAGGCCACCTGCCCAGTCCCCATTTTTCTGTACTTATACATAGAACTTCCGCTCCCCAGGGTGGAATGCACAAAAAAGCCTAACTTACCCCCAACATGACATGGGTACAACAGAAAAGAACAGGAAAAACAAAAAAGGAATCCAGGCAGGGTCTGGAGTTTGACATGTGGATGAAAACCTATTCTAGAGAGCCCACACAGAGACTGCTTGCCATGGTCCAGGGTTCCAAACTCCATTGTCCCACCATACGTCACTAACAAACACAAATGCAAAGGCAAAATCAACCATTTCAAGGCAGTGACACCAACGCATTATGTTCCAAGCGTTGTAAGCACGGTACTTGTTAGGGTTCAAACGTGAAATGTGCCCCACAGATTCCTGAGTCTGAACACTTCGTTCCAAGATGGTGAACTGTGTGGGAAAAGTTTAGAAACTGTGGGGTAGAAGTCACAGCTGGCAGAGATGGGGGTGGGCTTCTAAAGGCTATAGGTAGTGGTGGGCCTCTGAGGGTTATATTCCATCCCAATTATTGGCCAAACTCTGCTTCCTGATCTACGCCCTATAAAGAGTTGCTGCTGCAAGCTCCCACGAGCCCAACAGCTTCAGCCATCCTGCCCTCCCCAACAAGGAAAACTGTACTCTTGGTACTGAGAGTCTAAATAATCCTCTCTCCTGTCAGGTAGAGGAGAGAGTTGATCACATCAGTGAAAGAAAGAAACCAGCACAGGACCCTGGGCTTTGCTATGGTGGCGATCATGTGGCCTGGCTGCATAGAATCTGGTTTCAATCCAATAAGCTATTTGTAGGAAAGACAAAACACATCTTAAGAAATGCTATTGTGAGGAGAAAGAACATAGCATAACTGAGGGTGTGGGGAAGAGTCAGACAGTGGGGAAGGTTTTTGCTCACTGTATGCTTCATTCAGTGTTTCCTGCCCTGAAAGTAGGCTGAGCTGACTTCCCATTCTGCCCCACAGACAGGCACTAAGGAACCATCTGGTATTTGCCTAATGTTAGGATGAAGCAACTGAGTTTATACCAAAGATGGAACTCTTTGGCAGCAGAATAGAGGAGAACTCAAGGAAATAGAGTGACTTATTCAATCATCTAAATTCTAAGACAGCTGTTGCTCAGATAGATATACTTTTTTTTGTGATATAATATTACCAAGATATGGTAGGATGTAGCACGGTGTTTAAAAACCTGTTAAGAGTTCTGTGGTTATAATAAGGTAAAGGCAGTTAAAGGTGGGCAAATGTATATTCCTCAGTTCAAACTCAAGTTCTACTATGTGTGTACTAAATATATTTGGGGCATTTGCTTATCTACTATGGGCTTAGTGGGGGAGTGTATATGTGTGTGCGTTTCTCTTTTTTTTTTTTAACCTACTGAAACAAGTATATTGTGATAGGGTTTTGTGACAATTACATTAAATAACAGAACTCTGTGTAATGATTCTTAGAAACAGCTTAGCACATTGCCCGGCTCGTTAACCATAGCCATGATTGTCTTAGGAAATGAGCTGTTTGCTTCCATCCCCAGCTCTGTTTATATCTGTTATACAACCCCTGTGCTTCTAAGACAGAGGATGGACGCATTGCTCAGCCCTTGTACCAACCAGCCAATCCCCCTCTTCACTGCACAGCTCTTCAAGAAGAGAAAGGATAGGTGTTTATTCCTTCTGTTATCTTATAATGTATCTGCTATCTTGTCTCCTAGCTAAAGGCGTCCTCAAGAACTGGGTATCAAAAGTGCTGTGGCATCTGTTTCATGGCCAAGTGGCTAACAGGTGATGGAAATTTAGGGAAACAAAAGCCACTTTCTGTTCATAGCTTCATTTTAAATGCATTTCCTTGTCAAAGAAATTATCCCATTTGTTTATTCATTCAGATATCCCATATCATCCTTGGTCAAAAGTCTCTAGAGAAAAAAAAACCAAAAAAACAACTAAAGGCTGTTGAGTTGAGGAAGACATAAAATACATTCATTTTGTAGTCACAATGTACAATCTTCACAGAGAGGATAACTTATCATTGTTACAATGGTACAATATGAAAAAAATTCCAGAAATCCTACTTACATACCATGTCAGAGTACACATAATTTGGTATAAACAACAAACAAATGAAAAATTATAATTAGAAACTCCAGAGGCAGCTAGCCTCCTCTGAGGATGAAGAATTATCTGGAAATTGGAATAAAAAAATACATGCTTATCAAGACATAATCTCAGAGGACATGTTCATCTAAGATCAGGGAAGAATGATGGTGGTTTTGAGTGATACGTGCCAGGTCTGCATGACCATAGAAATGGTAACACGTGTGGAGAGTGTTCTGAGCACTTGGGGGTCCATCACCATTCCCACTGAGCAGGGATACAGCTGTGTGGTTTCCTTGGTCCTCCTGATCAGTTACAGAAGCAAGTTGGTCCTGTTCTGAGGCAGGAGATGGAGGTCAAGGTGACCCCTATATAGCTATACTCCTCAAATTTTACCATACCATTGAATAAGTGGGAGAATTCATTGTAATTGAAATATGATGGATGGGCTTAGGATGTCTTTTGGGTGGTTGCATTTCTAATAAGCTTCCTGGTGCTGGATGCTGCTGGCCCACTCCCAGCAGCAAGGAAACCGGGGCTGTTGAAGTGTCTCGTGGGTGCATAATCACATCTCTTTTGACTTAAATTGTTCTCTTGTTCTTTTTCCATCAAGTAATAGTGTGTCCTGTGTCTTTATCCTGATGTTATAATTTCAGAAAACAATGAAAACTTTTTGTCATATTGGACCCATTCTTTAGCAGGTAGATGAGTGCTAACTGTCCTGGGCCAAGCCCCTGGTTCACATGGTAGACCCTGTCCTTACCCTCAACGAACAGTCGTGGGTAAATATCCCCAGCCACTGTTTTTAAGAACCTTCCATTCTTAGGGCAAGAAGGTGCACAGGGAAGGCCAGAACAAGTGGCTGTGTTTAACCTAAGCCTGTGTTTTCTAGTCTGTTAATATGGATAGCAAAGACCCCAAAGGTCTTTCTTCAAGGATTAAATAAATCTACAGCCCATGATACTTAGTTGATTACATCTTACTTAGTTACAGACATCTTCTAATATTGGAAAACATATTTGGGGAAACAGTATACAGTGTATTAGAGGTTGTTGCTCGGGGAAACTCAGCAAAGTGAGCATTGTCACACTGATGAGCTAGCTACCAAAAGTTTCAAGAAAAGAACGCAGGGAGAAAAGAACCACTTGAAAGTGTGAGCAGAGGGTGTTATTGTTGGACCTTGTGCACCAAAAAGCAACTCTGGTTGCATTTTATAAACCAATCATTTATGAGCAAGAATTGAAAGAAGAAATCAAGTCAAGAGACTATTGCAACAAAGCTGAGCAGTGGTGCATGCCTGTAATCTCAGCACTCTGGAAGGCAGAGGAAGGCAGATCTCTGTGAGTTCAAGGCCAGTCTTGTCTATAAAGTGAGTCCAGTACATCCAAGGCTACACAAAGAAACCCTGTCTCCCGAAAGGAAGGAAGGAAGGAAGGAAGGAAGGAAGGAAGGAAGGAAGGAAAGAAGGAAGAAATAAAAGAGATTGTTGCAAAAGAGCAAATCAGAGATGGAGTGTCAGAGTGACACTTTCCCTAATAAAGATGCTGAGAAGTGAGGTGATAGATTTGTGATCTGATTTGGAGACAGTAGTGACGGGACAGGTGGATACATTGGATCTTGGTAGGAAAGGGACAAAAGAATCACGATCAACTCTCAGATTTGTAATCAGCCTAACTTGGCTCACTTAATAACATACAACAGAATAAGGGAAAGGCACATTTGAGAGGCAATGTCACAAGCTCAGCTGTGAGCATGCTAGTTGCTAGTTGCATATAAGTGTAGAACTAACTGCAGAGCAAACAAGAGTGTTCACCTGGGAGTCAAGAGAAGTCTTGGGTGAAGATGAGGCTTAGAGAGTTGGGGAGCATGCACTGGTAACTGCAACAAAGTCCTGCATGCCGGAAGAGTGAAGGGAGGAAACAGAAGATGAATGAGACAGAGGAGGACAAAAGAAGAGGGGAAGAGAGGGGAAGAAACGGGAGACCAGAGGAGAAGTCTAACATTTAAAGGTTGGGGGAAAAAAATCTCATCAAGGACTAAGAGGTTTGCGAGGAGGGTAGAGTGCCTGCAGAAACACGAAGCAAAGGAGTTATTTCAAAATGAACAAATATGTAATCTGCATGCTGTGGCTGTGGGGTAAAGTGTAGCAGAGATTTGGCTCTTGAGATATGCAGCATGATTGTAACGACAGTAGTTTGGGATTGGATGGTGTCTTGGAAGCACAGAGGTTATATAACTTCTTTACGTTTCAGCGTAAAGAACAATAGATGATATGGTGGATAGTGAGTCCCTGCGTTGGAAGCTCTGTCATTCCCTCCAAATCTGGCTGCACAGAAAACAACCAATGTTTTTGGATTGTATGTTGGCTGAGATTTATCCTGAGTCTAAACTTCAACACTGGTACTGTACCCCTCTCTGACAGATGACCTAAGAACAAATGTCTGCCTCTACATTCTCCATGTAAAGTAACAGCACACCACTCAGCCTGAATGGATGAATAACATAAATAATAAGTGAATCAGCAAACAAATGATTTCTTACAAAACAGGAATGGCTCTACGCATGCATGCCAATCAGGAACAAGTCTGCATCTCTCAAAAGCATGACCTTCAGGAAAATGGGTAGATAAGAAAGTCAGGACCCTCACATAAAGGCAGGTGCATAAGTATACTGAGAGACGCTTGTGAAATTGATAATTGACTCAAATTTAATTTTTGAGTTCTCCATATAGTCACATGATTGAAAGTTCAAAAGATTTAAAGGACACACAATGATGTCCCCATCTGGGCTTGTTCTTCATTTTCCTAGTCTACTGCTCCAGAGGCAACCAGTGGTTTCGCTCTCTTTTTCATCCATCCATATACAGATGTATAAGCATATATGTCCTCCCCAGTCTCCACATTCCCTTCTGCATCTCCAGAGCCAGTAATCTGACAGCAAGAAGAGAAGAAAATTTGTGTGAGTCCTACCAAACAGGCATTGGACTCATGATAAATATTTTGAGGGAACAGGCATGATAAATGGAGTCTGGGTTGAGTCCTCATGTGTGTAGGGATGCTTGCTGAATGGGTTGACCTACAAGAAGATGGACAAAACCTGGAAGAGCAAAAGTAAGAGATCCAATGTGTGTGCTTAAGCATTCTTATACAAGCAGAGATGTCATGGAGCTTGCCATCACTCATGCTTGCTCAACATCACCAGCCCTTCTGGGAAGACCCTACCCTCTTGCCAGCAAACCCACAGGCTCTTGGCTGCCTCTCTCTGAAGCTTATGGGCTGCCAAGATCACCACCTGTCTCCTGTCAAAGTTGGCTTCATATTGAAAACGCCTCTCTCTTGGCTGACCATCATTGCATTGCCTCCATGGGATTTATCACATGACTAGGTCCCCAAGCTCCCAGTTTGAAGTCTGGCCCTCACCTGCTAGCCTTAGGCCCTCTTCTAACAAATGTCATAGGCCTCTTGAACATAAACCAATTCTAATATCTTTAAAAAAAATTAGAATGCCAGCTTTCTAAATGACCATCTGACATGCCCAGTGAAGTGAAGCTCATTTCCAGATGATTCCCAGCTGTCACAGCAGCATCGTGCCTGACTGGCACAGTCATCACAGAGGCAAAGAGCATGAGTTCTTTTCACATTTGACCTGACAACAGCAATTGTGATTAGAGATCAACTTGAGATACTCAGAACAGCTACTTGTAATTACATCAATTAATGCACGTTCACTGCTTTACTGTTTGTGAAGCATGGTTATGTGCACTGTCATAATATGTTACAGAGTGATGGCATCTGAGGAAAGAACATGGCTGAGCTATATTACTACCTGATCTTAGAGGCTGGGAGGAAGCACACCAGTTCTTACACAGAGGATATCAAAGCAGACCACAATGCTAGCATGAAAGAATAAGCATCACCTTTGCCAGATCCAATGGGGGCCGAACGGAACATTTGTTAAATCATGAATTTGAGATGCATGCATCATGGAAGGAAGCTCCAAGCAAGCTGAAGTCCTATAGTAAAGTGTTTGGAGCTAAGCACTGCTGTGCAACTGATTGGCCAGAGCGTGCTGTCTGCTGTTTTGCACGTAGCCTGGATAATAAGAAGCTTTGTGTTACAATAAAGCAACCACGGACAACCAAAAGGATCAAGAAATGAATTTTTGGTTTCTCTGCACTGGTTCTTTTCTGACCACATTTTTGGTATTCTATTCTACTGCTTCTTACATTTTCTCCTCCTTTCCATTTGAAACCAGGAAGGGCTTGGTGGTTCTTTGTCCAACATGTGTCATCCTGTGGTCTGAGACTAATATTTCCCTAGCTTTTGATGACTTGGTTATGAATTTGCATGACCATAACCACATTTCCCAGAGTGTTGGTTGTGTTCTGCCTTGATCTGAATTGCACTGCATATTTCTATATAATGTAAAAGGATTTAACTTGGTTATTATCATATCAACCTAAAATGAGCACAATCATAGTTCAATATATCTGGTTGTCTTAGTTACTTTTCCATTGCTATGATAAGACACTATGACCAAGACAACTTACAGAAGAAAGAATTTATCTGGGCTTTACAGTTCAGATGCTATGACCGACCATCACTGGGAAGCAAGGCATCAGGAAGGCAGGCATAAAAATGGAGCAGTATCTCAGAAGTTACATACTGATCTACATGCAGAGAGACAAAGACACAGAGAGAGAGAGAGACTGGGGGCTGGGGGGTAGCTCCAAATTTCTGAAACCTTAAAGACTGCCTCCTTTGACACACCTCCTCCAGCAAGACCACACCTCTTTATCTTTCCCAAGCAATTCCACCAACTGAAGACCAAGTATTCAAGTTTTGAGACTATAGGAGCCAATCTCATTTAAACCACCCCACACCCGTAATGTTAATTTCTCAATTTTGAAAAATCCCTTTCCTTCTGGTGCTTTCCCTAGAGTCTTGAGGGACTGGCTTACAAATATCTTCACTCTCCCATTCTCCCATTCACTCTGGTAAGTTTCCGATGCAGGCAGTAAACACTCCACACATGCCTGTGGGATTGCGAACCTGGCTGACTCAGTAGGCTCATCCTTGAAGGATGGAGCCATGTGTTCTGAGGAGACTCGGAGCTGAAGTCACTTCTCCCATAATGACATGGTGTGAATGAATGTATGCAGGGGGAGTGGTCCCATGCATTACTGCTTTTCCCCTAATCTTCAGATTTTCCCATCAGATTACTCTCTGGTCCAGAAATAACTTCTTGGGATTCTTTTTTTTCTAGGATGGTCTTTTCAAGACTCCCCCAAAGCAGTGATCTTACCCATTTCATGAGGGTTGTACCCTAAGTTCTGAAGTGGAAACTGGTTTTTGTTCTTGAGCAAAACCAGACTGCTGCTAGGCTGGGTAGGACAATAGATAAATAGGTAAATAGAAGTGGGTCTTCCAGACTAAAGACCAGGACAGAACAAGAAAATAGAAGTAATGGGGAAATGTGGCCAAGGAAATTCATGCTCAGAACATGCTCAGTTGGATTTCTCTGGATAGCTTGCGTGTCCTACCTACTATTACCCAAATGCTACTCTTACCTAGAAATGAGATGAGTGATAGGAATTAATACAGGGACAGGAGAAGAGAATGAGAGGGGGAAAATGAGTTAAATTATAGGAAAATTTCAAGTGGAATGAACAGAAATAGTAAATATTTATCGGTAGCCTTTCTACTAAAATGGCTGTAAGAGTAGCTACCTACATCTATCCATCCACACATCCGTCAATCCATCTATCCACCCATCCATCCTATCCTGCCTTTTTATAAAGGGGTTTAAATTAGCTCCCTATAATAAATTGTATGTAATGATATAACATAAACTATAGTGGGAGATAAACATAGAAACATAAGAATGAAAGACTTCATGGAGCCGAGAATGAACTGGCCACACACAGTTTCTGTGGCTGGGCCATGCGACAGTGAAGGCAGGAGCATAAACAGAATGAGCTTTCTGGTAAACCTGAGATTTGATCTATAACCGCCTTGTCTGCCTGTCTGGGCATGTCTAGCTTGGACTCAGCCATGCCATGTGAGGCTCAGTGGTGTGGCCTCTACACAAATGCAAAAGAGTGTGCGCATCTGTAAGTGCTATGGACAGTAAAATCCAAGCAGCGAGTTTGCTTCGGTTGCATAAGGAAAGATAGCAGAAGGAATTTGCATAGGTACAGGGAATAAAAACCTTGTCAGGGGTTATGAAACAGCAACATTAAGTTTTTCATAGTTGAAAAAACAGCAAATTTTAAAAACTTTATTTTGGTATTAAAAAAATAGATGTAAAAGTGTGTTGACGCCGCTGCCTATGGGTCTCTTCTCTTATCTGACATCTCCCTCTACTGATGGTGTTTGCTTTCTTCCCTTTTTTTCCCCTCCTTTGAAACTCAGCAGGGGAGTCTTTTGAAAGCATCTTTCCTGCTTTGAGTCCTGGCTCACAAAGTCAGAAGGGCCAGATTTGGGGAGGAAAATGATAGGTCCATTTGGGAATTGGGGAATTGGAGCCATCAAAGTTCAATCACCAAGAGATACGATGTCTGGAGATCAGATGAGAGACCCGAGGCAAAGCAGTGGTGGGAAAGTGCTCAGTGAAAGTGGATGAAAGGAGAGAGAAGGCAGAACATGCTCTGACTTTGACAGTCTCCCAGAAAGGTCAGGCAGATGGGCAGGGGGAAACAATACAAATTCGGTCATTCGCTGAACGCCTTTTTATAGCCTGTCCTACTGCAGACCATCCATCTGTGACTACCATACCTCCAGGGTCTGAAAAGTCCTTCCTTACTGGGTGGCTATTTATTATTATCAATAGCGTTATTGCTACTAGCAGCATTATTGACTTCCCTTTGTTATTGTTGTCATTGTTTAAGGCAGAGTCTCCCAGCAGCCCAGGCTGGCCTTGAGCTCACCATCCTCCTGCTTCACCCTCCCAAGTGCTGAGATCACAGGCAGGCACCACCATGCCCAGACGGCAATTCTTTTTACTAGAGAGTTATTACTTTTGATGAGTTAGGGCCTGCTTCCCCACCATTCCCACTCCCTTTTCTTCATTCTGCCACTGGGCATTTTCAAAGATAGACTGTCCCCTTTTGCACTTGCTCAGTAAATACTTTCCTCACAGGAATCCCATGAGACAAATATAGCCAAATAGTTAATTCCCCTAGACACCCAGTTCTAAGCCTCTTCCCTACCCATCCCAGAAGCCATTAAAGATAAAAACTATTGTTGTTTCCTTTCTCCACAGCCTGTGAAGATTTCTGTGTTAGGAGCCTCTCTCCCGCGGCTCTTCAGATGTGACACTGACTGAGTTATTGAGGCACATCATCTTCTCCATCTACAGATGGGGAGCCTGAGACTCACGGGGATATGTGTGTTGTATAGGGGAGGCCACCCAACCAATGGGAGATAGAACCTGGCTGGAAAAACAAGAGCTTGCTGATGCTGAGACTAGATATGTGTACCAGTATGATTCTGCATCTTTAGCTCACAGATAGAATCAGACCCAGAAGCCCATGGTGGTATTTACTGCCTGGACCTAATGGTAGTAATCCCTATTTGAAAACTGATAATTGCGGTCAAGATCTCATAGGGAAAGACAGGAGTCTTGTGGACCTAAAGGTTTTGTCAGTCTTTCCAGGTCCCTGGAACACCTGACAGATTTTTAATCTATTATAGTGTGGGTATAATTGGCCCTCCAAAAATCAGTTCTATACCTTAGATGTGCCCAAGTGCTTTACAGCAGTGAGTATATGGAGTATGATGACTTTTTTAATGTAATTTATTTATTTTTATATCAATCACAGGTTAGGTACTTTGCATCCCAGGCGTAGCCCCCTCCCTCATTCCCTTCCACTCTCCCCATCCCTCCCTCATCTCCTCCCCACCCCCTCCAAGTCCCCCGACGGGGGAGGACCTCCTCCCCTTCCATCCGACCCCAGATCATCTTGTCTCCTCAGGGCTGGCTGCAATGTCCTCCCCTGGGATCTAGCCAGGCTGTTACTCCCTGGTGTGTATGGGGGAGGGTCAAAGAGCCAGCCATCGAGTTCATGACTGAAACAGTCCCTGTTCCCCTTACTAGGGTCTTCAGTTGGACATTGAGCGAGTATAATGACTTTAACTGAGACTGTGAGCTAAAGGCCCAACACAGTGCCTGGGCCACCCCATATCTAGTCTGAAAATTAAATATACAGTCTGTGGATAGAAATGGAAAAGTATGCGCTAAGGTTGAATGGAGACAAGGGGGACAACCAAAGGGGTTACAGGAACAAGAGAGTAAAGAGGCCGTGGGACCATGGAAGCTATAAAATAAATGTTCTCCTGTTTCTACTTTCTAGTGAATGGTTCCAATTCTCCATCTTGCAATTGGCACAGAGATTCAAGGGTCTTTGAAACATCTTTTTCTGTTGCCAAACAGGAATAGAGAATCAGAGTGGTCTTAAGGAACTGAAGGCAGTCACTGATGACCATGTGTAATGGGGAGGGAAAGCAGGAGGGAGGGTAGCAATTGGGGGCAGGTGACTGATGTCAAGGAGATGCTGAATCAATGCTCACAGAACCGCTGGCTGAGGGAACAGCTGAGGGAGCCCAGAGTCTGGAGGTGAAGTGATTTTGATAATGTTCATTTTGAGTCTGTAAGGCTTTAAGGCTTTCTGATCACAGTGGGAGAAAGCTGGAGGATTGTGCCATCTGCAGCCGATAACAGAGCAAAGCTGAGGGCCAGAGGGCACAAGGTAAAATTCTTTTCACCCGCTGCCATGTGTGGCTTCTAAACTGCCGGATTTTCTCTATGTGCCCTCCGATTGCATGAGGTCTGGAGGAAGGGGAACACCATAGAAGATCCGGGCATGCTGGTTGGGCGTGTGAGCTGATCTCTGAGGATTTAGATATGTGTTTAGTTGAGACTGGGTGTTTCAATGCACTTGGGAGCATCTCCTGAGAGCCTTATTTTCAACTTGTCTGCAGGTTAGAAGACAATCAGCCAGTTTCCCTCAGTTTCCTTCTGGAATCTAGACTTCTGTCTCCCTCAATACTATTGGCCAGCTTATCTTGGTCAGGGATAGGATGACAGGTAGGCCGCTGGCCATTTATTATGGATCAGACTTCTTAGATTTTAATGGACATAGGAATCATCTAGTCATATTGCCAAAAATAGACTCACCTCACTAATTCCTTGTGTATTTGGAGCCTGGCTATCTGTCTCCCCAGCGAGGCTGCTGATTGTATGATGAACTGCTTGCTATTGAAGGGCTCATTATAATATGTCTGGCCTTGTTGTGTCCATACCCATTATTTGGGGTGTCCACAAGAGATCCTTAGAGTCAGTTAGGCTTTAAGACTGTTTTGTGCCCTTTACCTAACCTATAAACAAGCAAAAGAAAACTATACTAGGAGATGGTTGGAATCATGCATTTGGGGTTGGAAGGGTGGTTCGGTGTTTAAGAGTATGTTTGGCTTTTCCAAAGGACCCAGGTTTGGTTCCCAGTACCCACATTGGGTGGTTCACAGCCATCTATGACTCCAGCTCTTGGGAATCCAACACCCTCTTCTGGTCTCCATGGGCAGCTGTACATATATATAGCATACCCACACACAAATATTCATGCATAAAAATAAAGAAAGAAAAATGTAAAGCATTGTGCGTTTATGGCTTAAAGATATTTTTTCCACATTCACTTGGAAACCTAGAGGCCTTGGTTTCTTTTTATTTTGTTTCTTTTTATTTTTTTGACCTTCCCTTCACAGTTTGGCACAGCCCCACTTTTGTTGATTTGGCATTCCCTCTGTGGATCAACTTTCTTCTGGCTTTGGAAAAAGCTTCCATTTTTTACCAGGCACTTTTAACCTGCAGGATCTCCATTTAGCTTAATTGGCATATTTATGTATTGAGATGGGTGCCTAGAGGGCTTGGGCCATAGCATCTTTTGTATAAATCGAAAAAAATGAAATGAGTTCTTCTCACAGTGGTGTGCCCTTCAGTCATGGAGTGCGCTAAAAGGCTCATCATTTACAGGCTGCGAAAGCTCAGGGAGATCAATAGGTAGAATGCAGCCCAGGGCCATTTAGAAAAGCAAAACTCTGGCATTTTCAAGCCCAATTACTTTAGGAGCTTGGCCATTACTAATTCCCTGTTAAATCCTTCCTGGGCCTCTATTCCCGTGTTAAGGAATGGCCTCAACACAGAAGACTCTGCCTCCAAAGGCTGAACCAGGACCATGTTCCTGGGAGCTGGACAGTGTAAGCCCTGGGGACCTGACACTCCTCGACAGCCCCCTCTGATCACAAGCCAAGCAACAGACTGTCATTTTTCAGGTCGCTTCTGAGGCCCAGCGTCCTTTGAAGGCAAGTGTGGGAATTGATTCTTATTAGTTTAATATAGCTCTAGTTAATGGCTTATAGATTTTTATATACTCTGGCCCAGCTTGGCATGTCTATTAAGTCTCTATTAAGGTTGACAGAGGACAGAGCAGGTCATAGGACTTGGGACAAATGCAAGACTTCCCTGCAAGCCAGACTGAGGAGAAGTGGCTCTTTAACAAGAGTTCTTAGAAACTCCTAAACCTGAGAGAGAGACAGAGAGACAGAGAGAAAGAAAGGACCTATGCCTGAATACTGGGGGAATTAGGCTTGTGAGTTCACGAAAGCCTGTCTTGATAGGAGCAAAGATAGTCTTGGGCTAGCACAATGGCCTGCCGGAAAGAATTGCAAACAGAGAGGACCATCTGCCCTTAGAAGTTTCTGTTTCTGTCAAGATGGTGGTAGACGGCAAAAGATGTCCACGTGGAAACTGTCAAGAACCTATTTGGAAAAAACGGTCTCGGAAGATACAATTAAGTTAAGGCTATCCAAATGAGATTGTCCTGGCTTATCTCCATAGGCTATCAAGATAGCAACAGATCACTTTAGAAAAGATACAGACACAGAGATAGAGCAATAAGAGAACCGTGCAGGAAGTAAGGAGAGGGCAGCACACCTGTGAGCAAAAAAGCTCCAATGATTACAAGCAAATTGAGAGCAAGGCTGGGATGAGTCCCTCCTCTGAACTATACTTCCAACATTTTTTTTTACCCCTGGTTCCTAAGGATTGTGGAAGAATACATTTCTGTGTTGCAATGTTACCTGGTTTTAAACAATTTTTTACAGCAGCCCTAAGAATCTAGTGTGATTCAGACTACCACTCTACCTTGGAGAAACCCATGAACCAAGAAGAGACATGCACTGGAAACAGTAGAGATATGTTGTTCAGGTGGGTGGCTGCCTCTGTGGGAATGGCAGGTAACCTCAGTAACAGTGAACAGTGGCAGTCAGACGGAGTCTGGCTAAGCCTGCACACCCCTCACCTCTGGCTATCCAGGGCAATCACTAACTGACTCTTTGCAGGGCGATATGGGGCACAAACTCCAGGGCCTTGCAGGTATGACAGTGAACGAAGAGGGGCACACTCTCTTCCACCCCTCTCCACCTCCCTTCAATCCCCCAAGTCATTGCTAATAACCCAAGAGAATGACTCCCACCACAGCAACAACTTCTTGCTAGGACATTAAAGGCATGATGTGGACCAAGAGAGTTTACCTTACAAGATGGTGGCAAATGACAAAATGCAGCACTGGTTCTGTGGTTACCAAGTGCTCCTTCCTGGGACTCAACCCTCTCCTTTCTCCAACTCACCTGAACTCACACATATGAACACCTCTATATCAGGGCCCTGGGACTCTGGGAACAAGAACTTAAAGCAAATTCAAACAAACAAACAAACAAACAAAAACACTTGTAATAAGAGACTGTATTAGGAATGTGAACCAAGAATGAAAGCAAAGCATAACTAAATGAAAAGTATACACATATGTATGTGTGTGTGTGTGTGTTTATGACTATCCTGGAACTCACTTTGTAGACCAGGCTGGCCTCAAACTCATAGAGATCTGCCTGCCTCTGCCCCCTAGTGCTGGGATCAAAGGCTTGTGTCACCACTGCCTGGCTAAAAGGTATATTTTACTTAAGTCTGTCCTAGCCTGTTGCTATGATAAACACCATTACCAAAAAGCCACTTGGGGATAAAAGGGGTTAATTTAGGTTATGGGATACAGGCTATTATCAAGAGAATCCAGAGCAAGATCTCAAGGCAAGAAACGAAACAAGAGACCATGGAGGAGTGCCACTTGATCTTGCTCTTTCTGATTTGCTCAGTTCCCTTACACAGCCCAGGCTTGACTACCCAGACATGGTATTAGCAAGAGTCATCTGGGTCCTTCTACATCAATCGGCAGTCAAGGAAAAGCTCACAGCCATGTCCACAGGCCAATCTGATGGATGTGATTGCTCAGTTGAGATTCCCTCTTCCCAGGTCTATCTAGGGTTGTGTCAAGTTGACAATAACTAACTATAATAGATGGAATAAATACTAGAATCAATATAGATGAATAGTGAACCACTGAGTTGCAAGATCAGTTTGTAATGAATATGACAGACAATAAGCTGATCTCATTAATGCACAATGAACTTATAAACAATTTTTTAAAGCTGAAATTTTTTTCAATTTCTGTTTATTTGATTTTGGGTTTTTTTTTTGTTTGTTTGCTTGCTTGATTTTTTTTTTTAAGGCAATATCATGCTAGGCTAGGCTTGTCTCAAACTTGCAATTTCCCTCTTAGTCTCCCATTGTACATCACCATGCCCAGTTCCAATTATTAAATGATTCAAAGATATGAGAAAAATTCCCAGAAGTTCAGAACAATATAAAAAACCCAACTTGATGGTAATAAAAGGAATATGTGGAATATAATAATAAAGTAATATTTTAATCCCTGAGTGGAGAAAGAATAAAGCTCCTCAGAATAAAGTGATCAGCTTTGGATGACCTTGAGAAGTGTTCAAATATATTCACCACTTCAGAAAATTATAGGGTTTTATTGGTGATCAGTTTTTGTTTGTTTGTTTTTGTGATACTTGAAACTAGAGCTTGATAGAAACCAGACTAGAAGTCATGAGGGCGCTGGGTACGTGGAAGTGAGGCCAAACATCACCAAATAAGGTTAGTGAGATAGAGACACTCAGATGCTGCTGGTTTGCAACCTCTTTGGAAACTAATTTAAAGATACAGAAATCTGTACCTGTGCGTGTGTGTGGTGGTGATGGTGAGGGGGGTGCATGTGCTTGTGTGTGTGAGTGCAAACTCCCAAGCTCTGCTCTTCAAAGGAAAGTCCTTTGCCTCTTGTCTCTTGTGGCCCACAGAGGTGTTCCTCCATCTTCCCCAGCATTCTCTGCTATCCATTCACTTGGTCTAGGCTTTATTAAACCTCAAAAATAACAGTTGCCATTCAAGATCAGGTAGAATGAAGAACGATGCCTGATGGCCATGGTGGTCGTTGTAGCAGCCTTGGACTGCTTGCTTCTGGAATGCTTTTAGCATCAAAAGATACCCTTTATTTGTTCAAGCTACCCAGATCACCTCTCAGGTTACTACCAACTAAACACCATGCCAGGCTGAACGCTTAAGAAGGGTTGAACACACTTGCCCTAAGTTGCTCGGGTGCTCAGTCATTATTTGGGTGAGTCTGAAACACTTTAAAGCTTCCCTCAATCACCAAGTGTTGCTTTTGTGGTTACACTTTTCCCCAAACTGTTTATTCTGTGGTAATTCTAGATGGTGTCTAATGATGCACAGATAGGTCATATCCATCTAGAGTGAGAAAACATGAGCTTTAGAAGTAGAAATGGAAAGAGCATTTGCAAAATATAGGTTGTCTAGTTTGTTTGTTTAATGTAGCCTCCAAACCTACATGAAGGGATTGGTGAAAGATGGAACAGGCCCACTTCAATGGTGGAACATGTGGTTTACCTGCATTGAAGCTACTGGCCAGGGCAACTCTCAGACAAGGTCTGCGTGGTACAGTGGGGATCAACTCCAGGAAGAAGCCTCCATCATCTTGAGCTGTCACCTGAGTTTCCTCCCAGGAATTTTGGACACTTTATTTAGAAGCTTCCTGAGACGAAGATAGAAGAAAAAGTTCCGAGGAAGAGTAAACCCATTGTTTGCTCTAAAAACTCACAGTGTAGGTTCAAGGAAGTTAGAAAAGCCTGAGGTTCTAACCAGAATGAAGTAGCTCCAAATTCCACACTCGCTCGCCTTGGCTGTCACTCAGACACTGTCACTGTGTCACCAGCAAATCTGCTATGTTGACCATCCTCACTCCAACCTTGTGTTTGCCTGGACCTTTATTTAAAAATCACTTTTTGTTAATTCTTTGCGATGTTACGCAATATGTCTTGATCATATTTCCCCACTCCCCCAGCTCCTCCATGTCTGCCCTCTCTTTCCTCTTCTTCTTACCCACTACACTCCCTGTTAATTCTAGTTTGTGTTGCCCAACTAGTCTTGGGAATGGGGCCTGCCCCAGAGAATGGTCATCTTACCAGTTATCACATCATTAAAGGAAACTGACCCTTCCACTAACAGCACCTGTCAACTGCTAATAGGTCCTCAGCTGGGGTGGAGTTTCATGCCTGCCTTCCTCTCTCCATGCTGGGATTTAGTCTTGCTTGGGCTTCAGCCAGTCTGTGTATGCTGTGACAATCGTTGAGTTCCTATGTGCAAATGCCATTGTGTCTGAAAAATACTATTTCCTTGCTGTTATCTATCACTTCTAGCTCTTAAAATCTTTCTGCCCCTTCTGCGAAGATCTGTATGCTTCTGGGGTGGGGGAGGGGAGGGAAGTATGATATGTCTATCCCATTTAAGCCTGAGCACTCTTTTTCTCTGCACATCGACGAGTTGAAGGTTAATTGCCTATGCTAATGTCCATCTATTGCAAGAAGAATCTTTCCTGATAAGAGCTAAGAGATATACTGATTTATACATCTGTAAGTCATTAGGATTCCTTTTAGTACTACATTCATTTAACAGAGTAATAGTATTGGGGTTTCCCCTAGGACCTAGGACCTGTCTAGCCACAGGTTTTTTGGCCACTTTAACGGTGCTATCTTTGGGATCTAAGGAGCTATAGAATAGGTTCAGTAAGTGGCTAACTACTTCCATAACATTAATACCACTATTGTACCAGTGGGTATATCTTGTCAGAGAAGTCATTGCTGTACCCTGCAGAGTTTACAGCTCGGTGAGACTGATGATTACTGTTCTCTTCTGGCCGTATACATAGTGCTCCCCAGTGCCCTGAAAGCTAGCCAATAGAGAAGAAGCTTCTTTTATCCATATTCTCTGACTCACATGTATGGTTTCTCCAGCAATAGGATCTTATAGTCAAATTCAGGGAGGTAGCCAATCATTGGTAATAGCCTGTAATGTTTGTGGGTCTACGGGACTCCATTTTGCCTGGGTTTTTACAGGAGTTTGTTAGCACAAAGCTGTATCACTTAGCCTGGTTGGATTTCTTGTGTTTAAGGGCTTCCATTCTTGACTTTTAAGATATTATTTGAGAAGATAGCATGCTTAATCTCCAAACTCATTTATCTACCAAAATTTCCCTGGGGTTTGCTCAAGCTGTATGTTGAAGCGTAACAGTCACACAGGTAGATCCAGGGTAGTGCAGAATCTCCCTCCTTTTTCCTAATGCTGAGCTTTGTCAATACTCTTAAATGAAAGCAGCACCCAGATAACTAACTATTTAGGACTTACAATATGCTGTTGTTATCTTTGGGTCACGTTTAAATATACTGAGAGAGACGTGGGCTTTATTGGTGATTTTAATGTAATACCTGATAGAGGGACTTGATAGGAACCTGAAAAGAAAAAGCATGAGATAGAGATCACCGGCATGTAAAGAAAAATAGGCCAACATTACAGAAGTGTAATGTTGGCATGTAAAGAAAAATAGACCAACATTACAGAAGGGGGGGGGCCTGGGGATGTCGACAAAGAGACTGACATGCTGTGGCAGGGACAAAGACATGTGGTCACTCATCTTGTTTAAATTAACACAAATGTAAAGTTTGTTTGAATGACTCATTGGGCTTGTTTGTAAATGAGATACTAAGACATTAACGATATTATTCTCTATTCTCCTTTCCAGCCTATTAAATATGCATATTGTTTAAAAAAAAAAAGCTTTATTCCTGAAGAAAATTCAAGCTCTTTTTTAAAATTCAAATCTTCTGATACTGAAAGAAAGGGACAAGAATTACATAAGCAGCCTGTTTCTATAAAATAAATTTGTATGAAAAGACTCCCTACAAACAATTAGTCAGAGAAGGGGGTGGGGGAAACAGCGTAGCCCTGTGTTTTCATCTCTGCAGAAGCAAAGAGCAAAGAACATCCAGGGCTCTCTTGGAGAGCTGCTCTACCGCAGCATCCCGAAGTTCACTCTGCAGTGGTAGATTTGGAGACGGGGAGGAATTTGAGTGAGGACAGAGAAGTGGATCCGTGGTTCAACATAGTACATCCAAGTGTAAACTCACACATCAGTGATCACTTCGTGCACAAGGGAAGAATCTGTGCAAAGACACAGGGGGAGAACAGCCTTTTAAAATAAGCACTGTTAACAATTGATTCTGGAATATAAAAGGAGGTGGAAGAACAGGGAGAGGGAAGGGGAGGAGTAGGGAAGAAGGGGGGATAGATTTTTGATTTCTACTTTGAACAACGAACAAAAACCAATTCTAGAGGTTTAACTATTTAAATATAAAAGGCAGAACAAAAAAATTTTAGAAGACAACACTAATAAAACACAGAGAACACAAATAAATGAATATACTGATTTGTGAACCTATCTCTTTATTTGAAATATTCATATGCATAAAATATATGACTTACACTTCGGTAGAAAACATGAGCAAAAAACGAGTACAAAAGCCATAGGTGTGGCTGAGGTGACAGGTCAGCCGTTAAAGTGCTCGCCACATGAACATGAGGATCTGAATCAATTCCCACAACACACAGGAAAAAGCTGAGCATGGTGGCACATGCTTGTGATCCTGGTGTGGAGGAGGAGGAGGAGACAGGAGGCTCTGCCTGAACCCAACCTGTGGGTTCCAAAGGAGAGACTCTGCCTCACAAAGTAAGGTAGACTTCATCTGAAGAAGGTACCGAGACCTCTGCAGGCACTCGTGTGCACATACACATGAAGAGAAGACGTAGAAAGAAAGGAGGATAGGAAAAGAGACAGAGAGAAAGGGAGATGTAGAGAAAGACAGGGAGGGAGGAAGAGGAGAGAGGGAGAAGGAGGGAGAGAAAGGAAGAGGGAGGGAGTTGACAAGGACAGCATGAGCACCTGCTGCCTCTGTCCGTTCCGTACATTTGCCCATCTGTAAAAGATGGACAAAATCAAATGTCGAAAACATGGTGCGGTGAAAAGTCAGTGAATGGTTGGTGGAGCATAAGCATGCATAATGGGAAAACAGTGTGTCTTTACCTAGCACGACATCGGCTATATATTCCTGAATCTAGCAATCTTGCCTCTAGATTCGTTCTCCTTAAAAAATGTCAGCATAAACAGATCAGAAGACAAGCAGAAGAATCAACTGAACAGCACACTCATTATAGAAAAAAAAAAAAAGCAGGAGAATTAAGGTCTGAAGTAAAATTGATTGTGAAATTTTTACTTAAAAACATTCCATACAACGGGGTGGGGGGAAACCAATGAACAATAGCTGCAAAGAACAATGTGGGTCCTTTTAGCGTTCCACAAAAGGTAGACCCCAAAATTATTACTTATGATTTCATTTTTATAAAGATGGAAGTTGTAAAACAAATTTAAAAAAACTGGGCTGGAGTTATAGCTCGGTGGTAAAGCATTTGTTTAGTGCTCAGAGTTCAATTTCACACTCTAAATAGCAAAATCTAAGGTATACTCCTGAAGATAATACACATTTATGTGCAGAGGGGAAAAAGTGGGGGAACATTCTGAGCATAAAAAGGGGGTGGGAAAATGTGAGCTGTGGGCTCTGAGAACATTGCCCTTCTTGGCATGGAATCTAGTTTCCCAGGTCACTTAATACTGTTGTTTTTAACTACATTAAGATGGAGATGTACAAATTCTGGCATGGTGGTTCACACATGTAAACTCAGCACTCAGGAGGCTGAGGCAGGGGGATTTCTGCTGCTTGCCCAGGTGTAGTCTAGTCCTCACAGCCCTCTCAAACACACACGCATGCACGCACACACCCCAAAACATAAATGTGTTTAATAAATTTTTTTACAAATAAAAATTAAAAGGTTAAAATTCTTAGACATCATAAAAATCAAAGACCCATTCATGACATACCTGAGGCAACTTGATAAATGACCTCTTTATTCCCCATGCAATTATGCACAGGTACTTTTGAATAGTTCGTTTCCTGTTCCTGTTAGTAGACTGAGAGACTTTCCACCCTGAGACGCTCGTGGGCAGCAATGGCAAATCAGTGACTACGCATGGAAGGGTACTGGATTTTCACAGAGGTTGTATTTCACAGAATTCACCCAGCTTCTATCATTCCTTCCGTATTCTGTGTGAAGATACGTAAATAACACTCAGGGCAACATCGGTTCAAAACCACACAGTACTAGAAAATGTGTCCATCAAAGTAAAATTGATATTGTACTATATCATGTTTTTGTTCAGCCACAAATAGAAGCTACAGGTAACAATCTGGTTTAATCTGTTTTCTTACCCAAATGTTGTACAAAACAGGACAACTACAGAAAGTCCTATTTTTTATGGCTCCATTCTTCAAAAGACCAAATATATGTAAAACTCTATTGTGTTGGGAGATTCATACTTATATCTCAAAAGTGTTGGAGGAAGAAAATGATGGAATTACAATGGGTACAAGCACACTCCAGGACAAATGAAGTAAATACTGTAAGAACCCTAGAGAATTCCTTAATAACTGATGTATTAGTTTCTGAAGTCATAGCATCTCAAAACTGAAGAGACTTTAATGACCACTCAGTAGCCCTTTGCTTTAGCTTTTCATTTTTATATATGTCAGGTCAGCCTTACAAAGAAGTATATAAGTCAGAAGAAATAATATCTTATTAAACGAAATAATTTTAGACTTACAGACCCACTTCATATATATATATATATATATATGTTTAAATTCATATGAAAATTTAGAACAAATTTCACAATACACTGTCACCAGTCATTGGTGTATTGTGTAGTAAATTTTGACTTAATCTATCATTCATTGAGAGCTTTATCTTTCTTCCTAAATCTGTGGGGTCGGGAGGTGGGGCTAGAGATCTGTTCTCACGTGACCCTGAAGAATAAGAGCACAAAGCCTCCGGATGGCATCCCTTCATCTTTGAACATCAGTGAATGAGCATCTCTTCATCTTAGCATTGGTGACTGAATCTTCCTTTAATCAGAGGGCTAAAGCTAATTCCACTCTTTTTTTTTCCTCTTTGGCCCTCACATGACAGCACTTGTTGTCCAGCATAGCACACAATCTCTGCTTGCCAGCTTCAAGCTTTGAGCAACACATATTATCCCACACCGTCCATGACCCCTTCTGCTTCTCATGTTTACAAATCTCGGGGCTTCTTATATACATCCCTCATCTTCATCATATTTTCCACATTTCTCCCAGTGGTGCAGTCTGAATCTACTTTAAAAGTGTGGTGTTTGAAGCAGAGCACAGCTTTGCTGCTGGTCTACCTGTCCCACAGGGAACTAAGCCCATCACCTTTTGCTCTCTAGACACTAAACCTCTCTGTTTAGTGTAGTCCAAAGATGGCCATACTGGTGCCCCTGTTCGTATTAACCCATTAAGGGCAAATAAATCAAATGCAGTGTGAGTCTGAAGACTGGCTGGTTGTAGGAAGGATAGGTAGGTATGTTATATACTGGTATGACATGAATGACCAGGGCCAATTATTTTTAAGATGCTCACAGTTTGCCTAGCTTATATTGGGGCTACATCTCTCTATGTTTGGGGGAGCATGCCTTCTGTGAGGTCCTGAGATAGCTTTCCAGCCAGCGGTAAATGGTGTTGATATGTGAGACCAATCCAGTAAACTGCAGATCAAAGAAAATGCAATTGCTCTGCTGGATTTGTCCCTGCGGTTGCTTGCTGATGCCCCCTGCTGGCATCACTGTCCTGGCTAACACATTTCAGGAGTCATGCCAGGGACTGTTCGGTGATGCTCAAGGCATGCATCTTGATGTCTCCCTCAAGACATGATCCTGTGGCATGCAGACCACAGGATGTGAAAATAAAATGATTAGCATAAACATCCTGTGCATGATGATAAAATAGACGGCTTTAGGGGAAAACTGACTTTCACGTGTGCTAAGGAAAGTAAATGGTTCCATCAATCTTCTTCCATGAAAATAACCCCATGTAACTAACCCAGGCTGCTTTTATGCTCATGGTTTCTATGAAAGGCAATAGTGAGCCAACGCCTGGAAACTTGAAATCCAAGAATTGCCAGCACCCCTATCCCCTTCCAGTCTGTTCATTCCTTTAACCAGCATTAGCTGAACATTTATTATATACCCAAGCCTGTAACAGGCATTGAAAAGACTGGTCCTATAAAGCAGGCATGGTTCCGGGACACAGACAATAATAAGGTAAATATTCAATTTTAGATTGAGATAAGAAGCCATAAAGAAAATAAAACAGGTCAGTAGATAATGAGCTGGGAAGGCATGGGGGTTAAGGGGATGATTTAAGTAGAATGATGTAGGGATTCAAAGGCTTTTTTTGTTTCTCTAATTACTAGAATTAACAGGCTTTCAGCAAAAACTGTTTCATCCTTCCTGGGACTGAATGAGATTATCCTTGACTTTGGGTGAAGCAATGAAGAGAGGCGCAAAGAGGTCCCAGGAAGCAGCTTAGCTAGAGCATCGTATTCTCAAATAACTTGAGGAAAGGAGGATGGGAGAAAGAAAGAGAGGAAGAGATGGAAGAGAGAGGGGGAGGACGTGTTGGTTCCTGTTTTGAGGCTGTATTCTATCATGGCAGGAAAGTCATGGTGGCAGGAATTTGAGAGAGCTGGTTGCATCACATCCACAGGCAGAAAGTAGAGGGAGGTGAATGCTGGTATCTGGCTCATTTTCTGCTTTATTACATCTAGGACTCAGCCCATGGAGTGACCATCATCCACATGTATCAGTTCCTGAGAATGCCCCCATCTACCTGTCCAGAGGCTGTTCTCCATGGTGATTCTAGCTCCTGTCAATCAATACTTAACCATCACGCTAGCAAAGACGAATGCGCAGAGTGTAAGGTGAGATGGGTATCCTAGTGCCCTGGAGCTATGGCAAAAGGGGAGGGGGACACAGGACTGCCAGAGGACCACCAAAGGGAGGGCACTGCAGGGAGAAGGGTGTGTCAGAGCCCTGAAACCCACTCATCCCCACTTCAAGTTAGGTAAAACTTCTAAAATCTGTTTGAAGGAGGTCCTCGCCCTCACTTGGCAAAAAGCTATGATGGGCAGATAAAATTATAACACAAGCAGCTCTGAGAGCCCCACCGCCCTTTATTCATGAGTCCAGCAACCCTCAGAACCAGGACGGGTTCCGACGACGCCAGCCCAACTCGCAGTCACCCTGCACTGTTAGACAGGAAACGGAATAGAGGTACGGGCTGCATGAGCGGCAGGTTGAGACGGGTCACCCTTTGCCCTCTTAGAACAGAGTTGGAGTAGTTTTTGCCTGTCCCGATTGGAGCACCACCACCATGAGTGGCAGCGACCCAGCTGCCAGAGAGAAAACCGCCTGGGCTGTCAGCTTTTATGATCTAGTTGTTATGTGAGGACTCATTGACAGGCGTCCTCAGCCGCATCCACTTCAACTCGTTCTGAAAGTGTTGATTGCTAAGAATTGCTAAGCTGGCCTCTCCCAATATTCATGGGCTCCACAAACCGAAGGGATCCGTGAGATGGAGAAAGGAATCTGGAGAGAGTGGGTGAAAGGACAAGACGATGAATCTTTATTTCCACGGACCTTCTTACTAAAATGAAGCAGGTCATCTACTGTGACAGTAGGTGATAAACATTCCAAGGGAGCGGAATATCTTGAAATACATTTTGCCCACATCTGTTCCACAATGACAATGGATAAGAGGCCTGCTCTTGGTTTTTATTTTTCCTGCATCAGTGAAGACAGGAGTAATGCATTACCGCATCACACGTTTTCTTCAATATCCACCACATTTCAGCAGGATTGACTGTTTTGTTTGGTTTTGCAATCCAGTCTGTTCTGTTTCATATATTTAAAGGCATCGTGCTGAGGAGTTCAGAGGCCTAATGGATTGCCGCGGGTCTAAGAATCCCCGCGTACAACTCTGTCATGAACTTGTTTGGGAAGAACAGAGCTTTCAAGTCATCCTGTGTGGGGCAGCCTCAAGATTTGCCCGAGAACAGACAGAACACCCCAATCCCCACCTTCAGGGCTCTGGGCACCTGCTTTAAGAAGAAACGTGACTCCCAGATTACCCAGGAGGGGGTGTTCCATAGTGGCTTGCGGTACCATCAGCTATTTCTAGGCACATACTGCCATCTGGTGGTCAGTTCCCTCCCTCATTTCTGTCTGTCCTGTAATTGGGAACATTGGCGGCAATTCAGCCGCAGTACTCTTCTCAGGTCTGTCCATTGTCCCAGTCCCCGTAATTCTCAACCCTCACAGACTCTGCGACAATGCTCACCAAGCGCTCTGCAGAAACACACACCGAACTTGGACTAAATGTCCAGTAGGGGGCAGTGACTGGCAGTATTCAAACCCCAGTTTTACCAAGGCTTCCGGCTTCCCTCAAAAGGCAGTGTCCTACTAGCCCAGAATGACCTTAAACTCCTTCGGTCCGCCGGCCTCCACTTCCTAAGTGCCAGGCTTGCAGGTTTGTGTCAAGACGCTCAACTATCAAAAGGTCACTTTTATCTGTGCTCGTGTCTGGATAAATTTAAATACAGGGTGTACAGATTGATGGTGCCCCCCCCCCCAGCACGCGTTTTTGATAGGTGGAGGCTTCCAGTGAGGTAAACGGTCCCGGGGGCTCAGGCCCATGGCATCCTGACCAGGGATAACTTCCCACCCCTGGTCAATGTACCCTCTGCTCAGACTCCGCGGTGCTAAGTTCTCAGGCTCCACCTGGCCGCGCCCCTCTCACCCACTCTCCAGACCTCCACCGTTCCCTGCCGGGCTCCAAAGCCACCACGTTTCTTTCTCCTTCGAAAGGGCCTCCTGCCTCCCTTCTTTTGCCTTTGACCCCATCACTTCCTTCTCGGTGTGGCATCCAGAAGGGTCCCGTTTAAAACACACGCCTGGCCCGTAGCTCTCCAGGACTCACTAACCCTCGGTGTAAAAGAAGACTTCTAGGAGACACTATTATCTGCCCTGCGAGTGGTTCTCTGAGCTCGTCGCCTCCTACACAGCTGTACCAACAAGGGGAGGGGCTGGGGGGCTTGTTATCCTTCAAACACGTGCTGTGTGCTCCTGTCTCAGGGCATCTGCAACCAACAGCGAATACCAACGAGGCTCCTTCCCTCCTTTCTTTCCCAGCCTAGGGACTCCACTCTGCCGCTTCCTGATTTGATTTTCTCTGTATTGTTATCTCCACCTAACGTTTTGTGCATATCACTAATTTTCTGTTGTCTCCCTCCCACTGCTAAAGCAATCACCGCGAGAAGGCAGACATTTGTCTCCTGTTCAGTGTCGAATCCCCAGTGTCAAAAGCAGTACTAAACAGAAAATAGAGTGTCTACAGGTTGAACGACCTCCATGGTTTTCCATCACCACCCTGCACCCTCAGGGGCCCTGCAGCAAGATTAGACCCTCCCTGACTGCTCCAGGATCCAGGAGAAGCATCACCCTGGGTCGGTGAAGAAGTAATAATATGCAAAATGACAATATTTCGTTTTGTTAAAGGTTTAGCTTGGGGCTTTTTTAGGAGGAGGCCTGTGGGATAGCTTTGGCTGTCATGAAATGCTATATGTAGACCAGGATGGTATGAGATTCTGTATATAGACAAGGCTGGACTGGAGTTTCATATTTAGACAGGGCTGGAGCGGGATTTCATACGCAGACAAAGCTGGCCTGGAATTCCATACGTAGACCAGGCTGGCCTAGAACTTGCTGCAGTCTTCCTGTCTTTCAGCCTCTCAAGAGCTGGGGTTACAGGTAGGCAGCGTCACACCCAGCCTTTAATATTCATACTTTAGTTTCTCCTCCGGGGCTTTTAAACAACTATTTGTTTTTAAAGGTTTTTAAATGTTAGTTGACACGTAATAATGGTAGATATCTATGGAGTTCAAGGTGACATTTCAATACATGGTATAGTGCGTAACGACCAGATAAAGGTGGCCAACATATCTGTCACTGCAAACATGTCTTTTCAAACTGTGGAAATGATTCAAAATCATCTCTGCTGGGCATTTTAAATACACAACTGTCAACCAAACTCACCCTGCTGGCTTGGGACATAAGAGGTCACTCCTCTGGCTGTACCTCATATTGTTAATTATCCTTTCTCCAATCCCTTCCCTTCACCCCTCTCAGCTTCAGGGAACCTTCTGTTTCTATGAGATCAACTTTCTAGCCTCCATCCACATGGTCGTTGTCCATCTGAGTCCACCCTAGTTTACTTAACATGGTATCTTCCAGGTCCGTCTATTCTACAGACGAGTGACAGCATTTCATTCTTCACGGTTGACTAATATTCCATTGTGTGTCTGCATCACATTTTCACTGAACATCATCCGTCAGTCAGGAAACAGCAGTTTATCCCATATCTTGGCTTTGTTAATAGTAATGAGCACAGGGGCACAAGCCGTCTCTTCAATACACAGATTTTATTTCCTTTGAATGTGTGCATAGTATCGGGATAACTGGATCATATGGTAATTTCATTTTCTTGAGGAATATCCAATATTGTTTTCCATAACGGCTTTACAAATTTACATTCTTGTTAACAGTGTGTAAGCGTTCCCTTCTCTCTGTTTGGATGGCAGCACTTGTTTTGTTTCATTTTTTAATGTTTTATACATTCAAATTAAAACACAGTTACATCACTTTCCTCCCTCAAGAAGCACCGAAGTCCCCTCCCTTCAATTCCTGATAGCCTCTTTCTCCTTGATTATTTTTGTTATATGTGTGCGCACACACATCAATACAACCTGCACTTTTGTTGTTTGTGTACGTATGGCTTCGGGGATGAATACTCTGCATTTGACAAGCAATTAGGGGGCTCATCTCTAGAGGAAGCTCACTCTCACTGTCCCATTCTCAGGCATCATCAGTTGTTTGTAGCTCCTTGTCCAAGGGTGGGACTGTGAGATTTCTCCCCTTCTGTGTTACCATGTCTAATGATATTGCCACTGTTCTGGCCTTGTCTATACAGTCACTTCTACAAGGAAGTGGCATCATAGCCCACTGTGGATTTAATGGACATTTCTTTAAGGATTAGTACTGTGGAGGCTTTTCCATATACTTGTTGATTATTGGAATATCTTCTCTTGAGAAATATCTACTTAGCTCATTTGCCTATGTTTAGTTGGATGGTTATTATTATTCACTGTTCAGTTATTGAGTTACTCGTATATGTTGGGTAAGGATACATTGTTGAAATCTGAATTGGAAATATTCTCTCCCATTCTGTAGTTTTTCTTTTCACTCTGGTGACCATTTCCTTTTTTTTTTTTCACAGAAGCTTCTTAAATGGACGGAACCCTGTTCATTCATTTTTTGTTTTGTCAAAACAAAGCAACAAACAACAACAAAAGCCTTGTCCGAGAACAGTGTCCTGGTGTTTCTCCTATAGTAGTTTTGTAGTGTGGGGTCTTTCATTTAAACTTTTGTCAAATTTGAGTTCATTTTTGTTCCTTAGGAACAGAGCTTTTTGAAAACACATAGACCCTCTTAAGACATGCCTTTAATCCCAGCACTCAGGAAACAGAGGCAGGCAGATTTCTGTGAGTTAGAGGCCAGCCTGGTGTACATAGTGAGTTCCAGGCTATCCAGGCCTATTTAGTGAGACCCAGTCTCAATATCAAACAAGAGAAGTGAAGAACCTCCCACCCTCCCCCCTTACCACTGTGTGCTTCTGACACAGCCTGTGAGAGATCCAGCTAAGCATCTGACAGTTTTAAATAACTAAGTGATTCTAGCCAGGGCTGAGAGGCACTAGTTCAGAAACTGACAGCTAGCAAAGCACTTCGTGCTCTTAGTTCCCCACGAGAGATGGGGCAGCAGGTTTCTGTCCTCATTTCACAGGAGCCCCAAGAAGATAGCTGACCTGGCCACCCAGTAAGTTTCAGAGCTAGCACTTAAATCTGTCTTCTGAATCAAGTCCCAGGCTCCTTCTCACTCAACAACAGCAGAAGCCGTCTGTAAATAACGCTGTTTGTCCATGCATAACCGTCTCCACTTCTTCTGATTTAGATTGCATTTCTTTTTCTGTCTTGCCTCAGTAGATCACCAAACGGAAAAACTTGGGAACAGACCCCAAGCTGTATTATTCACTCAGAACCTAGCATATTCTGGTTTCTGTGCAAGTTATTTTTTGAATGAATGAATAAATGAATGAAGCCATTGCTCCCACGGTTCTCCGAAAATTCTCGCCCTGCTTTAATGGCTGTACTTCCTAGGGACAGCTACACTCAAGGGTTGGTAATTGGGGCTGGTGAAAGGGCTCAGTGGATTAAAGGTGCTTGCTGCTATGGTATGTGTGTATTCACACACACAGCACAATTTTTTTAAGGAGGGTAGTAGCTTAGCACCAAGAACAACTGAGCTCATACCTGGGCCTAAGGAACTTCCTTCCTCTACTTCCTCCCCTTCCCCCCAGAACACTTGCATAGCTGGAAATGTCACTGAGTGTTGGGACTTTTAAACATTTTCAATTCTTTCTGCTTAAAAGTCCCCAACAGCAGGCTGTCATAAATAGTTCTTGTTGGAACAATGTGTTCTCCCAGCGAGCCTACAAATCTAAGTGGACAAAGGAGGGAAGAATACTCTTGTGCGAAGTTAGTCACAGTTATTTTCTATCCCAATGAACCGAATGACTCCCTGAAACTACAAGTATCAGATCCCCACCAGGCATAAGGCATTCTCTGGTCTCGTTCTCTAGCTTAAGACCAGAGGCTAAGCACCAGGTTATCTTCAACGTTGACAATATCAATGTTTAGATTTGTGGTATTTTTTTGTGGATGGGGATTTGTCCTATGCACTGTTGGAATTTAGAGGTGTCCCTGCCCTCAGCCAAGGCCCGCCAACAGCTTAGGCAAAGCTGTTGCCCAGAAGTCTACACAATCCTGTCAGAGGCTCTTGTGTAGCCTATTTCTTCCTTTGTCTTCCATAGGCTATTCCCTTTATAACCCCTCTGCCTTTACTTCTGCTTATTGCAATATATGGGCTAACATAATTGATACCAAAGTAGTTCCAGAAAGTTGGCAGAAAGACGGAGTTCTGAGAGTGGCCCATTCATTACCACTTGGCAAGGAGGACCACAATCCAGATTGAATATGGGTCACACATGGCCCAAAGTGCAGCATGACTGCGGAGTTGCTAAGCAAGTCACTATCAGTGGGCTAGGGTGCCTGATGAAAATACTCTTGCCAGTGCAGTCAATGGTCTGGGCATTTGAGAGTTTTCAGTTATGGTTTTGTTTTTGTTTTTTGTTTTTTTGTCCATGTGCTGTAATGCCCAACAGAAACAACCTATAGAAGAGAGGACTGTATTGGCTCCTGGTTTAAAGTGATGCAATCCATGTGGTAGCTAATCTTGGTTGTCTTCTGGATGCAACTAGAACCCAAGTGCTGAGCACTCCTTCCTGTAAGGGGTTTTCTTAGATTAGTTGAGGCGGGAAGATTCCCCCTACACCTGGGCTACATGTTCTGGTGGCAGCCCACAGGAAAGGACACCAAAGAAGGAAGCTTTGCTTTTTGCCTGCTTGCCCTCACTCTCACCGGCAAGTTTGTCTACCCTGTTGCTGAGACATCCATTCTCTGGGATTAGAACCCACCATGTCTTTTGGGTTTCAACTTAGACTGAAGATCAGCAGTCACAAAGCAGTTAGAATCAAGCTGGAAGTGGTGGCGACTTATAACCCTGATAGCCAGCCTCTCGGCAACTTACTTCCCAAACCCTAAAGCTTCTACAGCCTCCTTACACACCAGTTAGGGACCAGCTGTTGAAACATACCACCTTCTGGGGACAGTTCATATTCAAACCCAGACAAGGGGTTCTGTGCTTTAAAGGACAGTGGATTTGGATGATTTCCTGCAGAATAGTAATGAGGAGCTGGGTGCATTTTAGCAATGAAGACCTCATAGGAGGGCCAGTGGGACTTTTGGTAGTTTTTAAATAGGCAGCTACCACCTATAGGCCAAAGGACAAGCTGAGAAGAACACACGTTTAAAAGTCATGCATATCAAGGCTCTTGCAAGTGTTCAGCCACTGCGGCCTGTTATAGTGAGGTCAGTATTCTGGTTGAAAAAACCTGAGACTCCAAAATGTGAGATAGGGACCTGAGAAGATAGCCCAGTGGCAGGACTGGGTACCCCAGCCAAAATCTAGAGTGCCTCCATGCAGGAAGACATGTAAATGTCTCTCCTTATAAGACAACCCCTGTCTTTCCTCCCCAGCCAGCAGCTGCTTCACTGCCTCCCTTGGCCATCAGACCAAGAACTAAGATTAAATCCAGCAGCATCCTGGGCCTGATGATAGAGATTATCCTAAAGCAGACTCCCAAGAATTCCCCTGCACACACTGTCTGGGGCAGAAGACGACTAAGAGACTGAATTGCATCGATAGTGGACCAAGGGACTAAATGGGAAAAGTGAGCATGCAAAGATATACTTAGGGTCACTTTCTCAAGGCATGGTTTTTAACACCTTTGGCATGAACTCCAAGGGTCAGGGCAAAGCCATTGTTATACGGCTTTCCAAATGCCTGAGTTACCACAGCAGATGGTAAAAGATAATGAAAACAGTTGGAAAATACGATGAGAAACAGTTCAAATTACTTGGAATGAACAACATTCATTTCTAGTTTTGTACCAGGGCTATGTTAGCTCGCCCACCCTCTGTCTTAATATAGTCCGAAGAGATCTGGGCCATCTGGACACCACACAGAACGTCACGTCAAACCATTACATCAATAAAACAAAGGCATGGCTAGAATGCCAAGACCTTGATTAGAAACAGGTGACCTGCAGGGCAGGCAATAAACTCTGCAAAGATTCCAGGTTGGGCCTCTACAGAAAAGCATCTAGGTATCATATGAGAATTGACATGACGTCATAAGAGTTTTGTACACCGCACACCCATAGAGGAAGAGCCGTGGAACAACCGCTATAGCCAGTTGACATTAGTCTGTCTTCAACAGTGAGTGTGAGGGGCATGTGAATGGCGTGACTACAGTGGCGGAGATGGAATCCAGATATAGGCCCACAGCACAAATAGTCACTTAACCAAGACCAATATAACTGCTACTTCCAGTGACCAAAACCCAGTGTGAGGTGTTCGTTATGGCATTGTTTCCCAAAGAAACTAGCAGGCCACTTGGTGGCAAGTTTGTGACATTAGGTTCTACTCATTCTGAAGGGACCTCCAGTTCCTTCTCATAGGAGCAAAGTCCTATTTCACTTCTGAGTTGTCCTTTGCCATTCACACGATCATCCGAATCAGCCTATGAAATTCCTGGTCCTTAGGTGCAAAATTCTACATGACATTACACACACAAGAGATGTACATCAGAGCAAAGAGGGGCAGGCTTGGCCCCATGCCTTGAGATCCATGGGTCATATCACGCCTTGTACCACCCAGAGACAGACAGCCTGACAGGGCATTTTGGTGGCCTGTTGAAGATAGAGCTGAAGCACTGGCTAAGAGGTAAGTCTTTGAAGGTGAGGTGTGCCCTCCAGAACACAGAACAGGTACTACCCTCCTAAAGGTAATACATGTGGCTAGGGACCATAGGATAGTGTGAATGGAGCCAATCACCACTATTCTCCATGACTTCTGGGGAAAAAAAAAAAACACTTCTAATTCCAGTCTCAAACTATGGGTTCCTGGAGGAGAAAAATCCATTTCTCCCATAGGGACACATTTGGCAAGGGAAAGAGGAAGAGGTCTACTGAATTATGGATGCCACCTGGATGTTTTAGACTGGATGTATGCAGGACCATCAGGTAAGAAGAGGAATCACTGTCATGGCCAGAGCAATTAACTCTGATTAATAGGTTAGGAGCTGCTTCTCTACAGTAAAGACCGGAAGAAGATGAAGACCCCAGGTGGCCCACCTAGATGTCTTGCAGGGTTCTTTAGGCTCCGTTGTAACTGTAGATACATAGCAGAGCTTTAGAAAGCTGTGGTTACAAACAGCACGGATTACTATACAAGCCTACCATCAGAACCGTGAGGCTAGAGGTGGGTAAGATGAGTTCCAGTGGAGAGAAGAGGAAGCTCTCCAGCCCCTGTTGCAGCCCCTAGGAGACGATATTTGAAAGATCTCTTTGGGGTGGAGAGAGTTATAGGGTCTCGGGAGGAGTTCCTCTCCCTAGCATACCTGGGAGATAGATTGCGTGAGGTTGGGCTCTGGTAGCCCTGAGAGTGAAGTGTCCCGAGGGCTTCTGAAGGAAGAGCCTGCAGTGAGAGGTCATGATAGCAGAGGCACTCCAACATGATTGCGAGAGCTACGTTCTTCCTAGCTCCTCTTAGCCAGGGGCTGAGTGCAGCAGCCGTACTCGAGCCCAGATGTTCTTACCCTACCCTATGGGAACTTCTTTCACAGAAAATCTCACCGCTAGACTTACTTCCCCGTTGCCTAGCCAAGACTTTCTTAGAACTTTTATTATTGGAAAGCTTTTTACCACAGCACTGCCTTCTGTCTCTCCCTTCCTCGCTATCCGGTCTAAAGCTCTCCCCCACTGATTTTTTTTTTCTCCTGCTCTTTTCTTATTCACAGGTTTTTCTCAGGAAAAAGCTCTCTGCCCTTTAAATCTAACTTAATATTTATACCCTGGTGACAGGGTGGGTTAACGTTCCCCTTCGTTATAAAAAGTGGTAAGTGGAGTAAGTAGGGTTAGGTCGTTATTCTGAGGTCCAAATTAACTTTTTCTATTATTTTTTAAAAGGTAAAATTGAAGACTGGTGGATAGAAAGACCCGGAGGGGATAGTAGCTCCACAAGGAGACCAACAAAGCCAATAAATGTGGGGGGTCCTGCAGAGACTGATGCACCAACCAAGGACCATGCATGGAGAGGACCTAGACCCCCTGCTCAGATGGAGCCAACAGGCAGCTCAGTCTCTATGAGTGCTCCGTAGTAAGGGGAGCAGGAGTTACCTCTGACATGGACCCTGTTACCCGCTCTTTGGTCACTTCCCCCGGCACACCTTGCCTGGCCACAGAGGAAGAAGGATCCAGGCAGTCCTGATGAGACTTGATAGGTTAGGGGAGGACGACTCCCTCTTTCTGTGATCTAGGGGAGGGAGATGGGGGGAAGAGGAAGGGAGGGAGGGACTGGGAGGAGGCAAGGGAGGGGACTACAGTCAAGATATAAAGTGAACAAATTATGAAAATATTCAAAAATTTTTAAAAAGTAGAAAAAAAAGAAAAGAAAAAAGGGTAAAATTGTAATGATATCCAGGCACAGGGTGCACACTTGTAATCCCAGCACTCAGAGAGACAGAGGCAGGTGGATCTCTGTGAGTTCAAGGTGAAACTGGTCTACAAAGCAAGTCCAGGACAGCCAAGGCTACACAGAGAAACCCTGTCTCAAAAAATAAAAAGAATTTTTAAAAATAATTAAAAATTGTAGTGATAATTAGAAAATTACTTGTTGGAGCTGGAGAGATGTCTTCATTGTTAAGAGCACTTGCTTTTCTTCCAGAGGACCTGAGTTTAGTAACCAGTGCCTAAGTCAGGCAGCTCACAACTGCCTGTAACTCCAGGTCCCAGGGATCAGGTGCCCTATTCTGGACTCCTAGGCCTCCCACACAAAGGTGGTAACATCCGCATACAGAAACACACACATAAATAAGAACAAATATCTAAAAGGGGAAAAAAAGTGTTATTCTCTGTTATTATTTAAAATCACAAGTTTTTTCTTTGTTCACCTGGTGACTAAGTATGCACTTTGTCACAGTGTCTTTATTGCTTATAGGTCAGAGAAACTATAAAGTCAGACAAATCCGTGCTTTGTAAAGGAAATGGCTCTCATTGAGAGCAAAAGCAAAAGGTAAAAGCTGACGCTACAAACCTCTCCCTTGTCCACATTCTGGCTAAGGAGACAGAACTGCTGAAGGCTGCTTAATTGTTAGGTACAAAAATCATAGCACAGTGCACATGTGCTCTGTGTTGAGCGATCAGAGGTAGGTTTTAAGCGGTGCTAATTGTTACTGTATTTTCCTATGACATGCTGGGGTGGCAATTCATTAAAGGTGACACTTAGTGCAACAGCTAGATCAACCTTTACCCTGGGCACACAGCTTTTCTCTTCCCCCAAAGCGTGTCACCAAGAAAGCAAATAAGGACAAAATTAATTTCATGTTTACTGGACAAAAAAAGAAGAACATAATGAACAATTAGTGTTTAGACTGTAGCAGCACACATTTTAAGACATTTATGGTATGAAAAGCAAAGTATCTTGCTGTGAAGCAGTTCTTTATTTACTAAAGGAAAATACATTGATGATGGCTCGGTTCCTATGGATTTATCATTCTATTGGATCCTGAAAATAAAACCATCTGTGCTAAATTTTCATTTACGCTTTACATCAAGATGCCCTTTGTCCCTGCTTATACAGCTGGGAAATAGAAAACACAATTTAAAATACCATAATTAGAATTCTAAAGAACTCAGGGGAGGAGAGGTGTGTGAGAGATTATACCTGACACACTATGAGAGAGAGAGACAGAGAGAGAGAGGGAGAGAGAGAGAGAGAGAGAGAGAGAGAGAGAGAGAGAGAGAGAGAGAGAGAAAGGAGAATTTTACACAATCATGCTGAATTGAAAAACAAAACCGCCGTTTCCCAAACAGGAGTGTACAGTTCAAATTTAGATTTTTCAGCTTCTTGTGGGGTTTAATCATTATAAGAGACCCAGTCAATAAAAAAAGACATAAATATGTCCAAGTCATTTTACTTAGAAAAACCAGTGTATTATACATGTAATTCTTATCTTTGTTGACTGCAATAAAAGTGAAGACTGGGACACTGCAAGGTTTAATTAGAAAATCAAATCAACAATCTGAAGCTCATTCCTTAAACAAGTGGCTCTTGATTTAACTGCACATTAGGGCGACCTGGGGAGCTTTCACAGTCTCTCCACCTAGGTCCACTCAAGATCAATTAAATAAGAATTGCTGACATTTTTAATTCTACAGGTGATTCTAGTGTGTTTCCAAGACTGGCACAGATTTCCTTGGACACTAAAGTTATTTTAAGCTTTAAACTATATTCATGTAAGTTACAAATTAAATATCTACAGCTCCACAAAAGAATACTCACCAGATGGCCTTCAGTTCTGTCAGAGAAGTTCAAAAAGTGTTATTTAAGGAATGATAACTGGTTAACATTGCATCCGCTTTTGAGTCCTAGAAGTGGCCATGCAGTCTGGTTTTAGGCCCTGATATAGAAGAGCATCCTTGCTGGATGTTTTCCTTCTGGGATGAGGGGGGAAATTTGAGCTTCATCCGTACACCCATTCCCCTGGCCCAGGACTATGCTATACACCCTGAACAGAAGAGGACATCTGTCCATCAGAAAGCATCAGCATGGGAATAAATAAAGGCTATGCTGTCTATTGACTTAAAATATCAGTGCTCTTAACTGTATAGCTACAGTGGTGACTAACTTTTGGATAGATTCTGATCTACATACAGATTAAACTTTATGTTGTATCACATAGCCTCAAAAACGTCTAGAAATATGGAGATCTCCATTGAGGTCATTCAATAGGTGGAGAACAGATAAAGTTACTGTGTTACAAACAAAATCGTAGGGTGTTTTTGGTATTATCCTATAAAAATGAAAAATACTTTCTTACTCCAAACAAGTAAAACTCCTAGATCGTGTTGACAGCTTACGAGACTTGATTTAAAATGCATTACTTCTAATAATTACGCCTTTGTTATATAACAAGTTTTTTTTTTATCCTCCTTGGTGAAGAGGCAAATGAGTAGTAGGGGGGTTACTGTGTATGTTCAAGCAGCTACTTGGATGCGCCTTCTAGAAGATGGGGTGCTGCTGTCTCTGGAGTTAATGACGTGAATACCCCCATACAGTGTGGTAGGGTATTGTGGTGGTTTGAATTCCTGTGGCCCCTAAAGTCTCACGTGTTTGGACTTTGGATTAGAAGCAATTTAACAATTCAGGTGGGACTTAGTGGGACATACTAGTAAAAGTGTGGAAATCATTGGTGCTGACAGTGAATTGAACTGTGCTTCAAAGGCTTCAGAGCAGAAGAATATTTGTATGTGGTCTAGAAACCATTCTTGTGATGTTTTGGCTAAGAATGTGGCTGCTTCTTTCCTGACTAAACTGAAGAGTTTTGGATTACTTGTATTGGCAGAGGAAATCTCAAAACAGCCTGTTATTGACTGGTTATTAGTATTTGCTGTTATGCAGGTCTATAATGAAAAGAAGGAGCAAGGAAAATAGAAAATGTGCAATTTGAGGAGAAAAGTGCACCAGGAACGGGAATGGAGCAAGTCCTGAGTTTAAAGAGATAAACAGATATTTTTTAAGCCTGGTGTTAAATGAAATAAAGGGAATGTTGACCTCAGCGCTAGAATCTTCTAGCTAAGATTCTAACTTGTGAAAAGGAATTAAAGAAAAGTTTAGTCCAGACCTGGTGGTGCATGCCTTTAATCCTACCACTTGGGAAACATAGGCCATTGGCTCTCAGTTCAAGACCAGCCGGATACACAGAGCAAGTTCCAGTGCAGTCAAGCTTAGGAAACCATCAAAAACAGAAAGCTGGTGAAGATGTAATGGAATGAGGGGACCATGTTCCAGCCCCAATAAACAGCAGAACTTAGCAGCTTCCAGCACATGGTTTTCGCTTTAGAGTCAAGGATACAAGTAAGGGGTGATGGAATCTTCCTCTGAGAAAGCTGCTGAGGCCAGGTGTGTGGCAGGGGTGTTCCTGCATGGAGGCTGAGAGCCCATGAAGTGAAGCTGTGAAGGTGAAGCCTGGATCGTCTTGGAGCCCCCAGGATGTTGAAGATGCTACAGTGGTGGGATACTACTGAGGAAAGCTGCTAACAGGAAGCCCGAGAGAAACAAATGTGTTACAGTCAACAAGGCTGAAAGGAGTTGGAGATCTGAGTGCGCTTTGACATCAGACACGGAGATGCAGAATTTGGAGTTTACTCAACTGGTTTTTGGTCTTGCTTTAGTCCAGTATTTCCTCCCTATGCTCTCTTTCCTCCCTTTTGGAGCAGCAATGTATATCCTATACCATTGTGTGTCGGAAGTATGTGAATTGCTTTTTCACTTTGATTTAACAGGGGATTACAGTTAAGAGATTGCATGTGTCTCAGAAGAGACTTTGAAGTTTGGACTTTTCAACGAGACTGTTATAGACTATAGGAACTTTTGAAGTTGGACTAAATGCATTTTGCATTAGGATATGGCTACAAGCCTATGGGGACCAAGGAGTGGAATGTGGTGGTTTGAATAGGAATGGCCACCATAGACTCATGTATTTGAATGCTTGGCTCATAGAGAGAGGCACTGTTAGGAGGTGTGGCCTTGTTGGAGTAGGTGTGGCTTTGTTGGAGGAAGTGTATCACTAGGGGCAAGCTTTAAAGTCTCATATGCTCACACCAGGCCCAGCGTAGCATTGCTTCTTCCTGCTGCCTGCCAATCCAGATATAGAACTCTTGGTTCCTTCTCCAGCACCATTTCTGCCTGTGTTCTGCCATGACAATAATGGACTAAACCTCTGAATATGTAAGCTAGCCCCAGTTGAATATTTTCCTTTATAAGAGTTGCCACAGCCATGGTTTCTTTTCACAGCAACAGAAACACTAACAAAGACAGGTGTATTCTGTAGCTCTTTTTAAAATTTATTTTATTTTATTTTGTGTGTGTGTGTGTGTGTGTGTGTGTCTAGCATTTACTTAAGGGTTTGTAAGTGCCTGATATTGTCTTCACTATAGTGTCTGCTCAAAAGAGAGTGAAAACTGGGCTCTTGCAGGCCTTGAATTCTTGTTCCTTATTCTTTTTCTTCAGCGTTTATCAAAGAGCCAATGGAGTCCAGTTAATTAAAACATTCCAGAGGCAGCCACATTGAATTTGGAGTGCAGCTCTTGGAACCAAAGCTAGTGTATCCCCTTCCTTCATTGAATGAGAAAAAGTCACCTTTAAAATTGCTTTTTTATTAAATTTTTATTTTTATATTAATTAGTTTATTTACTTTTTACCCCAGCTGTAGCTCCCTCTCTCCCTCCTTCCCAGTCCCACCCTCCCTCAGCTCCCCCCATGCCCTCTCAAGTCTACTGATAGGGGAGGTTCTCCTCCCCTTTCATCTGACCGTAGCTTATCAGGTCTCATCAGGACTGGCTGCAATATCTTCCTCTGTGGACTGGAAAGGCTGCTGCCCCCTCAGGGGGAGGTGATGAAAGAGCCAGTCACTAAGTTCATGTCAGAGGCAGACCCTGTTCCCCTTACTAGGGACCTACTTGGAGACTGAGCTGCCATGAGCTACATCTGATATAACCTAAAATTCCTTTTTAATGTATTTGTTTTTAAATTATCATACAAAGTAATTGGTTTTATCCTGAAACTTTCATACATAAATATGTATGTGTACATATTTGTACCTTGTTCTTAGCTACAATGTTCTCCTCACCTCACCTCCTCTTTCTGGTCTCCTCCTTTCTTTTACTTCTTTCTCCTTTCTTGTCACAAATATCCCATTATTTTCTTCTGTTCCCCTCTCCCTTCAAAGCTCTGCACCCCATCAGTCTCCTTTCTCTCATAACCTACACACTCTTGGGTGCAAGGGGAGTAAATATATTTGTCACAGTAAAGGCAGAAAAGTATTTATGAAGTCTGTGCTGAGCAGTATGGCTGGGTACCTGAGAAGTAAGTATGGCTTCTAGCCTAGAGAACTGCACAATATTATGTATTTTACTTCTCAAGCTGAATGTCTCAAAGAGCGAGAGACTGAGTGAGCTGGAAGATAAGAAAATCTGAAGTGTCTCAATCACTGTTCTATTGCTGTGAAACCACACCATGACCAAAGCAACTATTATAAAGGAAAGCATTTAACCAGAGGCTTGTTTACAGTTTCAGAAGTTTAGTCCATTATCATCATGGTCAAGAGCATGGCAAAAGCATAACAGCACTCATGGCACTAGGGAAGTAGCTGAGGGCTACATCCTGATCCTTGGGCCAAGGAAAGAAAGGAGAGAGACTGGGCTTATTTTAGGCTTTTGAAATCTCAAGCCCACCCTTCCCCC
>CM053762.1:40656476-40736209 GCA_028658305.1 Pachyuromys duprasi | reverse complement strand
TTAGACCCTCTGGAGGGTCTAATACGTTTTTGTAATTTTATCTTTTGATCAATGCAGAATATATGCGTCTCCACCCAGCGCCAGAGGTATGACTCAGGTCTCATTTTTGTTTTTCGTTAGAAAACCGAAGCTTTTAAAAAAATATTATTAAAGTAAAACTAAATAGTGAAATAGTCATACTTTATCAGGATATTTTCAGCCTTTCCTTGATGGATTTCAATCAAGCGCTGCTACTCTATCCTTTTCATTAAGTATTTATAGAATTCATTTTCATAAGCCTCTTGTAACTGTATGACATTTCAAATATCGAAGGCCCTCCTTTCACATTGTAATTTTAAGAAGGATCAACTGTGGTATTTTCCACTTTCTGAAAATACGTGACAGAGATTCAGGAGGCAGGGTCCACAGGGGACTATGGGCTCCAAGTTTACAATTGACAAGCACACTTAAAACAGACGATTCGGAGGAAAGGAAGACACAACCGCTTACTGTGCTAATTTGCCCAGCGATTCACACCTAGAGTGGGGAATATGAAAGACATGGGGGTTGGTAAACAAAATTGTAACTGATACACGGGCGGAAAAACACGCAAATGAACACACCCTAACAAGAGGGCTAATCCCAATAGTGATCTAGATGGCAGATTTAACTGCCTCTTAACTCCTTCAGGGATTGGGCGGCCCTCGCGAGAACCTGCGCCTTTCCCAGAGTCTGAAGGCTCAAACGTCACTTTTCGGCGCCACTGACTGGTCTTCGCGGACGGATCCCTCCAAGGGCCAAAACCCGAGCAGCGCTCGCGGCTGCGTACGAGGTGTGGCGAAATGAACCAATAGAAACTACAGATTTTGTGTTTCCCTTGAAGCTCCACCTCTTGACCCTACACCACGGCGGAAGAACATACCAGAAGGTCACGGGGCGGGGCAAAACGCGGAAGCGGAAGCGGCGGTGGGTGGCGGAACTCTGTGAGCCGCCGCCACACGTGTGCGGTGAGTGTTGCGGAGGGGTTGATGCGGGATGTGCCGGGCAAGCTTCCGCCGGCCGCTCTGGAGCCGGGAGGATCTGCGGGGCCGTAGGCGAGCGAGCCTCTTGAGACCCGCTCTCAGGACAGCCTCCGTGGCCGCTCTGATGGCTCGGAGTTGAGGGATTGGCGGGAGCCTGGCGAGGGGTTAAAGCCCCTTCTCATTGCTTGGTGCGGAGCTAGAGGGACGAACTTCGCTTTCCAACTCCGGCCGATGCGAGTCACAGCCAGCCCGCCCGTCCCGTGACAGACATTGTACATAGGAGCAGTGCAGGGAAAACTGAAGACGGGATCCTTAAGCCGAGCTCTAAATGCAAGAGCACGTTAAGCAAAGGCTGTCCCGGAGGTAGGAGTTAGGAGTACCGCGGACAAGATAAAGGAAAGGGTAGAACTTTGGAGTCGTGGTGTCGAGTTTCTTTTATTATTTGTGGAATGGAAAGCATTTTTCTTTGTGTTTCTACGCATAGGAAAAGGTGGAGAATTATTAGGAAAAAAAACTGGAAGGCTCATGACAGGCCTTGATTCTCTTAAAGAAAATTTACATTGAGTGTTGGTGTTAGAGGTAGAAGTGTTCTTAAGGGAATTTCAGAGTAAGTGACTGATAGGTTCAAGATGAGTTAACACACCGAAGAGTAAAAATAAAGAGCGATGCCCCCGTTTTCTCTTTGGGAAATGGAATAGATGATGCCCCATTGGCTTCAGCATTAACAGGCAGGGAGACAAAGATGGTAGTTTGCAGTGGAAATGCAAAGGATTAGGTTCCAGACATTAAGCATAAGATTTCAGTTATATGCATAATCAAGTGTTGAGGACACAGGTCTGTAGGTCTAGGTAAAACCTACTTTGCTCATCTTTGCTCTTGGGGTACCATTAATTAATCTGATAGTGAAGTAACTTGACAAACACTGCTTTAAGTGATCAGGGTTAACATCAGGAGTAAAGCGTGACTACCCATATATCTTTGGTGCTGTGAGAACATTGCTTCTTTGCTACCACATGCTGCCCCTTCCCCTGCCCCAAACGTAACTTCAATCTAATAAAAATCTTAAGCCCCAAAGGGGACATAACCTGCAAAATACAAAGAAAATGTAACGGCCAAATTAAATGTATCTTGGAAAAGGAAGAAGACATGAATGGGAAAATTGATTTCCAAATAAACCCTGTTTTATACTATTGTTAATTTCTTAAGTTTCATTGCGCTGTCATTAAGTTGACAATAAGGGAAGCTGGTTAAAAGATGTATAGGTTCAATATCTTTTAAACTCTTTTGTAAGGCATATAATTTCAAAGTAGGATATGCAGACAATATGCAAGTAAAGGTGTCTTTAGAAACCTACAGTGAGGGCCAACAGCGCAGTTGATTAGCATGTGATATTTACATGAAACCTATATGCAAAAATGCATATGTGTATGGTACTTCTTGCCAAGTGGTAAACTGCTTTTACAATTGAAATGCCCAGTAGGAAGCCAAGCAGCTCTCATGCTGGAATTACAGGTACACATCACTGTACCCCTTTTTATGCAGTGCTGGGTATCAGACCCAGGGCATTTTCCTGGAGAAAGTGGTTTAACTAGACTTGGGAAGTCTTATACATTTCAGTCTTTGCTTTGCAGTGGGTAGTTCATAGTAGCAAATTAAAGAATTTGAAAAACCTTCACTTGCTGGCTATTGCTATATAATTTACTGAGTCTCAAATATATTTTAAGCTAGGACCCTACCATTTTTTTTCCCTTCCCAAGACACTCCAGTGTCCTGAGCAATTAATCCTGTTGTGTTTTGTTTTGATTTTTGAAACAGTATCTCACTATGTAACCCAGACTGGCCTTGAGTTTATGTTGTCTAGAGTGGCCTTGAACTCACAGTTATCCATTTGCCTCAGTCTTGGTGCTAGGATTACAAATGTGTAATCCAACATATCCAGCAAGTAATTAATTCTTGAATGAAAGTTTCTAATCTGGCAACACCGTCTAGGAGTTCTTGCAGATGACTCTATAGGTCATTTAGAGATGGGTGAACATGTAACTTTGGGAAATGTAAACACAAGCCTGGTAACTTTTGCCTTTGTATCCATCTCTGTTCTGCTTCATGCAGAGTTTGTAGGTTACTGGGATGTGTCTGTTACTTTTGTTTACTGAACTGGACAGGTGACCTGTTAGGCAGATCCCTTGATGTGAGCAAGCCATTTGGCTGCCTCTAAAACAGTTGGCCAGTAACCTTTGTTTTATTGTGTTTCTTTCATTAAAATGCAATGTGTACTGAGTGTAGCCTCGGCCCATCTTGCTGGTGCCAGGCTTTCTAATGCCAAGGAATCAAATGGCAACATTTCCGTTTTTCATCACAGTCTTCCCAGACAGTGGTGTTTCCTCTTACTGACAGTCTATATTTAGCCAGTGCTGTTGTGCCTAGGTGTTTTACACACTAACCAGTGTGTATGCATGTTCTGAGTTCTTGTGCTGGGATCTTTTTTTGCTCTCAGTTTTGATGTCTTAGCAGTAACTGTGTGCTTGGTGGACTTAGGAGCCCCAGGTTGTGCCTGGATGCTTTATACTGCTTCTGAACTCAAAGACTAAATGTGGTGTGACTACTTAATGACCCTTACTGGATGGACAAGTCGGTGATTCTTTATGGTTTTGGCTTTTGTTTTTCAGAGGTGCTATGATGGAAGTCAAAGGGAAGAAAAAATTTACAGGGAAGAGTCCGCAGACATCACAAGGAAAGAGTAAATTTCATAAAAACAGTGGTAAGAGAGCCTTGCCCAAGTGTGCTTCCCAAGTCTTGATGACTACTTAGAAGTTTATGGTTTAGGGGTGAGGGGGAAGAGGTTTGTAGCAAGTGCCGCCGTCTTAATAGGCTCAGATTACAGTAAACATGGGAGAAAGCGGCCACTGCTACTGCCCACAAGTTAATGTGTTCCTCTTGGAATTTCAGCTTGGAATTTCTTAGAATTTCGAAATTGCCAGAGTAATTGGGGGATTTTCATTTGTCAGCAATTGATGTGACCTCATGGTATTAACATTCATTCACTAAACAATTCATTTTAATGTTTGGTGAGCTGCAATTGGCCAATGTGCACATCTTTTGCCTTTTGAATTTCAAATGGTGATGCCTCTGTTATTCCATCAGGTGTCAGTATTGCAGAGTAGAAAAATCAAGGCCTAGCTGGATAACTGTTTCCTACGCACTTTTACACTTTCTGTTGTAATGGTCTTAAGGCATAGCTGTTGCTATTGGCATCCTATTTGTTAGTTATCTGTAAGCTTTTTGACCAGAAATTTTAACCAAATAATTTTATTATGGGTTTTAAGATTTTCCTCAAAATTAGACATCGTCAGAAATACATTTTAATTCATTTTTATGATACACTTTCTTAACTTCAGTAATGAGCATTTTGTTCTCATTGAACCATTGATTAAGATTTTTGTATAAATACTGATGGTAAAGTCAATAACCTCTAGCATATGCATAAAACTGAAGAAGTACGCCAAGCTAACAATAGTGGTTGTTTCTAGGAGGTAAATTATGGTTTATTATGAATCCCTCTATTTTCCAAGGCTTACATCACAACCTATACTACAATTTTGTAATCACAAAGCTTTCTTTTAATTTTGATTTGATTATTTAAATCCTAATCTATTGAAAAGTGTTAATGTATATTTGAGAATAAGGCATCTGATTCTCTGCAGCATGTACTTGAATAGATACCAGAGAGTTAGGCTCAGAATCAGGGAACTAATACGTATTCCTTTTTACCGCTAGATTCTAGTTCTGCAAAGACTTTCCCAAAGAAAGTCACTAAGGAAGGCGGGCCTAAGGTCACATCTAAGAACTTTGAGAAAGGTGCCACAAAACCTGGCAGAAAAGGTGTGAAGCAGTTCAAGAACAAGCCACAAGGGGGCAAAGGACCGAAGGACAAATTCCAGAAGGCAAATAAATTCAACAAGAAGAGGAAATTCCAGCCAGATGGCAAAAGTGATGGTAAGTGTGGCTCTTAGAGGTATTGCAGAAGCTTCCCTGTGCCACGTGGTGACCGAACTGTGGTGCACACATCATCCACACTGTGTCTGAGGACACCACAGGCAACATGCTGGTGTGAGGGAAGGAAGCACAGAACGGCTTAGGTGACCACCAGCATTTTTCCTTGTCAAAATTTCTCATTCTAGGGCTAGAGAGATAGCTCAGTGGTTAAGAGCACTTGATCTTGTAGAGGACCCGAGTTCGATTTCCAGGACCCTCATGGTGCCTCACGACCATTCCTAACTCCAGTTCAAGGGTGGCAGAGTCCTCTACCTCTTCAGACCCGAGCACACGTGCAGTGCACAGACACATGCAGTCAAAGCTCTCAGAAGATGAATCGAGAAATACATATTCTTAAACATTTTCTCCTGCTTAAAGATCTTTCTTTAGCCAAGGAATTAAGCTATTTTTTTTCCCAGTGGGAACTTAAAAACATTTCTGTCTGAAGGCCAAATTATTTCTTCATTCATTCATCAGGTATTTACTTTGGGTTTTCTTTTTTCTCTCTCTTTCTGTCCGTTTTGTTTCTTTCTTTGTCTTTCTCTCTCTCTCTCTGTTTTGAAGGCATTGTCTCACTGTATGGCTTAGGTGGCCAGGAACTCACCGTGTAGACCATGATGGCCCTGAATTCACAGGTCCACCTTCACTCGCTGTCATGCCCAGCTAACTTTTTATTTTTTTAGAAGATAGGTATAGTTTTTAAATCAGAAACAGTACAGAGTGCAACTAACCATGGGAGCAGGTCTTAAAGACCCAGTGTGTTTCCGCTGAAGTGCCAGCTGTGGGGAAGTAAGAGCTTTATAGACTGTGCTCTCATGGGGCTTAGACCAGGCTGACATGATCAACTTCTTAGATGGATCATGTTCAGTAATAGTTCTGGGTGTGTAGTAACATCCCATAGACTTAGTCATTTAATTCCTTTAGGACAAATTGCTCCCTGGTGAAAAGTGTTCCTAGGGCATCTATGTGTTGTTGAAACTAAATGCGAATCTCTTCATCACGGTATACGTGGAATCCCTTCTCACCCAGCATTTGCTCAGTTGTACAGTGTGGCCCTGTTGTGCTTTGTCCTTTGTTGGTCTCAAGCAAGCAGCTTCTTTATACTGACCTACCCATCCCATTATGTCCATCATATTTGTATTTTGTTTCTACTGCCAGATGCCTGTGAACAAGGAATTTAATGTGTGATACCTGCTTCCCTAACCTGGGGGGAGTGATTAAAATCATGCCCACCTCACACTCTAAGAATTAAGTAATGCACGACAGCTCTCAGAACACTGGAGTTTTGCTTTTGTTTTATTTTTGTTGTTTGGATTGAGCAAGGGTTCTCACACATGCAGGTGCTCTCCACTGAGCTTCACCACCAGCTCTTAAACAGTGGGTTTCTAAAATAGTTTTTCCTGTTTCAATCTGGGTTGATTTGTTTCCATTGAAAACTCTGACTTAAAGCCAGTTGTGTGTATTCTTACTAGGTATCCTGTTAGGAATACGAAGCCATTAAAATGGTTGAGCTCAGGCCAGCCATGGTAGTACATGCACTTACTGTGTTTGAGGCCACCTTGTGCTTCAGAGGGAGATCCTTTCTTTTAAAAAGCTATTGAATGAATCGTTTTTAGACAACTTTTAAATGTATAGACCAGCTAAAAATTGTCAAATATAAATATCTGGAAAATTATATTTTCCCCTTGTAGTGAATATTGGTCCTAGCGATTGTCCTCAGTACTAAATTTGTGTTTGTGTATAGTATCAGGAATGCTAAACTAATCAAATCTGAATCTAGAGTCAGCAGCCAAGAAACCCAAATGGGATGACTTCAAAAAGAAGAAGAAAGAGCTGAAGCAGAGCAGACAGATCAGCGACAAGACCAACTATGACATCGTGGTCCGAGCAAAGCACATTTGGGAGAGCTTGAGAAGGTACTGCCACTTCCGTGTTGTTAATAGTGCGTCCGAGCCCAGGGAGACACCGAGGTGGGCCCTGCAAAGAGACAGGCTGTCGAAACATCAGAGGCAGCACCTAGCTTCTTTGTTGCATACTCACAGTCCTCTATCGCAGTAGCAGTGTGGACGTCAGTCTGGTGCAGACGTGTGAAATCATTAGAATAGTGTCAGATAGCTTTATGGAAATGCAGAGAGTCAAATGGATTTGATACCTATCCTGAAAAAAGATTTCTCAGAAAATGAAGGAGAATTTATCAGCTAGGTTTTGAGATGTTTAAGTATTTGCCATCTGAGATTGTTTTATTATTTTTCTTTGCTTCTGAAGTTCTGGCTGTTAAGGTTTAGATTGATGCATAAAATTATACCTTGTGAGATGAGTTTCTGCCTCTGAGAAAATTACTTTTGTCTGGCTGCTCCAGAATAATAATTTTAATGCCAGGGGTTTGCTGCCTTCAAAGGAATACCACACTGAACTTGTGACCATATATTGCATGGTGTCTGGTTTTTATGTTTAAAATAACTTTGTCTATGCCTCTGCAGAAAAGATTGTGACAAAGAAAAAAGAGTGAAGCTCATGAGTGATTTGCAGAAGTTGATTCAAGGAAAAATTAAAACTGTGAGTAGAGTGTGTTCAACATTCCAATTTAAATAAAATCCAAGTTGCCTTTGCTCTGAGAGAAGAGTAGTTGCTGTTTGTGACAGGGGACCCGGCCAGTGTTGTGCACAAGTGCTATTTAAGTGTTAGGGCCTAAGTGTAAATGAAATTCTTTTGTTTCATGAATACCTTATGTATTGCCTTGGATGTCCTTCCATATTTTTAGTGTGCTTGAGTTTGGCTGCAGCTCATAGACACCTGTGTTCATGTGAGTGCTTACAGTTTTCAGATTTTGGAGCAACAGATTTTGATGAGAATTGCTAGTCCAAATTGAGGGGCCATAGTGCTGTAGGAGGGTGACAGGATTCCAAAGTTGTAACCTCTAGCCTTTCTTTCACCTGTAATTGTCAGTGTTTATATGTGGTTATGGTTATCCATGCAGCAACACTTTGGGATTGGTCAGTTCCATGTCTGTACCTGTTAATGTTCAAGGAAATGAAAGTGCAGTCCATGTAAGCCTGTGGGTGAAGTTTAATTCGGATTGGAATTTGAAAGGTGGTAGAGGTTTCTGAGTCTTGCATTTATTTCAGCTATCAAATGTGATAGGAATCAAAGCCACATAATAGCTCCCCGTATAACTAATCATACTTCTGTCGAAAACAGTCTAGGTGCAGTTTAAGTTGAAAATTGTATAAATAGTAAGAAACGTGATTGTGCAGATATTCTGAGTTCAGAAAGCTCTAACCATTTTCCTACAGATTGCCTTTGCACATGACTCAACACGCGTGATCCAGTGCTTCATTCAGTATGGGAATGAAGAGCAGAGGAGGCAAGCTTTTGAAGAACTGCAAGGTATTGTTAATTGTAGCTGCATTTTTGTGTTGTTGTTACTTTATTGGGTTCTTATATCTGCCACCCTTCTCTACCCCAGTGCCTTCCAATCGCTGAACACTGGGTAGACTACAAAGAAGGTTAGAGGGGGAAAGGGGTGTAGGTCTCTTTAGACTACTTTGAATTCCTTGGGTCAAGTCTAATCTTTGTAGGATATCTCCAACTAGCAGCCAGCAAACAGCAACAACAGAAGCAGCAGGAGTCACCTCCTCAGAGCATCCCCAGCCCCTCAGGGCTCTGCCCTTTTATACTCTGCAAGGGTTTCCAGTGCCAAATGTAAACTACCCCCCGCTGGCACAAATTACACCCATCCTAGAGCACAAGACAAACCGTAGTTAGTGACTGTGGACAATATGAAGCAGCCCCGTATCCCACACCTGGGATTAAAAGAGAAACATTCATATAACATAGCTGTGTTTTTAAAGAAACCAGGATTCTCACTATAGTTAATATGCACTATTTTATCACTTGTAATAGTCACTTTTTTTTTTTTGAATGCTGAATATACTAGAGTAATTCCGTGTTTTCTGCAAGATCATTTCTGTTGCTATGCTTCTCTGTCTGGAACAGTAGAGTAGGCCGTGTTCCAGAGTCGTGCCTGCGTTTCATTCTGTTTCTGGAGAGCTGCAGTGACGGCAGATCTTTGAGGTGCTTTGTTTTCCCCACCAGGTGACTTGGTTGAATTAAGTAAAGCCAAATATTCCAGGAATATTGTTAAGAAATTTCTCATGTATGGGTAAGTTTAATCATAAAGTGTTTGGTTTCTTAACTTTTGGTTTTGTGGATTCCACTTTTGAGCAAATGTTACTTTAAACTCTTTGGTCTTAGTGATCACCTCAAGACACTTGTGCTCTTAGAGCACATGACCTCTGTTCTGTTTTTAAATATTTAAGTTATAGAACAAAAGCATTGGAATAATTACCTTCAGTTATTAGTATTTAGAGGGTTATAGGTTGAGAGGGACAGAAAAATAGTCTCTGAGGTAGCTCATTGTGTTAGCACATGTCAGATAGGATGATTTTCTTAATGATGTACAGGTGGTACTTATCTAGAACAGCCTTTTGGGTGCCAGAGAGCGCCAGGATATGACAGCAGCAAAAATACATGGCATGCAGCTGGCAAGATTCTTTCCTAACCGCTCCTGGCTGTTATCAGCTCCCCAAATGCTTTAAAATAAGTCCTGTTTTAAAGAAAAATTGGAATTTATTTTATTTTCGTTTACTCCCTGAACTCTTGTCCCTCTCCTTCCCTTACTTTCCTTGTGGTCTAGTTGAAGGACTTCCGAGGGCACTTTCTGTGTACTGGCCACAGTTCTTCATGAATCATAGTTCATTTAGTTCTCCCAGCAGTGTGTTGCAGTTTTGTGAACAAAGAGGCTGAGGCACAGAGAAGTTAAAGACTTCAGGGCTGTGGCTGTAGCTTAATAGTAGAGGATTTGCCTTGCATGGACGAGCTCCGAGGTTCAATCCTCAGTACTGCCAAAGATAAAATAAGAAAGAACCTATTCAGCTCCTTATGCTGGTCAGCAGAGCCAGGCATTCTCACTGAAGAGCGCAGCCTACTTTGTCTTCTAGGCGCTAAGGTAAAAAACACAGGGAATTTGATCTGCCCGCTCATAAGCTTTCCTGGGTAGAAGTGCCCTCCCTAATACAAATATTAGTGAGTTGGCCTTTGGAGAAGGAAGTTTTAGATTTATTGTCACCCAGATTTCTCCTGCTGTCATTTACTTATCCCGTGTTTCTTTTGACTTTAGAAGTAAACCACAGATTGCAGAGATAATCAGAAGTTTTAAAGGTCATGTGAGGAAGATGCTGCGGCATTCAGAGGCATCGGCCATTGTGGAGTATGCGTACAACGACAAAGCAATTTTGGAACAGAGGAACATGCTGACAGAGGAGCTCTATGGGAACACGTTTCAGCTTTACAAGGTGCCACTTCTAGAAATTCATTCCCAGTGTGTTTATTTTTCTGTGTGGTCTCTAAGTTTCAGGGTCCTTTATTTAGGATGTGTCTGATTCCTTTGTTCTCTTAGATTATATGTCTCTGCAGTTGGAGCAAGTGCTTATTCCATGCCCTGTCCTCCAGAATCTGCCTTTGAAAATCCCCTCTGGCCGAGGCTGTGTTTGTTGCCTTCAGCTGCTGTGTGTGTGATGCCTCAGCATGTTCTGTCTGCAGTCAGTCCGAGATTAAAGACTGCAGTAGTGAGCGGAGCTTTGTACCTGCTCTGCAGCCAGAGCTGCCTGAGGTGTGCTGGACTCCCTCTTGTTCCTTTGTGTCATGTTTCTCTTGGTTTGGCCTTACCTTTGTCCAGGCTGGACCTGGAGAAGGAGACTAGAGACCTGGCATTGGATGAAGTGTAGAGGTTGAGTCTGAGAGCAGCCAGTGATGGGACTAAGACCTATTTCAAACTCTGGGACATGGGTGTGCAAGTGATATGAAAGCATATGGAGTGACTGTACGGCTGCCTCCATTAGCTTCAGTTCCCGAGTTGAGTTACTACACGTTTCTCTTGTGACACACAGCTATGGGAATATCCTGCCAACCATAGAACACACCAAGACAAGGGTTTGTGACTAGGTACATGCTAGGTTCTTGGTAAGACTAGGAGGCTGGTGATTTCGTTAGTTTCCATGGGTTACACATCCTGTGACTCAACCAACCAAAACCATTAAGAAAAACAAGTTTGTATTGGATATGTATAGATTTTGTTCCTTGTTCTATAAACAACATAGTAAAATAACTATTTATAGAGCATTTGTGGGTTTTTTTTTAGGTCATATAAGTGGCCCTTAGGTGATCTGAAATATGCCAAAGGATCGTATTGGTTATATATAAATACTTTGATGTTCTATGTGAGAGTCTTAGGCGCCATCACATTTTTATATCCTTGGGGGGTATATCACGTTTTTATATATCCTTGGATATATATTGCTAAGCCCAATCCTCGACAGGAATGACCAAACACTGGCAGATGTATAGACAGGCAATCCGATCATGAGGAATTATTCTGCTGCATAGTACACATTTGTTTTATAAATGTGAAACATCTCAAATTTATTTTAAACTTGTTTAACATGGCTGTAATTCTTGGCTTGTTCTGAAGTGATTACATTTGGAAATGGTTGATTTTTCTTGTTTTCAGTCAGCAGATCACCCAACTCTGGACAAGGTGCTAGAGGTGCAGCCGGGAAAGCTAGAGCTTATTATGGATGAAATGAAGCAGATTCTGACTCCAATGGCTCAAAAGTAAGAGAGTTTTTATTAACAGATTGAAAGAAGCGTTTGAAGGAGCCACATCTTCTATAATCCTTGCCTGAAAGAGTGTGTTTCCTCCCTCCTGTTAATAATGTATCATAAATAAGAGTACAAAACATTCTGTTTGAAACCATACTTGATGATACAGGTAGACATTGCTCTTCTTGATGTAGTATCTTATTGGCTAATTTGTAATAGTGTTGTTTGTTTTGTTTTGTTTTGTTTTGTTTTGAGTTTCTCTGTGTAGTTTTGGCTATCTTGGAACTTACTCTGTCGACCAGGCTGGTCTAGAACTCTCAGGGATCTGATTGCCTCTGCCTTGCATGCATTACCATCACCCTGTTTTATAAACTTCCTTGAAGTGATAAAACTTTTTTTTCAGAATAAAGTATTATACTGAACCCCTGTGTGTTAAATAGCTTTATAAATTCAGTTGATTGTTTAACCTGTACTATTATTGGTTTAGAAGTTTGTGTTTGTTGCCTTCATGACTGTGGTACCTTAACAAAATGGTTGAGTACACAGCTTCTGGGAACAGGCAGGGTGGCTGTGTTAGCATGAACAGCTTCACCTCTATAAGCTCCGACTCTGCGCCTGTGGAATTGATGTGATAATAGTACGTCTTTGTAGAGTTTTACAGAGATGAAATGGGTTAATATTTGCAAAGCCCTTAGAAGAGTGCGAAAACATTCATTTCTGCGGTGTGTGTGCATGTGAATGTGTAGGTCCTTGATCAGAACACCGGAACTGAACTCCCCACGCATCGCATTGGGAGGCGTGGGTCAAGGCCCGTCGCTGCTGGTGGCACTTCTGCAGTCCGTTCAGATTGTCATGCGGCTAAAGTTATTTTTGGAACTGAGACATTTTGAAGCATACTTGACAGAAAATGACCATTAAGAATTAGGTGTACATGTGAATTTTTAATAAAATCTCTAATACTTGGGGGTGGGGACCTGCAGCCGATAGACCATGGGGTAGAACACGCTGGGACTAGGGCATCATCTCGCTGTAGAGCTGGAAATTTGCATCCTGGTCTCAGTTACGATGACACTAAACCAGTGTCACAGCCTAATTTTTTTTAACGTCTTAGTATGGCTGAACAATGTAGTTGATTCATAACAAAGTGTATTTAGTAAAAACCACTTCACTCGTTTAGATTTTAGGACTGATGGGGTGCCTGTCTTTGTGTGGTTGTTTTGCTAGATCTGATTTTTGTTTGTTTGTATCTTCTTTTTCCAGGGAGGCTGTGATTAAACACTCACTGGTTCATAAAGTATTCTTGGACTTTTTTACCCATGCACCCCCAAAACTTCGATCAGTAAGTTTGTGGTTTCTGTTTTTATAAAGCTAGCATGGTGGCACACACTTTTGAGATTTGGCTCTTGGGGACCTGAGACAGGATGATAATCATGAATTTGACGTTAGCATGAGCTCCATAGTAACTAAGCCAGTCTAGACTGTAGTGTCAACTTGTCTCAGAAAACAAAACAAGCTATGAAAAAGTATAGGGAAAGCCATGTAGGACCCTGCAAGGGTACTCTGATGTACATATTCCTTTAGAAAGGTCAGGGTTCCTTACTTTCTCCCTTGGATAACTCACTAACCAGGTGCTGAACAGATCTGCTAAATATTTCTCTTTAACGCCCTCCCCTTCCCCAGGAAATAATAGAATTGACCCCCGTTTTATTAATGCCACTGAATTTTTACATTTTAGTTACAATCCAGAGAGTGTCCTCTAGCTAATCTAATCCGAAAGGTAACTTACATTGGAGGATTACTTAGTGTTCTGATAGTTTTAAATATAAAAAAAAAAAATGCCCGTTTTAAAAGGTTAAGGGAGGATACTTAATGTAAAACTAAATGGCCCGTGAAAACCTGGACCTTATCTGATGGAGGGTGGAGGACCAGTGAAGGTAATTGCACTGCCCTTCAAGTCAATAGTGGGAATGCAAATGAGAATTCACACTTTAGTTCCTTGAACTTTGCCTGCTTCATCAAGCCGTGAGCTACTGTTCATTGCTCTCATTTTCTAATCACAGGGGCTGACTAAAAGAACACATCTGGTTTCTCTTGACAAACATGCCTGTCACACATTGCTGGGAATTTTGAAGCCCTATTAACATGTAGAATTAATTTCTCTGCAGCTACCTGATCCACCCCCAAAGCTTGTGACTGGGAAGAGCAGCACTTGCTCTCTTAGGGATTTTCCTCTTCCCTACAAAACTCAGTATCTTAGGGTTTTTTGTGGTTAATGTGTTTCAGTGACAGGAGAAGGCAGCATTCAGTCACAGCAGGTATTTGGAGCAGGTGTAAAATGACATGCCCTTCTCTGGAGATCTTGGAAGCACAGTTGGAACCAGTGTTACCCTCTAGCCCAACACTTTCTATTAATTCTTTGAGAATTTTAAACATGTACATGCGTTTTGATCATATTAAGCCCTATTTCTCCCCCAATTCCTCCCAGATTCACCTTCTCTCAATTTTGTCCTTTTTTTTTTTTTAAATTATAACCCATGGAGTTCAATTTGTGCTGTCCATATATTCACAGTTGTGGAGCTATCCACTGGCCATACTGTGAAAGATCAGCTGTTGTGGGGGCTTGTGCGGTGCTGCCCCTCCCCCATGCTGGAATGTTGACTGTCCACCACAGCTGCTTTGAGTTCCTGTCCGGTCCAGTCCCATCCAGAAGACTGTTTGTCCTGGGATGTTTAAGCTATGGCTCTTAAAACTTTTCGCCCATTCTTCCACAATGTCCCCTAAGCCCTGAGGGGGGAAGTGTGATGTAAACACCCCATTTATTGTGGAGCACTTTTGAAGAAATTCTTAAGTTGAGATATGTGACCTGAAATCTGTTGTTGAGATTCATCTGGGGGAGGGTGGTACTTTCAGGTGAAAAGTAGCCCTTCCTCTTTTCAGACTTTGTATTTGTTTACCTAAAATTTTAATTTGGGGTCCCTGTAGCTATTAGGTTACAGAATTCATTTATATCCTGGGTGCTCATACTTTAAAAATAGGAAATTAATTTTTTGTAACACAAACGTTAATTGTGAATAAAGGCCTATCCTAAATGTTAGCACAGTTTTCTTTGAGTATTATTTTGGTAAACAATTCATATGTCCTGTGGAGATCCAGTCCTGTGGTAAATTAAAACTCAAGACGCTTCAGTCAGGATGAATTTTGGTTGTGTTTGTTGTATACACATTTAGAGGGACATTTTCTCTCCCCAGCTGTTCTGTTAAACACTCCCTTAGCACCGCTAAGGGAGCACCCCTGGCTTTCTATATCTGCACTCATTAGACTATATCACATGTCACCTGTGAGTACTTGTAAACGTAGATACAGGGGAAAATCCATTATGTTGTTGGAAATTATCTAAGAACGTTATTTGCTGCTTTTGATGGAAAAGACTGTAGAATTAAAGCCTGCTGTGTTGCCTGCACTCCTTCATTCTCTTCCTTGTTCTCATGTACACAGACAAGGGAAAATCTAAAACTGATCCCTCTGTTCTCTAGGAACTGATTGAAGCCATCCGGGAAGCAGTGGTGTACCTAGCCCACACACACGATGGCGCCAGAGTGGCCATGCACTGCTTGTGGCATGGTACACCCAAGGTGAGTGTCAGAGCCATGGCTTGCCTGCAGTCTGTTCTTGATGGTCCCTTAGCTTTGAGTCAGTAGCCTTTGGTCCTGGTTGTTCATAAGCATTATCTTTTGGAAGCTTAGGGCGTCCCAGGGCTTTGGCGTCTTTTCTGGGCCTTGTATTCTCCTCTTCAGTAGAGACCCAAGGCTTCCCTAAAGGTTACAAAGAGATCTTCTGACACACTTATGCACAGCTTTGGCTCACAAGGGTTTGCGGACCTGTGTTCTGTTCTTTTAGTTTTCACTTAATGGACATATTGAGAGTGGGAGGAAGGAAGAGATAATGAGTAGTGAATACACCCTATGGTTCCTGTGAGTATTAAATACTGAGAAAAAGTTGACCATCTATCTTGATCATAGACTATTACATATTCCATCTTTTACTGGTAGTTGTATTTGATCTATGTTTTACTTACTGCAAATTTAACTATTGTACAAACATATATTAAGCACATCTTTATGCTACTTTTTTGAAGGACTATCAGACATTGGGAGAGAGGTGGTTGTAGAGGTGACGTCACTACGTTTGCATAGTTCCACATTTGTGCCTAAATGGCTTGATAGAGGTTGAAGGTTACAGAGCTCCTCATAGGGATTTTTTTTTTTTTTTTGGCTCACACTACACTGTTTTTCATTCTGCTTTATAACTTCTCAGTGGAGATGCTGATTAAAATGTAATACATAAAGTATTAGCTTGAGATAAAGCTTAATGTATAAATAAAAGTTTATTGAGGCAGGTTTTTTTCTTTTTAGGACAGGAAAGTAATCGTGAAAACAATGAAGACGTATGTTGAAAAGGTGGCTAATGTGAGTACAACAGAAGCATGTTTCTGAAAGTCAGTAACAGCTGGAGGAGTCTGTCGCTTGGGGAGATTTGAAAACTACAGAAAATTGTTTAAATTTGTCTACATCTTTTTCTATCATATTTTTCTAGATTAATTTCTGCAAAAATAGGGGTCATGCTACAGTTCTGTCTCTCTGTATGAATTGTATGTGTGTGTATATGTTTTTTGTTAGAGATCAAAGAAAGGAAGTCATATGTTCTGGGCAGGGGCCCTGCCTCCACATGTCATCCCAGGCCCTATTCGGTTGTGGTGTATAAAGACTGGTATTTATTCCTGCTTTAACCAGTGTCTCTAGACATGTTAACTAAACATGAGATTTAGCTGCTTGTTTAAGCCATATATGTATCTAAGCAAATAATGTCAGATTGTAGTTCAGAAACTTGATACTGGTTTTTGCTAATACCAAAATCTTAATAAGTTAAAATTTGTTTTTTCTTGGCATAAATTTACAGTGTAGTCATGAAAGTTGAGCTATTAAACATTAAATATTGTAACTTCTTGCAATCTATTGGAGGATTAGTATTAGATACAAAAGATTTCTTTACTGGATTCTTTCTAGGTGGGAAATAGCTCAGTGGATAAAGCACTTAACGTTAATCTCTGGCTGACACAAATGTAGGCAAAGGCAGTCTCACGTTCACGCATGTGTGCACACGCACACTTGTATTATCATCCACACAATGATGAAAGTATTGGAAGTTTGTATGTATGTCGATGTTGAATAATTTTCCATACTAGCACTATAAAGTAATGCTCAAAATCGATTATATGTGGTAGTAATGTAATTTTAATTATATAGTTCAGTAGATTTATCAGATAACTTTTTCCTATTTAAAAAAAATCCAGTGAGAACAACTAGCATTTGTCAACTTCTTAATTCAGCAAGTGTTATTCAGGCCAAGGCAGGACATGTATTGTATGATGAGGTTGTCTTCTGTAGCAGTGGGTGTGACCGGAGTTCATATGCAACCATTTGGTAGCCAGCTAACTTTTCTATAAGATGTGGAGTACAAGAATAGTCTATTTACAATTCCCTATTGCACAAGTCACCATGTGACATGTAGTTGAAAATTTTAAATTAGCATTGAGTAATGTAAAATCAGAATGTTAATAGAAAATCCTATCTAAATTATTAGTAAGACAGTTTTTAAAAAAGGTTTATTTATTTTATGAATGAGTGCTCTCTCTGCATGTATACCTGCACCCTAGAAGAGGGCATCAGATCCCAGTATAGATGGTGGTGAGTTAGCACATGGTTGCTGGGAATTGAACTCAGAGCTTCTGGAAGAGCAGACAGTGCTTTCAACCACAGGAAGGGACTCTTTAAATAAAAAAATTAGACTTCAAAAACAATTTAGGATTTGACTACATGAGGTAATTGACCAATTCGTTTTTGAGAGATTTTATCCTAGTTTGGCAACAGTGCCTAGAGATCTCACATCTTTTTAGTTTAAGGAATTACCTTTGCGGGAAGAGATAAACAAATATAACCCAGTAGGTTTGATCTGTCGGTTATTTAGAATCCCAAATGTTACTGTTGGGTTTGGAGGTTTTTTTTTTTTTATTCCTATCTTTTCAATATTATTGAGATTTCCTTTGAGGCCTAGCATTAGGTCTTGAACAGAATTATTATGGAGTACTTATGGGAGTCTAAATGTCAGATAAAGGCGTTATTAAGTCATCTGTGTGTTTGCTGTTGAGAGAAGCATGTTCAGTTTCTAGATGTGATTATGGAGTTGCCTGTTGCTCAGGTGTATAATTAATATGGAATGATTGAAGAACTTCAGCAGAAATTATCATCTTTATTCAGTGTAGTTGTGCCTTTAAAAGATGGTACTACTGTGTCTGCATTTTAAACTGAGTTATGGACCAATTTCTGTATTCATACAGAAATAACTTGCACTTAGCCGTTCAGTGTCTACCTGAGAGAAGAAACCACAAGTTTTGGATTGTGTGCACTGTCCTGTTTCCTTAATCATTTCAGTAGTCACTTCTTTTCAGTACATACACATGGACTTGCCTCACTCACAATGACTTTCCAGCATTCCATTGTACGGCCCTACCATGAGTCACATAACCAGTCCCTTCTGTTAGTTATGTAAGTTGTTTCTAGAGTCTTTAAATTATTAGTATTCCAGCAAACGTTTTATATGTGTGTGAACTTTGTGGAGGCATGTCTAAGATAAATCCCTAGACCTAAAGGTGCTGAGTGAGAACCTACATGCATGCTGTATTGATGTTGCCAGTTGCTTTTCAAAGAACCAAACCACTTTACATTCTAGCCAGTGTAAAGAGGCCTCCTCTTTCCCAACTCTGATACTTTGTTTTACCCTTGCCTATAGGATAAGTATAGGATAACAGCATGCATTTCATTGTTTTATTATATATCCTTATTATTTCTCTAAAGCATTTTATACATTCAAAGTCACTTGTCTTTTCTGTGACTGGACTCCTATTCTTTGTTTTTAGTTGATGTGTGGTTTTATATCGTTTGTGTCTTAGACTAGAAATTTTCTCCAGGTTTTTAGACATGATTAGGAAATTCTTCATTACCTCTGACTGAAATTTTATTACCTTTCATATTCCTCAGTCCTGGCTCTCCCTAATTGAAGCAAACCTGCCCCTCCCCAAAAGCATGTCATGTAAGATCCCATCGGAATGTTATAAACTCTGAAAACTGGGTTCTTTTGGTTTTACAGTTGTGTAGGGGCTCCTCCAATGTCCCAAGCAGTATCAGTCACCAGTATAGGAACAGTTCAATTAAAAGCTGATTGTAGATACACAGAATGTTTGTGTGTGCTGCTTTGTACTTTTAAAAGCAGTGGCTTTGATCTAGTTCTCATGGTCATTATGTTTTATATAGTTTGCATGGTTTTGTTACTGTAGATTTAGGGGGACTGTTTGTCTGTTTGTTTTGGAACTTGTGGATTTTAGAGCAGTCTTCCCATCTCTCCTCAGTACTAGGGTTATAGGGTTGTACCCCTGTGCCCAGCTGTGGTCTAATATTTGTATGTAGCTTGGTGTTTTGTTTTTGGTATTTGTATTGGTATTTCTGTCTATGGTTATTTTCAAAGAAATTAGACAATATAAGTAAATGCAATTGGACAAAATACAATAAAAATAATTTATAGTCCTTTGACCGAGGGTGACTGTGTTTTGCCTTCTAGAATTTTCTGTGTACATGTTTTTATGAACATGTATGTATGTGTGTGTGTATATATGTATGTATATATCATACCTGAAATTACCCTTTTTTGTGATTTGAATAGTTTCTGTATGTAGTTATGTATGCATCTCCACATCCATTCCCCACCCAGCAGTTAATAGTTCATTTAATAGTCTCATTTACATTTTTCAAGTAGCCATTCTTTAACTGGGTGCTTGCTTAGATGTTGCATCCTGCTTTTTGGACTATTTGACATGTTTCTGTGTTTCTTTTTTCTTTTCCCTCTCTCTCTGTAAATTGACCTTAGCTCTAGACTGTAATTAGCTAGTTGATTTGAGTGGCATTGATTCACCTTGTTTGCAAGGGTTGACTATGGGTACGGTGTATTCGAGGGACACTGTTTTTGTCTTTTTGTTTGTTTTTCTTTGTCTTCTCTATTAGGCTGGTTCTTACTATGTCATGGTAATATATACCTCATCATAGAGATCTACCTGCCTCAGAAATGCTAGGATTAAATGTATATGCTATGTCCACCATTCTGGGGCTTGCTCTTTCTTTCTCTGGTTAATTTTTTTATTTTATTAAGTTATCTAGTTTATTTGGTAGGGAATGGGTGGTCTGCACATGTGTAGGTGTCAGAGGACTTCTTGGGAGAGCTGTTCTCTTCTCCCACCATGTGGGTTTTGGAGATTGAACTCAGGCCATCATCAGCCTTGGCAGAAAGTGCCTTTACCCGCAAGAACCGTTTTGCCAGCCTTCTATGCAATGTTTTTAACTTTTCTGTCTCCCCTTTCTTACAGGGCCAGTACTCTCACTTGGTTCTGTTGGCGGCTTTTGATTGTATTGATGACACCAAACTTGTGAAGCAGATAATCATATCAGTAAGTAATTTGGATGGGCTTGAATCGGTTACATTGGCCAGTGCTGGTGTTGGAATTTAATTTCACACATGTTATATAATCACTTTGATCTGTGCTCTCTGTTCATATATTCTATGATTAGTCATCTATTTGCCTTAGTTATGTATTAATTTAGAGGCCAGTTCTTTTCCTGTATGAATCTCAACCTTGTAACTAGATAACAAGTGTTATTAACACCTAATGACTATGATTAAAATAAGACTTGGAATTTCTATGTTGGATTAAGGTTGCTTGGGTTTATTTTTTAGTAAAGCTGCGCTTGGATTTGGCTGGTGATTGCCTCGTTAAGAGGTTGTTCAGTTTAACACATGTCCTGTGGGCAAGCAAGCCTATACAGTCATCCAGTCTATCCTTCCTGTGTGTTGGATTATGCTAGTGGAGGAGACAATACCCAACACTCACCCAGTTGTGCTTGTAACATCATTAAAAGCTTTTCTAGAATCAGGTTAAATGGTGTTACTAACATTGAAATATCAACGTCCTTCTTACATCTTAGCAGTTACTCGGGTCTAAAACAGTGACCACTAGATGGTAATATTTGAGTAAATGTCTTTACCCCTGCACTTGACTTTCAGAACTCTTGGAAAGGCCACTCCAAAGGAGACGTAGTCAGAACTGTCTGTCGTCCCTCTCTCTTCTGTGAGCCTCCTTGTGTAGTTTGATTGTGTGGCCATATCTTCCCTGTGTGGAGGATGCACACGTATTGAATGACAAGATAGAGATTTCCCAAGTGGGGAAGAGAAACTGCAGTATTGCCAATGGTGACCAAAACTGGCATGTTTTGAAAACTGCCTAGTCTTTGTAAACACAAATTGTTCACCTGAAAAATCTCATAAACTGTTGTGTTTGCACATGAATGGAGCCTTGGAAAAGTCTTACTGACAAATGAGACTCCTACAGTGTCAGCAGAGAAATGCCTGTGTTTAGGTTGGAGTGGTAGGATCGCTGTAGTGCAGGATGAGTGTAGCTGGGTATTTACAAATTTATCCCTAGTGGGGGAGAAGGGTTGGTTTTTTTTTTTTTTTTCCTAGATGGCAGCTGTAAATCCCAGTTGTGAATTTCTCAAGCCCCTGCTGTCACTTTCCAACTTTATTCTTGACTACTTTAAAGTTGTGATGACTTTTTTGGGGACGGGATTGTGGGAAGGAACCAGTTGGCAAGATTCTGTGTCTCGGGCTAAGTATTTTGACATGTTCCTTGTGACTTTAGTACCCTTTGACTCCAAGCAATAGTGTTGTTTTTAATTCCTTTGACAGAGATGTGAGGCTGTAGAATTGGCAATGAATAAAGCTATTTCACAAAAATGGAAACTGGCTGGCCTGTTGAAAGTTTGCTTTTGTATAATATTTCACAAAACTGAAAATGTACATAACTGTTCCAAATGGATTTCAAGGGAAACAATCACCCTTCAAGACTTGCCAGAATTATCTGCGGGGTTAGTCTTTTCTAATGATTTATCTCACTTCAACTTGCTGTTGAAACCATTTTCATTTCTTGTGCTTATCTGTTTGAAACTCACAACTGTGGGACCCACATTCCTAAAGACTAACTTTGGGCGGCTCTCACGGACATGCCTCTCAGTGACAAATGCTCCACCAGTTCTGTATATCATTAAGCTCCAAAGTTAGTGATAAAGCTGTGGTCATTGCTCTTGTATTTTCCCACCCATCCACCAAAGCCTCTGTTGCAGTGCTTTTTAAAACTAGCCAGGAAAAGGTACGCATTGCCAAGTACTCCATTCAGGGCATCTATAGAATGATGAGATCCATAGATTTCAACTTCCCAGAATGTCAAGTTGAAATCTCATCCTGCTCAACTGTACCTTTCACCTTTCAAACTAAATTCAAGCTGTTTCTCATCCACTTCCTTTCCAAAATAAACATATTTATAAATAAAATGTGATCCCATTTATTCTGATATGCTCTGGTTGGTTTGATGGCGATGTTCCTAAGGAAAGTGATGAGTAGCTAGCCAGTTGCTGTATGAGAATGAAGAAGTATTAATGCATATTTTACATGCCTTATCTTCAAGTGAAAAAGAGTAGTCTCCAAGTACTTAGCCTTCCGTCATGTGACACAAAGAAGTAAAACCTGGCTTGTCATAGCAGTCAAGCTTACAATCCTATCACTTGAGAGGCCAAGACTGAAAGATTGCCATGAATTTGGAGGCCAGCCTGGGCTGAATAGTAAGATGCTATTGTTTGAAAAAATTTTTAAAAAGTAAAACTTGACAGAGTTGACGCTTCACTTCTTTTTTGTAAAGAGCTAGATAGTAATGATTTAGGGTCTTATGGGCTATTTTTGGTTTGTCTTGTTTGTTTATACTGTTAAAGAATGCTTTGCAACGTAAAAAAAAAGAGAAGAGAGGAAAGAACATTATACCTTGATGGGTAGAAAGTGGTCACAGGCAAGATTTCATGTATGGTCCATAGAATCCTCCCCTTTATGCATTTCATTTGCTATTTCAGTGCCAAATAGGATTGGATTTTGCTATTCCATACAATTCTTAATCAAATGTGTGTGTTCTAGTTTCATTTCTATAGCTACAAAAAACAAAAAAACAAAACAAAAAACCCAAGTTAAAAAATGCAGCCTTGGAGAAGAATGGCTTTATTTGACTTACAATTTACAGGTTCAGCCCCTTATTGTGGAGAAGTTAGGGCAGGAACTCAAAGCATCACATATGCAGTCACTGACAGAATAAAAGTGTGGATTCTTGCTTGTAGTAAGCTAGTTTTTTTCCTTATACTGGTCAGTACCCCCTGCCTAGGGAATGATGCTTCCCAAAAAGGACTGGTCTTTTTACATCAATTAATAGGCAAGACAGTTTGCCCACAGGTCATCCTGATTCCTCAGTAAGGCTCTTCCTAGATGATTCTAGGTTGTGTCAGATTTGACAGTCAGAACTAAGCAATGGAGTCATGTGACTATTTCCCACCTCGGCACTAGTGTTGCTGGGATTTTTCTTCAGAGTAATTGACTTTACCAAAATGTCAGGTTGAATTATAGGCTGTTAATCACTCTTTGTGTCCTAAGCCCTATTGCTAGGTAGTGCTCTCTGATCTCAGCGATATCTACCTCTTTTGAGATTTTCCTTAGGTTATTTTCATTCATATTTACCAGTTAACTGTGATCTGATGGTACTTAAAACTTAGAAATGCCCATGGACCGGCTGCTTACAGGAGTGAGATAGGCGAGGTATTCAATAAAGGGGGGGGGGGGGCTGGGACTGCAGAGAGTGAATGCCCTGAGTGCAGCCAAAGGTGGACTTTGGAATAGTCATATTTTTAAGTACTCAGGCTTCCTAGTCAGGTAGCCTTCCCTCGGTTCTTCTGTTGGTGTCTGTTATTTGTCTTCTATTTTTTTTGTAGCTTTCCATTAGTTCTCTTGCCTATTCTGCTAGGTTTTAGCTCCCCATGTCTAAAGTAGTTTATAGTTTTTTCCTTTCCCACATATAACGTATTATAGTAATGTGTTTACTACAGGCTCATGTCTCAAGTTCTATTGCTTGGTCTGTCTCTGTTCTCCATTGCCTGTGTGAACCTTCAATTTGAACCACTAGCCCTCTTAATGCCAGGGAACCTGAGCAAGGGCTCATTCTGCTTGGTCAGGGCAAATGAACTGACTGTCTATTTCAGATGTTACACATACTGGCTGTGCCATGAGAGTGGTTCTTAATGTGTAGGGCCTGTCAGTGTGGTCTATTGCTGATTTGGTGCCTCCTGCCTTTCCTTATTATGCCATGAAAAGACATCAGTTTAGATATGCTGAGGATATACTGTAGGTCCCTATGTTTGGCTCCTTAAATATTTTACTATCAAAAGCACAATAGTAATGCCTCTCTGGGACTTGCTTACCTTGAAATTATAAAAAGAACTCTATACTCTAATACATTCTGTATATTTTTCCTTTTCTTTCTGTTTTCCCTTTTATTACTGAAATTTCAAGTTCACTTTATTTCCCAGTGTCATTGAAATTATAGATACATTTTTGAGGTGGCTAGACCTATTTCTGAAAGCCTTTGTGTTTTATGTGGAAATCATGCTGCGACCTTTGACTTCTTCCGAGGTAATTAATTCAGAGAGCAGGGTGGGCATTGTAGTTCTGGAACCTGGACATAGTGTTGTGAGGACTCAGCAGTGTCTGGTTCTGTCTCAGCATGCCGCCAGCGCTAGCTACCGTCAAGGAATCAGAGGTACAGAGGCTAGTGCAGAAGTTCAGGGAAGCCTGGGATTTGCTTATCAACAAACATGCAGTTCTGATTTCTGCTGTATTGTGATCCTGTGGTTGATAGCTGACCTTTTGGTTTAATCCCTTGTATTAAAATCACAAATTAAGTAATAAATAGGTTTTTTGGTTTGTTTGATTGTAAAAGCTGACTGGGGACTGGAGCTCTGGCTTAAAGCACTGCCTGCTCTTCCAGAAGATGCAGGTTCAACATCCAGAACCCACATTGCAGTTCCTGCTGCAGTAACTGTAATGCCAGGGCATCCGATGCCCTCTTTTGTCTTCTGTGTGCCCTGCATACAAGTTCTCCACACACATACATGCAGACAAAATCCCTATACACAATTTTTTTGTTGTTGTTTTAATTCCTAAAAAAGTACCTAACAGACCTGAGTATATGTCATCTTAAGAGAATTTCTTCCCTTCAGAGGAGGGTATGCACTTTCTTTAGCTCTGACAGATACGGAGTCAGGATCAGGACTAGTCACGTGCCTGCTTCTGATCTTGTGAATTTAGAAAGTGAGTGAGTTCTCTCTGTGGCTCCAGGTAACTTAGGCTCAATTGTGTGTGGATTTGAACATTAAAAAAGGTTGTCACAGGAAGCAAAAATATAACAAAGGATGAATTTCCATTTCGTTTTCTCTGTTAGCAGTTGGGGGCATTGTGGCGCACTGGTCACCCTGCCATTGAGCTGAAGACCTTTCCAGGCTGCCTAGCACGAACTTGTCCCTAAAAATAAAATAAGTTAAGTAAAGGAATTCGGTGACCGTCTGTCTTAGATTTACCTAGGTGTTTAGCTGGGGTAGGGCGGTGTCACCTGTCACTTCAGTTCTAACCACTGGGTATGCTGATGCCAACCTCACATAGTGTGGTGTACACCCTCTTGGAGTCTGTGTGGGTTTATTTTCCTGTCTCCCTCTGCTTGTCTTTTTCACTGTAGTAAACAGCCTTCGTTTGCTATGAATAAGCAGCCTAGCTCAGCCTTTATCCACTCTGTGATTAAGAGGGCAGCGTCCTCTCTGTTGTCCCAGCAGGGAAGTTCTGCGGCATGTGCTTCAGCAAGGCGCACACTGCATTAAGTGCTCCTGCAAATTGACTGTCTGCTCAGATCACAGCAGGTGCTGTCCTTAGTACCAGCGGCTCAAGAAACAGTCCTCATGATGAATGGAGGTAGCTCTTCTAACTTTCTAGAAGGCCTTGGGTTTGATCAGTTAATACAAACAGGGTGTTCAATAATGATGGCTACAGTAGCGAATCAACTATGTTCTCGGTGCGATTCTTTGCATTTTGATAAGACACATCAGAATTAACCTCACATTTGCTACTGAGCGCAGTGAGATAAACAGCCAGCGGTATGTTCTTCAGCCCCATCAAGTCTCGACGGAACTTTGAGAGTATAAATAACAATGCAGATTTCTGTTTTAATTATCTAGGAAATCATCAGTTCCTTACCCAGCATAGTAAATGACAAATACGGAAGGAAAGTCCTGCTGTACCTGCTGAGTCCCAGAGACCCTGCCCACACGGTCCCAGAGATCATTGAGCTTCTGCACAAGGGTGATGGCAATGCACACAGGTAAAGCCCAGCTCATGGCTTGCTCCTTGCTGTGCCGCCCATGCTTGATTCTCTGTGAGGAGCCCAGGCTCCAAGAAGCCCTGAGATGCATCCCTCTGTCCCTCTGTTTTTCTAAAACTTCTTGGTGGGTTCCTTGTTAGGCCTGTAGTTTTACAGTCTCAAGATTCTGTCTTGAAAGGAAATGGAAATATCAGGCAGAAAGACACCCGTGCATTCCTTACTGGCGTGCTGTAGGCGTTCAAATGTGTAGTTTGATTTTTTTTTTTGCTTTACTTTCAATATTTTAATGTCCTGAGAACAACATCTATAAAGTACTCTAAGCATGCCCAGTCTTGCATGATGATTTGTCATTATTTGGTTTAAGACAGCTGAATTTGGAAGGGTTACTTGCTTGTGTCTGTAGTGTAGAAAATGGCTTCGTTTATTGAAGTCTTGTTCTGTGCCAGGTAGTGTTTGCAGCCTGGGAATGGAAGATGAAGCCCAGCTTGCAGCTTTCACTCACTCACTGTCCGCCTGCTCAGCAGAAGGACAGACAATTACTTTATATGGTGCCTTGGTGCCTTAGAGGTTTGTAATAACAAGATTGGCCATTCATCTTACCGCCTCATTGGACATATTCCAACAGCAAGAAAGACACCGCCATCCGCCGGCGTGAGCTTTTGGAATCCATCTCTCCGGCCTTGCTAGGCCACCTGCAAGGACATGCTCAAGAACTGGTACTGGATAAATCTGCATGTGTGTTGGTGTCTGGCATCCTGGGATCTGCTACTGGAGACATTCAGCCTGCTATGGATGCCATCGCAGGTTTGGCGGCGGCAGAACTGTATCCTGGTGGCAAGGATGGAGAGGTGATGTACTGTTGATTATAGTACCGGCAGGAGAGAGGGCCGGTAAAATCCCGAGTCATGAGGCTATAGAGTGTTAACAGTAATTCCAGTAGCACATGTAAAAAACGGCCAGTTCAGAGTGCCATAGTGGTAGTCCTCGTCTCTCTCAGGAATGCAGTGATCCTGTCGTGCCAAAAGACACGTGCTATGACTCATGGTTATCTGCGATTGGCCCTTCACTGCCTTTCCAGAAAAGTCCATGCTTGCTGTGGCAGCTGCTTCCTCCGGTGTGAAGTGCTATCCTTCTGTGCATTGCCCTGTGTTCCATGAATGCAAACGCTAACTCATCCCAGTGCCCACGCTTTTCCATGAAGTCTTTCCTAATTTTGCCTCATTAAAAAAAAAAAAAAAGCACCTCAGCCAGGTGCATACCTACAAACCTAGGTTTTCGACTTGAGAGATAGAAGTAGGAGGAATAGGAGTTTGAGACCAACCTCTGCTTTGTATGGAGTTCAGGGCCTGCCTGAGCTAGATGAGGCCATCAAGCAAGCAGTATACTTGGCATTCTGACTACTCTTGTTTGCATTTTCCTGGGCCTGGTTTGATTCTACATTGCATCTTAAGTTCACTGACTTATGTATGTATGTGGTAAGTGCTGAACAGAAGACAGTACTGTCCTCCGCAGCACCCCAAAAGCTGGCCTTTCTTAGAAGACACACTGTTTAATTAAGTAAAATAATTATTTAACTTAATACTGAAACAAAAACTGTGAAGGACAACTGTGGGTTCTGTGGAGTTGTAACACCCAGCTTGTCCCCAGGTAATCTTCCTGGAAATAAAAAGAGCTGAGCTGAGTCCTGAAGGGTTAGCAGCTCAACCAAGAACCATAGATAAAAATGGTGGTTGTGAGTTTACTGGGTTACACCCCAAAGAAAGGGGATGAAGCCCAAGACTCCCGGTTGGAAGTCAGTGGGCTAACAAGAGGGAGGCCAAGGCTGATCACACAGGACCTTTGTCCTGTGCTGGCTTGTAAGCTCACGGAGCTCTGAACTAGCAGCTGGTTACAGGGAGCCACCATTTTTTTTGAAGCTTTGACCTCGGTTGTCACTTAGTCTCATAAAAGCCTTTATGTGCTAAATACAATAGCCTTTCATTATGGTCCCTGGCATTGCTCAAGGATATAAAATAAGCTGTTCAAGTTCTAAGCCTTTCATTCATTAATCAAAAAAGCAATAAATCTGTCAGGAATGTTTAAAAAGATACTCAAAGATGAAATGACAGGATCCCTGCCCTTAGAGTTTGGAAGCCATTGGAGAGACATGTGCATGCCACTTTTATGCATATCTTTATGTTAACTGGATGCTAACACCTGCATTTTAGTTAAGACCCAGGGACCTTAAACTAGTAACCTGTGTAGTTCTGATAGCAATCTGTAGGCTGCGAAAAAACGCAGCAGCACTAAATCACCAAATGCAAAGGTTGTGCTGCATTGGGGCATGATCTACTTCCCCTGCTGAGCTTCTCTGTTCTACCACCTTTCCATGTGTTGGTTCTAGTCATAGCCTCAGCAGTTCCTCACATCAGTGTCTTAGGCAGGAAGGGAAGCCAATGAGGCCTTTTCCTATTGGCCGGAAGATGGTCTCTGGCCAGGCTTTCCTGCCAAGTCTTTAGCTAGAATTAGTCTGAGTCACATCTGTTTCCAGACCAATCTCTGGCAGAGTGACCAGATGGCCAGGACTGCTTAAAACCCTTAAGGATGTAGGCCCCGAGAACATAGTGGGGCTTCTAGGGGAAATAGGTTGGGGCTACCTGTTAAGTAAACAGTCCAGCATCTTTTTCACAGCAGGATGATTCTTTCCATCTCTAATGTGGGTTGAGATCTGAAGCTCAGGCCCCTGACTTCCTGGAACAGATCAGATGAATGTGTGAGGAAATACTGCTCTCTGTGGACATAGTGCTCATTGTTTCTCATACTCAGTGAGGGATGACTGCTGTTACTGTGGGAACAGTTGGTAAGGCCAGCAAGTAAGCTGCAGAATGTTTTTTTGGCCTGCTCATTAGGTCATTGTAGTGAGTCATTTAAACACCGTGTGGTGTTCTCCCCAGAGGGGTGTTTTTTGTTTTGTTTTGACTTTGTTTTAATCTCAGAACAGTGTGTTACCATGGGGTGGGTTCACAGATTCGCCTGGCTTTTAGATGAACATTGTGTGGTACTGTACAAACAGAAACCCGTCAGTCCCTGAGCTGCCTTGCAGGGGTTGTGATCTATGCTGGCTGTGCTTGCTGCTCCCTGAGAATGTGATGGGCATTCTGGGTAAAGATTTCTTAAAACTGCGAAACCTTAACTGCATATGTCTGTACATGGGCTGGAGATAGTCTCATGGACTAGAGATGGATGATAGCTTGTGAAGTAATGTTTTGAGTTCTCTTGTAGCTTCACATTGCCGAGCATCCTGCAGGACATCTAGTTCTCAAGTGGCTAATAGAGCAAGATAAAAAGATGAAAGAAAATGGAAGAGAAGGTAGGCTGTGCAGCTTCTTGTTTTTGTGTGTCTTAACATGGAATTTCTGTGCTTTATACTGGCCATTTAGGTTCAGGTGGGATTTGCCAAGTGTAGAAATCATGCCTGTGAGTAAGTAATGATTAAATTTCAAGGGCTGGGCTGTAGCTGAGTGCTAGACTTCTTGCCTACCATGCAGATAATTTGAGGTGTTTCAGTGGCTGGAAAAGGTGAGGTCGTGGATTTGTCTGAGACAACTTGTGTGGCTAGGCAGGCTGTTACTGCAGGGCGGTACTGTCATCTCAACTCTAAATTCTGTTTTATAGTTTTTGTTTTCTTGTGTTTTTTTGAGACAAGGTTTCTCTGTGTCTCCTTGGCTGTTCTATACATGCTTTGTAGACCAGGCTGGCCTCAAACGCACAGAGATCTGCTACCTCTGCCTCCCTGCCACCACACCCGCTTCTAAGTTTTACAGTAAGGACTTGGAACTATTTTTTTCTGCAAGTTTTAGATAAGATGCTTTTAATATTGAAGAAAATATGTAGTGAAACCAATTCATTATTGAAAAAGTTAATACAGAGTTTAGATGAGTTAAACAAGTTAATTCTAAGAAATTTTTTAATGATTTTTCATAATAAAAATGCTGAAAGCCCAAAAACATGGCTGTTGGGCTAGGAGTGGTTGTTGCTCTGAAGCGCAGATGGGTGTGTCTATCTATCCGGGTTATGTATTGCTATGTGACAAGGTACCTCAGAGCTTAGTGGTTCGCTGAGCCGTCCCTTGGGGTTTAGTGGCGCTTGACTGTACCTCAACTCCTCGTTGAGGGTTGGAGTGTACCCACCATTGTTAGAGCAGTTGTTACAAAGCTGTCAGCGTCAGTCAGCTTACAGCCAGCAGCCTCACCTCCTCTTCCTACACTGCTTGGGCTTGCACTCAGTATGGTAGGTGATTCTTTTTTACCTTTATTTTTTGTTTTTGACGTGTGTGTGTGTGTGTGTACATAGGCATGTTATGACACACGTGTGGAGGTCAGAGGACTTAGATGTCAGCCCTCGTCTACCTTGTTTGAGACAGGACTTGTCTTTTGATGTGTGTCGCTCCATGTGCTAGGCGAGCTGGCCCTTTGTGTTCTAGGGATTCTCCTGTTTCCACATCTCATCTCAGCTAGGAACATTGGAATTGTAGGCGTGAGTGTGTAATGACCACCTCCATAGGTTGGGGAAGTTTGAACTCAGGTCCCCAGTACTTACGTAGTAAGCGTTTTACCCACTCACTCATTTCCTCAGCGCCAGTGTTTGGTTCTGAGATTGCGTATCCCAAGGAAACAAAGCACTTGTATGTGTAGGCCTCGTGATTAATCCTCAGAGGTCATCTCATGTCACTTCTGCCATGTTCTATTGGTCCAGGCAGTGAGATCACCCAGATTCAACAGAAGCCTTAGATTCCACCCTAATGGGGCACTGACAGCATCTAGAAATGTGCATAGTACAGAACATCTTGTCGTAATCACCTTCGGGAGACAAGCAGCCTCACTGGCTGATTGCCATTTATCATGAATAGTTAGGTGGGCTCCACAAGTATCTTTGATTTAATTTATCTTTGATTTAATGCACACTGTACCTACTTGTGGTCAACATAGGTCATCCTTTCTTTCATCTGCACCAAATCCCAGTCACTAGAATGTCTCCACTAGCTGAGAATGAGATGCACTCAAAGGGCACAGTGAACATGCCAAGACTGTGGAAACAGCTAAAGATAAACAACGTTTGGGTGGAGGAAGTGGGCCAGCTTGAAAGTCATGGCAGTCCTCTTGCCTCGGCCTCCAGAGTCGGGACAACAGGCATTAATTATTTTCCATCTCTGGCTATGAGAATGCTGTAAAGAGAAATTGCCATGAGTAACCCAAACTGGTCATTCTTTAACCACTAGCCATTAAAGTTTTTCTGCAAGGGGAACTGATTTTGTCCTGCATGTGAAGTGATACTGTCAAACATTGACTTGCTGAGTAGGTCAAGGTTAAATCATTAAATATTACGAAGAAAGGCAGATATAACCAGTGAGTTTTTTAAAGTAATTTCTTTTTCTTGAGTAATTAGTGCTAAACATAGTTTGGAATTTGCATCAGTTAAGGAAATTGGTTGTAAAGTACTAGGTCTGTACTAGAATTTTAGTGTATATAGGAGAGAGTTGTGTCAGTAACTTTTCTGTTATTGCAAGTGTAAGGGGACAGGGGTGAGGGATGGGCTGTGTGATGTTCACTAAGTACCAGTCTACTCTACAGGTTCTTTTGCAAAAACCCTTGTAGCACATGTTGGCATGAAGAACCTCAGGTCCTGGGCCAGCATCAATCGAGGAGCCATCATTCTCTCCAGGTTGGTAGATGTATCATGCAACACACACTTCTTCACCATTGTCTTCTTTTTCTAGAATTTATTCCCAATAATGTGGGATTACTCCATCACTCAGGGTCTAGACAAACATTAAAAGTTACGTGTAGGGGCTAGTGAGACAAAGGCATTTGCCACCAAGCTTGACTTCTAGAATTGCGTCTCCAGGCCCCACGTGATCACAATGAGAGATTTAACTCTTGCAAGTTCTCCTCTGACCCCACTTGCATGCTGCAGCAAGGAGCTTTGTGCACTCACACGCACAAAGTGATAGGACTTAAATTTTTCTTTAAAAGCAAATACAGCTTTCCAGTCCTCAGATTTAACTGTCACCTTTTTGGTGTCGAAGGTCACAGAATATTGACATTTACAATGTACATAGTTTTACTACATTTGTGTGTGTGTGTATATATATATTTATTTTACAATTTTTTCATATATTTATATTATTTTTTAATGAGTAAGTTGTATGCCTCTGGAAAGCGTCACAGAGCTGTTTAAGGCAAGCCTAACTTCATAGCTTATTTCCTCTCATTTGTCTTTGGTGATTCCATAATAAAATGTTCATTTTATAACATCTGTATGCTGTTTGAATTAGTTACTGTTTCTCTTCTGCTATGTTGCTGTCCTTGTTTGCTCCTCAGTTATAAAACAGTAGCCAAAATCAACTCTGAGGAGGAGAGGGTTTATTTTATCTTCCAGCTCCTGGGTCACACTCCATTGCTGAGAAAAATCAGCGCAAAAGCTCAGGGCACGGAGCAGAGAATGTGGATGGATGCTGTTTACATGTTTGTGCTCCTGGGTTTACCTTCAGCTACCTTTTAGACTAGGCCAAGCCCACCTGCCAGGGGTGGTACTTGCCACCGTGTTTCTGGGCCCTCACACATCAGTTAACAATAAAGTGATCCATGGCCAATCTGATGGAGGCACTTCCTCAATTGAGAATTCCTTTTCCTCATGACTAGCCAGCACATTTACTAGCCAGCACATTGAAAAAAATGGGTACTCCAGTGCGAAGCTTCCACCATACTGTGGAACTTGCTGTGCAGCTTAGCTGTGTGGTTTGTAGTCATTATATCAATATCCCACTATACAATTTGATCTACTGTAGATACATGAGAATTCATTTTAAGTCACTCATCTTTTTTGTATGGGTTTTACATGTAGACTAGGCTGTCTTGTTTCTTAGTAAATTGAGTTAATATTCCAGATGATGTTAAAGAGTCAGAACCCATTAGCTGCGACAGGAACTTTTATGTCTTGCATTTCTCTACCAGGCCTTTAGAATGTTAATGCCTACTGACACATGCTTTCATTCTGCTTAACTAGCTGGAAATTTCAGTGATGCCATGAAATTAATGTGTAAAGTTTGCTCATCAGTCAGCGCTCCCTTGGATAGATCTCAGACATAAGAATGACCCAGTGTGCTTCTTGTGGACCTCTGCCTGAAACTGTTTTGGAGGCACATAGTGTTTGAGGGTGCTAAACAGAAGTTGAACTGTTATGTGGCTTCAAATGTGGTGATCTTGTTTTCTGAATACTTGAATGGCATGTGTTTGCCAAAATTCCCTGCCAGTTTACATTTTTAGTTAGTATGTGTGGGTTCTTTGGGGAATATTTAATGCTGTGTTTGTTGTTTGTTCTTCGAAGTCACTATTCAGTTACTGAAAGAGCATTTTGGGTGGAAAGGAGAAAGTGTTGTGTGCTGGCTGAGACATTGCTTGTGAAGTACAGTTCTCTCGCACCTTGGAGCACAGGCCACCGGCAGTCTGCCTGGGCTGCAAGCCCTGCCGACTGTGTGGCCTGGAGAGTCATTGAGCTTTTCTGGCTTTTGTGAGTTATAAAACAAAAAGTTAATAATAATCCGAAAGTTTTTATGAAAGCAAGGCATGTAGAATGCCTTTCACAATGTCTGTGTGTAGTACATACTTAATAGCTGCTAACATGTACTGTACTGTGTGGTATGTGGTTGTTTAGCAGGTATTAGCAGGACACCGAGTGACCGGTCCATTGCAGGGCACTTTGCTAGCACTTGTTGGCACCTCCTATGTGCTGTAGGATGCTGCCTGGTGCTCCTAGCACACCATCCTCTTTATTGATGTAAATGGAAGTTGCTGGAACCAGGGGCTTTTAAAAATGCCAAGTGATCTCCTTCTAGAGTGTACTCCATAGGTTGCCATTTACCTGTAACCCTAAAAAACTTGATTTTGGCCTGGTGGCCTATAGTCAGGTGCTTGTGACCCAGCCCTGTTTAACAGTTCACATTTATTGTGTGTTTATCAAGTATCAACCTCTAGCTTAAAACCTGCCCCCTGGGAACTGGGGCTCTAGCTCAATGCCTGAATATGGGCTTCGTGTGTGTATGGCTCAGCTAGGCAGTAGAGTGCAGCCTTAACTGCATATGGTCAGTGGTGGAATCTGTACCCAGCATGTGTGAGAGCCTGGATTCCGTTATCTAACCAAAAGCAAACAACCTGGAGGGGAAGGGGGATCCTGTTGTTAATCCTGTTCTCCAGACCAGGAAACTGCATCTGAGACAGTAACAATGCTCTGAGTTATTGGCAGCAGGCAGGTTTCTGGCCACATCGGGGACACTTTAGGTAAGGCCCCTCCACTTCAGCATCACAGCATGTTGTAGGTGTAGAGTTCAATGACAGGGTCACCAACACACGGCTTTCCTCCCACACTTTGCCCACCACACTTGTTCACTGGGGTGTCTTCACCTGTGTAGAAAATGTTCCTTGGCCATCTTTATCCATAGGATGTCACAGTGTCCATAAAGGAGTAAAATACAGGGTCTCTGCTTTGGCATTGTCACCCAGATAAGACAACACATTTTTGTCTTAGTCACTGTTTTATTGCTGTGAAGAGACACCCATGACCAAGGCAACTAATAAAAGGAAAGGGAGGGGCCTTGCTTACATTTTCAGAAGTAAGCCCATGGGCTTTTGAAATCTTAAGACTGCACCTCCTGATCCTCCCTAAACAGATGGGAACCAACATTCAAGTACAGGAGCAGCTGGGGGCCATTCTCATTGAAACCACCTCAACTGCTGAACAATTGCAGGGTGGATGCAAGTCAGCTGCAAGATAACCAGTGTCAATGGAGTCTTATCTCCGTGACTCCACCCACAAGATTATAAAGCGTTTCCATGGTTTCAGAATGTAGAGTGCGGGCTCTCATTCATTTGGGGAATTTTCATTTTGTAAACAATATTTGTGTATTTAGTGGGTGTGGACATCTGCACGCACATACTTGCCACAGCACACGTGTGTAAGTCGGGAACAAGATGTGCTCGTCAGTTCTCCCCTTCTCCCGCATGGCATCGGAGGTGGAGCTCAGGTCATCAGGCTCGCCAAGAAGGCGGCTGCCTTTACCTGCTGGGCTGTCCTGGTGGCTCTCACCTGGCGAATGTTTAAAAATCTATATAATGAACTGTCCAAAGTACAGGAGGCGGCTCAGTAATGAATGAGTTACATAGAAGGTGTGAGTTGTGTGGCAGATTCAGGGTTTTTATGAAGTTAAGTTTCTCAATCCTTTTCCTCTCTCCAGCCTTCTGCAGAGTTGTGACCAAGAAGTTGTAAACAAAGTCAAAGCTGGACTGAAAAGCCTGATTCCTACCTTGGAAAAGACCAAGAGCACCAGCAAAGGAGTCGAAGCTCTGCTTGAAAAGCTGACTGCATAGGCATGCCGGACAAGCAAGCTGGAACCCGTTTTCCTGGGGAGAAGGGCAGGATCCACCATACCCATAACTGGACACCCTGTGCTTGTCAAGGACCTATTTATATAAAACTTTCTAATAAAAGACCCTTTGTTTAATGTCAACTGTCTGACCTGTCAGGTTGAGCGCTGCACAGGTCACAGTGGTGGCAATGTGGAAGGGTCAACAGTCACACTGATATGATGGGCCCACAGCTGCAGTCTGAGAAGGCTTCCTGGAGGCAGTGGACTTTAGAGGAATGTTATGACAGAGAAAGTACATGAAAAAGTCATACGGAGTAAGTGGCAGGAGCGCTAAACCCCAGGAAGCCGTGGAGGCAGCCTGTGGCCATGTTGGCCTGTGCTGGGGACAGCTGCCTCTCCAGCCACTATGCAGACTGAGTTCAGTCAGGTTTGCTTTGAAAGCTGCTCTGGTAAGTCCAGCACACACATGGAGGACAGTGTCCTAGAGGAATTAGGAGATAATGGTTCCGCCCAAGTCAGGGTTGCTGGAAAGGTCTTATCTCTGCATTTGGACCTTCGGGGTAAATACCTTCTGATAGGGCTTTCTCCCTTGAGTCAGTCCCGAAAATAATCACAGCCTATAGGCTGAGGAAAGGTGGGATGTGTGGAAATATATTTGAGTGCAGGTAGGAAGTTTGGATTTTAGAAGTTAGGTTGGCTCTCAGCAAAGCTGGAGGTTTGCAGACTATACCGGCTCTTGTAGCAGGCGTTTTCGGTGCAGGGCCCTGAAAACAGGTGTGCGCTGTAATGAGGCCTCATCTGTGAGGCCGTGTGCCCTCTGGGGAGTTGGTTGTGTCTTACCTGTCCTGACTTCACAGTTCCAGACCTACTGAGGTGGCTTCTGGGACTCTCCCGCCCTCCCTCTCCTGCTGGGGTATATTAAGCTTTTCCCAGTGGCTTGATACCTGTCGCTGTTGGGTGGATTCTTAGGGAAGGTGGACATGGAGTGAGGAGGGAAATGGGGAAAAGACAGAATTCGACTTTGCTTCCGTGTAATTACTATATCACGATTTGGGTTTGAGTTCTCCATGGAAAGAACCATTCAGAGAGATGAGAGTTGGGGGGTCCTGTGTTTTTCATTCTTTAAGAATGAAAAGATAAACACACTTGGAAAAGCATTTTTATGTGGCTTGTAGGAAAAGCAGCATCTCTCTAAACCCCCAACTCGAATTCTCTTTAATGACGTGAGTTCTTAGCACTGGCGTATTTTTAAACACACTTTTTATTGTGTATTTGAATATATACATTTAGATGCTTGTGAGCTCATAGGGCAGGAAATACATGCTGAGAACCGCCCGGTTCTCGTCTTTCCTCGCCCCAGGCCCGCTGCATCTGTGGTACAGCAGTCCACGTCAGCTGTTGCGTCATGACACACTGCCATTTTGTACCCACTCCTGTTTTATTTTTTCTATAATTAGTCACTGTCACTTTTATTTTTATTTTACTTGGGTTTTTACATTTCTATTTCTAGATTTCCTCCTCGAAAAACTTCTCACCAGAATTAAATACTTCTCCTGGGTTGCAGTTCCACCTCCCCTACAGCGGTTTCCCTCTTTTTTTGTCTGGTGTGGTTCCTCAAGGTTATGCTGGTGTCCACTCAAGGTACTCCATCTTACACCTGATGGGTCCCATGTGGGTCCCATGTGTGCAGGTACTCATCCAGCCATATGAGGAGGGCAGTAGTGAGGTAAGGACAGAGTCTAGCTAGGGAATCTTGGAAGAAAGGTGGATTTGCTGGGGAGGGCTTCTGAGAACTCAGATCTCCAGTCCAGCTGCCTGGCAGCTGTGGCCATGAGGGCGGGGTGTTGGGAGATTGCCATTTTGCCAATATAAGGAAAGATACCAGACATGCTGAGCATGGGCTGAAAAAGAGGTGAAGAGAACTCATGATATTGAACTGCAGTCTAAGTCAAAAGGAACTGTGTTAGCCTTGAGCTCCTGTTGACATGGGAAAGTAGACTTCCATTTTCATTTACATCCATTTTGGATGTAAATGGGATCTGTACAAACTTGCAGCCCAATATGCTGGCTCGGCTCTGAATCCTCTCATCCTTGCACACTGCCCAACACTTGAGGTCCCATTTCCTGGAGAGACTTAATGGTTTTCTGCTTGTCGTGAGAATTGCACACCCACAATTCCTGCATCATTGTCTCCTGTGGAAAGCCCATTTCTCTTAACACTCTTACCTGAGTCACAGCCTCTGATAGACTTCTGTGACAAAATGCATGGGAAGTCAAACAGTGCTGGCAAGTCTGAAGCTCTACTCTGAATTTTACACAGTTTACCTGGATATAGAATTCATAAATATAGTTTAAATTTAATTTTATAACAGAATTTAGAGCCATTAATGTCTGTAGTGTTTAAAGTTGCCATGTAAGCCCAGTGCCATCTTGAAGTTTCATAGGTAGCCTTTGGTGTGATGAGATAACACTTTTAAAGTCTTGTGTCTCCATTCCAGGATCATAAGCAGAGGTATAATATGACTGCGTCTCTTGCATTTAAATGCGGAAAGCCAACTCCTTCCTTCTCAGAGCTGTATCACCTCTGGTTTTTCATCTCTTTCCCCTTCTTTCTTGATGTTTCTTTTAGGAACTTTGTTTATTTGTATTTTAATTGTGGGTCTAACCTTTAACCTTTCATCCCCATCTGTGATTGCTGGTTTGAACTGCTTTCTTGTTTTATTTCTTTGGCTTTCTTGGTGAGTTACTTCCTCTTCTTTCTGCCCCTCCCCAGACCTCTCCAATGCAGCATCTTTCTTATTTCTAGGCTATGATATCTGTCTCCCGGAATGCTGTATTTGTGGAGGATACGTTGGCTTTACTTTGTTTTGCCACATTTCTGATTCCTTCCCCATCTGGTCTTTATTGGACACTTTTCTTTCTCCATACATACTGCAGACCTGTGAGACCATGAGAAGAAGGCAGCTTGTCCTCTGACTGCAGTATGGGCAGTGGGGTGGCATCCTACCATTTTGGTGCTGTCCTCCAGGTGTCGTGGCCCTTCTGTCTGGAATTCCACTGTGCCCCCTGGGGAGCTAAGCCATCCACCTACAGGCAGCACCATCCAGGTTTTCAAGGACCAATTTGGGTCTCAGTAGCACTTTTCCCTCTGGCACCTACCAGGATTGAGCATTTGGAACAAAATCTAGTTTACAAAATGTAGAATAGGGAAGGAGTGGATAAGTAGTTGAGCTAGTCCCGTTTACTTTGTTCCTATGAGTTTATACCGTTCCGTTCAGTTCTGCATTGTACGTGGAAGGAACGGAGATGACATACCAGTTTGTAAACAGCTTTAAGTACGAAAACCATAGGCCTGGCTTCATAAAAGACTGCCTTCTTCCATGGGTAAGCTTACAGCTTTTGAGAGTTTCTATAATCAGAAAACTGAGTTGATAATACTTCACAATGTGCACCAACTTCTAAGAGTCAGACATTGCCCATGAGGAAGGGGGATAGCCATTTCTCCAAGTCTGATGTAGGTGTTTACATAATGGGGCTCAGAGGACATGGCTTCTTTGTATGTTTTTTGTTTTTTTCAAGGAATTGTGTCACTGTGTAACTGGCTGTTTTGAAACTCAGCTACGTAGACCATCTGACCTCAGACTTACAAAGATCCGCCTGCCTGCTGAGTACTGGGATTGAAGATGAGTGCCACTACACTCAGCTGAGGATATGGCTTCTTGCATGACCAGATTCAACAGACTGGCTCTTTAAGATGGGAGTGGGCATTTCTTTTTATATTGTTAGTGAAATTTTTTAAAGACCTGCATCTTAGAACAGGCTAATCTCTTCTGGTAGTAAATCTTGGGCCAGCAAGATGGCTCAGTGTGCGTCTGCAACCAAACCCAAAAATTTGAGTTTGTTTCCTAGGACCAGCTTGGCCCAGGGGGAAAACCAACTCCCGCAGATTGCTTTATGACCTTCGTGCATGCACTGTAACATGACTACATCACGTGCACACACTAAATGAGTAAATTTATTTAAGTTAAATCTTTCAGAGGTGTGTGTATGTGTGCAGAATGATGGTGAATAGAACACAGGGAAGGCTGGCTCGTTTGAGCATGTCTATAATCTGAGCACTTGGGAGGCTTTGGCAGGAGGATCATGAATTTGAAGCCAGCCTAGGCTAAAATCAAAAGAGTAAAAGAGAACAGAGGGTCTTAGAACATCAGTTTATATGGAGCCAATTACAGTGAACTAAACTGTAAACCTCATCACTTAGGGCTGGCAATGTAGCTCCATGGGAGAATTTGCCTAGCACTCAGGAGGCCAGGAGTTCCATTACCAACCGCCCAAGAAAGCAAAAGTTAAGCACGGCCACTTAAACATGTGATGCTGCCTCTTGGCCCGGGGGACAATCCTACACCGTGCTCACCATGATTCCTTTCTAAATTGGAGACACCACCACAGTGCCCCAAATCCCTTATCCTATGTTGTAGGGAATGAAGGAACCCTAGTGAGTGTGTTGTTGACACAGGCGTGACCATGTCAGTGATGCCGGTGTTCTCAGCTCTGTGGGCGTGGCAAAGCCTTCCCAGAGAGGGCTGCTAGGGTGATTAGCTAAACCTAATTCAGCTTAATCCTAGTCCAGCTGTAATACCCCACCTCCCTCTTCAGCTGTTTATAATAACCACACTGAGCTCCCTGGGTGCTGCGGCTTCGGCTTCTCCAGAGAGCATGATCCACCTGATCCCAGCCTGTCTATGTTTGTCTCTCCTCACCATCCCAGTCACGTTTCCAGGACCTAGCTACACAGAGCCAAGCACTGTGTCTGGATGAATTCTGCAGATTTCCACATGTGTGATCTCACCCAGGAGATGCTAAGTGCTGTTTCTCTTGTCTGCGTTTTATGGGTAGTACAAAGTGGCTCTGCTGTGCTGTGCTCCAGTTGCAGACACACTGCCCTCCAAACAGTGCCTTGGAAGGCGCTGCTGACGCCTCTACTCCCAGAGCTGTCAAAGAATGATGCTTTGGGGTTGTTAATCAACAGGAAAATGTCCCACTCATTTACAAAATCTTATCTAACAAGCATGTATGTTAAGCCTGTAGATGGGTAGAGCTGCAAAGATGTGGGAATAAGAATGTGGCCCATGTTCTGTTCTTCATTACCTCTCGGGAAGATGTGATGATCTCTTCTTGCCTTGTGTGTTCAGTAGTTGGGTGGGAGGTGATATCGGTCTGGTAAGGTCCTGAGAATCGTCTGACTTTGTGCTCTTAATGACTACAATTACATATAATGACTAATTTAGATATTTTAGATCACTTCCAGATGCTTGGAAATAGACTCTTTTTAAGTAGACCTCGTCTTGTGCTTAAAGCCCATATTCCTAGCCCTGTCCGGGCATCTACCGGTGAATACAAACAGCATGACGTTGCTTCATCAACAGCGGGCAGAGCTGGGAGTCTTAAAGACCAGCATCACTTCAGGAGCATGCTCTTTGGGAATCATTTACAAGACAGGAGTTCTGGTTTTAACAGCTCAACCGTTCTGCCATTTGCATTTCAGTATCTAAGCCAGTTCTATCCATGGGATCTGCTGGAAATAACAGCCTTTTGGGTGTGTGTGTGTTTATCCATCTGACACCTTGCCATTGGTTGAATTTCTTAGGGAAAGAGCAGGCCATTTATGACCTGCCCTAACCTAGGAGTCATGAGCTCTGGTTCTGTAAACCACAACAGTTGATTCTTTGGGGAATAGACATTGGTTAGTGGACAAAGCACTCCACTTAATTGAGAGCATCCAGTCAGAATCTAGAACATTTGAGATCTGTGGCTGCTCTGAGCAAAAGAGTGAAAAGATACTCCTTCCTTGGAATCCCAGGCTCCTTGGACCCTGGACTGCAGCTTCTTGCGTAGATATTACTGTACTCTATCACTTCGTTCTGCACACTTTAAAATTCCACGTTAACAAGTCTTTCAGTTGCATCTTAACAGTGGCATACTAACCTGATGGATATTTGACAGGCATCTGCTTCTTGGTGACATGTAAGATAACAGAGTCTTGGGCTCAACGGTGTGAAAGCACAGCCTTCCACCATTCCCTGTCCTCCCTGCAGTAGTCCGGCTTGCTTCCCTGTAATAACCTCTCAGTTGAAATCTTTATTGCTGGACCTTCCTAGCGGTCAGCAGGGTGAGACAGCTTGGCCTCTGAAACGTATTTGCACACAGATCACACCGCTTTGAAGATGAAAACCAGGTGAAGTGAGGGGCAATAAAAGATGTTGTCTGGGAGCGCCAGCCCAGAACAACTGATTTGAAGCTGAGCTCTGCACTTTGGTTGACCCTGGGAAGTTTGTGTACCTTCAGCTTCAGTTTTCTTGCTGATGAGCTGAAGGTAACACACGCTAGCCCATCTTTGTGAAGATTAAATGAGTTTGTGTATGTGAAGCACTTATAAACGGACCTAGCCCAATCAGGGGTCATTCTCAGGCCAGGCTTCCTACATAAAGGTAGAAGAGTCACTGGCAGTTAGGAAATGAATTCAAAAGGCCCTGTGACAACTCTGAAGCTTGTGATTTGCAAGTGCAATAAACTCTCTCTAGCCTTTGCAAGCAGAACACCTCTGCCTCCCCTTGTCTGCATGCAGGAGTCACTGGAGCTAGGCAATCAGTGCTTCAGCTATTGTCTACAGTAAGAACAGATCTTCAATCCCCTCCAGTCGCTTCTGCCTATGGGTTAGGAAGCTGGAGGGGCTGGGGATCTGAACCCAAATAGGATTCTTTTGAAATGCAAATGACCTTGATAGAAATAGCACCTTGAGCTGTTGCCTGTCACAACACCTGGTGAAGTCTATCAACTCCATTATGTTGATGGCACAGAGTTAGATGTGTTAGAAAGGGAAGCTGTTTCCATGGAAAAGAGCAAGGGGGTAAAATAAGGTCCTTTTCTGGGCTTAGGAGGTATAGATACCCAGAGAAGTGGGGCCTTGCAGTTGCCTTGTAGTCTTGGCCTCCAGAGGTCAAGTTTGAGTCAGGGCCAAGGGGCACAACAGGAATAATCCCAGATGGTGGTTTTGTAGCAGAAACAATCTTGGATTACTTTGGAGACATGACTACCCTAGGGGTCTGCCACCTGGCCAGCAGGTGATCTGGATCATCTGTTCCTTCATTTAGAAAGCAAAGCACCTAAGTTGGCGCTGTGGTGCACACTGTAATCTCAGCAGTTCAAGGCCAGCCTGGTCTACAAAGTGAGCCAAAGCTGCACAGAGAGACCCTTTCTCAACCGATAAGTGAATGAATGAATGAATGAATGAATGAATGAATGAAGCGAAGTACCTGCATTAAGCCATCCAATCTTAAGACACAGTGTCAGGCTCATAGAGGCTGTGTGTGTGGAAAGATGCCTTGTAAAATATTAGATGGTCAGATGTTTCTACACTTGTTTTGGGTCCATATTACAGAGTTACAGGTTACAGATTTAACAGAAAGATGGGAAAAAGACAAAACCAAAAATCTACTGTCTGGCACAAGGATCCAGATTTGCCCCTTTCAAGAGCATGCTAGAGTGATGCCTGTGTTTGTTTTTTACAAGAGGCATAGCTATTTGAAAAGTAGAGGATAATATGGTGTGTAGAATCACAAATGTTAGCTGTCCAATAGCATAAGAAATGCCTAAGATGAATTGGCTGGTAGAATTTACCTATGTGATCTTGTTCTAGGACCCTCATTGTGTGTGTGCCCGTGTGTGCACGGGCACGCATGTGATTTAGCTTACTATACTATCATGCTTATTTTTTATTAAGTTGTATGTAGATCTGTGATTCAGTGTATGCTTGTATAAGGATGGAAGACTTTTTTATTTTTTCCAGATTACAATGCTGTGTTTTGTAGTTTGTGTTTGGTGCTCTAGGTGTAACTATGTAACTATGCAACCTTTTGGTTCAACAAAACCTAGACAACATTTGGCCCTGGTACAAGGTAATAGCCAGACAATAACCAATCCCCAAGTAGAAAAGGCAAACTTCCCCCTTCTGTCATCGGCAGTTCAGGTATGGATGAGCTGTGGAAAGCTATTTTCTTGCATTCAGGTCACATTCAAATTTGTTTTGAAGAAACTATTTAAGACTGACATTTTCAGTTACTGAGTGTCCTAGTTACTGCTCTGTTGCTTTGATGAAACACCCTGACAAGGCAGCCTATTGAACAATTCTACTGTTTAATTGGGGGCTTCATTACAGTTTCAGAAGGTTAGTCCATGATCATGACAGGAAGCATGGCGGCAGGCAGGGAGCTGAAGCAGTGACTGAGAGCTTACAAGGGATCCACACACACTCAGCGGAAAGAGAGCTAGCCTGGGCCGGGCAGGGACTTTTGAAATTTCCAAGCCCACCGCTTCCAGCAAGGCCACACCTCCTAATCCTTCCTCAATAGTTCATCAGCTGGGAACCACACATTCAAATCCATGAGCCTATGGGAGCCACTCATTAGACGGCCACACTGAGGAACACTGAAGCTTCTTGCTGGCTTGAAATTTGTTCCTTGAAGTTTTACAATTGAGAAAAGCAGGAAACTTTCTCCTTTATTAGAAGACCTAAGTCAGGGAAATTTTCCCATACATAACTTACAGCAGAATTGTTTGAATCAAGAAAAGAACATAACAGGCAGGGAACATTGGTTTCAGGACCCAAGTGGGCAAAAAGCAAACTGATAGTCTATGAAAATGAGGAGTAACTTAAAATATCTCTCTGGAGAAGCTACTTAAGCCCAAAACCAGAAACACAGTAAAAAAAAAAAAGTCACTAAGTCCCAGCAAGTGGGGAGGAATAAGTTTGCAGCTCATATTTAAGTCAGTCGGCAATAAAAATGAAAACTAGAAAGAAAAGCAAGTGTCTGTGTGCCTACATACATTTCCTTATCTCTTTCTGGGGCTTTTTGGATGGTTTCTTTTATCCTCCCCCCCCCATACACATTATAGTCTAACTCTTATTCTCATACAGTCAGATTTAGCCAACCAAGGATAAAAAATATTTTTCTGGCTGTATCGTGTATCTCTGGCTAGCCCATAACTTATAGTCCTTCTGCCTCTACTTCCCAAGTACTAAGATTACAGAATGACCACTGAACCCTGACTTTGTTGCTGGGGCACAGACCCAGGGAACACTAGCCAGCTGATAACTGTTTTCCAAATAAGAAAAGCATGCTTCTTGCATGCACTCTAGGCAAGCACCCCAAGAGTCGAGCTACTATTCCTGAGCCTCAGAAAACATATTTTGTGATGTCACAGGACCTGGGGAAGTGGCTCAGATGGTAAAGTGCTTGCTGAACAACCACGAGGCTGTTGAATTCAAATGCCCCCAGCATCCACATGACAAGCTGAGTATGGCATCCTGCAAATCCTGGTGCTTGGGGAGGAGTGGTGAAGATGGGAGGGTCCAGGGCTCTTGGGCCAGCTAGTCTTGAGCTCCTGTGCAGCAGAAGCTGTACTTCAGAAAATCAGATGGAGCAATTGAGGAAGATGCCTGATAGTGACCTCTGCCCCACACCCCCACAGGAATATCTGCACACAGGCATGTGCACACATGCATACACACATATGTAATGTGTATACAGAACATGTATAGACATTTTTGTTATTTCTTAAGCAGTAAAAAGTACTTATTTACATTATTTATTATGTAAATGTTTGTTGGGTTAAACCACACAGGGCATACTTCAGTGAGCATGTGGACTTTGTCAACATGTCCTGAAGGGTCCTAAGGCCTATAGTCAGAGCTGAGATGAATGGTATTTCATGTTTCATGGAGCCAGTGCCACCCACTGGTTTCCTTCTCTGCTTCTTTCCTGTACATGCCAGGCATGTAGCCAGTGGTGCAGTATACAAGGCAGTCACCTCCAGTGGTGAGCCTGAGGAGGAATTCTTCCTGGGCCACAGTGAGGGAGAGATTTTCAGACTTTTCCCATAGAAGGGGTAATGCTGCTGTAATTCTGTTCTACTTATCCAAGTAATAGCCCTATTCTGGGGGATAAGGCGGGATGTCTCCCACCTTGATATAGGGCTTGATATAGGGCTTTGAAGTATGGCCTAAGTAAGGGTCAAGGTGTGGTACTGTGTGAGATCTGTGGGTAGACAAGAGTTCGAGGCCCTCTCTCCCAGCACACAAGCATGTGACTTAGGCTAAGTTAGCCAAACTTTCTGGGTTTTCACTCTGTCCACCATAAGAAGGAAACCTTCAGACACATCAGGTGGCTTTCAGAGCTGATCCTTGAAGCTATGGTTTCTGCCGGATAATATTGGCAGGTCAGTGGAGCAGGATGGGGCAGTGAACTCCCACCCCGGTTATGAGTTAGGTAACAGCAAACCAAAGTTAGGAAACCACTCGGCATTGGCATCTCCAGCACTCCTTCCAGGTTAAAGGGTCCCTGATTTCCTGACTGTGATGACCTGTCCCATGTTCCTGCCCTCTCTGGTGCTGTCAAGCTGACAGTGCTGGACAAGAAAGCCTTAGTCTGTGAAGCCAATTAAGCCCTTCCTGGGGATAGCTCAGGGTCCATGCTACCGCTGTGTTCTTGATTTAACATTTCTTTCCAAAAGAAGGATCCTCAATCCACAAAACTCCAGACTTTGTACTCCCTTGTGCTAGCGCGGTGCTTGTCACTCTGCAGGCAGCATTACAGAGCTGTCTGGAAATGTTGTATTAAAACATTCCAGCCACTCATAGAGTAGGTGGGAAAAGCCTTGGCTAAGTCATGATGTACTTGCGAATGAGGTTTATAATAAAGCACCAAATAGGACCTCCTCTTCCTCTCTTCCACCACAGCTGTGAGGCTAAGAATACATGCTTGAAGATGATGTTCAGTTTGATGCTTTCAGTAAATCTCCATTGTTTTCCATTGGTGGACAGGTGTTGTGCTGGCTAGTTTTTGCCAACTTGAAACAAAGTTACCTGGGGGGAAAAAGATCCCTCTGAGGGATTGTCTCTGTCAGTCTGGCTTGTCAGCCTGTCTGTGAGGCTTTCTAAATAGCTAACTGTCTTACTTAGGGTCACTATTGGCTATGATGAAACTAAAGACAACTTGGGGAGGAAAGGGTTTAATTGACTTACATATTCCAAGTCCATATTCACAGTCCATTCAGGGAAGATAAGAAAGGAATTCAAACTGCAGGCAGAGCAGGGAGGGCAGAGCCTGGATACAGACCCTGATCCAGAGGCCTTGGAGGACTGCTGCTTACTGGCTTGCTCTTTGTGGCTTGCTCGTCCTGCTTTCTTACAGCATACAAGTTCACCAGCCTAGTGGGAGCACCACCACAAGGGGCTGAGCCCTCCCACATCAATTCCTGATTAAGAAAGTGCCCTGCAGGCCTGCCTACAACCCAACCTTAAGATTTTTCTCAGTTGAGGTTCCCTTCTCTCAGATAACTCTAGATTGTGTCAAGCTGACATAAAACTAGTCAGCACACTAATTTGGGAAGGCCTGGACCACTGTGAACTGTGCCAGCCTTGGGCAGATAGGCCTGGGCTGTATAAGAAAAGTGGCTAAGAGAGCCAGTAAGCAGTACCCCTGCATGGTCTCTGCTTGAGTTCCTGTTCCAACTTCCCTCCGCGATGGACTGTGACGTGTATAAGCCAAATAAACCCTTCCCTCCTTCCTACAAGTCAGTTTTGGTCAGAATTTTATTATAGCAACAAAACAACTTCTTCAGGCTCCTTTTTCAAATCCCTAAAATTAGAACAACAGTTCTCCCATAGAACTGTGAAGAAGAACCAAGACACCGTTGCATAATGAATTTAAGATTGTCTTCATATATAGGCTGCGCACATAGGTTCCCTTTCCTTATTGCCACTGCTGGATGACTAGCTTCAACAGAAACAACTTGCTTACTCTCATAACCCCAGAAACAGGCCCTTGATTTTTCTTGTCTTTTTCATGGGCATTTGGTGTGTGCACATGTAAGTATGCATATTTTTGTGTATGGGAGTACACATCTGTGTGTGGTATGTATGTGTATGTTTGTATGCATGTTTTTGTTCACGTGTGTGGTGTACACATGTGTGGCACTGGGTTCTAACCCAAAGTCATGCTAAAGTTGTGCTCTCTTCATTTTACTCCCTTAGACCCAGCTGTGATCGCTGGACTTGAGCGGCCACCCTGGATCATGCGGACAAAGCTCATACATCGTGGTGAAAATGGTGAGCAGAAGGAAATACAGGTCCCTGGCAGCTTCTTGATTCTGCTGTGGCCTCCTTCTCAAATTTGTTGGGTGGTGTTTCTTGAATCTATAGAGGACTCAATAAAAAGAGTTCTGTATCCTACCCAGGATGTTTCTGATTGTACATATTTGGTTTGAACTGTAGGAACTGGTGTTTCTAACAAGCTCCAAGGTGAGGCAGATGGTGCTAGTGAAAGCTGAGACTATATAGGAAATAACTCCTCCCTCACTTAAGCCACTGTTCAGGATGCTCTGCCAATAACAAAGCATCTCTTCTGACTGACAGTTTATAGCTCCCTCTTGTTGTTCTGATGAATAAAGTAAGCATAGCAAAATGGCTAAAATGTTCCTCGAAGTGAAGCAGAAAGCCAAGGCAAACTGCAAATTGAGTTGCTGACCTCTGCACTATTCATGCATCCAATGTGCACGGAGGACTGTGGATGTGCTAAGCATGGACAAAGATGACTAAGACAGGCAGATGGTGCCTAGTGGATACTCCCGGGGTGTATGCGTCTGTCTGGCGATAGCCAGTGTGCTTCTTCTGTTTCTCTTTCTGTGACAAAAAGTTTTATTATGGATCAGTTTAATAGGGAGGAGAAGATGGGGTGAAGGGAACAGTGACAGGAGTGTAATGATGCAGCTGGTCCCCACACCTCTACAGTCAGGAAACAGGAGTGCTGCTGCTGACCTGCTCCTTTCCCCTGGTATTGGGTCTAGGACGTCAGCCCATAGGATGCTGCTGACCACGTTTGGGGTGATTATTCTCAGTTCAACAGCTCTGGAAACGCACTCACGAACATACCCAAAAGTCTCCCAGGAGATGGTCCCAAATCCAGTCACACTGACAGTGAAGCTTAAGCATCCCAGCCAGTGCCTGAACCTGAAGGAGGGTAGTGAAAAAAGCCATTGGCTTCCCAGCATTCCATCTGGGAATGGAGGATGACAGACAGAGTCCTCTTAATGCAGGAGTGATCAATCCCCCCTGCTCTTGAACTCATCAGATGAGCTCAACCTATTTATAAGGGATCCTTGTGTAATTGCTGGAGTGGGGATCTGGTATCCAGGATATTAAAGGACCCATGATGAGTTTACTGTGGCTTCAAGGTTGAAAAGCACTGGTCTAGCTGTCCATAGAGGTTGGGTGGCTGAAAGCAAAGTCCCTGGCTTGGAGAGCTAGAGGCAGCTCCGCTGTGCAGTGGAGTGTTCTTTAGATGCTTGGATGGCTCTTCAGGCCCACCGAAGGCCAGGTGCAGGTGAAACCTCCCTCACACGTGCTCAGCACGCAGTTCTGTGAGCATGTGTTCCCAGCTCACTAACAACTTGCTGCAGCTCATCGGTTTCCCTAACAAGATTTTCCTCCGTGACAGAGAAACAGATCATTTTAATTAGCATTAGATAATGAATTTAAATGGCAATGCAGTCATTCCAAAATCTCCCTTAACTGCCCTAAATAACATCATGCGGGCAGTGTTCCAGTGGGATTTATTGTTGGGAAATATCCATGGCAAGAACACAGTTCTTTAAAGTCTCCTTATGTGAGACTGTTTCCTCCTGAACATACAGTCAGATTAGACCTATGTTGCAGGGACTTGCATGGCCTCTGGTGGGCTTGCTTTTTGCCTGTGTGAATAGCTGCTCATCAGTTTGTCCCTAAGTAGAGGGAATTTGTTCTCTGTCTCCTGAGGAGGCCCCATCCATTCAGAAAGTCCTTCCTCTCACTTAGCTGAGTTCAGCTGAGAAGGTCCCCTGTGCCTTCCGCCTCCGTTCTCAGTTCTGTTCTCTGGGAATTCATTCTCTGCTTCTCTATGAAGAGTAAATATCTGAGGGTGCCATACTGGATTTGAATAGATGGTGAATTGGAGTCACTAATACTGTCATAAAGTCTAGGACCGAAAGAACCAGAATACTGTGTTACCCTTGTGAGCCTGGAGGGTTTTGTAAATCATCCCTCTACATAGCATGGCTCAGAAATTGGTTGCAAATTTTTTGTTTGTTTTGTTTTTTGAGACACAGCCTCTCTACATAGCCCTGGCTGTCCTGGAACTCACTGTTTAAGCCAGGCTGGCCTTGAAATCACAGAGATCTGCCTGCCTCTGCTTCCAGAGTGCCGCAATTAAAGTTGTGTGCCACCATACTCAACTTGTGAATATTTTTGATTCACATTTCTCAAAAATTAAAAATAAAAATGAAGGCAAAGGAATTCGTCAGCCACCTTCAAGCCACTAAATCATGAGCATGCTTGTGCTGGTGATTTTTTTATGTCAGCTTGACATAGTCTAGAGTCATCTGAGAAAGAACTCTAATTGAGAAAATACCTCCATACGATCGGGCTACAGGCAAGACTTGGGCATTTTTTTAGTGGCTGATGTGGAAAGGTCCAGCCCATTTTGGGTGGTGATACCCCTGGACTGGTGGTCCTAGGTTCTATTTTTTAAAAAAAAGAAAGAAAAGAAAAGAAAAGAAAAGGCTGAGCAAGCCAGCAGATAACACTCCATGGCCTGTGCATCAGCTCCTGCCTCCAGGTTCTTACCTTGAATTCCTTTTACCCCTTTGATGATGGACTGTGATCTGGATCTGTAAGCAAAGTAAACCCTTCTCATCCCAAGTGGCCTTTGGTCACAGTGCTTCATCACAGCAGCAGATATCCTAACTAAAACAATGCCCTCTTGTTATTGTGGTGTTAGTGTCTCAGGTTATATTCTGATTTAGAAAAAGAGACTCTGAAGACTGGTTATGGTAATGTATGCCCATGATCCCAGCACTTGGGAGGCAGAGGAGAGAGGATTGATAGAAGTTTGAGGCTAACCTGGTCAGTATGAGTTCCAGGCTAGCCAAGGATATATAATAAAAGCCCCCCCCCCAAAAAAAAACAAATATAGAAGAGAGGGTCTGACTTCTCTTCCTAGGTGGCCTTGCCTTCCTGCGGACAGACTGGTCATCACTAGACTTAGCTATACTATGATAACATAGATCAGTAACAAGACTTTCATGCACACACGAGATGATTAGCTTTTCTCGGTTAATTAAAGTCAATAAATGGACTTGAGGTTCTAGTCTCTGAGATTCAGGGCTACAATTCCTGATTTATCGACATGGTGTGCGTACAACCTCATTAGCCTTCTGGTGATTTAACGACTCTGGTGAAGTGTAGTATGAACAACTGAATACTAAACTCTTTTCAGGAGTGGTTAACTAGAACACAGCTGTTACATTTCTCAACTTCATTCAAGGATGGTTCTCAATATGACTTGTAGGAAGGTCATAACATGAGTGAAACATACTGAAGCCAAGGCCCCCCACATTTGAGACATAATCAGTTGACCAGTTCAACTGATTGTCCTGTCCCAATTAGAATACATGGGCATGACTGTCCAGGTCTCAGATTCAGGACTACAGGCTCTGATTTATTGATAGAAATTGCCACTTTGCTTTCTAATGAGGACATGTAGCTCCTCCTTATTGAGCAGTGAGTTTATCCAGAGTTCTCTTGCTGGTACACAGCTGAGTTTTAATTGCTTACTTCATTAGTGTTGCTTAAAGAAAAGCATCATTAAAGTGGTTTTAAAAGAGCTTAAAAATATTGACAAGTGATTTTTTTTCTAATTTAAAGACTACAGTTGAGGGGGAAATGCCCTAGTAAAACTCAGGTGTTCAAAGTACTTGATTAGGAAAACTTTGTATTTGTCATTTTAAAAGGGGGTTAAAAAAAGTAGTATTGAGAATAGTAATAAGAGAGGCTAGCACCACCTCTCAGGAATAGTGTGAACACCATGGTTAGTTCCTGCATATTGACACCTGGACATTGCCGTTTTGAATGGCTGTTGTTTAAATCAAATTAAGACACACTTGGAGTCTGACGAAGGATTCCACGTGTTTTGTCACTGTACTTATTGAAGAACTCACATAATCAGGGGAAGACTGTTCTAATAAGGGAGGATATTGTGACATGGTTTTAAGTTTAGTAAAGGGCTTCCTGTGTCATAGTTTTCAAAGGAAAGGTTTTTGAATGCTGGTTTTAATTAGCTTATAGATGAGAGGGCCAACAAATAAAACCTGGTGCCTAGGACTTACAGGCCCTTTCCCATCTGAGGCACCATTGGAGTTCCCATCACTAGTTTAGGGAAATCTTGGACAATATCCTTTCCTTCCTGAAACACACAGATTCCTGTTGCATCAACACCATCACCTCAGCAGTGCACTTTGGAGAATTGAACTTTATCTTGGGAGGTTCATGACGGAGTCAAGCAGAGGGTGATCCCTACAGCTCACTAGCAAGCTATTCTAGCCAGTTGTTCAGCTCTGAAAATAAATTATGGAGAGCAATAGAGCGGGAATATTTCCTTCTGGCCTCAGCACACACATACATGTACACCCCCCCCCCCCCATAGATCTTGGACTAACAGTTTTACTTTCAACTCTAAGATCTCTTGCGAACTTCCATTCTGGTCCATGTTCTTGTTTTATTTTGATTTTTGTTTTTAATGGGAAGGGTAGAGAGCACCATTGAAGACTAGAGTAGTACAAGCACCGATAACCTTGTTATTTAAATCTTCTGTAGACTGAGTTCTTGGATAGCATTGGTTTTAAGAGGCAATCCAAGATTCAATGTTCTTTCTGTTGGTAATAAAAACAAGTGTCTTCACCCAAAGTTTCTTCAAGTTTGAGAAGATGGGCCAGGATATGGCTGTATCGTTAAAGTGTTTGTCACAAAATAATGTGAGTACCAGAGTTCAGACCTCCAGGACCCATAGAAATACAGAGGGAAATGGCAGTCCATCTGCAGTTCCATTGCTCAGAAGGCAAAGTCATGGATCTTCAGAGGAAGCCGGCAGGCAAGATTATCAGCAAGCTCTGGTTCAGTGGAGAGACTCTGCCTTAAAGAAGAGAGGAGGAGTGATGGAAGAAGACTCCAGAGTTCACCCTTAGGCCTCCACAGCCATGTATGCATACATACATAAACCTGAATTCACACACACTTGTTTCTACATACATAAATACATATGTGTACACTGCACCTCTCTCTCTCTCTCTCTCTCTCTCTCTCTCTCTCTCTCTCTCTCTCTCACACACACACACACACACACACAAGATAAAAATATTAGAGCAAATATCTTGAAACAGTTGTAAATACAAACTCATCAATTTGCTTGACAGTGGTTCTGCTTTTGTCCTATTATCCTCTCAAAACGTTCTACCAAATGTTGTGATTCTATCAGGGAAGTCACTTCTCATTCTAACAAATATTTCTTGAATCAATCACTTATCTCTGTATATAGTCCATTAACAAAATTGAATGACAAGGCCGCTTCATCGGATCAGCCAGTAAGACCACAGTGCTGTTGAAATATTTCTTCTAAGTACATATGATAGCACACAGCAGAATGTGTGTTTGTGTGTGCATGTGTTTGAAGACTGGGATGTATATTCTTAAAGAAAAGAGCTAAGAATGTTCTTAATATTTCCTGAGCCAGGCCTAAATGCCTGAATTCCCAACACTCAGGGAGGCAGAGGCAGGCAAATCTCTGTGAGTTTCAGTCAGGACAGCCAAGGCTACACAGAGAAACCCTGTCTGGAAAGAAACATGATTTAAAAAGAGAAGATTCACTTTATTATTTGTCTACCTATTATTCATCCATCCTTGGAGACATGTTTCATAGGATGTCTACAAAGTCTTAGTGGGACCATTCCAGTCTAGATCCAGGACTATCATATAGACAGATTGATAGAATCAGGGATAACTGAAGCTTACCCAAAGAACTTCAAATTTGCCTGTATATTTATTTTGACCATTTTTTCAAGTCAGAAAAAAATACTTTGCAATGGCTCAGAATTTGTCTTGAGACCAAAGTTTCATTCAATTCTGTTTATATTGGTACCTCAAGTTCATTACCTTAAATGACATTTGGTGTGAAGAAGTTCATGTAGAAAGAGAAAGAATCAGCAGGATAACTGTATTCAAAATAACCAGGCAATAAAAGTAAATGATGAATAAGTGAGGGCACCCACTGCATCCAGTCTGATTTTAGCCTTGAATTTATTAGCACTTTGTTTTTTGTGTAGCCCTGGCTGTCCTGGAATCAATTTGTAGACCAGGCTGGTCTCAAACTCACAGAGATCCACTTGCCCCTGCCTTCCACAGTGCTGGGATTACAGTGTACCTGGCTCTACAGTGTCCTTTTTAATGCCACTAACCAAGATCTTTTTCACAGTTAAGTGGGCAACTGGTCTCTGAGAATCTTCTCTTGACGTGGCTTTCTTGGGTTCACAACTCTTCCATCCACCTTGTGGGGTCTTGCCTTCAGGGTGACATCCACTTCCTCCACAGTGGCGTATGTGACAAATCCAAAGCCCCTGGATCTCTTGGTGTTTGGATTTCTCATTACCACACAGCTGGTGAGTGTCCACCATTGCTCAGAATGGCTCCTCACACTGGGTTGTTTTGAAGCTCAGCCCTGAGGTGAAGAGCTTCTGCAGCTGTTTGGTTTTTTGGGAGACTCTGACTTAGACATGACCACAGGGAAATGGGAGCCTTCAGCCAAGCTTCCTCAGGCACATCAAGAGCCAGAAAGTGGAATGTAATTCTTTTAGAAATTTTTATATGCCAACTAAATGATGCATCCCCTGGTTTGGGGGAGATTTTGTAACCTATTTCTCAAGGGCACTTCTAATAAATAACTACTTTATCTAAGGGAAAGATCCCCAAAATGGCCACAACACTTCCAAATTATTCTTAGCAAAGCTTACCAATTTTTCAAAAACACAAAATTCCAGTTTTTAGTGTTTAAATTGCAACTGCCCCCCAGACCTTAGCACAACTGATGCTGTGACAGAAGCCCATTCAGACCTTGAAGCCTAGGAGGTAGGCAGGGATACCTGGCAAAACCAGAACAGATATCTAGTCCACCCACCAAAACAGGAACAAAGGCAAAGTCAATGGCCCCAGGATATGGCCAGGAAAGTCCCTACATGTACTAGCCTTGCTTTTCGGTGTCTCGATTTCCACTTCTTGCTAACTGTTCATGTTAACTGCAGTGTGTCAACCTAGGATGTGGTTTTTGTGCTTTAAAAGCCAAGAATAGTGGAGACTCAAAGCTGCATGATTTGGGCATGTTCCCCCTGTAGCCACCAGCTATAAAGGCTTTTAAGGGTCCATGTCTTCTCTGAAGGAGTTACCTCATAACAAAATCTAGACCAAACTTGCTGTGATACTGTGAACGTAGGTCACTGGGAAGACATGAAAAGGAGGGAGGAGGGTCTCCTGTGCAAGTGTGGAGAGCATGCCTCATCTCCACCCAGACTCCATTTTGGCCAGCCCCTTTAGTGACTAGGTACATCATGATAAACACGGAGAGAAAAATCCATAGGGTCTTTCCCAGCGCAGATCACGCTCCGTTGAAAGAAAATCCTGTCCTCAACCGTGGTGGTTGAATGAGAATGGCTGCCTGCTGTAAGCTCATAAGCCTGATAGTTGGCTCCCTGTTGGGGGAGCTTTTGGGGAAGGATCTGGGGGGGGGGGGAGCTCTGAGGTTTCAGAAGGCTCACACCATTCCCAGTGTGCGCCTCTCTCTGCTTCCTACTTGCTGATCAAAATGTAACTTCTCAGATGTTCCTGCTGCTGTGCTTTTACTCTAGCATCATGGACTGTAGCCCCCTGAACACTGTAGCCCGATTAAACACTTTCTTTTCTAAGTTGTCTTGGACATGACATGACATCACGGCAATAGAAAAGTAACTAACATACCAACCAACTTAACTCATAACACTAGCATTGCCTTATTGTGAGGTTTCCTTTAAAATGTAATGTTTTGATTGTGTGTGTGTGTGTGGTGTGTTTGTGTGTATGCATGTGAGTGCAGCTGCACACAGAAGTCAGAAGTCTCTGATAGATACCGTGGGGCTGGAGTGGTTCTGTGGATACAGGCAACTAAACTCAGGCCCTCTGCAAGAGTAGTACATACTTTTAACTGCAGAGCCATCACTTCAGCTCAGACACCTTGGTGTTGACCACTTCTTATGAGCCTTTAAAGAGGATCATGAAAAGAAATACTCTTAAGAAGGAAACTCATTCCACCGAAATTGGAGAGGAAAAAGCTATCATTTTAGCCCAGTGGATGCACCATCCACTGTGTAAGTAGTCATTAAAGCCTCTGAAAACAAACCAACATCACTGCTGCCCACCCAAGTGAGCCCATTCCTGAGTAGTTGGGAATGTGCTTTGCTAAATAAACCTCTGCTTGATCTCTCTATGTCTCTGTATGTGTGTCTAGGTATCTCTCTCTGTCTGTCTCTCTCCCTGTCTCTCAAGAGCCTCTCTCTCCCTCCCTCTCTCTCTTTGCTGAATTCCTTCCTCTGGAAAAACAAAAACTAAGAGCCCTTTACCTAGTGGCAATATGATAAGACAAGGACAGACTACAATCCAGAAAAATTCCAAACTAAAAGTGTCCATAAACTCATAAACTCAGCTTACAGTAGACACGACCCATGGAATATGCTCAAATGATGAAGGGCTTTGCTGTCTGCCATGACTGACTACTTGAAATGCACTTTCCTTTTAGGGTAGCAATACTGCACAAGCTTGTTGTAGCTGACTGGCTTGGAATTTTAAGGTCACACCGACCTGGGAAGCCTTGAATTTTGTTTATGGTTACAGCTAGCAATTCAGGGAGATAAGAATAGTTTTTAACTTTTGGCTGGGTGACAATGGATGTTTTATTCTTGGACTAGTCCAGTAACAGTCTCTAAAAAAGGTTGTCATTAGCAAGTTACTTGGAGGAACAAATTGCTGGGGGTAAGGTGCTGTTTGTCTAAACTAATCTGAGCCTTACTCAAGAGTCCTAACTAACATACCGCTTTTCTTTGGAGGGGTGTGCTAGTAAATGTTTACTAATCCGTTCTCTTTGAGAGGGGAGAGAAAAATACCTATGTGTCATGCTTTTCTATTTTGTAGTCTACACACTCCCACTGTGAGAACATGAGCTATGACGTAAGGCCTCCGAGCTTGCAGATACTCTGAAAATGGAGCCGTCAGATTTCAGAAGCCGATTCAAGATACTACTTTTTTTGTGAATCTGTCAAGTTCTAGTTTCTTGTTTTGTTTTGTTTGCCAAGACTAAGCCAAAATCATCAATTAGGAAACCTTCCTCTGTTAGCAACTTGGCATGGGTACTTCAACCAGTACTATTTGGGGAAGTCTAGTATGCCCCACATCTATCTGTTTATACTGACAGCCCACTTATTTTCATTGAGTCCAACATAAAAGGATGCCCAGCTGAGCAAAGGGTGAGAGACTTTGGAGAACTGAGTCCCAAATGGGACGTCTTCAGCAAAGCTTCTCCCCTCAAGGTTCAGATATCTGTGCGGAAGAGGAGGGGAAGATTGTAAGAGCCGTGGGTGGTGGGTGGTTCCAAAACCAGAGCTTCCAGGCATAACGGGGCTGATACACACATGAACTCGCAGGCATAGTGACAGCATACGTAAAATTGCACATGTTTAAACCAGACAAAAGCCCAGCGCTGAGAAAGGAAAATGGACACAAGGCTCCATCCCAAATAAGAAACTGTTTGCGATTGATTTCTGCTGAGAACGGGAAAATCAGTTTCCACCAGTGGAGTGTCTTTGGGTACACCAACCCCATTCCAGGGTGGGCAGGCTCCATGCCCAACATAAAAATGAATTCCATTCTTGTGTGTGTGCTTTCTGTTTTGTATTGGCATTTTTTTTGTCTTTAATGGTTTTTGTCATTTGTTTTGAGTTTTGATTTTTGTTTCATTAGAATGAGAAAGAACATGAAGCTGGGTGAGTAGGGAGGTGGATAAGATCTGGGAAGAGTTGTGGGAGGGAGGGAAACTTGATCAAAATATATTGTATGGAAGAAATTAAAAAAAAAAACAAAAGGATAACAAGTACCCTGCATCATTCTGTCAGCCCATTCATCATGTTGGACAAAGAAATGAGACTATTTTATCTTTACCACGGGCTGAGTTTTTGGGAATCCATGCCAGCTCCTAAAGATCACTTTCATTCCGAATGGCAAACCGCCCACAAAACAGTCCAGGCTAGTGTTTTGATGTTATAGCAATGGTCTCACTTTTTTTTTTTTTTCTATTCCATTTTTCCCTCCTCTGGAAACTGTAATGTGCCTTCATCCAGTCATTGTTAGCATCTCCTTCCTCCCTTCCCCACTCACTCTTTTTAAGATGGAATCTCATTTATATAGTCCAGAATGGCCTCAAACTCAGATCCTCCTGCCTCAGTGTACTAATACAATATATATGCATTACTGCATCCACCAATATGTTAACTGTCATCAAATATTCTGCCCATAGTGGAAAAGATCAGAAACAGCTGGAGTTGCAGTTTTGTATAACCTTACCATTTTCATCTTTATAATTTTACCAGTATCTGATTTTCCCCCAACAGGTTCTCAGTTTCAAATATTTCTAGAGGCCTGCTCTGCCTAAGGAAACTAAGGTTCTTTTCTAATCTTCCTTCAATCTTCAGACTGATTCCACCATAACTAATATTTTCTATAGCCCTTTGATTAAAACATACTGCTGCAGAGATAATATATTTCCTTCTCCCCCTCCTTTGCCAAATGCCCTTCCCTGTCAGCCCTTCAGTTTGTCGATTTCCAGCCAGGACAGCACCCCTAACATTGCCAATGCCTCCTCTTCCATTTCTAGAATTTCTCCTAAAGGATTCAGCTCTCCAGTAGGTCATATTTCCCATGGGATACTCGGCCCACCAGGAGTCCTCGCTAAGGCTCTTCTCCTTGAGCTTTCTATGATTATGTGTGGGTATGTACAGTAGGAACAGGCTCCAAGACCTCAACTACTAATAGCTGACCCATTAAGAATTATTTTACCTACTGTTTGTTCTCTCTGTCTCTGTTTCTCTCTCTATGTGTCTCTTTCGATATCCACCCCCATCTCAGAGAGAAGAGCCTTACTCTGTAGACCCTGATTGGTTTAAATGTTGACATGTAGGTTGGGATGGCCATGTACTCACAGATCCATCTGCTTCTGCTTCCCCTCTAGAGAGTGAGGTTAAAGTCATGTGCCATCACATCCAGCCAATGATTCTTGTTTCTTTCCATTTCTTCATCTGTTTGAGAAGCTCTCAGGCTTTAAGGACTGCGCTGGGGTGCGCATTAGTCCCCATCTCTGAATGCTTGCCTCATCCTAGATTGAGACTTAGGAGTCTGGGAGCTTCATCATACTCCTGATACTCCAAATCCTGTTCTTGAGCATCACCTATACAGTTAGCTCTTCCATTCCCAAATCTTAGTCCAGCTGTCCTTCAGGAAAGAACATGGAAACCAAAACAAGCCTCTGAGCTGTCAAGCCAGGAAGGAACATTTAAAAGGGATTCTGGTCCCTCCCTCCTTCATTGCATGCTGATGCCTGACCTTGGGCAGGCCACTTTAACCCTTGTGTCTTTTCTACCAGATAGAGCCAGGGAAGGCATGATATTTCTCCCTCAAAGTTGTTTGCAAAATGGAATGAGAGTGTTTCAAACAGTGTTTGTGAGTGAAGCATTGGACACGAATGAGATTGTTAGTGACATTACAAAAGCTTCTTGTAAAATGTGGGGAGATGACACTGATCCAATGCTGTGGAGTTTAACGAAGTCATCACCCACGCACAATCAAAAGGATGTACATGACTAATTCAACAGCACAATGGAAGGAGAAAGAAGGCTCATGCGCTTGCTGAGTCCATTGATCTTCATTTCTCTTAATTGATACCTTCGCCAGTGAAGGTCAGCTAAACATTCTGACTGGTGGAGCTGCTTTTCTCATGACACAGCCTAAGTGAGACAGTGGCTCCTGAGAAGCACTAGTTAACTGTTTCTATGGCACCTCATAGAGTGACATAGAAGAACAAACTTTTCCTGTTCCCAGCTTCTAGGGAGAGGAGGGGGAGAAGGAGAGAGAGAAGTTGGCTTGTTTTCCTGTTAGTAACTTAATGTTGGTAATTTAGAGCTGATAAAACTAATTGCTGTCCTTATTAGTATGTTGTCTAGAAGTGTGTTTGTGTGTGTGTGTATGCACACACGCTCAAAATCCACTGGTTACTGATGAAGTCTCAAGAAAAGAAAGGCCATATTTGGGCTTGGCCTATGCAATACTTCCTCTTATTTAAAATAAACTTTTAACAACAAGGAGGAACCTAGGGAAGATGCTTAATTCTCATTCAGAAGGGAAAACAGGACAGGCACCAGAAGCGGTAGAAGAGAAGGAACAGAACTAGAGTCTACAACAGATCTCTCTAAAAGACTCCAACCAGCTGGGGATATCTAAGTAGATGCAGAGACTCACAGCCAAACTTTGGACAGAGCACAGGGAGTCTTACGGAAGAAGGGGGAGATAAAAAGACCCAGAGGAGACAGGAGCCACACAAGGAGACAACAGAGCAAAAAAAAAAAAAAAAAAAAAAAAAAAATCCCAGCAGGGACTGCAGAGGCTGATGCATCATGCATCATCCAAAGACCTTGCATGGAGAGGACCTAGACCCCTTGCTCAGATGTAGCTCATAGACAGCTCAGTCTCCATGTGGGTTTCCTAGTAAGGGAAGAAGAGACAGTCTCTGACATGAACTCAGTTGCCTGCTCCTTGATCACTTCTCCCTGGTCGAGTGACCTAGCCAGCCCACAGAGAAAGAGGATCCAGGCAGTCCTGATGGGACCTGATAGGCTAGGGTCAGACAGTAAGGAAGGAGGACCTCCTTTATCAGTGGACTAGGGAAGAGGGTTAGGGGAGGAAGAAGGAGGGAGGGTGAGACCGGGAGGAGATGAGGGAAGGGCCTACAACAGGGATACAAAGTGAATAAATTGTAAATAATAATAGTAAACTTTTAGAAATAGGGATTTTTATGATTTAAGATTTTATCTTAAAGAAGTTCATGTCATCGATTATGTGTGAATATCATTATGTAAATAACATTAGGAAGCGTATGCCAGCTTGTGTTCTCTCTGGCTCAGCTTTCAGTGCCCCTGAGTCTATTGACCACAGATCTTCCATTAGATTTTCTGAGCCATTGCCCACTTGCCTACCATGTCAGAGACTTGGGGACCCCTCCCCATCACTGCTTATGGGAGCACACACAAACATATGTGTAGTTTGACAAAAAGATGCAGTTGGGGGTAGGTCATGTCTGGCTTTCCAAGAAGATACAGCATGGTTTTATCTATCTGTCTTTTCTCCTTCCTTCTCTGGCTGGTTATTTGTCTTATTAAAATAGATACTAATATGCTTTCTCTATACTCAGTAATACCTTGCTAAAATCCTTCCCAGGCAACTGGCATAACAGCCATCTTCCTGCTGATGGGCATCCCTCTCTTTCCCTTCCCTCCCTCCCCATCCTCTCCCTGCTCACCATCTTCCATGAGCCACACAATTTATTTTAATTAGTGTCATGAGTAATCCTTTTATGAATAAATCAGATCATCACATTTTTGCCCAAGACCCTGAATTGACTCCCTATTTCAACACCAGCTGAAAACCAAAGCCCTAATATTATTTACAGAATGATATTCACATTCACATGTAATCAATGACTTAAATTGCTTTTTTTTTAAAGATTGTAAATATGTCATAAAACAGGCAGAGGACAAAGTAGAGCCTGCCATCTTCCAGCTGTGGCCCAGAACCATAGACGTCACCCACGCACTTGTGCAAATTTAACACCAGGACACCACCGCTCCTCCAGCTAAGGTTCGGTTCTGAGGGGCCTGGCCTGGCACTTCAGGAGGAGCCAGGGCAGGCATGCAGGGTCAGGGAAAGGCAGAAGCCTGCAGTATATCAGAGGGCACAGGAGGAGGCAGCACCTGCCCAGGCCACACTCTTTTCTCAGGGCAGCCATCCTGACATGGTTGGTCTCCCTGGCTACACAGAGCATTTGCCCACAGCAGAGGCGCTCTCTAGAAGCTGGCTGCACTGACCATTTTCCCCATTGATCTGCACAAGGAGGTTGTCTATCTGCTCCTGAGGGGCAGTCAGGCATGGTGACTAGGCTCACGCAATCTCCAGCATTGGTGTGGGCAAGTCTGGGCTCCTCACAGGCTGCTCACACCTATCTATCGCTGCAGACACACTCTGTAGATCTAGGGCACTCGGGGCCTTGTTTAGAACTTTTGTTCCTCGTGCCATACTTGGAGTCACTCCCTTCATGGTCACAGCTGTCTGAGCCTTAGAAACCACTGCATCAGTATGGGACATGTGGACATACTCCTTAGTGGTCTGTCCTTCTTTACTTTTGCCTGATCAGCCTTGGAGTCCTTCTCTGTCCTCAGATGCTTTGCTCTGACCTTCAACAGGACTAGGGTATGGTTCACAGCCAGTTGGGCAGCATAGGGGAGACACAGGATACTGCCATTGACATTGTAAAAATAGAAAATGTTTGCAAACAAGGCAGAGGGAAAAACAACCACAAAGATAACACTTTTCCAGCTCTTGGCCACATATATTTTATGTCTATATCTTGGAAATGTAAGACGATTGTTTTCTGAGGAAAATTCAACCTGTCATCAGATTAGCTTATCAGGGCCCTGCTACCAAATAGCCAACATACGAATCCTTAGTGCACCTGGTACCAGACCATGAATGGAGCTTGGTTCTAGGTATTTGGTAGCTACTTCTATTGCCACAGGGTGTGACTGGCCCAATAGATAATTCAGGCATCTGAAAGACACTCTTCCAGCCAGGGGACTTATGGAAATCTTTTTAATGGTCCCTCACCCCTTAATATTATTTTGAAGTGCAGTGCTTAGGCGCCACACCACACACATCCTTATGCACCCTGCCTTGGAGACTCAGTGCAAGCAGCAGCTAGACACAAGGCTTGTTCTCTCTTCCCAGGCAGTGCCGCTTCCATCTCATTAGCTCCAACAAACCGCTTTCATCCTCTCGATCTCTTTCTCAGTACAAACTCACTCCCTCAACTTCCAAATTAAAACAAACAAACAAACAAAAAAACCGAAACAAAACACTAACAACAACAAAAACTGCTTTGCTGGCGTCTTCTCATAATTCTTGATTTGATCCTGAAATAGCAAAATTATACACTTCCCACTTTATCAAGAGATTCAAATATACCAAAGTCAAGAAAAGCATAGTAAAAAAAAATCCTTTTATCTTATCTCAGTCACAAACAGTAGTAAAGAGAAGTTAAAATTATAAAAATAAGTTATCCTATCTTATATAAACAAGCACACACAGAGTAAACCTGGCAGTTGGTGCCCTGCCCAGCAATTTGAGAAGTGAGACAAAAGCTTTGAGGTACTCCAGCTTGTGGACCAATCCTCACTCCAGGGAGACATGACCTTGGCTATGTCAGGAAAATTCCTGGGCTGGCAGCTTTGTAAACTGTGAGTCATAATCCTGTCACTGACCAGAGGGTCAGTCTTTCAGAGAGGAGAGAGGCGGGTGGAAGGAGAGCCCAGGCAGTAACCCAGAATGGCAATTTACTGATTTGCCTTAGGTGTGTGTAACTTTCAAGCAGATCAAAGCTGACTCTCTAGTTAGAGAGTCGCAGAGCGTCTGCTGAGCACCAGATGCCATGGCCACACCAGCGAACAAGACCAACTGGGTCTCACCCTTGCGTGCTTAACATCTGTTCCTCTTCTCCCTGTGGGGAAACCACACACTGAGTCAATTTATGATCAGAAGGTTGTATTGGGAGCCTCAAACCAAAAGCAAAGTTATGGTGAGGTGCACAGCATTAGAGAGCTAGCAGTGCCCAGCCCAGCAGCTCATCAAGTTATGCCTGTTCAAATGTGGGTGCGTGGGCCTACTCATCTTTCCCTGAAAAATGCTGGAAACAGAAACTAATTCAAGGGGTTTGGGGGTCTTTTTTTCCCCTTTTGTGTGGTACTGGGATTGACCAAGGGTCTCATACATACCAGGCAAATGCTCGGCCACTGAGTTCCATGTTCAGGGTTCAAACTTCTTTTTCTCACCTGTATCTCTCTCTCTCTCATGTGCTCTCTCTCTCTCTAAAAAAAAATAAAATAAACAAAGTAACTGTAAAGAATAGAGTCAGATACGGTGGTACATGCTTATCATTGTCATAGTTTTAGCAGTCAGGAGGCAGAGGCAGGCAGACGTCTGAGTTCAAGGCCCGAATGGTCTATAAAGTGAATGTCAGGACAGCCAGAGATGTTCAATGAAACACTGTTGCAACAAAACAAGACAAATATTAAAATGAAAAAATGCTTTAAAAACTGTAAATAATAACTTGATGATGGCCATACTCATCTTATCTCGATTTCCTGTGCTTAATATCTTGTCTCATATATTTCCAGGCATTTTTCTCTTTTAAAGGAAAATATTTTTTGTTGTTTTATTTAAAAAATGCATGATTATTTTTATGGAGACTATAAAGATCTAAGTGTAGCACAAAGGTCAATGTTTAAAAATAATCACCAGAACATGATGCTCAGAAATATTCACTATTAATTTTGAACTTTTAAATGTTGATCTATTTTATATAGCCTTATTTTGGAACTCAGACTGGCTTCAATTTTGCCATGTAGTCTTGAATTCAAGGTACTTCTGCCCCAGCCTCCCAAATGCTGAGATTACAGGCATGCACCACTACACCCAGCTTGGTCAAACACTTCTTGATAAACACAGTCAATTTGAAGACAAAATATATTGAATGGTAACAATAATTTTTTAAAGCCTCCTACTCTACGTGATTTTTTTTCAGAATATTAAAGTCTATCAAAATTATCAGAAAAGTTTAAGGAAAAAAGGAATAATTAGACTTCAGAATAATTTTTATCTATAAAAGGATGATTATTTAGGTTTAAAAAAGTAATCGTAAGAAACATTGGCATCAGAGGTATATGAAGGCACTTTATTAGCGTATATAATGACTTCATTATGACATTTTCACACACATCTATAATTTATTTTTGTCACATTCACCACCTTCACCCCTTCCCATTCCCACTGACCCCCTCCTTCAGAGGTGTTTATTTTTATTTTATTTTTATAGATTTTTTTTGGTTTTTAAGATTTATTTATTTTATTATGTATACAGTGTTCTGCCTGCATGTACACCTGAATGCAAGAAGAGGGCACCAGATTTCATTAGATATGGTTGTGAGCCACCATGTGGTTGCTGGGAATTGAACTCAGGACCTCTGGAAGAACAAGCAGTGTTCTTATCCTCTGAGCCATCTCTCTAAGGCACCCCCCCCCAAGGTGTTTCTAAGTTGATGTCAGTTGCCCTTACGTCACAGGAACATGACATTTGAATTTGCATTTGTCATTACCCTTCTATAGATCTCTGCTTTTGTTACATTTGCTCCTGTATGTATATGTTTGTACACATACATGCATATACGTATGTTTACTGACCACAACTGTATATTTTGCTGTCACATATATAACCATTCCATTCTGTCTACAACCCTTATTCCCATTACTGCGTATTATTAGTTTGATACTCACTGAATCTGATTTGGTCTTTAGTCTTGTTTCTGTGTCTTCAGTTTTGAGTTCTGTCTTTTAAATTCTCTATAAATTAGCAGGGTACTGATTTCAGATTACTCTGTATTAGCTATATGCTATACTGTATACTGTACTGGCTAAGTTCTTTCATGTATTGAAATACACGCTTTAAATTTGAAGGAGCCTCCTGGGTGGATATGACATCACCAAATCATGCTTTCTTTTCTTCAGGACTTTGTTTTCTGGTATTAAAATCGTGCTGTCCAGAAGTCTGGAGCATGGCTAAAGTTCAGCCTCTGAAAGGCTTGTTTCCTGTCTGCATGTTAAACTTTTAATTATCAATGGTGAAGTAAGCTATATCCAAAATGGCTTTACTTCTGGCTGGCTCCATTAATCTGAAGATTGTTTTATATGTGTTTTGTACATTTTTCTACTCTTTATATACAGAAAATTCTAACTTAAGTGACCGCTTATGGCACGGTTTGATTGCCTGTACGTCATTAGTTTCTCTCATTGATTCGGTTGCTGCATGTCTCCACTGAGATTATCCTGTCTTCCCTCTTCCTGCTTACTTCTCTCCCATTTCATTATGTCTATAGTTGGGTTAGCTCCTCATATGTTTACAGTCTTACTTCCTGTCCTATAATCTATCTTTTGTTTCTAATTTATCTACTCAGTAGATCCTCACTTGGAGCCCCTGCTACAGGAATAACTGTCCCGCCCTCCTACTCTAAGGCAGGGTGACTGTGAGGGACTGCCCTATCTGTGCTGCCAGACTTTATTTATCCACCTTTCTGTAAATGGAGCTGTATATTTAAACCATTTTAAACTTGTGGAGATATGCCCCTTTATCCCAAAACATTTCATTTGCTATTTTGCTTTTCACTGTTATAATTAACATGAATTGTACAGGCTAATAAGGTCAACCGCGATTGTTCAGTACATGCGCAAATCGTTTACTGGCTATGCCCCTCCACCCTTCTGCTCTTGGCGCTCCTACTACTTCCTCTCAGCATCCTTCCCAGTCCTTCAAACCTCCTCTTAATCTCCCTCTGTTCCCCTCACCATCCCTGGTAACCCCTGTTTCATCCCATATTTCTGTGAGTGAGAATGCTTGGAATGGTGTTTGCCTTTCTGTACCTGCCTTGCTTCAGCCACTGTGATGTTCTCCAGTTCCACTCACGATGCTGTTTTTCTATAGTCCAGGAGACAAGAATCAGACCTCGCATTTGTTTGTTATGTTTCCATCTTCTCCTTGCAGGCTGCTATAGCAAAGTATCCCATACAGGAAGCTTCCAAACAACAGGAAGCACCCCCCATTCTGGAGGCTGAGAAGCACGGGACTGAGGTGCCACCAGGTTGAGTAAATCCTATTTCTTGGTCCTATAAGGTATCATCTTGTTGACCCCTCACAGGGTAGGAGGGTGAGGGGATATGTCATGGAAACACTTTCTTTTAAAATTATGTATAAGCATGTAAATCTGCATGTGGATGTGTGTGTGTGTGTGAGTTGAGGAGCCTAGAGAGGCCAGAGGCATAAGATCCCTTGGAACTAGAGTTACAGATAGTCGTGAGCTGCCATGTGGGTACTAGGAACCAAACTCAGGTCTTCTGGAAGAGCAGCAAGTGCTCTGAGCCATTGAGCCATTTCTCCAACCCCTCTGTTATTTTCTAGAACTCTTTTCTAATGTTATCATCTTTTGGAAATGTGTTCTACATTTGTGTGTGTGGGGGGAGACTGGGGGAAACCATTACAGTTTTTTCAGTCTCTTGATCTAGAATAGCTCTTCACCATCTTTTCATCCACCTGCTCTCTTTCCTCCCTATCCCTCCCCACTTTAATTGCTGGGGATCATGTCCATGCCTTCCATGTGCTAGGCAAATGATCCAAGTTTCATCCCCAAGTCTGTTTGCTATGCTTGACACTGGCGGAATAGAGACCAGTTACTTTAGACTGTGCATAAGCTTGAGTTTGCCTGCTAACATATAGCATTTACAGTGTGGGTAACAATAGCATAGTTCTTTGGTATCTTAAGTGAGGCTTGCTTTAAATTCCCCTGATGTCGGTGACATTAACTTTACTTAATTAAGGAGTAAATAGGGTCTGCCACCATTAGTTTAAATCCACCTCTTTCCCCTTTTGACTTAGTAAATAATGTGTGTGTGTGTGTTGGGGTGTTCTATTTTATGTTTATTATGAAAGCATTTGCTCACTCATTTTAGCTATGATTTAGGATTTTCTACCACCGCTGTTTGGCAGGATTTACACTGTCATATAACTGAATAACATTTGAAATAGTCTCGTCAGTATTTCTTCTCAGAAAATCCTCTTTGTTCTGTCTCTCTTGCCTGCTGGGACGGAGTCCAGTTCTCAGTACTTTGGGGAAGGATGTTTTAGAAAACGAAGTAAAATTCTACATCCAGAGTTCCAAAATAAGGTCTGGGAAGCCTTTGCTACAGTTCACCCTTTATTTTCATTGCTGTGAGCTGAGTGTAGGGTCTTGTACATAGTAAGACACACGTGCTCTGCCTTTGAGTCAAACTCCCTGCTCCCCATTGGTGTCAATTCAAAAAGACTGGGATTTTTCCCCCAAGCATAAGAGTCTTTTTTTCTTCCTTCTTCTTCTTCTCCTTTTTTCTCTTCCTCCTCTTCTTTCTCTTGTTTCTTCCTTTAATTTCAAAATCTTAGCTTTGGCAATGACAAGGAATCTTACGTCAATGTCATAACTCAGGGAAGGATTATAAATGTGTAAGATAAAAACCTGTTGGGAAATAGGATGCTTGTTTGATGTCAAAGGATCATGCCTCCAATTTCACACAAGTTTCAAAGCAGAGTGTACCGTAGCAGGAGAGACCTTTAGCCAAGTAAGCTAGTATCCCTTATTTACAGTGAGACCAGACACTAAATATCTGCTAACCCGATGCTCTTGCTCTATATTTAAGGTGTACAGTACATATCAAGTACTTTTTTCCAAAGCTATTTAACCTGAATCTCATGTCAGATTCAATTTCCAGCTTATGTAAAACTACATGCGAAACAGAAGTTAGTGTTATGGGTGGGATGTAAATGTCCTCCATGGGTTTATGTGCTTCAACACTCGATCCTAGCTGGTGATGTTGCTTTGGGAGACTATTTCAGGATCTCTGGGCCATAGGGCTGGCTGGTCGACAAGGGCCACTAGAGGCAGGCCCTGATGGTTATAGCTCATCACTGCTTCTGGATGTGCCTCTGCTTCCTGATCCACTAAGTTGTGAACAAGCTGTGTTACAAGCTCCACCTGCCATGCTTTCCCTGGCAGTAATAGACAAAAACTGGGAGCAGTAACAAATCTCTCCTCCCTTACATTGCTTCCATCATGTGTCCATTCTGTCACAGTGATAGCAACAGTAACTATACAGTGAGCTAAATGGCATCACAAGACAGTTGTCAAATCAAATGCATCACTTTAAAAAAGATCCAATGGGAAGGAGCTGCTGTAGACAAAAAAAGATACTAAAGAGACAAAACAAGCAAAATAATTGGAGACATTTTTAAGAGGTCCAGGATATTGATGCCTTATTGGAATTATTATATGCCATCAGATTTTGTACTTGTGATAATATATGCCATAACTTCACATAGTAACATCCCTATTTTTAGAAAATGTGTGCTGTAGTACTTAGAGAGGACATGTCGTGATTGCAGAGAGAAATTCTGGGTCTTTTAAATTGCTGCACATCTTTTTGTTTTTTTTCTTTTCGGAATTTTAAATAATGTGTTTTGATCATGGTTCACTTCTCTCTCCAAATTCTCCCATATCCACCCTTCTTTCTCTTCCTCTCAACTTTGTATTCTCTTTAAACACACTACACACACACGCATGCACACACACACTAGTCTACTTGGCTGCCTGTATATTCTTGGATGTGTGGCCTCTCACTGGAACAAGGTTGACTTACCAGGGACTACACCCTGAAAGAAGACTGCCTTTTCCTCTCCCAGCAGCTAACAGTTACCAGCAGCTCCTCAGGTGTAGGTGGTACTCCATGCCCACATCCCCCCTCCATGTTGGGATTTTGTCTGGCATCAGCTTTCACAAGTCCCATGCATGTCATCATAACCCCTATGAGTTCAGAAGTAGTTGCCCTGTTGAGTCTGAAAGGCACTGTTTCTGTCTAGTCACCTGGCTCTTACACTCTTGGTGCCTTGCTTCCAGGGCCTTCCATGGATGAGGCATCCTGTTTAAGGCTGAGCAGTCCACAGTCCCTTATTCTCTGCACTTTGGCCAGATGCAGCTCTCTCTGTTAATCACCATCTACCGCAAATAGGAGCTTCCCTTGTGGGGGTCAAGATATGAATTAATCTGTGGGTATACGATATGCCATAGTTTAATTCTGTGTTCATTTAGCAGAATAACACTAGTAGGATCTCTTCTAGAGATCTGTCTTATGATCTGTCTAGTCATAAGTTATTGCCCTAACAATGGTGCCGGGTATGTTTTTATCGTGTAGAACATGAGTTAAATCCAGTAAGAAAATGGTTGCTTACTTCTATGGTGTTCACACCACTGTTGTTCCAGTGAGCCTGCCTTGTTGGGCCAGTTATTGTGGTTTCCTGTGTTCACAGCTGAATAAAGTTGATTATTTTTATTATCCAGTAGTATACGTAACATACTTAAGCAGTATGAAAGATATCCAGTAGGGATGAAACTTTTTAATCAGTAGCAGCTCGATCTCTCCATATTCTATGACTTAAGTTTATCTTCAGCAGTAGGGTTTTAGAAGTCCTGGAGGATAACTGTTGTTGTGTGTTTGCTGCTAGTGGCCTGCCTTCTTGACTGGGTGGGAAGGTGTCCAGGAAACACAATTTTGAGGGCTGGATGGTATCCCAGTTCTGAGGTGGGACAGCCTGCCAAGAGTCTCCTGAGACATGGAAGGGCAGGAATTTCACAGCTATGAGGTAGGATAGTGTCCCAAGGGTATCCTGAGGCACAGAAGTCCAGGAACCACACAGCTCTGAGAGAAGGCCTCCTCAGAAGAGACACTGCAGCTCCCAGCGGAGGGTTGCTTCAACTGCTGATGAGCTGAGGAGTCTAGAAGTCAGAGTTCCATTTCTCCAGCCATTGCAGCCCAAGAGGAGGGTCGGCCTAACCCATGATGCTGAGGGGCTTTGGAGCCTGAGCTCTGCTCCTGCATTTCTTCTTTCTTCTTTTCTTCTGATGAGTCACAGTAGGCAGTAAATCTGCTACAAGATACTGGAGGGACAAATCCAGGAGTGGAGGGGCAGCAGGGAACTGGGCAGACACAGATGTTATATAAGATTTCCTAGTGGGTGGAGCTTTCTAGGGCAGGGATCTCCAGAGTGTGAGTTGGTGGAATTTCAAGAACTGAGCTTGAGCATCTCAGGGGTTGGTGGGCTTTCCTGCTCAGGGATTGTTGAGTTTTAGTGGGAAGCTCAGGGACTGGTCAGTTTTCCTGTTCAGGAATTGGCAGGGTTTTGTCTAGACTTTTCATCTCAAATTAGCATAATCTGGGATGAGTCCTCCTGAGGGGCTGGAGATGACAGTTACAGAGGTCTGGTGGGGAGCTGGGCTGCTGGAGTTTCCTCAGGCACGGGTCTGGCCACTTTTCTACCTTGAGAGGTTATAGAGTATAGGAAGTGTCCAAACTTCACAAAGAGTTCACTGTGAAGGCGGCAGGCTGAAGCGGAAAATGTTGTCATCATGGACAGTTCCCTTGGCAGCAGAAGTAGGCATTCTGAGGCAAGACACCACAGCTTTGGGGAGGGCCGCTTTGATTGCTGCCATGGGCACCCATCAGCCACAGCTCTGGACAGGCCTGGGCCCCTGCAAAGCAGCTGCTGTGTCCAGCAGTGCCTGCAGGAGACTGGGGGCCCACCCCCTGGGCGCCGTGCAGTGCGGCTGGGCGGTGGCCTGCAATAACCAGTAGTATTGACAATATTGATCTGACTGGCAAGCAGTTTCAAAAGGGTAAGCCTTGGGCTTTTTATTTTTAGCTTGTGGTGTCTCGTAGGAGCATTGTTGCCCTATTAGAGGCTATGTCCATTTTAACTCTTTGTGTGTGTGTGTGTGTGTGTGTGTGTGTGTACACACATCTATATTATATATACATACATATATATGTAGTAGGTAGGTTTCCATGTAACTTTTTAAGAAGATCTTTTGTTTTGGGGGCCTTTTAAAATCTTTCCCCCTATTTCTTCCTCTACCCCACTCTCCTATCCCCCACTACAATTTAACCCTTTCTGTTCTATTATTCCCCTTTAAGTCTTTATAGCACGGTGTCATAGCGCCTCTTCTTTGAGAGCCATTTCCTCAAGTAAATCTATGTATGTTTCAGGCCTGCGGAGTGAAAGCAGTGGGGACTTTTAGTTATGTTGGTCTACTGACGGTGCTGTCTCAAAAGACTACAGTTTCCGGGCCTAAACTACAGAAACCTATTTTTTTCACAGCTCTGAAGGTGAGAAGTTTAAGATCAAAGTGTCTTAAATCAGAGTGTCAGTTGCTGTGGTAAATATCGTGAACAAATGCAATATCAAAGATCAATTCATTCGAAGTTGGACAAACTTACAAGTGTGCTTATTCAGCTATAAAAGCTAGCACCTAATTAATATTTTGGGCTCAGTTCCTATGACAGGATCTCCAGCCTGGAAGAGAAACGTTGCCGTGATGATTAACTTTCCTTAACTCACTGTATTGCCAAATGCCTAGAGAGTTGGTAGATCTCACTTCTGGGTGTGACTGTGAGTGTGCTTTTGGGGAAGATTGTCATCCGAATCAACACACTGGGTAGGGAAGGCCCACTGTGAATGTGGATGGAAAGGTCCAAAGGGCTAAAGAACAATGGGGAATACGGAAAAGGGAAGCCCATGTCAACACACACCAAGCCTCTCTTGAGTGGATGCTACTTTTACCACTTCGGATCCCTGTGGACATTCGATCATACATATTTCAGGCTTTAAATATGAGCTTTCATCAGCTGATTTCTAAGATGGCCTTCCAATTCCAGCTAGGGCTGTATCACAAGTCTTTTTGTTCTGGGGTTTCTACTGCTTAGGCCAAGCTTGCCCAACTCCCAGCTCCCCAGCTGCCCAGCTCTGCAGCCAGGCACTGTAGGGCTATTTAGTCTTAGATGCTATAAGCAATTCTAACACATCGTCCTGTAATTACGTATACAGCCATTGCTTCTGCCATTCCAGAGAACTGTGAGTTGTAAGTCTGAGTTAAAAATTTCACATCATGGTACAGACGTCTAGATCTTTTACCCCTCACCCACTTACACATGCTTAGTGATTAGTTTTTATCATGATGTTCTAACTGGGTTAGGTTAGAAGTCTGGGTTTATTGGAGTTTTAGAATAAGGTCTGGCCATGGTCAAGCACATTGATAATCGCAGCATTCAGCGAGATGAGACATGGAATAGAGAGTTCAAGCCTGGCCTGGGTTACAAAGCTAGATGCTGCCAAAGCAATGAAACATTCAAGAAAACATTTTCCCTTCTGACTTTGTGTTGCTGTTCAGTATTACGGGTGGAATTTTGTTTTAGCCCTGTGTTCCTGACAAAGGCTCTCTGTAAATACTCACACTCACACAGTTGAAACAGACCACCTTCCTCAATAGCTATGTCCTTTCTCTGTCCATGTGCCTCTGCATCCCAGACTCCCTTTACTTTCTTCGAAGGGAAATTAAAAATTTATTTTCCCTCCAAAGACTAGGAAGGCTGCCTTTGTTTTCCTGTCATAAAAAGGGGTTGTGAGAGAAACTTTACAAATACTGGCTAGTGAGCACAAAACTGCAGCATCTACATGGTGATAATAATCCACTAGGCCTTCCTCAAACAAAATATTAGGCTTCTACTATTCCTTACTATAAATTTCCTGTCTCCTTCATTTGGAATTGAGCCCTGTTTCTCTTCCATACTACCACACTCCATCGTAACACACTAATGCCTTATCCCCATAGAGCAATGTCCTTCTCCACTATAATCTGTACTCTTATGTCTTCTGTGGTTTGTTATTGCTTGTTGTTGACACTGTCTCACGGGGTAACCTAGGCTGTCCTGGAACTTGACTATGTCGCTTGGCTGGGAGCTCAGGGCAATCCTCCTGTCTTGGCCTCTCCAGTGCTGAGATTACCCTTGAGTCACCATGCCCCATTCTTGCCCACCTTTGAACAAGCGTTTCAAATAACCATTCATTTAACACATGGCCCACGGAGATTATTCAGGCAGGCTTAATCTAATCTCAAGAGCCCTATAAGAGCAGCCAGTGGCAGAAATCCGGAAGGTCCCAAGGTGTGAGGAAGCTTGACACACAGCACTTCTCCACTGCAGGACCTGAGAGTAGTAAGAACAAAGAACCTTCGCTGCAATGACTGGAATGAACTGGGGTTTTCCCAGGAAGCAGGGTGAACTCTGGAGGAAGCAGCTGGTCCACATAAATCCTCCAGGTAAGACCTAGCTAATCTAGACACACCTCTCAGGTGACTCATCTACGCAGCTGTGAGGTAAGCATAGCGTTTAAAGCTGTCTTAAAGTTTGTTGGAGTCTCTTCGTCCACAGTGTTATATTAGGTATCCCTGCAGCCTGGCAGGAAGCAGCTCCTTTGCTTGCCTTGGGAGGGGTGGAGTGGTTTAGAGGAGTGAAGGAATTTGAGATAAGCACTCAGCTCTGGTATTCATAACCACCCTTGAACTGCTGAGTGGGGAGGAGGCAGGCTGAATGAAAAAAAAAAAGAGAAAAAAAGAAAGGGAACGTGACTGCTCTTAGGTATGGTGGAGGGGAAAGTTTATTAGAGTTAAAAGGTAGAGCATAGCCAGAGGCAGGGAGAGTGGTCGGGACCCTGAACCACGTGAGGAAAGTGGGGAGGGGAAGGGAGACAGGGAGAGAAGGGAACCAGGTGCAGGAGCCAGGAGGCCCAAAAGAGAGTAGATGAAAAGACCAGGTAACCAAAATGGTTGGATTACATAGGGAAGAGCAGCTGGGGAAATGGCAGCCCAGCCCTTGAGGTGGAATAGTTTAGGATAGGGGCCCCTGTATATGCCAGCTAGGAGGGCCCTGTACCCGGCAGGGGGAACCTGACTGCCAGGTTCGCTTTGACATATTTAATAGACACCTCAGCCATTTGTTCCCAGCTATGAAACCTAACACTGGCTTTGTAACTAGATGCTTGCCACTGTTACTTGGTTTGACTCTCAGTGGCATTGAGCTATGGAGAGTTTTGTTATTTAACAGATGAAGAAATGGTGACCTAAAAAGGCAAGCCAATGGTAGTGAGGGGTGGTGCAGAGGTTCATATCAGCTGTGCAGCCCCCCTAGCTTTGTGCTACTGGTATGTAGTGTTCTTGTGTTTATCAGCGGGATGCCATCACAAGTACCACAGACTGAGTGGCTTAAACAACGGGAAGTTGCCTTCCATTTCTGGAGTAGCAAGTCCTAGATCATGTTCAGTGGTGTCGGATGTTTCTGGGGACAGAGTAGGGTGTTTCTCTGATTCTCTTTGGCTTCTTGAAACTTGCTGATGATCATTACTATTACTTGGTCCATAGATCTGTCATGTGAGCTTCCTGACTTCATTTCCACATATCATTCTTTCTGTATATGCCTGTGTGCCCTAGGGAAAAATTTCTTATGCCTTTATGAGCTCAGATATATGGGATTAGTGCTCATACTAATGACCTCATTTTAATCACCTTCCAAGACCATTTTCCCAGTTGAGTTATATTTACAGACCCAGGGAGTAAGGACTCAGTGTGTTTGAAGAGGACATATTACAGCCCATCATGAACCTCAAACTGTGATTCTTATGTAAAAGAAGAGATACACAGCTCTTTGCAGCCTGTACATTGCCTTGCTCCATTAATCCCTGACTTGGAGATTGGTACCAACACGCAAGCCCCTGGAGAAGGATGAAAGGGAACACGTGTTTTCTTCTCTTGGCTGTTCAATCATCCCATTTCTTATCATTCTATCCTATGCCCATAGGCTGTGCTGGCCTCTTCAGATCCTACAGAAAGGAAGTTTTCAAGTGCTCCTGAGAGGTCACCCTGACTGGCTTTGTGGTCTCAGTACTTACTGTGCACAGCTGAAGGCAGAGCAGCCTCTGGTTGCCACTGGGCCAGGGGGGATAGCTTCAGGGTAAATGAGGCTTTCTAGGAGGGAAATGGAATCTCGACTCAGGTCAGAAGTCAGGAAACATTAATGACATTGCTTGACCTTCCTGGAGCAGGGCCTTTTAATAGGGATGCACTCTACCACGTACTCCCTCTCTACAGTCAGCTAGGCTGTAAGTCCACTGATGATTTTATGTATAAATCCATGCATCATTTTCATTGTCAGACGTTTATGCTTGCGCCATGCTTTGCAGTATGTAAAGCATTTTCTCAGATGACCTTTGCTAAGAGAGTCATTTCCTTCCACTTTGTAGGTGGATGAACTGACCTGTTTAAAGTCACCCAATATTTGATATGGGATTGCATTAATTTTGCATTGCTGGCTGTGCCTTAATACTAGACAGAAACAACTTCTTCAAGTTCATAGTTTCTTAGGGATTTGAATCCATCCAGACAGTGAGAGCAGACAGAACGTCTCTCTCTTTGTAATGGTGGGTATTCATGGTGTCGCAGACTAGAAAGGAGAGCAGGCTCAAATCAAGAGCAGGCCTGAATGACTAGCCCTAAATTACAAGTCACTAAGGGGACAGCAAGGGTTGAAATTTGGGAGCTAGGGAATTAGGGAGCTGATGGTAAACAGAAGCAAGACATGCAGAAGGCACCAGGCGACAGATGGCCTCAGCCCAGCTCCCCACAGTGACAAGGCGGCTTCACTGCTGGAAACTGTCACCACACGGAACTGAAAGAGTAACTGACCTCCACAGAAACCCGGGTTGAGAACAATGTTGACTCTGTAGCTAGCTCACTGTGTCTTGGAACAGGTGGCCTGCTATGCTGAACCAACCACAAGAGAGAGAAAAAAGAGTAAAAACACTTGCTGTGTGTGTGTGTGAAGTGGTGGCAATGACCTCCAGCTACAGTAACCCGATAAGACCGAGGTAGAAATCAAGACTTGTACTCTCCAGTACCCACCTCTATCTCCCTCTGCCCACTCCTCTCCCCCTGGTCTTGACATATGGCCCAGGCTGGCAGTCCTCCTGCCTTGACCTCCCGAAAGCTGGGGTCACATGTGTGTGACACACCCAACTCAGTGCTGCTCTTGGCCTACTCTGCCCCAGAGTACCACGTCAGTGTGCCTCTGTGGGACCCAGGCTTCCTTTCCTTTCTTCTCATGCTGTTCAACCCCTTTCCTCACACTCAAGCTACGTACAGTCCAGTGTCACTGTAAACCCCAGACTCTGTTGCCTTTCTGCTGAACAGGATCTCACCCTGAGATGGAGTCCTCCAGCCTCTCGAGGCCTGGGGAGCAGCTGTGACTCTTCCTAGAGAAACTCCTCCTTTTCACTAAAACAAGGGAATGTGGGGCCAGAGCACAAGGGCCCGATGGTTGATGTGGAAATCACTAGAAAGAGAAAACTCATTTTTTTTTGAGTCTCTTCCAACAAGGAGAAAGTAAAGCTTACAGCTTGTTATATTTTCTTCCCAATGATTCCTTTCAAGAGCCCCATTACCTGGTATAGTTCTCCCATCATGTTTATGAGGACATGGAGGTGCCATAGGGTTAAACAACCAGCATAGGGCCCATGGCAGGAAGCAGAGACAGAATTCCACCTTTTATGTGCAATCTAAGCCACAGGCTGTGGCTCTTACAGCAGCGAGCAGCGAGCATGCTGGACTATACATGACAGGCAGACACTGTCTAATCCTGGGAAATGAGTTTCATTGGGCCACCATAGGAATTGACAAGCAGGCTTAGCAAGGTTAAGTGTTATACCTTAGGACATCAGCAGGATGTGGCAGGACTCAGGAGTTTGGAAGGTCCATGGAGAGCCTTTCATCTTCCAGCCCCCTGCAGGGCAGAGAAGGAACAGCAGGCATTTGGTGCTATGAGGACTTGGCGGTAGTACATCAGTGCCCTGCATCCTCCATGGGCTCTGTAGAGATGTATCCAGGGCTATATGTCTCTCCTATCTTCTACTCACAACTTTGCCACCACCATCTGACCTGAGGCCAGCGGGATCATCTCATCAGCTCTTCTTCATGCTCGTAATAGTTACATAAAAAGCCTGGACCACTGTGTAATTGCTCAGCCCCTGGACTCTCATTCTCGCATCGCCTCTAACAACAGCTCCTAACACTTTCCACATTCTATAGACCTTCTGTTGTGTTCCTTGGAATACAATGCCAGTCACCTATGAGTTCACCTGCATTCATTACCTTGCCTTTTAATGCTGGATGTTCTCAGTACTTGTTCTACAACACTCACACACACACACACACACACACACACACACACACACACAACAGGGTTTCTCTGGGTAGCCCTGGATACCCTAAAACTTTCTCTGTAGTCTAGGTTAGCCAACTCAGAGGTTTCATCTGCCTCTGCCTCCCAAGTACTGGAATTAGAGGTGTGCACCACCACCACCCAGCTGTATTAATGTTCTAAAAGAAGGCGCTATTGGATGGGACAAGCCTTCATTTTGTGGAGCGATTCTTCACCTCATAGGGCATGTAGCATCTTCAGACTGTTGGACTCCCAAGGTGGGGAGACCCTCCGTTCCTCAGGATAGATGCCAGACCCCAATAACCCACAAAAACAGGGCTTGATGCAAACAGCAAGAAGTTTAATTAGTAGCTGGCATGCCGGGGCTCCACACACAGCCCTCACGCAAGGGGGTGATGCAGAGTACCCAGCAATGGAATCACAGAGTTTATAAAGGGAAAACCCACAAAACAGGAGGGGGTCTAGGGGTAAGGGACTTTCCTAACGGGGGTAGTCTGTGATTGGCTGTGCCCAGGTGTGGTGACTAGGGGACGGTTAGAGATTGTATCCATAACTACAGAAGGGTGTCTCTTAGAAATGTTTTGTATCAGATCTGGGTTTGGTTTTATATCAGATCCAGGTTTGGTTTTGTATCAGATCCGGGTTTGGTTTTGATTAAAGCTTACAAGTTTCAGTTCCCATGGTTGGTTCCCCTGGTTAGGGTCAAGTGTTGGTTCCCATTGTTAGGGCCAAGTTAAAATTTTCCATCCTTACAAGACCACCTGTCCAGTCAATACCAGATGTGTTTCCTAGTGCAATACCAATGTCCTAACTCTTCCTGACTTCCCCCTTTGAGCCTTCCTCTCTTGTATCTTATAGTCCTCTCTGGCAATGGTGATATTCTGTTCAGAGGCTTCTGCCTACTCAGCCTGGAGTAAGGTAAATATCCTCCTAACTCCTTATTACTGCCCTAGATCATTCTGTGCCCTTCCTAACAGGTGGAGCCATGCTGAAAGGCAAGTTATCAGATTTTCCTTCCCAATCACCTGCTGGTCCCCATTCCTCTGTAATACTTGAGGATTCGCATGTCTACCAAGATGCAGTTGCACTCCCCTTTATGTCTATCCTCACCTTTGATGGTTTTGTTGGTTACCCTATTTTAGATTGACTCTTTTTCTCTCTCTTTTCCTGTTTTTTGTTTGTTTGTTTATTTGCTTTTTGAGACAGAATTTCTCTGTGTAGCCTTGGCATTCACTTTATAGACCTGGCTGGCCTTGAACTCGTAGAGATCTGCCTACCTCTGTCTCCCTGAGTGCTGGGATCACAGGCGTGCACCATCACAGTGGGCTAACACTCACTCTCAATATGACTCTAGATTTTATCATTCAGGGACAATAACCAATCAAGTTGTTTTCAATTATCCTAGCTTTTCATTAATTTGTTTGTTTCTTTCAGTTCATTCCCTGCAACCTCTGAACTTCAATAATTCAGAGTGTACTAGGATTTTCTTTTTTTAACTTTCCTATACCCTTGCACTGCTTCTGCATGTACTGAGGCCATGAGTTCACTCCTGGATGGGATAAATCTCTTCGGGAAAGTGGGGGCGGGGTTTTGTTATGTAACTGACTGGCCTGAAACTTGTGGCTCTCCTGTTGTAGTTACAGATGTTCTGGGCTTCTGACTCATGAAGCATATCTGGCTGCAAATCTTCCGTTCTAGGGGCTGCTCTCTGGCTGGGCATGCTCATGCTCTCCCACAGGGGTATGGGAAATGCTTGGTGGTTTCTCTTACATATGCAGCTTTAGTTCCTTTTCTTCAGATCACCCTTCACAGAGAAGCCCACCCTGATTATCTCATTTAAACTTGTGATCCTGGAGATCCAAGATGGCTGCCCCAGGAGGACACTGTGTCTGAGGAGCAGGACAGTAGTGTAGGCACAGCAACCGGGAGACTGAGATCTCGGACCTAAAACACCAGCGTTTGCGACTGCCAGGTGAGCGGAATTCCTAAGGTGGAGAAATCAAGTGGAAAAGTCCAAGGGACACCCAGCTACTCCCAGGAAAAACTCCGGACGGTGACAGTTTGCGCACAGCTGGGGCATACAGTACCCCTGTCGGACTGAGTTTCACCCAGATACGGCGGGCTGCACTGGGTGGGCACACAACCCTCTGCGCCAGCAGCCGCCACTTCAGGCGGGGGCACACAGTACCCTGGACGGACTGAGTTTCA